>OZ024821.1:85121034-85721034 GCA_964016985.1 Anodontia alba
AACACACTGGTAAACACAGATTTTGAGATAGCCTCTCAGTGTATAAGATATCCAGATCTTTCACTGTCTGTAATTCTGTCAATTGCCGGCCTCGGTGGCTCAGTTGGATGCGCCGTCCGACTGGAGATCGGGAGGTTGCGGGTTCAACCCCCGCCGAGGTCGGCAACATTCTTTCGTGGAGATTGACCATGAAATATTTTCTACGGTCATTCTCTCCCTTCCGCTGATTCAAGAAGGGCAGTTGTCAGTTTCTGGCGAAAGAATGTGCACAATACTGGTTAATCGCTTAGAGGACTAAGCCTGCCCAGTAAACTTGTTAGGTAAACTGACCGTGCTCAACATGACCCCATTGGGTTGACTGGGCCGTAAAACCTCAACACAAACAAAATTCTGTCAATTGACTACAGTCAATTATCAATTTGACAAGGCTTTCTTTGTTGGAAAAATATGATCTCCAGAAGTTTATGTCTGTTTTACTGATAATGTAGTCTTTCAACTTTTGAAAAAGGATCGTTTCTGGCCGAGTGTAAAGCTGAACATCGCAGAAGCATATGCGTAATATCTTCATCCTCCACGTAACACAGAGGACATGTTGGGTCAATCTGGTACTGGTTAAATTTTGAGCGTAGTGATTGTACAATATAAGTCCCTGTTACAATACGACTTTTTACAACAGCACGCCGAACTTCCAGCCTTGTAGATTCGATAGAGTCCCAAACATGATGGGTCCGACCGATCTGTAAGCATGGGATATTACAGTACTTGAGAGTGGATTTTTCATACTCTAGGCGTAGCCTCTCAGTCCAGTATTTCCTGACTGCACGCTTTGTGTTGATTTTCCACTGGTCTTTAGAGATATCCATATTGCATAAAGAGTCTATACCTGGTAGCTCATACTTTTTTAACATAAGCTGTACTCTTGTAAAAAAACTTCTTCCACCACTGTCGTAAAATAAAGTTTGTCTTTTTGCCAGAGAGATTAACTTTTAGAGTTTTCAGATTTTAAATAGGAGAACAGCCGAATCAAATGTCTCTTGTCTAATTCTGCTTCCAGTGGCAATGCCCCTAATAAAAGGAGTACTGCTGCAGACGATGTTCTGTTTGGAAGAGCCTGAAGTTTTCGTAGTGTGTCCATATGAAAATTAAATTAATATTTTAATATATTTCTTCGAAAGAAATATCGTTTCAAGACCAAATATTAGTCTAGGAAGGACATAACACTGGTACATTTTATAAGATACTTTTGGATTAAATCCATTTGAGCCATGCAGTCCTGTCTTTATAAGAGAGTACAACGTACGCCTTGCTAAACTAATTCTATTGTTCTGTTAAAAAGTTATTAACCATAATAAATATTATGATGGTGATTAATTATATAATCATGGGTGTTAGTTTGCATTAAACCTCATTAGGGAATATTAATGATGAGAGTGAACAAAGTATTGACAGAAGACATTACAAATACATTATCATAAAGGGACCGGAACACATTTTTATAAAACACAGGAATGAGGTTAATTTATTGTATGCTAAGATCAAATTTATTGTTAACAACATCAGACACACAGACAGCAATTAAGTTATAAAAACGATCTTTAATAATATAAAATGAAAAAAATTAAAGTGTATTCCGGTAATTACCGATGTGTTCCGGTGTTTTGGTGTGTTCCGGTATTTCTATGAACCCCAATGGGAATACTTTTAAGCAATAGTTAAGATGGGAATAAAGTAATACCGACCAGCGGGTTTATTTTCTTCCTTTTATCCTTGCGGCAATACTCACCAGGAGCTGCCAGAGAAATACATCTAAGTGCAAAATTGTTACTGATGACTAAATCTCGACATCACTCAATTTATACCTGCTGTTTAGAATTGTTTGGAAAGTATATTTTCACTCTATGAGATAATAGAATAAATATTCAAATCCCCGATATAAGTTTCAGTGAACAGACGTTTATAAACAAGACGTTCGTGTAAGCAGAGAATTACGCTAAGCCAGTGACTGGCATTTTTGTTGACAAAACAGCAATTGAAAATTAAAAAAAATAAACACACAATCTAACATGGTAGTAAAGAACTTCATATCACTGATTGATTAACTGATTTGCAAACACTATGCGCAGCATTAGAAATAAAATATACATTATGTTCTACTCAATGTTACAGGGTCGAGATTGATGGTTAGTTGATAGTTGACAGTTATAAATATACTTGAATAAGCAATAAAGTATACAAAGACCTGCCAGCTATACTTTTACCCGGTAAGCTACAATATACCCTGTGTATCAGTCAATAACCTGGGGTATAGCCCCCTGACACTTGGAGTGTATAACGGAATATCAGGCAGCGACAGAATATATGAAGACCTGTCAGCTACACTGTACCCCTGTGTCAGTCAGTAATGCGGGGTATAGCGGCATGTCACCTTTATTGTATATCGGAATATCTGTCAGCGACAAAGTATAGAAGACCAGTGTCCTGTCACTTTAAGTCTAAACCAGTGTATATCAGTCAGGGACAAAGTATACTACATTGTAAGACTTATTAGATAAACTGTACCTTAAAGTATAAGACTGTAAGTTGTAGCCCAGGGTATTGCCGCCTGTCACTTGGAGTGTATACAAAAATATCAGTCAGCGACAGAGTATACTAAGACCTGTAAGCTACAATAGTACCCTGTGTACTAGTCAATAACCTGGGGTATAGCCCCCTTACACTTAGAGTGTATACCGGAATATCCATCAGCGACAAAATACATGAAGACCTGTCAGCTACACTGTACCCCTGTGTCAGTCGGTAATGCGGGGTATAGCCGCCTGTCACCTTGATTGTATACCCGAATATCTGTCAGCGATAAAGTATACGAAGACTAGTGTCAGCTATACTGTTACTCTGTATATCAGTCAGTAACCCAGGGTATAGTGGCCTATCACTTAAAGTGTACATCCGAATATCAGTCAGCGACAAAGTATATGGAGACCTGCCAGCTACATTGTACCAGGAGAAGAGATAAGCAGCGTTATCTGCATATTTTACACTAGTGTCAAGTCAAGATCACAATTGTTTTGAAAATTAAGCGTACCAGAACGTTTTTCCGATATGCAAGTCACCGACGTTTGATGTGTATCTGTTTTGTTAACATTTCTCTCCATACTCCAGACTGAGTTCTGTGTGTTCATAAATTCGAGGCAAAATTCACGCCTTTTAAGTTTACTGTCGTAAATGGATGGCAAAGCAGTCTAGATTTTTTGTTACTTTGAACATACTGTAAATCATTTTGCAACAATGCTAAAATAAAAAAAAACAGCCGGTGTCATGATCTTTCATCCCTTGAGGCTAAGAATATCGGCAGACATGTCCGTTCATCCGTGAAATATTTTACACTACACAGTCAAATAACCTTGTTTGTTTTCCGATCGTCTGACCTCATTTTAACATGCCTGTTTCTTAGCAGTTTTCTTCTCTCGCTTTCCGTCTTTTTCTTTATCTTTTTTTCTACAAACTATTCGCACAGGAGATTTCAACAATATTTTTTTTCATTCCTATGTTTTGGGACACTGAATATTTGTCATTCGAGACTGTATTTAAATATTAACCAAATTCGTTTGAAAGACGATTTAAAAACGCGACCACAAGCAAAATAGTACCACACCGCTTATGCGAGATATCAAAAGTTATTTATGTTGGCCCAAAACAGTTTCTGACATAATTTATCTAGTAAACATTTTGTAGATTCTCACTGGACTGCTCATTTGCACCCCCACGCGACGGCACACAATTTTGGGATGTTCTCATCACCAAGTTTCATTTTTCCTTACCCCGCATGAAGAAATCACATGCTGTAATGGCGACGTCACTTGAAATCTTTTCGAGAGGAAAAAGGAACGTATGTTCGCTAAATTGTAGATCCTTTCCTTGTCAGAAATGAATATGAAACAGACACAAATCAAAAAAAGAAACTAAATTACCAAGCCTTGTTCTACGAAAATAGAAATTTAGCAAGAAAAAAAAGACCAAGACGTTTTAGCTCACCTGCTATGCTCTGGATGAGCTATTGTGACCACTTCTCTTCCGTTGTCACTTCTCGTCCGTTGTCTGTGCGTCCGTCCATTAACATTTTCAAACGACTTCTCCTCTGAAGCCCTTCAGCCAATTTTGCTCAAATTTCATATGGAGCCTCCTTAGGTTGGGGGACGAAAAATTGCTAAATGGTAGCGGTCCATTGACCAAGATGGCCGCCATGCCCATATATGGTAAAAACCTTTAAAAATCTTCTTCTCCAGAACTGAGGATACCTTGGGGCTGAATCTTTGCATAAGTCATCGGGGACAGGAGATCTATCAAAATTGCTAAAATAAAGGTCGTATATTGACATTTGACCTTTTTACGACGTTTGCTTCCCTATGCATTTGTATGGGAAAAACCTTTAAAAATCTTCTTCTCCAAAACTCAGGATGCCTTGTGGCTGAATCTTTGCTTATATCATCGGAAACGGGAGGTCTACAGAATTGCTAAAATAATGGTCATACATTGACATTTGACCGTTTTACAGTAAGGTCAATTTTTCTTCCTTATGCATTTGTATGGCAAAAATGTTCAGAATTTCAAACGACTTCTCCTCTGGATCCTCTGGGCCAATTTTGCTCAAATTTCATATGGAGCCTCCTTAGGTTGGGGGAATGAAAGATGCTCAAATGGTCGCGGTTCGTTGACCAAGATGGCTGCTATGCCCATATATGGTAAAAACCTTTAAAAATCTTCTTCTTCAGAACTGAGGATGCCTTGGGGCTGAATCTTCGCTTAAATCATCGGGGACGGGGGTCTACAAAAATTGCTACAATAAAGGTCGTATATTGACATTTGACCTTTTTACGGCAAGGTCAAGTTTGCTTCCCTGTGCATTTGTACGGGAAAAAAGATCTAACAAAATTGCGTTGACATTTGACCTTTTTACCTCCAATGTCAAATTTGCTTCCCCATGCATTTGTATGGGTCATATACATTTATATTGAAAGTATCGAAGTGACTTGTAGATCAACAGTAGTTAAAATTGTTCTGACTGGAAATCTAAGATGGCCGTCAGCTTGTTTATACAATGTATTTCCCTGCCACTGTGCTATATACATGTATAAAGTCATGATTCTTCAGAAACCATTTAGCCAATTTCCCCCAAATTTCGCATTGATCTTACTGTTGTGATGATAGGATTGGATAGGATTGGAAAAATGTTGCATAACATCTGCATATCTGCAGTGGTTATGTCACTCAGGTGAGCGAGCCGTGGCCCATGGGCCTTTTGTTTTTTTTTCATAACATGTTGATATCAACACGGTGCAAAGTAAACATTGAAATGATGTTTTGCGGGAAGCTGAGTAGAGATTGGAAGTCCATGGTCAGAATGTATGGGTATGCTTCCTGTTTTGATTTGCAGTCACATATAACAGATCGTAATTGGTTTTAATTGATAATAATTTCACTTTACAACAATTGCACTCAAAATTAAAAGACAACTGCAGACAGCAACGAACATTTTGAGTGGGGTTGGGTACTGAATTTAAATGAAAAGAAAGGAAAGAGCAGTACCACTGGGAGGATTTAATCCAGTATTTTTTTTTTAAGGACTGTTCCTCAATTTGTTTGCAAAAGAAACCAGAAGGGAAACCAGAAAAAAATATCTGTGCCCCATTGCAGCAAATGTGGGAAGGGTTCAGCTATTATTATATTATTACCATTGAAATAAAAAGCTAAAAAATTCAGAAAAAAATCTATTTTTATTAAACTAAAAGTTGGCGATGTTTGCTGTGCAAGTAGAGTAGGTTGGGATTAACACCCTACTTCTTTGTTTTGTTGTTTTTCTCTCTGATGAGATCAAGGCACTGTGCTGAATCTACGTGTACTCCATGGACTCACACTCCACTCATTACTTTCACTCAAGCGTTGAGGCGATTTTAATTAATGCCCACAGCATATGTCTTTTTTTCTTTTTATGGAGAAATTATCAGTCCGGTTTTTTGGTCTATTTTTACCCACCCGTTTCTTATTATATTGGGTGGGTATCAAAATTTTTCTTTTGGGTACCCTGTTTTATTAATGGGAGCAAAATTTACTGCTAATTGGGTATTTACCCCATAGATTTCGTTTGAATTGCATTTTTCGAAATTTTAATTGGGTAAATACCCCAAAAAAGCAGTTTATCTAGGGTGCTGCTTGGAATATATACATGTAGATCTATCAGAATATCAGTCAATGACAAAGTATATGAAGACCTGTCAGCTACACTGTTCTCCAGTGTATCAGTCAATAACCTGGGATATAAAAGCCTGTCATTCGGAATGTTTCTGGAATATAGGTCAGTGATAAAGTACATGTATATGAAAACCTGTCAGATGTTGTGTACCCCGGAGTATCATACAGTGTATCAGTCAATGATGCAGGGTATGAAAGGTCTGAGTTTATGCTAGAATATCAACATATTTATAAGTATGGCTTGAAAGATTGTTATTTGTGGAAAGTCATGTTTAGTGGTGATTGTTTAAAAAAATAAATCTGTGTGTTAGTTAATAGTACTTGGATTGAATAAGATTATCATAAAAGGTCTACTCAGTCAGTGTTGAATCTGACAGCTGGAATGCACCCCAGCACACCCGCCACCAGAAAAGCTAGTTCTTGTTCAAATAAAATTTATTATTTCAATGTTGACGACAGTTTTATTCATTTCTAAAATGCATAAAGAGGAATAGAAAGCTTTACACCTGAAGTAAGTAAATTACCCATTGTTAACACTTTCCATGCACAAAGTTGGTTGGGTGAGGAAAAGGCGTCGTGTATCTTTCGTCACTGGGGCGTCCAACTGATATTGGCTTACAGTTGGGCAAGGCCTGCTGTCCTTGCAGCAGGTAAGGATAGAGGGGGAATGTTTTAATTTCTTCTGTTCCTTCACTTACATTAATTTTCCTTTCTCCCCTGTGTCTCTCTTTCATCTCCTCTACTACCTCTTCTATTTCTCTTCTCCCTTTCTCTAGGAGACAACACAAAATGACCAACAAAGGGTTGACGTGTCGTTAAACCCCAACTCAGTCAATTGACCATAAAGGAACAATAGCACTTACTACCCCACCCATCAGTAATGTGCCAGTTCATATGTTCAGTTACTGTCAAGAAAAGGAGATTTTTTTTATATATTTTTTTTTAACCCTTAGGCTGCTTATCGCGACTATTGTCACGCTGGAGGGGTCTGCCAAATTTAAAGCCTGTCATACTTGCTATATATTAAATGCAACCATTCAGAGCAAGTGTTCTCATACAGGAGTGAACCTACTTTCATACAAACTAGCAACTTTTCATTAGATAGTCAGGTGCTGGATTTTACCCCCCTAAAAAAGACGGAGAATACAAAATTTCAAGCTGCCATTAATTTCAGCACTCACTTAACAGATTGATCACTATTTTCTTGAAAAAAAAAAAGCCCATAACACGAATCATTTCCAGTGAGGAAGAAGTAGGAATAACAGTAGGACCTTTGTTTGTTATTCGCAATAGTACACAGTAGGCGCTGGTCTCATGTAACATTTTTTTCTTAAAGTGTCTTAAACGGTTCCCAGTTTACTTGTGACTGTCACATGACTTTCTAGTCACGTGACCATCCCTTCTCCAGTAAAATGGCCACCTACGATCAGCAAATTGTATGTGAAAATTCCATGTAATTTGAGGCAAATTTAAGCGAGTAGAGGTACCCCCTTTTACAGGCTTGATTCATTTTTAGCTCACCTGAACAACGTTCATGGAGAGCTATTGTACTACCCCGGCATTGGCGTTGGCGTCAGCGTCCATGCAAATGTTAAAGTTTTCGTTAAAAGTTTTTAAGACCTCATTATTTCCTAACTTTGCGACCGATTTGCTTCATCTTTGGTATCATGGTACATAATGGTCCAAAATTTTGCGCAGTACCATCCCCACCACCCTAGGTCATATCAAGGTCAAGGTCACAGAATTAGAATTTAAATGTTAAAGTTTTTGTTAAAGTTTTTAAGACCTCATTATTTCCTAATCTTGCGACCGATTTGCTTCATCTTTGGTATCATGATACATATTGGTCCAAAATTTTGCGCAGTACCATCCCCTCCACCCTAGGTCATATCAAGGTCAAGATTACAGACTTAGAATTTAAATGTCAAAGTTTTTGTTAAAGTTTTTTTAAGACCTCATTATTTCCTAAACTTGCGACCGATTTGCTTCATCTTTGGTATCATGATATATATTGGTCCAAAATTTTGTGCAGTACTATCCCCACCACCCTAGGTCATATCAAGGTCAAGGTCACAGACTTAGAATTTGAATGTTAAAGTTTTTGTTAAAGATTTTAAGACCTCATTATTTCCTAACCTTACGACCAATTTGCTTCATCTTTCATATTATGGTACATATTGGTCCAAAATTTTGCGCAGTACCATCCCCACCACCCTAGGTCATGTCAAGGTCACAGACTTAGAATTTAAATGTTAAAATTTCATGGCGAAGGTTTTAGCATTATTTTTCCTATTTCTGCTCGGGGACGTGGATTGTGGGTGGAACTGCCTCACCGAGGCAGTTCTGACGGGTGCCCGCAGTCGTGTTTTGGGCGGAAATATGAAGAATATCAGAGGTTTTTTACTGAAAATTTTCAGTTTTTGGAGATGAAAAGTTCTATATATTTTAATAGGAGTTTTTTCCTAATGGTGTGTGTGTGTGTGTATATACATGTATATATATGTATATGTATGTGTATGTGTATATATGTATGTGTGCACATGTATGTATGTATGTGTGTATATGTGTGTGTATGTATATGTATGTGTGTGTATATATATATATATATATATATATATATATATATATATATATATATATATATATATTTATATATGTTGAGAGGTAATCATTAACAGTGCAAATAATTTGTTTACCTGGGCCTTTTGGCTTTCGTCTTCTTCAGAGGTTTTCTATTTTAAAAAAAAGGACATAAAATGTAAAATTTACGAATAAAAGATTATGCCCTTTTCGGCCCATGTTATCTAGCCCGCTGCGACTTAATAACTGATCGTGTTTAGATATATGTGAAATGTAAACAATGCGCGTAAACACAACATGCAAAAAGTAGAAAGTTTATCTTCAAAATGTATAAAGCTTATCTTTACTATCAACACCACTGTGTCCATATACGCAATTTATACGATGCACATAAACCTTACACCAAAAGGGATATACACCAGAATGAGTGTTTTACACCAATACATAAGGCAAATGGGCCCAACTTGCATAAAATCATATGAACAAAACGTACCACATAAGCTGTCGCATGCCCTGACAACCTGTCCAAAACTTTGGGATCAGTTTAGTTCAGAGAAATAATATGTTAAACCTTGAAGAAAAAAAATATTTGGAAACTGATTGGCTATTACTATAACAACCCAGTAATCAATATCAGAGACAGTTTGAGCAGATGCTGGGAAGGCCATTTGGGCATTCTTGTCAATTTCTTACTGCATATGCCTGACTTCTTAGAGACATTGATCCATTCTGTGGCTGAGGTTCCCTCTTGGCCTGCTTTGTGTAAGCAAGCAGCAGAGGTTCAGACGGGACTGCCAGTGTTTGTTTGTTTGTGATGAGGTTTTACGGCCCAGTCAACCCAATGGGGTCATGTCGAGCGCGGTCAGTTTACCTAACCACACGTTTACTGGGCTGGCTTAGTCCTCTAAGCGATTAACCAGTATTGTGCACATTCTTTCGCCAGTAACTGACAATTGCCCTTCTTGAATCAGCGGAAGGGAGAGAATGACCGTAGAAAATATTTCATGATCAATCTCCATGAAAGAATGTTGATGACCTCGGCGGGTGTTGAACCCGTGACCTCCTGGTCTCCAGTTGGACGGCGCATCCAACTGAGCCACCGAGGCCAGCCAAACTGTGCATGCCTGTCTGGACGTCTGATGTTTGCATGCCCAATATGGTGTTTTGCTTTATATGCATGTGACATGGATCTTGTCTTTGATAAGGAATTTGTATGGAGAAAGAGCTGAAGTAACACGAAAAACAAACTTGAAACTGTTTATAGTATTTGCTATTACATAAAACTAATAATGTAACATAACATAAAACTAATAATGTAACATCTTGTATTACAATTACTCTATGATTTTCTGATAGGAAGGTAAAAATTCTAGTACAATTCTCCACTCTTTTCCAGCTATATCTGTATTTTCGAAAAATTTGTTGTGAGATAATTGAAAGATGAGTAAACTATAAGTGTAAACCCATCCAAGATATTTGTTAACTCAAATGTGTTCAAACATGTTTGTTTGTTTGTTATACTTTATTTTTCTATTATCTATCTTTCTTCCTTGCTATCATGAGTCATTCAGGACGGTCAGTTTTCTTTATGGTATACACTTTTTCCTTTAAAATGGCTGAACTTAAAATACTTCCATTTAATACACAAGGACTGGGTGGTATAAAAAAAAACAAAAGGATGTTTTTCACTATTTGAAAAATAAAGAATTTGATATTTACTATCTGCAAGACACGCATTTTACAGAAAGTCCGGAATGGTATATCAGAAATAGATGGGAAGGAAATTGTTACTTTAGCCCTGCTTAACAGTCAAATGCTAGAGGAGTCACAATTTTTTTTTCACAAAAACTAGATTATAAGATACACAGCCAAAAAACTGATGTAGATGGTAACTTTTTACTGCTAGATATGACAGTTTATAATAAAAGATTGTCTTTGATCACAATTTATGGTCCAAATAAGGATGACTCTAGTTTTTACATCAACTTATTTAAAAATATCAATGAAACTGGAAATGATAAATATATAATCTGTGGAGATTTTAATATATCACTTGATCCAACTATGTACTGCTACAACTATAAACACATAAACAATCCAAAGGCCCGTAAGTATGTTTTAGATATGATTAATGAAAATAACCTATTTGATACATTTAGGGAACTTCATCCACATTTGAAGCGATATACATGGAGGCGTAAAAGTCATTTGAAACAATCAAGGCTAGACTTATTTCTAGTAACAGAAAACATGATAAACTCAGTTGTAACTTCTAAAATTGAAACTGGTTACAAATCAGATCATTCAGTGGTGACACTATCATTAGCAATGGATACTTTTGAACATGGCAGATATTTTGGAAACATAACAACTCTCTTTTGACAGATGGGAATTATCTTCAGATAATAAATTCAAAAATATTAGGTTAAAAAACAGTATTGTTTGCCAGTGTATAATTTAGATAATATTGATAAAATTCCAGATAATGAATTGCAGTTCATTGTTAATGATCAGTTATTCTTAGAGACACTTATGATGGAAATAAGAGGGAAATCTATCTCCTATGCTGCACATAAAAAGAAATTAAAAGATAAAGAAGAAAAAGAATTGATAAAAAGCATTCAAAAATTAGAAGACAATTTAGTTGAAGAAAATATCCCAGAGGTAGAAAAATTAAAACAGGATTTATGCAACATAAGGGAAGAAAAAATGCAAAGATTTTTGGTTCGCTCGAGGGCAAATATTATTGAAAATGGAGAAAAGCCTTCACAATATATCTGCAGTTTAGAATCTCACAATTATACAAGCAAAATAATACATGTCATAGAAACCAAAAGAGGACAAACAATTACAAATCAGAAAGAAATTTTAAGGGAAACAAGCAATTATTATGAAACCTTATACTCAAGTAAAGAAAATAATTTAAATGATAAGATCTAAACAGTTACATGCAAAACACTAGTATGCCCACATTAAAGGAAGAGGAATCTTTAAAATTAGAAGGTATGTTGACATTGAAAGAAGCAGGTCAGACGTTGAAAAATATGAAAAATAATAAGTCTCCTGGTACAAGTGGTTTTTCAACAGACCTTTACAAAACATTCTGGAAACAATTAGGTAATTTTGTGGTTAGAGCAATTAACTATGGATTTATACAAGGAGAACTTACTATTACACAACAGAAAGGTTTAATAGTATGTATTCCAAAGGAAAACAAATGCAAGAAATTCCTTAAAAACTGGAGGCCTATTACTTTATTAAATACCATCTATAAAATTGCATCTGGTTCAATAGCAAACAAAATAAAGCAGGTCTTAAATAAATTGATAAGTACAGATCAAACAGGGTTTATTGAAGGCAGGTTTATTGGAGAAAACACTCGTCTTGTGTATGATATTTTGCACTATACTGAAGAAAAAATATCCCTGGATTACTACTCCTTATTGACTTTGAAAAGGCTTTTGGTTCTTTATCTTGGTCCTTTATAAATTAAGTCCTAAAACTGTGCAACTTTGGCCCTTCCATTCGAAATTGGATAACTGTTTTGTATAAAAATTCTCGTTCAGCTGTCACACAAAGTGGCTGCTCATCAGATTTTTTTAAGCCGGGAAGAGGTTGTCGACAAGGGGATCCCATCTCACCTTATTTGTTCATTTTGTGTGCAGAAATTCTGTTAATTAGGATAAGAAATAATAATAATATAAAAGGGATCAAAATTGATAATATGGAATTCAAGTTCTCACAATATGCTGATGATGCTACAGCTTTTTTAGATGGTTCTAGAACTTCTCTAGAACAGACACTGCAAGAACTCCAAACTTTTGCAGACATATCAGGTCTAAAAACCAATTTTGATAAAACCCAAGTAGTATGGATAGAAGCAAAGAAATATAGCACTGATGCCATCAAAACAAGATGGAAACTTTCATTGGGTACCACCCAATTTAGATTATTGGGGATAACTTTTAATGTTGATCTCAGTAAGATTATAGAGGTAAATTATAATGACGAAATGATACAAATGAAAACTTCTTTAAAACTTTGGCGTAGAAGGTTCCTTACCCCACTTGGAAAAATCACGGTAATTAAATCACTTATACTGCCTAAAATTACTCATCTTTTAATGGCTTTACCTGACCCTGAACAAAACATTTTAGATAATATTAATGCAATGTTTTTTGACTTTCTATGGAATGGGAGGTCCAAGATAAAACAATCAGTGGTGGTGAAACAATATTGTGAAGGAGGCTTAAAAATGATAAATTTAAAAACTTTTGCTCAAGCTTTAAAAATTACATGGTTACAAAGGATTTTTCAGAAAGAAAGCAAGTGGCAGTTTTTGATAAAAAAAGATGTTGATAGTGAAAAGATTGTTCTCTGTGGTTCTGAATATATAAACTCAGTACTAGCAATAATTAAAAATGAATTCTAGAAAGATATCTTAAAAGCTTTATTAAAGTTTCAGTTGCTGTTAAACATAGATTGGGATAGTAATACTGTTTATCAGACACCTATATTTTATAATAAAAATCTAACTGTAGGGGGCAAAAATTTCTTTTATAAATCATGGTTTGATAGGGGCATTTGTTATATGAGAGATTTATTAGATGGTCAAGGCAATTTCTATGAATATAATGTTCTTATTCAAAAGAGATCTATACATACAAACTTTCTCCAATATCATGGAGTAATTGAAAGTATTAAAAGACTTTTGAGGAAAAAAAACAGGCAAATATTAACAATAATATGATTGGTCCCATAATACCAAAAGTAATGTACATTATCCTCAAACAAAAGAAAGGCTCTTAAAACATTTACACTATTTTAAATCAAAATAAAGATGAACCAACAGGAAAATGAAAATGGAATGAAATATATACTATTGATGAAAAGTCCTGGGAATATATATTCCAAGCCTCTTTCATGATCACAAAATGCACCAAATTTAGATGGTTCAGACAACAATTAATCATAGAATATTAACAACAAATAAACTCTTTTTCCAAATGAATTTGATAGACAGCCCCAAATGTTCTTTCTGTGGTAATGATGATGAAACTATTGATCATTTACTGTGGAAATGCTCCAAAACACAATTATTTATACAAGAAATGGTCAGAAGATTTCAGGATATGTCTATAACAGTAAACCTAGATGAGAAAACTTTTATTTTAGGCAGTTTTCCAAAAACAACATCATTTATTATTCAGTTTTTAATGCCAGTTGCAAAATACTACATTAATATGAACAGAAGTGCACATAAGCATTTAAATTTCTTGAAATATAAATTTAATGTCCATTCACTTTTTCTAAGTCCAGAGAAACTGCATTAAAGAACAACAAGTTGCAGGAATTTTTACAAGCCTGGATGCCAGTTAAGGAAATATTGGACAATATTATATAGAAATAGTTTAACTAGAGGTCTTGCTTTGGGTTTATGTTTTATATTATATGAAGAATTTAAGGGGTTCTGGAATCTGGGGACTTTATTTCTAAACAGCATTGTGTACAATAAATAACATTGGTCCAAATTCCTTAATCACTTAGATAAATATATTAGCAATGCCTCTGTTGATACAAAAGTAAATAAAAGTATCTTCTGTGCTCATATCTATTGCTCCTGTATGGACCTGTTAAAACAAAAAAAAGAATAACTTAGTACAATCAGTCACCCTTTCTAATAGTGACTTTAGTAACAATATATCTAATAAATGCTATTAGGGAAAATTAACCTGTCCTGGATGACTGATGATAGAAGCTATGAGTTTACTTCCTTCCCTTTTCCTCAGACCTCAATGTGGAACAAACCCTATTGAATTTTGAAGTGTAATGAAGTTTTATAAAAAAAAAAAAAAAATCTAAAACCAGAAGGTACAAATGCGGGAAGTAATAATTATGCCACCATAAGGTTGGCTGTTTCTCTGAGTTAACCCAAATTGCTAGATAAGAGCATTGAGGTCTGCCTATCTCTGTCCTCTAATAGACATTTTCTTCTTATAACTATCCTAAACAGAAGGGTGTTAGGGATAATTTGTAAACATAAGAATGAAAAAATTAAACCTATATTTATTGTATTGCCTTACTAATAAAATGTGAGAGTGCTGGTATGAGTGGCTCATCATAATTTTATATCTATATATATCAACCCTGATAGTTTCCCCGGGGCTTCAGGGTAAATTGTAACGGGGTTTAAAATGAATAAAATTTTCCCTTCAAAAAAAAAAAAAAAAAAAAGCTTTTACATGGAGATGGAATCTTTATATAGCATCAAGGTCTACCAGGTTTATTCAAATGATGGTCGTAGGTTGACTTTTGGCCTTTTAATGGCAAGGTCAAATTTGCGCCCCCATAGAGTTGTATGGGGAAAATATTGAAAAGTCATTTTCTCAAAATGTATTAAAGACTAATGGCTGAAATTTGCAATGTGTGAATAAAGTAGTAAAACTTTTTAGTTACAACCAAAATTTTGTCCCCTGGGGTTTATCTGTCATTGCCCCTGGGCTATATGCATGTATAAAATTGTGTGATTTTTAGCTTGCCTGTAAGAAAGTACAGGCAGAGCTACATGTGTTGCACTGCCTCCACCCCTTCCATCCCCCCCAACCCCAACCCCTTCTCACAGACATAGAAATTTATGTTAAAGTTTTGTGTCAGTTTTTAAGATTTCTTCATTTCTAAATCCTTGCATGGATTTACTTTATATTTGAAATGATTATAGATGTTCGTTCAAAATTTAATTCAGTACTTTCCTCAACCCTGCTTATAACCTAGAGGGCAAGGTCATGGACTTAGGAATTTATGTTAAAGTTTGCCTCAGAGTTTTTAAGATCTCTTAATTTTCAAATCCTTGCATGGATTTACTTTATATTTGGCATGATTATAGATATTTGTCCAAAATTTTATTCAGCACTATCCCCACCCGATGACTTTGAGGTCAAGGTCACAAACTTAGAAATTATATCTTTAAGTTTTATCTCAGAGTTCTTAAAATCTTGTATTTTCTCAGCTAGTTTTCAAATCATACTATTCATTTAGTTTACATTTGGTATACAGATATCTACGGTAGATATTCTTCATCCAAAATTATATCCAGTACAGTGTCTCCACCCGCGTTCCCCCCCACCCCCACCTCCCACCACCACCACCACTATGATCTAGACTTTAAAGTCACAGTCTTTTTTATTAGCTCACCTGAGCAAAAGCTCAGGGTGAGCTATTGTCATCACCCTATGTCCATCGTCCGTCGTCCGTCGTCAACAATTAGTTTGTTAACACTCTAGAGGTCACAGTTTTGACCCAATCTTGATGAAACTTGGTCAGAATGTTTGCCTCTATGAAATCTAGGTCAAGTTCGATACTGGGTTACTTGGGGTCAAAAACTAAATCACCAGGTCAAATCAAAGGAAAAACTTGTTAACACTGTACGGGTCATAGTTTTGACCCAATCTTGATAAAACTTGCTCAAAATGATTGCCTCTATTAAATCTAGGACAAGTTCGAAACTGGGTCACTTGGGGTCAAAAACTAGGTCACCGGGCCAGATCGGCAGAAAACCTTGTTAACACTCTAGCGGTCACATTTTTGAAGCAATCATCATGAATCTTGCTCAATGTATTTGTCTTGATGATTTCTAGGTCAAGTTCGAAAATGGGTCACCTGGGGTCAAAAACTAGGTCACCTGGCCAGATCAGCAGAAAACCTTGTTAACACTCTAGCGGTCACATTTTTGAAGCAATCATCATGAATCTTGCTCATTATGTTTGTCTTGATGAATTCTAGGTCAAGTTCGAAACTGGGTCACCTGGGGTCAAAAACTAGGTCACCTCGCCAGATCAGCAGAAAACCTTGTTAACACTCTAGCGGTCACATTTTTGAAGCAATCATCATGAATCTTGCTCAAAATGTTTGTCTTGATGATTTATAGGTCGAGTTCGAAACTGGGTCACTTGGAGTCAAAAACTAGGTCACCGGGCCAAATTAGCAGAAAACCTTGTTAACGCTCTAGCGGTCACATTTTTGAAGCAATCATCATGAATCTTGCTCAAAATGTTTGTCTTGATGATTTCTAGGTCAAGTTCGAAACTGGGTCACGTGGTATCAAAAACTAGGTCACCAGGCTAAACCAGCAGTAAACCTTGTTAACACTCTAGCGGTCACATTTTTGAAGCAATTATCATGAATCTTGCTCAAAATGTTTGTCTTGATGAGTTCTAGGATATATTTGAAACTGGGTCACTTGGGGTCAAAAACTAGGTCACCGGGCCAAATCAGCAGAAAACCTTGTTAACACTCTAGCGGTCTCATTTTTGAAACAGTCATCATGAATCTGGCTCAAAATGTTTGTCTTGATGATTTCTAGGTCAAGTTCGAAACTGGAACACCTGGGGTCAAATACTAGGTCACCTGGCCAAATTAGTGTAAAATCTTGTTATCACTCTATGGGTCACATTTTTCAAGCAATCATCATAAATCTTGCACAAAATGTTTGTCTTGATGAGTTCTAGGTCAAGTTCGAAACTGGGTCATGTGGTATCAAAAACTAGGTCACCGGGCCAAATCAGCAGAAAACTTTGTTATAATCATTTTGAACTTTGATCAGAATGTTTGCCTTGATCAGTTCTAGATCAGGCTCTCAAAGTGCTATGTTGCTCAGGTGAGCGTTACAGGGCCATCATGGCCCTCTTGTTATTTAATTGACAAGTCTGAAGTCTTGTTAAATGCCTTCTTCTCTGAAATTGCTTGAGCTTCACCAGATTTGACATGGGGGATTCTGTCGAAAGGGTATTGACAATTTGTTTGGATGGTTCTGCGCCATTGATCAAGATGGCCACCATGCCGATACATGGTAAAAGCACTTAACTCTTCTTGTCCTGAACCAAGAAAGCTTTAATGCTGAATCTTAGAAAAAAAAAGCTTTTGGGACTCAAGGTCTACCAAGTTTGTTCAAATGATGGTCTTAGGTGTACCATGACCTTTTTATGGCATGGTCAAATTTGCGCCAACATACATTTCATGATTTGTATGGGGAAAATGTTGAAAAATCATTTTCTCAATATGTAATAAGTCTTTCCCCGCTAGTGGCAACTTTTGTGGTCTGCTGATAAACTTTGCAAACAGTTTGGAACCAGATCAGGCCCGACAAAGTGTCAGGCCTGATCTGGATCCACACTGTTTTACAATCTGATGATATTAAAAAGTTAAATTAAAAAAAAAAATCCACAGACAACAAAAAGCATGCAAAGAGTTAAATACTAATGGCTGAAACTTACAATGTATGATTAAAGAAGTAAAACTTGTTTAGATACTGTCAAACTTTTGGTGGTTATCTGTCTTTGCCCCTGGGCTACATGTATATACATGTATAACATCATGAAATCTTTAAATGTTTTTTTCTCTGAAACTGCTTCAACAATTTTCACTAGATTTCACATTGGGCCTTCTGTCTAAAGGATTTTGACAATTTGGTCAAATGGTTCCACGCCATTGAACAAGATGGCTACCATGCCCATAAATAGTACAACACTTCTTCTGCAGAACTTAGAAAGCTTTGAGGCTGAATCTTAGTAAAGTTGGTATACAGCATGGTGGACTCGAAGTCTGCTAACTTTGTTCAAATGATGAAACTAGGATAACAGTTGACCTTGTTACGGTATGATCAAATTTGTGTCCTAATTCTGTGGCAATACTGGAAGAAATTGCATGGTATTTGTTGATAATGCAATAGCTGTTATCAGGTGAGCGAATTGTGGCCCATGGGCCTCTTTTTAGCTCACCTGAGCTCTGCTCAGATGATCTATTGTGTCGTGCGTCCGTCAGTCCGTACGTCCATCCTCAGAAGCGGCTGAGCCAATTTTGCTCAAATTTCATATGGAGCCTCCTTAGGGTGGGGGAACGAAAAATTATTAAAATGGTCGCGGTCCGTTGACCAAGATGGCTGCCATGCCCATATATGGTAAAAACCTTTAAAAATCTTCTCCTCCAGAGCCAAGAATGCCTTGGGGCGGAACCTTTGCAGGAATCATCGGGGACGGGAGGTCTACAAAATTGCTAAAAGAATTGTCGTACGTTGACGTTTGACCTTTTTATGGCAAGGTCAAGTTTGCTTCCCTATGCGTTTGTATGGGAAAAACCTTTAAAAATCTTCTTCTCCAAAACCGAGCATGCCTTATGGCTGAATCTTTGCATATATCATCGGGAGCAGGAGGGCTACCAAAATTGCTAAAATAATGGTCGTACATTGACATTTGACCTTTTTACGGTAAGGTCAATTTTGCTTCCTTATGCATTTGTAAGGGAAAAATGTTCAGAATTTCAAACAACTTCTCCTCTGGAGCCTCTCGGTCAATTTTGCTCAAATTTCATATGGCGCCTTCTTAGGTAGGGGGAACAAAAGATTGCTAAAATGGTCACGGTTCGTTGACCAAGATGGCCGCCATGCCCATATATGGTAAAAACCTTTAAAAATCTTCTTCTCTAGAACGGAGGATGCTTTGGGGCTGAATGTTTACATAAATCATCGGGGACAGGGGTCTACCAAAGTTGCTAAAATAATGGTCATACATTGACATTTGACCTTTTTACGGCAAGGTCAAGTTTGCTTCCTTATGCATTTGTATGGGAAAAAACATTTAAAAATCTTATTCTTCAAAATCGAGGATGGCTTGTGGCTGAATCTTTGCATATATCATCTGCAACGGGGGGTCTACCAAAGTTGCTAAAATAACTGTCATACATTGACATTTGACCTTTTTACAGTGAGGTCAAGTTTGCTTCTGTATGCATTTGTATGGGCTCCATACATTTGTACGGAAAAAATGTTAATAATTTCAAATGGCTTTTCCTCTGAAGCCTCCGGGCAGTGTTGCTCAAATTTCATGCGGAGCCTCAGTGGGCAGGAGAATAAAAGATTGCTAAACTGGGTATGGTCCATTGATCAAAATGGCTGTCATGCCCATATATGGTAAAGCCTTTAAAAATCTTCTTCGCCATAACCAAATAAGCCCTGGGTCCTAATCTTTGCACAAATTATGGGGGACTGGAGATCTACCAAAATTGCTAAAATGATGGTTCTGTGTTGACATTTCATCTTTTTACCTCCAAGGTCAAATTTGCTTCCCCATTTGCCATATTCATTTATATTGAAAGTATGGAAGTGACTTGTAGATCAACAGTAGTTAAAATTGTTCTGATTGGAAATCTAAGATGGCCATCATCTGGTTTATATTTATAATATTTCCCTGCCACTGTGCTGTTTACATGTATAAAATCACGATTCTTCAGAAACCACTTAGCCAATTTCCACCAAACACATTGATCCTTCTGTTGAAATGTGATTGATAGTTTATTCAAATAATCATGCTCCATCGACTGTCAGGCCCATATATTCTTCTTCAAAACTAAGAACTGCTCAGATGATGATATTTTCATTAGTTGCGATGATAGGATTGGAAAAATGTTGCATAACATCTGCATGTCTGCAGTGGTTATGTCACTCAGGTGAGCGAACCGTGGCCCATGGGCCTCTTGTTTAACAATTTGTTTCTCTTTAACGAGCTAGAATGCAAAGCCATGTAATGAGTGTTTAGTGAAAAGAGCTGAGTGAGGTTGCATAAGTCAAACTAGCAATTTATAAAACGAAAATAAAAAAAAAAAAAATAAAAAAATTAAGGAGCATAAAATTTTCCAATTATTCTTGCATGAAACTTGCATCGACAAAAACAGGGAGCATTCAACTTTTATGCATTATGGGGATATTATTTAATGTTTGAAGACCCTGCAGTAGTAATCTGATTTAATTTCACGGCTGCATAAGCCTATGTGAGGTGGTCGAAAAAATGTTTCCTGAAATTTGCACCAAAATCCATTTTCTGCTAGAGTCGTTCTTTCCAGGAACAAAATCTGATATTTTCTGTTGCATAAAATAAATCTACAATCATTCAACAGTAATTATGCAAAATTTGGCATCACGGCTCGGTTTAGTAATGAAGTTATATGCTGCATGTGGACTTCCTTGAGTCTGTCATGTCGAATACATGTATAGCTTCATTCTGGCAATTGCAAAGATTTTGTCAGAATACCAAAAAAAGGATATCCTTGTTATATTCTGCTGTCCATTCATAATTTAATATGTATCAGAATTGATAAACAGGTAGCTGCAAATAGGATTAAATGACGTTTGAAGCTGATTACTATCCACAATGCTTTTTTGCCACAGTAGACTATGGTGTGGAGATGCTCTCTTTTAACAATGGCCCTATCAATGGTGATGGGATTACACATAAAAGGCTGTCTAGGGGTTAATAAAGGATTTGAATTTTCATGTTCATATACAGTATTCGCCCATAGACATTAATCCCCACCCCCCAGCCATACACACACACAAACACACACACACACACACCCCAATCAGTCTTTAATCTGCAATAAACCTTGAGCCATTTGTGAGCTTCACTTAGGTATTGAGTCCTAATATAACTTGAGCGCCCTTCCCTCATATGCCTTCAGTACTAAATCTGTTTGAGTCCATTAAAATTGAGTTCCAAATTGCCACAATGACACTTATATTCAACTATTTGACTTTCCTGGATTTGATATTTTGACTTTGTATGATTTGGAAATACTAGAAAATAGAAGTATTCTTTCAAAGCTTATATCAATTTTATACCGAAGCATT
The DNA here is from genome assembly GCA_964016985.1 of Anodontia alba. NCBI lineage: Eukaryota > Metazoa > Mollusca > Bivalvia > Lucinida > Lucinidae > Anodontia > Anodontia alba. The sequence goes on from OZ024821.1 coordinate 85,142,534, forward strand.
AGTGCAAACTCAGTCAGAACAAAGAAACAACAGTCTTTCTAATCTGCCGTCCATGTTAGCCGTCAAACTTTCTGCTCTGTTGTGCGTGTTAGCCAAATAAAAATTGATCTGTAGGCAAAGGCAGCTGTTTTTCAGATGTTTGCCCCATTTGGAAGCGTATAACTTTATTGAACTGAGCTGCAACACCCCATTTGGAAGAATTGCTGTTGAATGATTGTAGATTTATTTTATGCAACAGAAAATACAAGATCTTATTCCTGGGAAGTCTGACCCTAGCAGAAAATGGACTTTGGTGCAAATTTCAGGAAACATTTTTTCGACTGCCTCACATAGGCTTATATGCAGAGAAATTAAATCAAACTACTACAGCGAGGTCTTCAAACATTGAATAAAATCCCCATAATGCATAAAAGTCGAATGGGTTCTTTTTGGATTTTTACCGGCACAATTACTTCACACACCCTTTTTGCATAAAAAATGTTTATATCTGTCATCACGTTAGTCATATGTCGTCAAAGGTGCGGGTTGTACGTTGTGATTGTGATGTCAACATTCTTATGATTACTTTTTTTTTCAATATGAATTTAAAAGGTTGGGAATATGTTGATAAACTAGCGATATTTTACTTCTTTAGACATCATGTAGCAGAAACGAGTGTTTGTAGGTGAAAAAAAAAAAAGCAAGTGATCATAGCTATGTGTGAAATTTTGGACACATTTGTGTGATTAAATAAATGTGTTCTGGTTGAAAAAAAAAAAAAAAATGGTACAAATACCACAAAAAGGCTTTACCACACCTGCTATCTCTAAACCACTGCATGTTGCTGTTAACCCTTAAAGCGCCAATCACAACTAAAGCAGACGACAATTTTGATTTTCTTTTTATTTTCAGAAGAAAACAAGTCTTGACATTTCATGTGAATTGTCTACTTGGCAGATGATTCACATGAAATGTCAAGACTTGTTTTCTCTGAAAAAATATATATAAAAAAATTTAGAATGTCATCTGCTACAAATTTCTTGCAGTTCAAAGGTACCATCACATTACGTTCAGTCAGAATCAGTGTCACTGCATGGAGGAAGAATATCCAGCATCTACATACTCTAGTTCAAAAAATCCCTGACCGACCCTGTTGATAACTGGGACATGTTTTTGTGTTTATATTGCTGTCAAACTTTATTCAAGGGCTGCAACTTGAACAGAAACTTCTCAAATGTATACCCATGACAAGTTTTTGTCCTAGAAAAAAAGTGGCCAAAAAATTCATGCTCAACTGGTGTTTTATGGCTTTTGCTGTCAGCTCTCTTACACTAATGAGTCTGTTCACAACAGGTGGTAACACCAGATTTACCTGGGAGACTAATTTTCTCTGATATCACTGGTTCCCTGCACTGTAATATATAGTCTTAAAATCTTTATTTTTCAACATAGAAAACTGTTAAAAATGTGTAATTTGATAAATTTTTGTGCAGATGTAGGTTTTAGAATCAGTTTTGAGCTACTTCATTGTGTTTTATATTTAAGAATGTTGTGTGTGGGTTTCTAGTTAACTGTCTTATCAGTATTACTTAACTAATCGCATAACAGAGCATCATTTTATTGGCATCTGGGCAGAGTTTTATGGTCTCAGTCATCAGAAACATATAGAAATGCAATACCCCACTAACCGGACTTTGATATAGTAAGGTGGGGAGGTGGGGGTGAATTTCTCTAAGAGAAAAACATGGCATGCATTCAAAACACTAAAAGGCTTCACAATAATCGGGAACTGAGAATAATCGGAATTAAAAAGTACTGACTTTCAATAAGTGATGAATTTATGTCAATTAAACATTAATGATGTCGCCATAAAATGAGAACTTTCAAAACGTCATAACTTGTTATTGATGTAAGTTCCTCTAAGGCATGTTTTAGCGTGAAGGGTCATATATAATATATGAACTACATCCTACTATTAAAGTGTTGCAGATAACAATAAAATCAGTTAACAAAATTTTCCCCGTAAAGCTTGGGGCCATGATAACTAGGGTGGGTTGCAATCTGTCCAGGGGTCAAGATAAACTGGGACACCGGGAGCCAGTGATGTAGTCTATTTATAAGCTGGGAATTCATGATATACCCTTAATATCTGTGGTTTGACTTGTTTAAATGCAGAAATCTTCTTAACCCTAGTCCTGCTGAACTCGGATATGTCCTGCCTTTGAAAACATTGTAGCTCCAGATCAGTTGGCTTTTAAGAAGCCAACTGATCTGGATCTGCACTGTTTGCCATTAAGTATTTGAATTTTTAGCAACAATCCAGATCAAGTTTTCTGATTGGCTGAAAATTAGAAGTGGGCGTGGCATCTTAATTTATTCAGCAGGACAAGGGTTAAACAGATCACTTGTAATTAAATTCACATGCTACATGTATGTACATAGATGTATGTACAGCTTTAAACTGGATTAAAAGTTGAAGTTTAAAAGTTTTTCTTAAATGCCCTTTCACAAGATCTCTTCACCATACTGTCACCAGTCATTAAAATTATTTAAAAGGGATGGTAGGGTGGAAAATACTTTTTTTGTGTTAAACAAATTTATTGGCTCATTGTCTTTTAATAGAAAACTATGCCCAAACTGGGAAATAAAACAAAAAAAAAATCCTTAAAAAACTTGAAGGTCAATGGCAAAAAAATCCGGCACAGTCTGGAAACTTTGAAACACTCTTTTTTTAGCTCACCTGAGCCAAAGGCTCAAGGTGAGCTTTTGTGATTGCTCGATGTCCATCGTCCATTGTGCCTTGTTTGTCATGCTTCTGTCAACAATTTACTTAATGACATCTCCTCCTAAATCGGTGAATGGATTTTGAAATAATTTTACAGGAATGTTCCTTGGGTGACTCTCTACCAAAATTGCCTAAATGGTTCTGCTCTGCTGAACAAAATGGCTGCCAGAGGTAAAAATAAAAAAAACCTTATAATGACATCTCCTCCAAGGCCACTGGCCCAATTTCAAAATAATTTTACAGGAATATTCGCTGGGTGACCCTCTACCAAAATTGCTCAAACTGTTCTGCTCAGATGAACAAGATGGCCGACATTAGAGCTAAAAATAGAAAAACCTTTAAATGTCTTCTCGTCTGTGAACAATTTACTTAAAAGACATCTCCTCCTAAACCGGTGAACGGATTTTGAAATAATTTTACAGGAATGTTCCTTGGGGTACCCTCTAGCAAAATTGCCTGAATGGTTCTGCTTTGCTGATCAAAATGGCCGTCAAAGCTAAAAATAAAAAGACCTTAAAACCACATCTCCTCCAAGGTCATTGGCCCAATTTCAGAATAATTTCACAGGAATAATCCTTGGTTGACCCTCTACCAAAATTGCTCAAACATTTCTGCTCGGATGAACAAGAGCCAGAGCTAAAAATAGAAATAAAACTTTAAATGACTTCTCCTCGTTAACCAGTGAATGGATTTTAAAATAATGACACATGAATGTTCTTGGATGACCCTCTACCAAAATTGCTCAAACCGTTCCACTGGGATGAACAAAATGGCAGCCAGAGCTAAAAGTAAAAAAAACCTTTAAACGTCTTCTCCTCCTTAACCAGTGGAGGGATTTTGAAATAATTTCACAGGAATGTTCTGTGGGTGACCCTCTACCAACATTGCTGCAACCGCTCGGCTCGGATGAACAAGATGGCTGCCAGAGCTAAGAATAGAAAAACTTTCAAACGACTTCTCCTCGTTAACCAGTGGATGGATTGTAATAGGCATTTTTTAAAAAATTGAAGAGAAATCAGTCAAAAAGTAAACCACTGATCCAACATATCTCAAATGTTCCTCAAGACACCCTTTACTAAATTCTTTCAATTACACAACATGGCCCCCCTCCCACACACACACACACATGCACCCACCACCACCACCTCCACTATGGACGGCACTTGTTTTCCCAATATATTTGTTAAAAAATATGATCTGTATAGAACACTTTGATAATCTTACAGCCACTAGCCTGATTTAAATTAAATTAATACAACCATCCTGAACCTAAAGCAATGGGACACAGGTGAGCGATTTAGGGCCGTCATAGACCTCTTTTTTTTTTTTTTTTATTTTAAGCCTAAACTGACATCCTTTGGTTAATCGAGAATGTTTGTTCAGTATATGCAAAGCCACATAACTACTCTGATATAATGTTTTCTGTCGTATACTCTGAGACAATAACATCAGACTATTACCTCAGAAGACTGTTCATTGGTGGGGTAAAGCCGTGGGTAGTTCACAACTGTATCACTATTGGGAATGGAAATACCCTCCTTGAAACCATCTCAACTGAAAGGGAACTGCCAACTATTTACACCAAACTGCGCCATGAAGTCCCCAGCTGGACTTGTACCTATGCAACAGAGGTGTACAGCTAGTCCTGACAAACCTAGCTGCTGACTGAGCTGTCCTTGTGCCTCAATGTATGATACATTAACCCTTGTCCTGCTGAATAAATTAAGATGCCACGCCCGCTGCTAATTTTCAGCCAGTCAGATTACTTGATCCAGATTGGTGCTATAAATTCACATACCTGATGGCAAACAGTGCAGATCCAGATCAGTTGGCTTCAGAAGCCAACTGATCTGGATCTGCACTGTTTGCAAAGGCAGAGTATATCCGGGTTGAGCAGGACAAGGGTTAATATAGCCAATGGACTGCTGAGGCAGTACCTTGGTGCCAAAATACGCCATTGTGCACCTTCCTATGAAAATATGTTGATGAAACAGCACTTGGGTTGGAACAAACAAGGGCATCCTATAATCTGCACTACACTATCACAGTATCTGTTCTATGACATAGCTCCAGATAAATGGGGATATTGGAAAAATGTTTTTTAATTTCTCCGCAAGAACATATGTTATGGTACTCATTAGAAGTGCCTCCATGAGGCACTTTTAATGAGTATATCAACATTTATTTTTGTGGAGAAATAAGAAAAATGTGCCTTATCTGGAGTTATGATATGGTGATGCCCCCTTTGGTGTATTCATTCTTTCCTTCTTTCCTGTGACTATACCATAGTGGAGTACAGGAATAGTCTACATTCAGGCCCCGAGGTTATAAAACTTTTTTCATGCTCAACTCAACTGAGCATGAAATTTGTCCTGCTAATAAATCTCAAATTATTAACAATTGCAAATTCTTTCTTGTTAGTCATACATGTAGCTGAGCTTGAAAATTTCTCTGCTAATAAATATGAAAATGCCAACTAGCATATTAGCAGAGAAAATTTTATGCGCAGATGAGTTGAGCATGAAAAAAGTTTTACTATCTCGAGGCCAGGTGTAGTGGCAGTTGAGACTTAGCACGGTCAAGTCTAGGCTCTGAAAACAGGGAGAAGTGACCTTCCAGCCTAAACAGGGGGAAGTGGGAGGCAATAGGGAGAAATCAGGGCTCTAACAAAACATTTTTTAATAATTTTGGTCATCCTCCATTTGAAAACCACCATGATTTTACTGAATCTTGGCAGTTTTATTAACAGTAAAACCTCTCCTAAAGACCAGCTGTATTAAGCAGTCACCTGTCTTATAAGATTGTTATTTCAGATCCCATTAAAAGTTAAGAAGTGGCAATTAACCTTAATTAAATGCTCCATATTCTTCATAAATAGACATTTTTTTATCCAAGAAAGGTTTTATAAATTGATATATAGTAATACGGTCATAAAATAACCAGGTCAAAAGAACAACTGCGTGGCTTGGCATTGAGGATCTGGACCCCATTCTGAAGGAGAGAAGGCTCCGCTGGTATGGATGTGAAACGCTCCAGTGATGCAGTCAAGACAGCCTTTCATATACAGGTTGAGGGAAAGTGTGGGTCTGGGAGGCCCAAGATGACACGAAAGCAGCTGACAGAGAGGGATTGCAGAGAGTGGAAGCTCTCGGCTATCAACCCTCATCATAGAAATATGTGGAGATTTGGTGTGAGATCTGCCATGCATGCAGCAAGCCAGCTATCTGGAAGGGGGCACACTGATGTGGATGTTGCCTCTGTACCTGCATGTTAATCAAAAATATGATTATGATATGATAATATAAAATGAGACATCTGGCAGTCTGTAAAATTTCAGTTAGTCTTATTTTTTAACCAGATCAATAATGAAATGATTTTTTTATCATATCTATGAATTAATGTTGCCAACATTAATTCAGAGATACTATACAAAGTCATTTCAAGAACAAGAGACTAACTGAAATTTTACAGACTGTCAGGTGCCACATTTTATGATTGCATTAATACCATATATCAATTTATTAAACATTTTTTTGGATAATAAAATGTCTGCTTTTGAGGGAGATGGAGCCTTTAAGCAAACACTAGTTAAGCATATGCTTTTTGGCTTTCCCATGAGTGCTTGCTTAACCCTTAAAGCGCCAAGAAAAACTGCATCTGAAAATGTCGTCTGTTTATGTCGTCTTCTGAATATTCTTGCAGACTTTTCAAACCTATTTTTGCATACAGGCAAACAGTGTGGACCCTGATCAGACTGCCTCAAGGAGCAGTCTGATCTGGGTCCACACTGTTTGCAAAAATGACTTAAAATCACAATCAGATGACAAAGCAGACGACAATAGTTGTGACTGGCACTTTAAGGGTTAACACAGGTTTGACTGTACATGTATACTTACACTAGGCTTATATGTCTGTACTTTAGGATTCCTTAGAAGTAGAATATTGATATGGGTGTTTGGGAATTGGCTCTCCATTATAAAGTGAGAAAATGTCTAATGAAACTGGTGCAATAAATGTATAAGCTATAATATGCAAGTTGGTCAGTAGTCACTAATTCGACCTAATTACCGCACTGTGCGCTTAAGTTTTTCAAACTTACTTGGAACACTCATTTGTGGTAAAATATGTATCTACCTACTAAGGATACACAATAAAAAAGATCAGAAGAAATACTTATTTGATGATGATTATGTGATTTTTTTTCTTCTGATTTTCTTTATAAAGGCATATGTAGTGGGTACTCATTTGAATTGCATTGACAACATATGCCTTTATAAAGACGTAGACAAAAAGTACACTGGCTGTAATCTGAAGACTACGGAATTGCTTGACTGTGCACTTATAGGAATATGTGCGGTAATTAGATCAAATACGGTATATACCCATTGAAAAGTTCATTTATCATTTAACACCTTTAGCTACCGGTATTTTATTTACTTATTTCTTACAATTTCTTACTATTTATTTTCTTACTATTACTTATTTCTTACTATTTATGGTATTTATAGGGTATGCAAGCTTTGTTCATAGGGTGTAAGGGGTATTTGCTTTCCACACAATGTTAATTTATCAATTTCTTATTTTCAGTGCCCTTGAGGAAGTGGATTCAGTGCAGATGTTGGCATTCACACATACTAGGGTAAGAAATCTGTACCTATATATGTTTCTAGTCACCCTACATATTCTTTCCTAAGTATTTTTATGTCCCACTTGTTATCTGAGCAAGCTTTACTTTCTTTGATTTATGTATGAATTTTGGAAGTTTCAAATTTTAGTCATAAATGTAAAACAATACCGTATTTACCATATGTATTTGGACAGACAGGCCTGAGCAAACTGTGTAGACTCAGATGCGAGGCCACACAAGCTGTACTTATTTAAATTTTAACCCTTGTCCTGCTGAACCCGGATATACCCTGCCTTTGCAAACAGTGTAGATCCAGATCAGTTGGCTTCTGCACTGTTTACTATTAAGGATTTATAGCAACAGTGCGGATCAAGTAATCTGATTGGCTGAAATTTAGAAGCGGGCGTGGCATCTTAATTTATTCAGCAGGACAAGGGTTAAAACAAGTATGGTAAGGACGCGAGGTGTCTGAATACTTAGGATAATAATATACAGTAGTGTAAATAATTGCTAACACAAAAGTATTTACATACTGGTATTTATAACAAAGAAACCTTGCACATATGACCTAATTAATCCTGGCATATCTTCTGTCATTAATTTAGCCTTTCACCAAGTTTTTGACCAAGTTAAAAAAATAATACATGTACTTCACTGTAGTGTATCAGAAATGTCCTTCAGGTTTAGTCAACTAAATGGCCATTTGTACATGTCAAATATCCCATCCTGCATCACTTATTTAGAGCTACAATAATATTATACAGAAAAAAGTATGAAGACTGTTTCTTTATTCTTTAAACTTAAACTTTAAACTTCTACTTTACATTTGTATGATTTCAGAAATGATTCAGGTGGTCAGGCTGGCCGAACTACTTTTTATTATGTGTCAAAAAAAGTGCGATCTGCAACATATGTAGCCAAAAAATTTAGTGGTTATAATGACTCTTGGAGATACTCTGAATTATATTATAAATCCAAATATCTTTACACTGGATCAATACATAGTCGCTTATCACTTTACCAAGATTTGTTAATAAAACGATCTTATCACACGACACCATGGCTTTGGACAGAAGAACCTAAGGATGTGAAGCAGAAAGGAACTACAGAAATACGTGACAAAAATAATGATAAAAATGAGGCAAAAGGTACAGATTCTGCCAAGAAAAAGACAGATGTGGAAAAAAAAGGAACTTTTATGCGCAGAATGTGGAACAAGTTTATTGCTTATTGCAAACACTTTTTTAATGGGTTTAAATTAGTTTGTGTGGAAATAGTGATTTGTGTTCCACTGGTACACAAATATGCCAGATACGGAAGATCATCCTTGAAGCGTAGAGAATATATGCAGGTAATTCACTAAGTGATAAAGGTGGGGATTTTTGGAAATTTCTTTTATTATGATTTAGCTGCATAGTCTGTGATTTTGTTAAGGCTAGATACATATTTATGTACTATGTCTGCTATATTAAGCACAGCTGCAGAAAGACACTTTTAATAAGCTAAAACATATTTCTGTGGAAAAATAAGAAACATATCAATACTTTAGTGTAAAAACAAGAAAAGATATGTCAAAATATGTCATATCTGGGGGACGGCCTCGGTGGCTCAGTTGCATGTGCCGTCCGACTTGAGACCAGGATGTCATGGGTTCAACCCCCACCGAGGTCGGCAACATTCTTGTGTGAAATATTTTCTATGGTTATTATCTTCCTTCCGCTGATTCAAGAAGGGCAGTTGTCAGTTTCTGGCGAAAGAATGTGCACGATACTGGTTAACAGCTTAGAGGACTAAGCCTGCCCAGTAAGCGTGTGGTTAGGTAAACTGACAGCGCTCTACATGACCCCATTGGGTTGACTGGGTCGTAAAACCTCAACACAAACATATGTCATATCTGGGGAGTTACTAGTGGAAATTGGAAATGTTATGCAGAAATGAATTGAAGTAAAGGATATTTTTATGGGAACATAAAGAAGATGTGAACAGAAGAGTAACTATAATGGGAGGTTTGCAAAACATTATGCAGAAGGTATGTTAATACTGTGTAATGGTGCTAGCCCAAATTATATAAATGGACAAAATATTGAAGCCCTTTAACTTTTATGGCACATATAGCCTTGCTCTAAGGGTGTTTCCTTATGGCTTACATGCCTGTATAACTTTCTTTCAAAAATGGGCCAGGTCCCGTGTAAAGCACTATTTGCTCTTTGTCTGTCAGTGCCACTATTCCTGTGGCTCAATCTCAGTCTGTACCAAAGGCACGCCTACCAAATGAATGAATGCGTAACCACCAGTTAAGAATGTGAAACAATTAGATCAACATCTGGTTAGGAATAATATAGCTCAAAAAGGTAAACAAACTTTGCATTTGTGTGTTTCATGAGCGATATAAATGTTTTAACTTCATAATACATTAACCTATAGATAATGTGCTATTCTCTTCTGTTTTCACACCTTCCACAGACAAAACGACCTTTCAGTCGTTAATTAAAGTCTTAAACCAGAAGGTCCCTTAGGCAGTTACCTGTGTGACGTAACTCTTCCCGCTCAATTGATCACGTGTCAGTTTCTTTTCTGTGGACAAAGAAATTCAACAAGGATTATTTACCTGTGATAGAAATTCGGATTATTTCTTTCCTCATGGATAAATTTCTGTATCCTTGTGTTTCTTTTGTTTATTTATCACTCCTTTCACTTTCTATGTTATTATTTAAAATTTTCAATTTTCGATTTCACATATTTTTTGACTGGTCTTTTTTCGACATGCGTTTTCGCAACTCTCGCTATCCGACACAACGCTCGTGCACGATCGGTTCGATAGTCATGTTTATATATGCAGAATATTTTTGTTCTTTTCATTCCAGGTTAATCAGCATTTACGATATGTTTTTCCTGGACTTTTATTTGCAGAGATCTTCAGTTGGCTAAAGATTCTCTTGGCGGAGAAGCTGATTGTAAAGAACTTGTCAACCCTTGATGGGTTATAAGACAATTCTTTACTGATGGGAGCCCCACCCCATATGGCTATACTGCCGGGGTAAGACCCATCAAGGTGGCATCTTTTGGCACTTAGTATCAGATAAAGTCTAAGTCCACCAGTCGCCGGCCTCGGTGGCTCAGTTGGATGCGCCGTCCGACTGGAGACCAGGAGGTCGCGGGTTCAACCCCCATCGAGGTCGGCAACATTCTTTCGTGGAGATTGATCATGAAATATTTTCTACGGTCATTCTCTCCCTTCCGCTGATTCAAGAAGGGCAGTTGTCAGTTTCTGGCAAAAGAATGTGCGCAGTACTGGTTAACCACTTAGAGGACTAAGCCTACCCAGTAAATGTGTGGTTAGGTAAACTGACCGCGCTCGACATGACCCCATTGGGTTGACTGGGCCGTAAAACCTCAACTTAAACAAAAACAAAACCAGTCACCGGTCATCCAGTCAACCAGGCACCAGTCAATCAGCTTCACCAGTCACCAGTCAACCAGGTGCCAGTCAACCAGGCACCAGTCACCAGTCACCAGTCACCGGTCATACAGGCACCAGTCAGCTACAGGTCAGTCCAGTTATTACACGCTGGTCGGGATGCACAAATCCAGACCGCGATATAGGCGAGGCGCATAGTAAGTTCGGAGCCGACTGATCAGACTTTATAAATGTTAACATTTGTATGGGACATACGTATATAAGTTTGGAGGGATTTATGAATGAAAACAATGACATTTCATGTTATTTATATAAATAAACGAATGAGTACTAACGTTGTATGTTTTGTCTTTTTTACACCCGCTGATGTACTTTTTCTGCAATATATACGCTAAATACTTTATTTACGTTTCCATTTTGTGGCTCGATCCGCCATATTTGCCAGTGTTGAGATACAGATGGTGTTGAAGTGCGGTGTAAGTCACATAAAAAGTTCGGTATCAATACCGGTCCCGGCGAGCATAGCGAATTATTTTAGTGCAATAAAAGAAATCTTATTAATAAAACAGCAGAAATCATTAAGTTTTTAATCTTTCTGCTTGTATAGAATAGAACGAAAGTTCAAAGAAAAAAAAAATGACGAAACCAAAGCATTTGATTCCAACAAAGTGCCATGCTCAATGGCCTCAAGTTTTTTTTTTTAACCGTGAAGGCTTTTCGTTTTCTTCTTTGGTTTTCCATTTTAATCAGTGTTAATCTGATAGCAGAATGAACTTTTTCAAGACAACAATGAGTGCCGGACAAATTTCACAGTTACATGCTCTACTACCCGACCGCGTGCGCAGTAATCGACGTCCAGTGATCCGCGTCGCTGATTGGATGAATATCTAATTAGGTCAGCAAGGCGGCCATATCAAACTGGAAAATTCGGTGTCTTTCAAGTATTTACAAATTAATTATGGATAACTGTGATCATTTTCCCATTCTTTAGACGCGGGTTAAGCCATTTCTTGATAGAAACAATGTATGTTTGTATCGTTTAAAAGATAAATGAAGTTTTAATTGGCACAAGTTTGTCTTCTTAAAATAAACACCAAAAGGTCAATTACGGTCATTACGCACGTACACAAACAAAAATACAACTGAGACAATACATTGATTAGCTTTATTCTTTCAAAATCATTTTTTATTTGCTATTATGACATGTACAGCAGCAGTAAATAATTTCTTTTTCTGCAGATCGAAGCTCTGAAAAACAAAAAACACATTTTGTTATTTTGACCTAGAGGATGGGGAAACTGGGACCCTTCGAAAAAAATTTGGGAGGCATGACGTCCCCGCGTTATATCCGTATTCGTGCACTAACGACGCGAGTACTAACGGGACTGACCTGTAATCTCCAGTCAATAATTTAATTATTTTCTGGAAAGACTTAGTTTTTTGACATATTTCACCGGACAAAATAGTCGCGTATACTAACTTCCGGTCATTGTGTCTAATTATTAAAATTTTTCACCGGGCAAAGTATCCGTAATATTTCTGATACTTATACCCAGTCATATTATTATATTATTTCTGGTTTTTCACCAGGCAAACTTTTACAGAAAGTGTCTGATCAATTTTGCCTAATAATTAATTATCACCGGGAAAAAGTTTCGAATACTTGTGCCCGGTCAGTTTTCATATATAATCTCCTTTTTTCATCGGACTAGAGTTAAGAATACTACTATCCGATCAATTTGTCAAATTACTTGTAACTTTACCGGGCAACAGTTACAAATACTAGTGTCCGGTCATTATGTTGGGTAACTAGTGTCAAAATAGTGATCACTAATTCCCGAACAATCTATTATTGTTCATAGAGCTCCATTCACGTTTAAGTCAATGGATATAGGTTATTAAGTGAAATACATAGTAACTTTTCATACATAAAATTCTGTACAGTCTTTCCCGAATCAGACTAGAATCTTTAATATTCCATTGACTTATTATAGGAGTGTAATTCCATTAATATTTTAAATTAACTTATGTTTTATCTCTTTTATCCGCTAGAAAGAGTTAAACTTCCAACTATAACAACATTTCTGAACATGTAAATTTCATAGCCAGCTGTACCTAAAATTGATTTTTGACTCTTCCAATCTATAGTGTGGGAAAGTCTATTCAGTCTACAATGGGATAAGTTATCATAGTACTTTTCAGCAAGATGACTCCTTGCGGTACACTGTAATATGTAGTACCGTTTCAGAGGTTATTCAGTTCTCTCACTTTAAAAAAAGCAGACTCATGATTGCCAAAAGCTTTTGTACAGAACTAATTTTAAAAAGTATTGAGAATATAATGTCCTCTGACTTTTCTCAAAATTAAAACCTGGTGTTACCAGAAAGTGTTATTACTTTCAAATATATAAAATTGAATGAACTATAAGTCAATTTTACTTATTACTATAATTACTTTGAAGAAATAGTATTTTCACTTCAAATGATTTTTCTGAAAAACTCTGCGGTTTAAGAGAAGGTAATTACGATAATTATACTTGATAAAATCCAGGGCCCAGTTGTTCAAAGCTAATGATGTCGTTAGTTAATGATTCGTTAAAATTTAGATCAAGTGATACGCGTATATGCTGAAATTTTTTGCTGAAAAAATGTGAGTAGCTTTTTTTCAGCAAAAAATATCATGATATTGCATATTGAATCTGCTAAAACAGTTAATGAAATGACCCTTAACAAGCTCGTTAAGCTAACAATGCTATGAACAACTGGGCCCAGACCTATTGATAACAACCAATCTTGTTAGTAGAACTTTTACAACTGCAATTTTACTATGCATTTCAATCTCCATTAGACTTTGGTGTGGACATGACACATGACAGCTTTCTAATGGCAGCCAATTTCGGAAGCATTCGGAAGATCAGAAATTGTCCACAAAAACATTGAACTAGTCGCTTGCTTAACGGAAGGCGGTCATTCAACATTAAATCAAAGACGGTACCTTATCAGTTACAAAAAAAAAATATAACCAAAGACTATAATAGGGCAGCAGGCTGTTGCATCCACTTATTCCAATCGACCTACATTTTGCTTGAGAGCCTTAACAGGACTTAGAAACATTTTTATGCACAGGCTGATCTAGGTCATTGTATCTTGCCCAAGAAGTAACTATTTTATGGTTCACGAGTCCACCGGTTAATACCATAGTGTTCTTAGTAGTAAAAAGCGTACCTTATTGCAAACTCAAAAACTGCTGATCCAGACAAGTCTGCGGGGTCCAACAAGGGTCTGTTTTATTAGCTCACCTGAGCATGAAGTGCTAATGGTGAGCTATTGTGGTCAGTCAATGTCCATCATCCATTGTGCGTTCTGCGGCGTCAAAAATTGCTTTAAGAGCCTTCTCCTCCTACACTCCTGGGCCAATTGACTCTATACTTGGTAGGAAGCATCGGGGTGACTTGTAGATCAAAAATAGCTAAAATCGTGCAAATCTGAATTCCAAGATGGCCGCCATCTTGAAAATCTTATTTTTTTTGCTTCTTCTCCTGAACGGAAAGGCCAATTTACTCCAAACCTGCTAGGAAGTGTCAGGGTGACTTGTAGATCAAAAATAGCTAAAATCATATCGATCGGAAATCAAAGATGGCCACCATGGCAGCCATCTTGAAGATCTATTTTTTGCTTCTTCTCCTGAACCAAAAGGCCAATTGACTCCAAACTTGCTAGGAAGCATCGGTGTAACTTGTAGATCAAAAATAGCTAAAATTATGCCAATCCGAAATCCAAGATGGCCACCATGGCAGCCATCTTATCTCTGAACTTATAAATTAAGTGTTATCAGAGATGGTAAATCAGTATTTTGAATAATATTTCTAGAGAATGTCTATCGCCCGATTACATTTTTTCTAGAATCTTTTATCTTTGTCTGAATATTCTGATTTGTCATTACAAAGTGGATATTAAATTTTTCTTGTTTTTCCATGATTATGTACTGTGGAGTAATTTTCATTGCAATCCTTTCAGGTAATAAAAAAAAAAAAAAAAAAAAAAAAAAAATTCTATCCTGTTATTTCCTATTGCTTAATCTCAGCAGTATAGTAAGATTTTAAGCCTAATTTGAAGGCTGTTTTACAGTAAACTGTGATCAGCCTTATTCTTCTCTCTTATAGTCTGCCAACTCTATGTGATGATGTTGGTAGTCTCTTCCTTTCTTAATTTGCCCAGGACACGAAACGCTTTTGATATGTCCAATGACAAAGTATTTATCAAGGACTTAGGTTGTCTTTCCTCTCAGTAGAGTTGGGCAACCTCCGTATTATATTACTGCCTAGACTAAAAATACTTGAATACAATTAGTCTAGCAATAGTTTAAACCATAAATTATATATGTACATTTCATTTCTAATGGATAACTGAAATTCAGTTAAGTTTACTCCGGCTGCACAATTAATTATCTCCCCTTTTTTAATTTAAATCAAAAGGGAATAATTATACAACATTATGGTTATTTTAAGTTTATGATCTGTGTATCGGAAACGGTCCTATCACTCTAATTAAACAGACTCTAATTAGATCATAATTCTAATAGCTTAGCTATTACAATTAGATAATCTTTACATATCTAGAAATTGTCAGAAAATCTCAAGATATGTAGATTATCTATAGGAAACTCGACCGAGAAAATGTTTCCTTATTTAAATTGTGCCTCTAAGATAGAGATAGACAGCTTTCTGTCTAGACTTCTGCTTGACAAGTTTTGTTTCGAACATATTTTCAAACAATATTCCTGAGCTTACATTGCAAATGGAATACCGAGGTTATGTCTTAATGACTCATTATTCTTTTCGGGGCCAATAGTTGTTTCCCAAAAAGAAAGAGGGGGGTTGGGTGGGGGGTGCAATAATTTGGTCCCTGAGGCTTGAGAACTGGCATCCTCTAGAATCTACTATTAACATACAAGGTAGTAAGACCTAACACCTTAAAGGTATATTATATTGTGAATCTAGATCATTCTTTCTATTAAGTATAGAACTAGGTGGTGTGGGATACAATTTATTTTGTGTTGGAATTAGGAGAGCACCTCCCTCCAATTCTGCAAATTCTTGCACATTGTCTATAGGTTAATGTATTATGCAGTTAAAATGAAGTTTTTTAAATTAAAACATTTTAACTATCAATACTTAACCTATAGATAATTAAAATTATCCTTCCTCATCTCCCCCGCTTCTCTCTCCTAATTGTGTCTTTTGTTTTACACATCAAAGAAACTGACACATGATCTATTAAGCGTGAAGAGTTCTGTCATACAGGTAACTGCCTAAGGGACCTTCTGGTTTAAGACTACGACTGAAAGGTCGTTTTCTCTGTGGAAGGTGTGAAAAACAGAATGGAATAGCACATTATCTATAGGTTAAGTATTGATATTTAAGATATGTTTTACTTTTAAAAAACTTCATTTTCTTTCTATATGTGAATGACAGCTAGAAGCAGACATATGTTTTTTTTTTGTGTTAAAAACGGCTCTAGTTAATATTCAAATTCAGCGACCATCACATTGTCGTAGCAGCCATTTTTGCAAAGTTGCTTGGAAATGGCAAGACAATTTTCAATGCTCTTAATTATGTGTCCCCCGCCCCACCCCCTACCAAAGGGAAGGGAAGGGGAGGGAACATTGTTTTTGGAACAGATCCTGTTGGCATCGGCTTTCTTGTCCGCTCTGTAACTTGAATACCCTTTGAAATATTTTGATTATACTTGGCAGAAATGTAGACCATGACAAGATGACATGTGGCATACAAGATTGACAACTCTGAATTTCTTATTTTTGGAGTTATTACCCTTTGCTTTATTTGAAAAAGATTTTGTGTCCACTCTGTAACTCCAATACCCTTTGGAATATTTCGATGGTACATAGCAGAAATGTAGAACAGGACCAGGCGATGCGTTGCGTACAAGAATTACAACTCTGCCTTTTTTACTTTTGGCATTATCTCCCGATGTTATTTTTGACAATGATAATCCTTTGATTTCCTGTCTGCTCAATAAGTCAGAGACCCTTTGGAATATTTTTATCATACTTGGTAGAAATGTAGAACAAGACCAGACGATGTGCTGCGTTTAAGAATGACAACTCTGCCTTTCTTACTTTTGGCATTATCTACTTTTGTTATGTCTGACAGTGATTATCCATTCATTTTGTGTCGGCATTGTAAGTCAAAGACTCTTTGGATTATTTATATGATACTAGGTAGAAATGTAGAAGAGGACCAGACGACATGTCGCGTACAAGAATGACAACTTTGCATTTCTTTTGGCGTTATCTCCCTTTGTTATATTTGACAGTGATAATCCGTTGTGTCAGCTCTGTAAGTCAAAGACCCTTTGGAATATTTTTATGATACTTGGTAGGAATGTAGAATAGAACCAAACGATGTGTGGCATACAAGTATGACAACAGCCTTTCTTACTTTTGGTGTTATCTCCCTTTGTTATGTCTGATAGTGATTAGCCATTGATTTTGTGTCCTCTCTGTAAGTCAAAGGCCCTTTGGAGTAATTTATATGATACTTGGCAGAAATGATGAACAGAAACCAGACGACGTGTCACATACAAGAATGACAGCTCTGCCTTTCTTACTTTTGGAGTTATCGTCTGCTCTATAATTGGAATACTTTTCAGAATATTTTGATGGTACCTGGTAGAACTTTAGAATAGGACAAGACGAGGTTTTCCTTACAAGAATGACAACTCTGCCTTCCTTACTTTTGCTTTTATCTCCCTTTGTTATTAGCTCACCTGAGCACGAAGTGCTCATGGTGAGCTATTGTGGTCAGTCAATGTCCGCCGTGCGGCGTCAACAATTGCTTTAAAAGCCTACTCCTCCTACACTCCTGAGCAATTTGACTTGATACTTGGTAGGAAGCATTAGGGTGACTTGTAGATCAAAAACAGCTAAAATCGTTCCGATCGGAAATCCAAGATGGCGGCCAAATCTATTTTTCGCTTCTTCTCCTGAACCGAAAGGCAAATTGACTCCAAACTTGCTAGGAAACATTAGGATGACTTGTAGATCAAAAATAGCTAAAATCATGCTGATCAGAAATCCAAGATGGCCGCCATGGTGGCCTTCTTGAAAATCTATTTTTTGCTTCTTCTCCTGAACCAAAAGGCCAATTGACTCTAAATTTGCTAGGAAGCATCGGGGTGACTTGTAGATCAAAAATAGCTAAAATCGTGCCGATCGGAAATCCAAAATGGCCGCCATGGTCGCCATCTTGAAAATCTATTTTTCGCTTCTTCTCCTGAACCGAAAGGCCAATTGACTCCAAACTTGCTAAGAAGCATACGGGTGACTTGTAGATAAAAAATAGCTAAAATCGTGCCGATCGGAAATTAATCGTGAAGGCAGCCTTCTTGAAAATCTATTTTTCGCTTCTTCTCCTAAACCCAAAAGCAAATTGACTTCAAACATGGTAGGAAGCATTGGGGTGACTTATAAATAAAAAATAGCTTAAATCATTCCGATAGGAAATCCAAGATGCCCTCCATGGCAGCCATCTTGAAACTCTATTTTTTGCTTATTTTCCTGAATGGAAAGGCCAGTTGACTCCAAACTTGGTAGGAAGCATCAGGGTGACTTGTAGATCAAAAATAGCTAAAATCGTGCCGATCGGAAATCCAAGATGGCCGCCATGGCAGCCATCTTGAAAATCTATTTTTTGCTTATTTTCCTGAACCGAAAGGCCAGTTGACGCCAAACTTGGTAGGAAGCATCAGGGTGACTTGTAGATCAAGTATAGCTAAAATCATGCCGATCGGAAATCCAAGATGGCCGCCATGGCGGCCATCGTGAAAATCTTTTTTTTGCTTCTTCTCCTAACCCCAAATGCCAATTGACTCTAAACTTGGTAGGAAGCATCGGGGTGACTTATAGATCAAAAATAGCTAAAATCGTTCCAGTTGGAAATCCAAGATGGCAGCCAGCTTGAAAATCTATTTTTTGCTTCTTCTCCTGAGCCGAAAGGCCAACTAACTCCAAACTTAGTAGGAAGCATCTGGGTGACTTGTAGATCAAAAATAGCTAAAATCATGCTGATAGGAAATCCAAGATGGCTGCCATGGTGGCCATCTTGAAAATCTTTTTTTTTCGCTTCGTCTCCTAAACCCAAAAGCCAGTTGACTTGAAACTTGGTAGGAAGCATCTGGGTGACTTATAGATTAAAAATGGCTAGAATCGTTCCGATTGGAAATCCAGGATGGCGGCCATCTTGAAAATCTATTTTTCACTTCTCCTGAACGGAAAGGCTTATTGACTTTAAACTAGGTAGGAAGAATCACGGTGACCTGTAGATCAAAAATAGCTAAGATTGTCAAAAATAGCTAAAATCATCCCTATCAGATATCTAAGATGGCCGCCATGACAGCCATCTTTAAAATCTATTTTTAGCTTTTCCTCCTGAATTGAAAGGCCATTTGACTCGAAACTTGGTAGGAAGTATTTGGGTGACTTGTAGATCTAAAATAGCTTAAATTTTTTGGATCGGAAATCCAAGATGGCTGTCATGGCAGCCATCTTGAAACTCTGTTTTTCGCTTATTTTCCTAAAGCAAATGGCCAGTTAATTTGAAAATTGGTAGGAAGCATCGAGGTGGTCGGGTGGTGCAAAGGTGCTGTGTATCTTACATCACCGGGGCGTCCAACTGATATTGGCTTACAGTTGGGCACGGCTTGCTATCCTTGTAGTGGGTAAGGGTAGAGGGGGAATGTTTTTATTTCTTCTGTTTCTTCACTTTCATTCCTGTTCTTCTTTCTTCCCTGTCCCTCTCTTTCATCTCCTCTACTCTCTCTTCTGTCTCTTTTCTCCCTTTCTCTGGGAGACGACACAAAATGACCCTCAAGGGTTGACGTGTCGTTAAACCCCAACACAATCAATCGGGATGACTTATGGATATAAAAATAGCTAAAATAATTCCGATCGGAAATCCATGATTGCGGGAAACTTGAAAATCTATTTTTCCCTTCTTCTTCTGAACTGAAAGGCCATTTGACTCGAAACTTGGTAGGAAGCATTGGGGTGACTCGTAGATAAAAAATAGGTCAAATTGTTTCGATAGGAAATCCCAAATTGCGGCTATGGTGGCCATCTTGAAAATCTGTTTTGAACTTTTTCTCCTGAACCTAAAGGGCAATTGACTCAAAGTTCATTGGCAGTATCGAGGTGACTTGTAGATCAACAGTAGCTAAAATCATTCTGATTGGAAATCCAAGATGGCTTCCATCTTGTTTATGTTTATTATGCTTCCCTGCCACTGTGCTGTTTACATGTCTAAAATCATGATTCTTCAGAAACCACTTAGGCAATTGCAACCAAATTTCTTATTGATCCTACTGTTGAAATGTGATTGAGAGTTTGTTCAAATGATCACACTCCATTAACTGTCATGCCATATATAATTTTCTTCTTCAAAATTTAGAAGTGCTTAAAAGATGATCTTTTCATTAGTTGCGATGATAGGATTGGAAAAATGTTGTATAACATCTGCATATCTGCACTGGCTATGTCACTCAGGTGAGCGACCTGTGACCCGTGGGCCTCTTGTATTTCACACTGATTATGCATTGATTTAGTGTCTGCTATGTAAGTCGAACACTCTTTGGACTATTTTGATGATGCTTGGTAGTAATGAAGAACAGGACCAGATGACATGTCACGCACAAGAATGACTGTTTAGCTCACCTGAGCCGAAGGCTCAGGATGAGCTATTGTGATCACTCTCCGTCTGTTGTCCGTTGTCCATCCATGTCCGTCCGTCTGTTCACATCTTTGAATGACTTCTCCTCTGAAACCCCTGGGCCAAATTTCTTCAAACTTTATGTGGAGCATTGTATTAAAGGGCGATTGAAAATTTATAAAAAATGGTCACGATCCATAAATCAAGATGGCCGCCATGCCAATATATAGCTCCCATAGACTTATAATGGGAAAAACTTAAAAAATCTTCTCTGAATCCATGAGGTCCACAGTTTATATATTTTGTATGTAGCAATGTTTAGTGGTCCCCTACATAAATCCTGCCAATCAAGCCCCTGGGGCTCAAACTGGCCATGCCCCAGGAGGTCGTGAACTCCCATAGACTTATACTTGGAAAACCTTAAAAAAAATCTTCTTCTCTGAAACCATGAGGCCCAGAGCTTAATTCTTTAGTATGTAGCAATGTTTAGTGGTCTCCTACATAAATCCTGCCAATCAAGCCCCTGGGGTCCAAACTGGCCACACGCCCCAGGGGTCATTAGCTCCCGTAGACTTATAATGAGAAAAACTTAAAAAAATCTTCTCTAATTAAACCATGAGACCCACAGCTTACATATTTAGTATGTAGCAATGTTTAGTGGTCCCCTACATGAACCCTGCCAATCAAGCCCCTGGGACCCAAGCTGGCCGCACGCCCTGGGGGTCATTAGTTCCCATAAACTAATAATGGGAAAAACTTCAAAAATCTTCTTCTCTGAAACCATGAGGCTCAGAGCTTACATATTTAGTATGTAAGAAATGTTTAGTGGTCCATTACATAAATCCTGCCAATCAAGCTCCTGGGGCCCAAACTGGGCATGCCCTGGGGGTTTGGGGGGGTGGGGGGGGGGGGAGGGGGCGTGGGCAGGTTCATTAGCTCCCATAGACTTATAATGGGAAAAACTTAAAAATCTTCTCTGATTAAACCATGAGGCCCACAGCTTACATATTTAGCATGTAGCAATGTTTAGTGGTCCTCTACATAAACCCTGCCAATCAAGCCCCTGGGGCCCAAACTGGCCGCACGCCCTGAGGGACATTAGCTTCCATAGACTTATAATGGGAAAAAAATCTTCTCTGAAACCATGAGGCCCAGAGCTTACATATTTAGTATGCAAGAAATGTTTAGTGGTCCCCTACATAAATCCTGCCAATCAAGCTATTGGGGCCCAAACTGGCCAGGCCCTGGGGGTTGTGGGGTGTCATTAGCTCCCATAGACTTATAATGAGGAAAAACTTAAAAAAGTCTCATTCTCTGAAACCATGAGGCCCAAAGCTTATATATTTTGTATGTAGCAATGTTTGGTGGTTCTCTACATAAGTCCTGCCAATCAAGCCTCTGGGGGTCCAAACTGGCCACACCCCAGGGGTCATTAGCTCCTGTAGACTTATAATGGGAAAAACTTAAAAAATCTTCGCTGAAACCATGGGGCCCAGAGCTTACATGTTTAGTATGTAAGAAATTTTTAGTGGTCCCCTACATAAATCCTGCCAATCAAGCTCCTGGGGCCCAAACTGGCCACACCCTGGGGGAGGGGGTTCATTAGCTCCCATGGACTTATAATGGGAACAACTTAAAAAAAAATCTTCTTCTCTGAAACCATAAGGTCCACAGTTTATATATTTTGTATGTAGTAATGTTTAGTGGTCCCCTACTTAAATCCTGCCAATCAAGCCCCTGGGGTCCAAACTGGCCACGCCGCAGGAGGCCATGAACTCCCATAGACTTATAATGGGAAAAACTTAAAAAAAAATCTTCTTCTCTGAAACTATGAGGCCCACAGCTTACATATTTAGTACGTAGCAATGTTTAATGGTTCCCTACATAAATCCTGCCAATCAAGCCCCTGGGGCACAAACTGGCCACGACCCTGGGGGTCATTAGCTCCCATAGACTTATAATGGGAAAAACTTAAAAAAACTTCTTCTCTGAAACCATGGGCCCACGGAAACTACTGGACCAGTTTTAATATAACTTGGTAGAAATGTTTCCTTGGTGACCTACTATCAAGAGTTTTCAGGCTGTCATATCTATTTAGTAAACACTGAACAGATTTCAATATAACTTGGTAGAAATGTTCCTTTGGTGACCCTCTACCAAGATTATTCAAGCAGTCATGATTCATCAAAAACATTTAACTGAATTTCAGTTAGTTTCATATTTTTGAACTAGATCAAAAATTAAAATGATTTTTTATGGTATCTCTGAATTAATGTTGGCAAAATTAATTCAGTGATATGATAAAAAATCATTTCATTTCAAGAACAAGAGACTAACAGAAGTTTTACAGACAGTCAGGTGCCACAATTTATGATTGTATTAATACCATCTATCAATTTTTTAAATCTTTCTTGGATAAAAAATGTCTATTTTTTAGGAATATAGAGCCTTTAACAGGTTGTAAAATGGACTTAGTCTGATTTATGGACAAGTATGGTGAGGAGTTGAGGTGTCCCAGCTTTAAGGTCATCCAGCATATGCACACTGGTCAGGGCCCATACTGTCCATAAACATATTTTGCAGTATCCAGTTAATCTGTAAGTGAATTTCAAAGACTGATCAGATTGTACAGATTGGCAAGCTTATCTAGGCATTTGCAATATGGGATAAGAACTCATATTTTGTGACATGGTTGGTTAACCCTTGTCATGCTGAATAAATTAGGATACCACGCCCAGTTATAATTTTTAGCTAATCATATTGCTTGATCCAGTTTGTTTATACAAATTCACGTACTAGTACTTGATATCAAACAATGTAGATCCAAATCTTTTGGCTTCTGAAGACGCCAACTGATCTGGATTTACACTGATTGCAAAAACAGGGCATATCTGGATTCAGCAGGACAAGGGTTAAATTTCCTTTGAAATAAGGGGAATAAATACACTTTCAGGGGAGGTAGCTGCCAAAAGTGTTAGCCTTCCTTCTGAAAAGGGTCTTTTCTGAAAGGTCTGTTTGAAGCAAGTTCTTTTCCTTTTAGAGAAGGCCATTTTTATGCCCCCAACTTCAAAGAAGTTGGAGGGGCATATTGCTTCTGGGTTGTTCGTCCGTCCGTCCGTCCTTCCGTCAGTCCGTCCGTCCGTCCGTCCGTCCGTTCGTCACGCTTTTTGATGCATAGCATAACTTTAGAACCGTGAATGCTACGGTTTTGAAATTTCTTATATGGATTCCTCATCAAAAAATAGCTGACACATATTTTTTTCTTGACAGGATTATGCCCCTTTTCTGAGTTATGGCCCTTTGAAAAAATATGGATGCAATCTTGTCAGCAAAATATCTCAAAAACTATTGAAGCTAGAGCCTTGAAACTTGATGAATAGACTGATAGTGATGAGTAGACAACCTGATTAACTTTTGAAGAAATTTTGAATAATACTTCTTGAGTTATGGCCCTTTGTAATTTTGGGCATTTATACCTTGTCAGCAAAATATCTCAAAAACTGTTTGAGCTAGAGCCTTGAAACTTAGTAAATTGATTTGTAGTGATGAGTAGATGACCTGATTAACTTTTGAAGAAATTCTGAAAAATACTTCATTAGTTATGGCCCTTTGAATTTACGGGCATTTTTACCTTGTCAGCAAAATATCTCAAAAACCGTTGGAGCTAGAGCCTTGAAACTTGATGAATAGACTGGTAGTGATGAGTAGACAACCTGATTAACTTTTGAAGAAATTTTGAAAAATACTTCTTGAGTTATGGCCCTTTGTAATTTTGGGCATTTTTACCTTGTCAGCAAAATATCTCAAAAACCGTTGGAGCTAGAGCCTTGAAACTTAGTAAATGGATTTATAGTGATGAGTAAATGACCTGATTAACTTTTGAAGAAATTCTGAAAAATACTTCATGAGTTATGGCCCTTTGTAATTTTGGGCATTTTTACCTTGTCAGCAAAAAATCTCAAAAACTATTGAAGCTAGAGCCTTGAAGCTTGATAAATAGACTGGTAGTGATGAGCAGACAACCTGATTAACTTTTGAAGAAATTTTGAAATATACTTCATGAGTTATGCCCCTTTGTAATTTTGGGCATTTTTACCTTGTCAGCAAAATATCTCAAAAAACTGTTAAAGCTAGAGCCTTGAAACTTAGTAAATGGATTTGTAGTGATGAGTAGATGACCTGATTAACTTTTGAAGAAATTCTGAAAAATACTTCATGAGTTCTGGCCCTTTGTAATTTTGGGCAATTTTACCTTGTCAGCAAAATATCTCAAAAACGTTGCAGCTAGAGCCTTGAAACTTGATGAATAGACTGGTAGTGATGAGTAGACAACCTGATTAACTTTTGAAGAAATTTTGGAAAATACTTCTTGAGTTATGGCACTTTGTAATTTTGGGCATTTTTACCTTGTCAGCAAAATATCTCAAAAACTATTAGAGCTAGAGCCTTGAAACTTAATAAATTACCTGATTATATTTTGAGAGAATTCCATGAAAATATTGATAAAGTTACGGCCCTTTGCGGTTCTGCACATTTTGATCTTGTCAGCAAGATGTCTCGAAAAGTACTTAAGCTAGGGTCTTGAAATATTATATGCTGATTGGGGATGATGTGGAGATTACCTGTTTTGTTTTTTAGTGAATTCCATGAAAAATCGACGTAGTTATTACCCTTTGTAGTTATGCCCCCAACTTCAAAGAAGTTGGAGGGGCATATTGCTTCTGGGTTGTTCGTCCGTCCGTCCGTCCGTCCTTCCGTCCGTCCGTCCGTCCGTCCGTTCGTCACGCTTTTTGATGCATAGCATAACTTTAAAACCGTGAATGTTACTGTTTTGAAATTTCATATATGGATTCCTCATGAAAAAATAGCTGACACGTATTTTTTTTCTTGACAGGATTATGCCCCTTTTCTGAGTTATGGCCCTTTGAAAAAATATGGATGCAATCTTGTCAGCAAAATATCTCAAAAACTATTTAAGCTAGAGCCTTGAAACTTGATGAATAGACTGGTAGTGATGAGTAGACAACCTGATTAACTTTTGAAGAAATTTTGAAAAATACTTCTTGAGTTATGGCCCTTTGTAATTTTGGGCAATTTTACCTTGTCAGCAAAATATCTCAAAAAACTGTTAGAGCTAGAGCCTTGAAACTTAGTAAATGGATTTGTAGTGATGAGTAGATGACCTGATTAACTTTTGAAGAAATTCTGAAAAATACTTCATGAGTTATGGCCCTTTGTAATTTTGGGCATTTTTATCTTGTCAGCAAAATATCTCAAAAACCGTTGGAGCTAGAGCCTTGAAACTTAATGAATAGACTGGTAGTGATGAGTAGACAACCTGATTAACTTTTGAAGAAATTTTGAAAAATGCCTTTTGAGTTATGGCCCTTTGTAATTTTGGGCATTTTTACCTTGTCAGCAAAATATCTCAAAAACTGTTAGAGCTTGAGCCTTGAAACTTAGTAAATGGATTTGTAGTGATGTGTAGATGACCTGATTAACTTTTGAAGAAATTCTGAAAAACACTTCATGAGTTATGGCCCTTTGTAATTTAGGGCATTTTTAACTTGCCAGCAAAATATCTCAAAAACTATTGGCTAGAGCCTTGAAACTTAATGAATAGACTGGTAGTGATGAGTAGACAACCTGATAAATTTTTGAAGAAATTTTGAAATATACTTCTTGAGTTATGCCCCTTTGTAATTTTAGGCATTTTTATCTTGTCAGCAAAATATCTCAAAAACTGTTAGAGCTAGAGCCTTGAAACTTAGTAAATGGATTTGTAGTGATGAGTAGATGACCTGATTAATTTTTGAAGAAATTCTGAAAAATACTTCATGAGTTATGGCCCTTTGTTATTTTGGGCATTTTTATCTTGTCAGCAAAATATCTCAAAAACTATTAGAGCTAGAGACTTGAAACTTGGTGAATTGATTGGTAATGATAAGTAGATGACCTGATTAATTTTTTTTGTAAATTCTGAAAAATATTTCATAAGTAATGGCCCTTTGTAAATTTGGGCATGTTTCCCTTGTGAACAAAATATCTCAAAAACTATTGAAGCTGGAGCCTTGAAACTTGATGAATAGATTGGTAGCAATGAGTAGATGACCTGATTATGCCCCCAGTTTCGAATGAAATTGATGGGGCATATTATTTTGCCTTCATTTGTCCATCCGACTGTTTGTCCGTTCATCAAGCTTTTTTTGTGCATGCCATATCTTAAGAACCCTGCACGCTAGGGTTTTGAAATTTTATATTTGGGTTCCCAATGAAAAAATAGCCGACCCGTATTTTGTTTCTTGTCTAGCATGTTTATTTAAAGTTATGCCCCTTTGAAAAAAATCAGAATTAAATCTTCTGAGCAAGATATCTTGAAAAGTATTTAAGCTGGGTTCTTGAAATTCGATACAGTGAGTGGGAATGATGTGTACATTACCCGATTATATTTTGAGAGAACTCCATGAAAATATTGATAAAGTTACGGCCCTTTGCAGTTCTGCTCATTTTGACCTTGTCAGCAAGATTACTCGAAAAGCACTTAAGCTAGGGTCTTGAAATATTATATGCTGATTGGGGATGATGTGGAGATTACCTGGTTTGTTTTTTAGGGAATTCCATGAAAAATTGATGTAGTTATGGCCCTTTGTAGTTCTAGGCATTTTGACTTTTTCAGCAAGATATCTCAAAAAGTATTTAAGCTAGAGCCATGATATTTGGTATACTGATTGGGATTGAGGAGGAGATCACCTGAATAAATTTTGAACCAATTAAATGAAATGTTGGAGTTATGGCCCTTCGCAATTTCGGGCCATTTAATGTTGTTGCTTTATTGTGTATAGCATAAGTTTAGAACCATGTATGCTAATGTTTTGAAATTTCATGTTTTGATTCCTCATGAAAAAATAGGTGATCCGTATTTTTTTCTCATCTCCTATTTTAGAGTTATTTCCCTTTGATAAAATAACATTGAAATCATATATTTGTACTGTTGTTACCGTCATGGCTAAGCAGTGTTGGAGTCAAACAGTGTTAGAGTCAGGCAGTTGGGGGCATAGTGTTTTACAAACACCAGCTCTAGTTCTAGGCATTTTGACCTTGTCAGCAAGATATCTCTATTTAAGCCAGAGCCATGATATTTGATATACTTATTGGGATTGAGGAGGAGATCACCTGATTAAATTTTGAACCAATTAAATGAAATGTTGGAGTTATGGCCCTTCACAATTTCTGGCCATTTAATGGCGTTGCTTTATTGTGTATAGCATAAGTTTAGAGCCACGTATGCTAATGTTTTGAAATGTCATATTTTGATTCCTCAGGAAAAAATAGATGACCCGTATTTTTTTCTTCTCCCAATTATCTCCTATTTTAGAGTTATATCCCTTTGATAAAATAACATTGAAATCTCATTTATTTGTACTGTTATTACCGTCATGGGCAAGTAGTGTTGGAGTCAAGCAGTGTTAGAGTCAGGCAGTTGGGGGCATAGTGTTTTACAAACACCAGCTCTAGTTCAGAAGAGGCTTGGTGTACAGGAAAGCAAACAGGACATCTCAAAAGTTGTCTACCTTACAGAAAGTGGCAGGTCCACTAAGTGTATCACAGCCCTTTAATTGAATTTTTTTGTTTGTTTTTGTTTTGTTACCTTTTATTAAGAGTATTACAATATCAGTGTTCAAATTGTCGTTCTTAATGTTTTTTGTGTATTTGCAGTTAACGAAGTGTATCGGAGATATAGTGCGACTAATGCCGCTCATTACAATGCTAGTTATTCCATTTGCAGAAGCTTTGATTCCTATGTACGTGAAAGGAGGATTTATGCCATCAGCATTTGAGACTAAAGAAAATAAGGTATATATTATTGTTTGATACTCCATGCAGAAGACTTGTTAAGAAAGAATAGCCACATAATCTTCTCCTTATTTTTCCATGAAAACATACATGTTGTTCGTACTCATTAGAAGCGCCATGCCGAGGTGCTTCTAATGAGTACCCACAACATGTTTTCATGGAGAAAGTATAAGTACTTTTACCTTGGAGCTATGGACTGACAATTCTGGGATAATTATGCCCCCAACTTCGAAGAAGTTGGAGGGGCATATTTCTTCTGGGACGTTTGTGCGTGTGTGCGTCTGTCTGTCTGTCCGTCCATCCGTCTGTCTGTGCATCCATCCGTTACGCTTTTTGATGCATAGCATAACTTCTGAACCATGCATGCTAGGGTTTTGAAATTTCATTTATGGATTCTTCATGAAAAAATAGCTGACCCATATTTTTTTTCCCATCAGGATTATGCCCCTTTCCTGAGTTATGGCCCTTTGAAAAAATATAGATGAAATCTTGTCAGCAAAATACCTCTAAAGCTATTGAAGCTAGAGCCTTGAAACCTGGTGAATAGATTGGTATTGATGACTAGATGACCTGATTAACTTTTGAATAAATTCTGAAAATTACTTCATGAGTTATGGCCCTTTATAACTTTGAGCATTTTTACAATTGCACACTTTTTGATGCATAGCATAAGTTATGAACTTTGCATGTTAGGGTTTTGAAATTTCATATATGGATTCCTCATGAAAAAATAGCTGATACGATTTTTTTTCTTATCAGGATTGTGCCCCTCTCCTGAGTAATGGCCCTTTAAAAAAAATATGAATGAAGTCTTGTCAGCAAGCTGTCGCAAAAGCTATTGAAGCTAGAGCCTTGAAACCTGGTGAATAGATTAGTATTGATTAGTAGATGACCAGATTAACTTTTGAATAAAATTCTGAAAATTACTTCATGAGTTATGGCCCATTATAATTTTGGGCATTTTTACGTTGCACACTTTTTGATGCATAGCATAAGTTTTGAACTGTGTCAGCTAGGGTTTTATAATTTCATATATGGATTCCTCATGAAAAAATAGCTTACACGTATTTTTTTTTCTGATCAGGGTTATGCCCCATTCCTGAGTTATGGCCTGTTGAAAAAATATGGATGGAATCTTTTCAGCAAGCTATCTCAAAAACTGTTGAAGCTAGAACCTTGAATTTTGAGGAATAGGTTGGTAGCGATGAGTAGATGACCTGATTAACTTTTGAATAAATTCTGAAAAGTACTTCTTCAGTTATGACCCCTTGTCATTTTGGTCATTTTTACATTGCACACTTTTTGATGCATAGCATAAGTTTTGAACTGTGCCTGCTAGGGTTTTGAAATTTCATATTAAAATTTCTCATGAAAAAATAGCTGACATGTTTTTTGTTTTTTTTAGCTCACCTGAGCACGAAGTGCTCATGGTGAGCTATTGTGGTCAGTCAATGTCCGTTGTGCGTCGTCCGTCGTGCGTCGTCCGTCGTGCGGCGTGCGGCGTGCGGCGTCAACAATTGCTTTAAAAGCCTACTCCTCCTACACCCCTGGGCCAATTAACTTGATACTTGGTAGGAAGCATCAGGGTGACTTGTAGATAAAAAATAGCTAAAATCGTCCTGATTGGAAATCCAAGATGGCTGCCATGGCCGCCATCTTGAAAATCTATTTTTCGCTTTTTCTCCTGAACCAAAAGGCCAATTGACTCCAAACTTGCTTGGAACCATCAGGGTGACTTGTAGATCAAAAATAGCTAAAATCGTGCCGATCGGAAATCCAAGATGGCCGCCATGGCCGCCATCTTGAAAATCTATTTTTCGCTTCTTCTCCTGAACCGAAAGGCAAGTTGACTCCAAACTTGCTAGGAAGCATCAGGGTGACTTGTAGATCAAAAATAGCTAAAATCGTGCCGATCGGAAATCCAAGATGGCCGTCATGGCCGCCATCTTGAAAATCTTTTTTTCGCTTCTTCTCCTGAACCGAAAGGCCATTTGACTTCAAACTTGCTAGGAAGCATCAGGGTGACTTGTAGATCAAAAGTAGCTAAAATCGTGCCGATCAGAATTCCAAGATGGCCGCCATGGCGGCCATCTTGAAAAATCTATTTTTTGCTTTTTCTCCTGAACCAAAGGCCAATTGACTCCAAACTTGCTAGGAAGCATCAGGATGACTTGTAGATCAAAAATAACTAAAATCGTGCCAGTCGGAAATCCAAGATGGCCGCCATGGCCGCCATCTTGAAAATCTATTTTTCGCTTCTACTCCTAAACCCAAAAGCCAATTGATTCCAAACTTGGTAGGAGGCATTGGGGTGACTTATAGATCAAAAATAGCTAAAATCGTGCCTATCGGAAATCCAAGATGGCCGCCATGGCAGCCATCTTGAAAATCAATTTTTCGCTTCTTCTCCTGGACCGAAAGGCCAGTTGACTCCAAACTTGGTAGGAAGCATCGGGGTGACTTGTAGATCAAAAATAGCTAAAATCATGCCGATCATAAAACCAGGATGGGCGCCATGGCAGCCATCTTGAAAATCTATTTTTTGCTTCTTCTCCTGAACCGAAAGGCCAGTTGACTCGAAACTTGGTAGGAAGCATTTGGATGACTTGTAGATCAAAAATAGCTAAAATCATGCGGAGTGTAAATCCAAGATGGCCGCCATCTTGAAAATCTATTTTTCGCTAAACCCAAAAGTCACTTGACTCGAAACTTAGTAGGAAGCATCAGGGTGACTTGTAGATCAAATATAGCTAAAATCGTTCTGATCAGAAATCCCAGATGGCCACCATGGCCTCCATCTTGAAAATCTATATTTAGCTTCTTCTCCTGCACCGAAAGGCCAATTGACTCCAAACTTCGTAGGAGACATTGGGGTGACTTGTAGATCAAAAATAGCTAAAATCGTGCCAGTCGGATATCCAAGATGTCTGCCATGGCAGCCATCTTGAAAATCTATTTTTCTGCACATCTGCATATCTGCAGTGGCTATGTCACTCAGGTGAGCGACCCGTGGCCCGTGGGCCTCTTGTTTTTTCTTATTAGGATTATGCCCCTTACCTAAGTTACGGCACTTTGAAAAAAATATGGATGACATCTTATCAGCAAAATATCTCAAAAACGATTGAGGCTAGAGCCTTGAAATTTAAGGAATAAATGACCTGATTAACTTTTGAATAAATTCTGAGAAGTACTTCTTGAGTTATGGCACTTTGTCATTTTGGGCATTTTTACATTGCACACTTTTTAGCTCACCTGAGCTTTGCTCAGGATGAGCTATTGTGATCACTTCATCCGTCGTCTGTGCGTGCATCTGTCTGTTAACATTTTCAAACGACTTCTCCTCTGAAGCCGCTGAGCCAGTTTTGCTCAAATTTCATTTGGAGCCTCCTTAGGATGGGGGAACGAAAGATTGCGAAAATGGTTGCGGTCCGTCGACTAAGATGGCCGCCATGCCCATATATGGTAAAAACCTTTAAAAATCTTCTCCATAACCGAGGATGCCTTGGGGCTGAATCTTTGCATGAATCATCAGGGACGAGAGGTCAACCAAAATTGCTAAAAGAATTATCGTATGTTGATGTTTGACCTTTTTACAACAAGGTCAAGTTCGCTCCCCTATGCATTTGTATGAACCCTGTACATTTGGATGGGAAAATCTTTGAGAATTTCAAACGACTTCTTCTCTGAAGCCTCTGAGCCAATTTTGTTCTAATTTCATATTGAACCACCTTAGGGTGGGGAAACAAAATATTGCTAAAATTGTTGCGGTCCATTGACCAAGATGACCACCATGCCATATATGGTAAAACCCTTTAAAAATCTTCTTCTCCAGAACTGAGAATGCCTTAGAGCTGAATCTTTGCACAAATCATCAGGGACGAGAGGTCTACCAAAGCTGCTAAAAGAATTGGCATACGTTGACATTTGACCTTTTTACGGCAGGGTCAAGTTTGTTTCCTTATGCATTTGTATGAGCCCCATACATTTGAATAAGAAAATTGTTGAGAATTTTAAATTACTTCTTCTCTGAAGCCACTGAGCCAAATTTGCTCAAATTTCATATTGAGCCTTCTTAAGTTGGGGGAACGAAAGATTGCTAAAATGGTTGCAGTTCATTGACCAAGATGGCCGCCATGCCCATATATGGTAAAACCCTTTAAAAATCTTCTTCTCCAGGACTGAGGATGCCTTGGGGTTGAATCTGTGCACAAACCATCAGGGACAGGAGCTCTACCAAAATTGCTAAAAAGATTGTCGTGGAGATTGATCATGAAATATTTTCTACGGTCATTCTCTCCCTTCCGCTGATTCAAGAAGGGCAGTTGTCAGTTTCTGGCGAAAGAATGTGCACAATACTGGTTAACCGCTTAGAGGACTAAGCCTGCCCAGTAAACGTGTGGCTAGGTAAACTGACCGCGCATGACATGACCCCATTGGGTTGACTGGGCCGTAAAATCTCAACACAAACAAACAAACAAACAAACAAAAAGATTGTCGTACGTTGACATTTGACCTTTTTATGGCAAGGTCAAGTTTGCTTCCCTATGCATTTGTATGAGCCCCATAACATTTGTATGGGAAAATTGTTGAGAATTTCAGACCACTTCTCCTCTGAAGCCACTGAGCCAAATTTGTTCAGATTTTTAGCTCACCTGAGCATGAAAGCTTATGGTGAGCTATTGTGGTCAGTCAATGTCCGTCGTCCATCATGGGTCGTGCGTCATGCGGTGTGAACAATTGCTTTAAAAGCCTACTCTTCCTACGCCCCTGAGCCAATTGACTCGATATTTGGTAGGAAGCATCAGGGTGACTTGTAGATCAAAAAGAGCTGAAATCGTTCTGATCGGAAATCCAAGATGGCCGCCCTCTTGAAAATCTATTTTTCATTTCTTCTCCTGAACGGAAAGGCCAATTAACTCCAAACTTGCAAGGAAGCATCAGGGTGACTTGTAGATCACACATAGCTAAAATCGTGTCGGTTGGAAATCCAAGATGGCCACCATGGCAGCCATCTTGAAAATCTATTTTTCGCTTCTCCTAAACCCAAAAGCCAATTGACTCCAAACTGATTAGGAAGCATTGAGGTGACTTATAAATCAAAAGTGGCTAAAATTGCACCGATTGGAAATCCAAGATGGCCGCCATGGCAGCCATCTTGAAAATCTATTTTTCGCTTCTTCTCCTGAACCGAAAGGCCAATTGACTCCAAACTTGCTTGGAAGCATCGGGATGACTTGTAGATCAAAAATAGCTAGAATCTTGCCAATCGGAAATCCAAGATGGCGGCCATGACAGCCATCTTGAAAATCTATTTTTTGCTTCTTCTCCTAAACCTAAAAGTCAATTGATGCGAAACTTAGTAGGAAGCATCAGGGTGACTTGTAGATCAAAAATAGCTGTAATCATTCCGATCGGAAATCCAAGATGGCTGCCATCTTGAAAATCTATTTTTCGCTTTTTCTACTGCACCGAAATACCAGTTGACTCAAAAGTTGGTAGGAGGCATTGGGGTGACTTGTTTTACTTGTGACATTTTGAAAATTTCATCAGTTTAACCTTGTAAGCAAGATATTTCAAAAACTGTTTAAGCCATGGCCTTGTCATAAGTGTACTAGAAAAATGTTGCATGCCATCTGCATATCTGCAGTGGCGGTTTCACTCAGGTGAGCGAATTGTGGCCCGTGGGCCTCTTGTTGATGCTTAGCACAGATTTTGAACTGTGCAGGCTAGGGTTTTGAAATTTCACATATGGATTCCTCATAAAAAAATAGCTGACACTTATTTTTTTCCCCATCAGGATTATGCCCCTTTCCTGAGTTTTGGCCCTTTGAAGAAATATGGATGGAATCTTGTCATCAAAATATCTCAAAAGCTATTGAAGCTAGAGCCTTGAAATTTAAGGAATAGATTGGTATTGATGAGTAGATGACCTGATTAACTTTTGAATAAATCTTGAAAAGTACTTCTTGAGTTATGGCCCTTTGTCATTTTGGGCATTTTTACATTGCACACTTTTTGATGCATAGCATAAGTTTTGAACTGTGCATGCTAGTTTGAGATTTCATATATAGATTCCTCATGAAAAAGTAGGTGATCCATATTTTTTTTTCCAATCCAAATTTTCTCCCATTTTAGTTATTTCCCTTTTAATAAAATAACATTGAAATCTCGTATATTTGTACTGTTGTTACCTTCATAGGCAAGCAGTGTTGGAGTCAAGCAGTGTTAGAGTCAGGCAGTTGGGGGCATAGTGTTTTACAAACACCAGCTCTAGTTTTTCTGATTTCTCCATAAAAATATACATGTATGTTGTGGGTACTCATTTGAAGTGCTTCGCAATGGCTTTTCTTATGAGTCTTTTTTCTAGCTCACCTGAGCTATGCTCAGGACGAGCTATTGTGATCACTTTTCGTCCGTCGTCCGTCCGTCCGTCCATCCATCTGTGCGTCTGTCGGTTAACATTTTCAAACGACTTCTTCTCTGAAGCCCCTCAGCCTATTTTGCTCAAATTTCATATTGAGCCTCCTTAGGTTGGGGGAACGAAAAATTGCTAAAATGGTTGTGGTCCATTGACCAAGATGGCCGCCATGCCCATATATGGTAAAAACCTTTAAAAATCTTCTTCTCCAGAACCGAGGATGCTTTGGGGCTGAATCTTTGCATAAGTCATCGGGGACGGGAGGTCTACCAAAATTGCTAAAATAAATGTCGTATATTGACATTTGACCTTTTTACGGCAAGGTCAAGTTTGCTTCCCTATGCATTTGTATGGGAAAAACCTTTAAAAATCTTGTTCTCCAAAACTGAGGATGCCTTATGGCTTTATGTCAAAGATTTTTGGTACCAATGACAAGAATGAATAGTTGTATTGTGAGAAAGAAAATAGAGGCCATGGGGCCAGTTCTCTAAGAGTTATTTCCCTTTGTAATTCTGACTATCCATGTTACCACTGATGTCCATGGCTGGGGGTATTAGTGTACATATGCTCACTTCATGGTCTAGTTCATGAGTAATGGCCCTTTGTAAATTTTGGCATTTTGGCATTTTTCGCTTGTCAGCAAAATATTTCAGAAACTAGAGAAGCTAGAGCCTCGAAGAAACTTTATGAATAGATCGGTAGTGATGGGTAGATGACCTGAATAACTTTTGAATAAATTCTAAAAAATACTTATGAGTTATGGCCCTTTGTAGACTGGGCATTTTTACCTTGTATTTTCTTTTTTTAATAGTATTTATAGTTTAGAATCATGCATACTAATGTTTTTAAATTTCACATAATGGATTCCTCATGAAAAAATAAGTGACCCATTTTTTTTTTTTTTTTTCTAATCCATTTTTTTTCTCCCATTTTAGAGTTATTTACCTTTTAATAAAATGACATTGAAATTTCATTAGCAAGATATCTCAAAAAGTATTTGAGCTAGAGCCTGGATATTTGATATACTGATTGGTACTGAGGAGGAGATCACCTGATTAAATTTTGAACTAATTAAATGAAATGATGTTGGAGTTATTGCCCTTTGCAATTTCCAGCCATTTAATGTTGCTTTATTGTGTATAGCATAAGTTTAGAACCATTTATGCTAATGTTTTGAAATTTCATCTATGGATTCCTCATGAAAAAAATAAAGGTGACCCGTATTTTTTTTCTTATATGAATTATCTCCCATTTTAGAGTTATTTCCCTTTTAATAAAATAACATGGAAATATTATATATTTGTACTGTAGTTACCGTTATGGGCAAGCAGTGTTGGAATCAAGCAGTGTTAGTCAGGCAGTTGGGGGCATAGTGTTTTATAAACACCAGCTCTAGTTACACTTAAATATGCATAAATATTGTTTTATGGCAGAGAAATCACAGATTTAATATGGCTGCTAAAACACAGATCAGTCACGCATTCAGCCGTGTCAATGACGTAAAAATGTATCCTTCTATTTCATTGGCTATACAATTCATTACAGCCAATGAGGTCACTTGCGGCGGCTGACTGGCTTTCCATGTTTGCAGTGGAACGTAGCTGACTATCTGATCATCATATTTTTCAGAAACCAGACCGATGGAGCTGGCCATATCAGCTTGGTGTTCAGGTTTAAGATTAAGACAATACACTCGCAGGTCACTTAAGCTCATTATTAAATAAATAATGTAGACCAATTAGTTAAGATAATCATTACATCTCTAAGATTAGGAAACTCATCTGAGAAGACATTTCCAAAAAAGCTATCTTTCTGGGCCCAGTTGTTCGAAGCTAACGACGTCGTTAGTTAACGATTCGTTAAAATTTACATCGAGTGATACGCAAATATTCTGAAATTTTTTGCTGAAAAAATGTGAGTAGCTTTTGCAGTGCAAAAAGCTACTCACATTTTTTTAGCAAAAAATATCAGAATATTGTGTATTGAATCTGCTAAAACAGTTAACGAAATGACCCTTAACGAGCTCGTTAAGCTAACGACGCTTTGAACAACTGGGCTCAGGACATTTATTTGATAAAGTTCAGCTCAAATGCATTATCAAACAGTAGTCTTGAAATTTGCCTTTTAAAGTGCGTATCTTGTAGGTTATGTCTCAATGACTCATCAGTTGTTTTTTGTGGCCAACTGTTGTTACCCAAAAAAGAAGTGTGTGTGTGTTATGGAGTAAATGGTGGGGAAGAGGAATTCAGGCCTCTGATGCTTGAGAAAACTGGCATCCTCCAGAGTCCACCATTAACATATCTTTAGAACGGCCAAGGCTTTTGAAAAATGCAGCCAAAATGAGGGTAGGGTTGGCTATTTACCTCTGGAATCCAACATAAGCAACTGATCAAACACAGCTTACTTGAAAACAAAAGTAAATATGTTATTCTTTACATTTAACCACTGCCAAGTTTTTACACTCACGAAAGGTCATGGCGCAGGGTCACGGAGGGAAAATGTATGCGCATGGAGATGTTTTTGTGTGTTTTTTTTTCGATTTGATCCCGCATTATTTTTCCTCCTTTCTTTCTCTCTTTCCCTCACTTTTCTTTTGTCTTTTCTTGCGCATTTCGTATGCTAGGCCATTTGAGCTGCACTTGCTTGGTGTTGACAGGGCTGCATTAAGAAGGTACAATGGTAAACCGAACATTTTTGGTCCCAAAATATTAATTGTTTTTCAAACATATACGCCTGTTTGAAAAATGGGACGTATTTTGTTACGGGGTATGGCGTCCGTCCGTCCGTAAACTTTTTTGTTTTGGGCCAACTCCTCCTACAGTTTACATCAGATCAAGCTGAAACTGGGTATATAGTTAGACCATGATGTGGCGCAGCGCATATTGTTTCGAGGTTACAGTCTCCCAAATGTTTGCAGAGTTATGCCCCTTCGAAAATTTCTGTAAACTTTACATTTCCGGTTAACACCTCCTACATTTTACATCCGATCAAGCTGAAACTTTATTTATACTTAGACCATGATGAGGAGCAGCGCATATTATTCCGAGGTTACAATCCACCAAATATTAGCAGAGTTATGCCCCTTTGAAAATTTCTGTAAACTTTTTGTTTCCGGCTAACTTCTCCTACAGTTTACATCCGATCAAGCTGAAACTTGATTTGTAGTTAGACCATGATATGGAGCAGCGCATATTGTTTCAAGGCCCACCAAAATATTAGCAGAATTATACCCCTTTGAAAATTTCTGTTAATTTTTCATTTTTTTTTGCTAAATCCTCCTACAGTTTACATCTGATCAAGCTGAAACTTCATATATAGTTACAAGATGATGTGGAGCAGCGCATATTATTTCAAGGTTACAGTGCACCAAATATTGGCAGAGTTTTACCCCTTTAAAAATTTCTGTAAACTTTTCTTTTCCGGCTAACTCCCTACAGTTTACATCCTATCAACCTGAAACTTGATTTGTAGTTAGACCATGATGCGGAGCAGCGCTTCCAGGTTACAGTGCACCAAATATTTGCAGGTTATATCCCTTTGAAAGTTTTTGTAAACTTTTTGCAGCATAGTGTTTAGAGGTAATAGTGTGCAAATTTTATTTTATAGTAGGTATATTTTTTGCAAATAACTAAAGTTATGGCCATATGGGCAAATTATTTATTTTGTTTCTTTTTTACTTCTTCTTTTATTAGATTTGCAAGGAAATGTTGCCATTATTAAATCTTTATAAATAGATTTATTAAATGCTACTGAATTAAGAAGCTTGATTGATATCAAAACTTATAAACATAATTCTTTTTGTTTTGTTTTTTTTAATACTCTTCTGACTTGGCTCCCTTGAAGAACAAAAATAAAATCAGTATAAAACAAGTTAAAGGTTTACAAAAAATTTTCTTGCAGCATTTTTTTTTTTGGTTGTTTATTTTTGTTTTGTTATTGTTTGGTCCGATATTGAAGTATAGGAAAAACAAATCAGCCAAAGGCTCATATAAGCTTATAATATAGCCATGCTTCTGTCATATTCCTTTCATCCGAAAGCACTTCTTCCTAGATGCAGCAAACTTCTCCCTATTTTCCCAGGAAGAAGAAGTCACTTCTCCCTTAATTTCTGGGCCAGCTTGGATGCTTAGGTTACAGTTCACCAAATATCAGCAGAGCTATGCCCCAACGAAAATTTTTAAAATTTTTTTTTTGTAATTCCACTTACAGTTTATATCCGGAATGAATTATATAGGAGCCTGTTTATGTGCAACATCTTATTACTTGCCACAGGCGTATGATACCCTGCTTGGGGGAGCTCTTGTTTTCATACTTCAGAAGCCTTTCGCTCCCTTCCTTTACAAGCTAAAGAGCTCGTGTTCATACTATTATTACTCCGTGTACTATCATATATAATGGTACTAGAACTGGAAGATTGCTTTTATTAATCTTGGCCGTTCAAAAAAGTGTTGGATAGCAATTACGCATAAATACGCTACCGCCACCGAAAGGATATGTAAACCTATGAAAATGTGGCAAAACACATTTTAAAGCTATATTTTCTGTTTGTTTCGGTACTATGATTATAACATGGGAAAATCTTGGACCTAGGAACAAATTGATCATTTTTAGCTTACCTGAGCTATGCTCAGGATGAGCTATAAGGATCACTTTTCGTCCGTCATTTGTCAATGCGTCTGTCCGTTAACATTTTCAAACAACTTTTCCTCTAAAGCCCCTGAACCAATTTTGCTCAAATTTCATATGGAGCCTCCTAAGGTTGGGGGAACGAAAGATTGGTGAAATGGTCGCGGTAGTTGACCAAGATGCCACCATGCCCATATATTGTAAAAACCTTTAAAAATTTTCTTCCTTAGAACCGAGGATGCCTTGTGGCTGAATCTTTGCATAAATTATTTGGGGTGGGAGATCTACCAGAATTGCTAAAATAATGGCCATACATTTACATTTGACCTTTTAATGGCAAGATCAAGTTTGCTTCCCTATGCAGTTGTATGGGAAAAATGTTGAGAATTTCAAATGACTTTTCCTCTGGAGCCCTTGGGGCAATGTTGCTCAAATTACATTTGGAGCCTCCCTGGGGCAGGGAAATGAAAGGTTGCTAAAATGGTTGCCATCCATTGACCAAGATGGCGGCCATGGCAAATATATGGTAAAAGCCTTTAAAAATCTTCTTCTCCAGAACCGAGGATGCCTTGTGGCTGAATCTTTGCATATATCATCGGGGACGGGAGGTCTACCAAAGTTGCTAAGATAATGGTCGTACATTGACATTTGACCTTTTTATGGAGAGGTCGTTTGCTTCCCTATGCATTTGTATGGGAAAATGTTGAGAATTTCAAACGATATTGGCTTACAGTTGGGCAAGGCCTGCTATCCTTGTAGCAGGTAAGGATAGAAGGGGAGACGACACAAAATGACCCACAAGGGTTGATGTGTCGTTAAACCCCAACACAATCAATCAAACGACTTTTCCTCTGGAGCCTCTGGGCCAGTGTTGCTCAGAGCTTCCCTGGGGCAGGGGAATGAAAGATCGATAAAATGGTTGCTGTTCATTGACAGAGATGGATGCCATGCCCATATATGGTAAAAACCTTTAAAAATCTTCTTCTCCAGAACCAAGGATGCCTTGTAGCTGAATCTTTGCACAAATTATCAGGGACAGGAGGTCTACCAAAATTGCTAAAATGATGGTCTTTACTTTGATATGTGACCTTTTTACGGTGAGGTCAAGTTTGCTTCTGTATGCATTTGTATGGGCCCCATACATTTGTATGGAAAAAAATGACTTCTCCTCTGAAGCCTCTGGGCCAGTGTTGCTCAAATTTCATGTGGAGCCTCCTTGGGGCAGGAGAATGAAAGATTGCTAAAATGGGCGTGGTCCATTGATCAAAATGGCTGCCATGCCCATATGTGGTAAA
Organism: Anodontia alba; assembly: GCA_964016985.1. NCBI lineage: Eukaryota > Metazoa > Mollusca > Bivalvia > Lucinida > Lucinidae > Anodontia > Anodontia alba. Next base: position 85,183,260 of record OZ024821.1, read on the forward strand.
AACCTTTTAAAATCTTCTTCTCCAGAACCCTGGACCCTAATCTTTGCACAAATTATGGGGGACAGGAGATCTCCCAAAATTGCTAAAATGATGGTCCTATGTTGACGTTTGACTTTTTTACATCAAGGTCAAAGCTGCTTCCCCATGAATTTGTATGGGCCATATACATTTATATGGGAAGTATCGAGGTAACTTGTAGATCAACAGTAGCTAAAACCATTCTGATGGCCGCCATCTTGTTTATGTTTATATAATTCCTTGCCACTGCTGTCTACAATTCCACCAAATTTCATATTGATCCTGCTGTTGAAATGTGATTGATAGTTTGTTCAAATGATCACACTCCATTGATTGTCAGGCCCACATGTTCTTCTTCAAAATTAAGAACTGCTCAAATGATGATCTTTTCATTAGTTGCAATGATAGGAATGGAAAAATGTTGCATAACATTTGCATATCTGCAGTGGCTATGTCACTCAGGTGAGCGAGCCGTGGCCCATGGGCCTCTTGTTTAACCATCCTTAGAACGGCCGAGGGTTTTAAAAATGCAGCCAAAATGAGGGTAGGTTTGGATATTTATACCCCCCCCCCCCCCCCCCCCCCCCGCAAATTTATACCCCCCCCCCCCCCCCCCCCCCCAAACTTTTGTTTGGCGGGGGGGTGGGGGGGGGGGTATAGTATTTTCACATCTGTCTGGCTGTCTGTCCCTGTGTCCGGTCGCAACGCTGGTTTTTTCCTGGTATCTTGAAAATGCAGTGATGGATATTCATCAGCTTCTGCAGACATATTGATATCAATAAGATGTACCTACATAAGAGAAAGTAAGGGCTAGGGTCCAATTCTCTTGGAGTTATTGCCCTTTGTAAATTTGTTTCTTAATGCAGTAGAACATTTGTGTGCATACTGTCTCTTTAACCAAAGGCTGGAATTTGACTAAACTAGCACAGATACATCATCAGGATAGGGGAAAGAAGTGATTAGATTTCGGTGACCTTGACCTTATTTTCAAGGTCACTATATTATTAAAACTCAAAAAGTGAGCCTTGTTAATGCAGTAAAAAGTTTGTGTGCACATTATCCTTTTAACCAATGGCTGGAATTTGACCTAACTAGCACAGATACATCCTAAGGGTTAGGGAAAAGAACTGTTTAGATTTTGGTGACCTTGACTATATTTTCAAGGTTGCTACATTATAAATACTCAATCAGTGAGCCTTGTGTGCACTCTATCTCATGAATCAACAGATGGAATTGGAGCAAATTAGCAAAGATACATCATTGGGATTGAGGAAAGGAGTGATTAGATTTTGATGACCTTTATCTCGTTTTCAAGGTCACATTGGCACTTTGAAACTCAAATTTTGATAGAAAAAAGCTTGTGTACGCACGATATCTTGAACCAATGGCTGGAATTTTAACAAACTAGCACCGATACATTTTTAGGATATGGAAAAGAAGTGATTAGATTTTTGTGACTTTGACCTCATTTTCAAACTAACACAGAAACATCATCAGGATGGGGGAATAAAGTGATTAGACTTGGGTGATCTTGACCTTATTTTCAAGATCACTACATTATAAATACTCAGTAAGTGAGCCTTTTGTGCACTCTATCTCGTGAATCAACAGATGGAATTGGACCAAACTAGCAGAGATATATTATTGGGATTGGGGAAAGAAGTGATTAGATTTTGGTGACCTTTATCTCATTTTTGTCGCACCTGCTTTAGCATGGGCTGCTTAGCCGTGCAAGTTTCCGTCCGTCCGTCTGTATGTCCGTCTGTCCGTTCATCTCTCCATCAACATTTACCCTGGGTGTCTTGTGAGCGCAACTCCTCCTACAGTTTTGTACCAATCATTTTGAAATTTTGCATATGTTTTCTACATGGTATGAAGATATGCATGTCTGTCCCTGTCTGTTCATGTCTGTCTGGCTGTCTGTCCCTGTGTCCGGTCGCAACGCTGGTTTTTTCCTGGTATCTTGAAAATGCAGTGATGGATATTCATCAACTTCTGCAGACATATTGATATCAATAAGATGTACCTACATAAGAGAAAGTAAGGGCTAGGGTCCAATTCTCTTGGAGTTATTGCCCTTTGTAAATTTGTTTCTTAATGCAGTAGAACATTTGTATGCATACTGTCTCTTTAACCAAAGGCTGGAATTTGACTAAACTAGCACAGATACATCATCAGGATAGGGGAAAGAAGTGATTAGATTTCGGTGACCTTGACCTTATTTTCAAGGTCACTATATTATTAAAACTCAAAAAGTGAGCCTTGTTAATGCAGTAAAAAGTTTGTGTGCACATTATCCTTTTAACCAATGGCTGGAATTTGACCGAACTAGCACAGATACATCCTAAGGGTTAGGGAAAAGAACTGTTTAGATTTTGGTGCCCTTGACTATATTTTCAAGGTTGCTACATTATAAATACTCAATCAGTGAGCCTTGTGTGCACTCTATCTCATGAATCAACAGATGGAATTGGAGCAAATTAGCAAAGATACATCATTGGGATTGAGGAAAGGAGTGATTAGATTTTGATGACCTTTATCTCGTTTTCAAGGTCACATTGGCACTTTGAAACTCAAATTTTGATAGAAAAAAGCTTGTGTACGCACGATATCTTGAACCAATGGCTGGAATTTTAACAAACTAGCACCGATACATTTTTAGGATATGGAAAAGAAGTGATTAGATTTTTGTGACTTTGACCTCATTTTCAAACTAACACAGAAACATCATCAGGATGGGGGAATAAAGTGATTAGACTTGGGTGATCTTGACCTTATTTTCAAGATCACTACATTATAAATACTCAGTAAGTGAGCCTTTTGTGCACTCTATCTCGTGAATCAACAGATGGAATTGGACCAAACTAGCAGAGATATATTATTGGGATTGGGGAAAGAAGTGATTAGATTTTGGTGACCTTTATCTCATTTTTGTCGCACCTGCTTTAGCATGAGCTACTTAGCCGTGCAAGTTTCCGTCCGTCCGTCTGTATGTCCGTCTGTCCGTTCGTCTCTCCATCAACATTCCCTGGGTGTCTTGTGAGCGCAACTCCTCCTACAGTTTTGTACCAATCATTTTGAAATTTTGCATATGTTTTCTACATGGTATGAAGATATGCATGTGGCTTGGATATAATTGTTAGATTATTTTTTTGTCACTTTTTCCACATTGTGAACTTAGTCATCTTGTGAACGCAACTCCTCTTACAGTTTAATACTGATTGTTTTGAAACTTTGCATGTGTTTTCTTCATGGTATGAAGATGTGCATGTGATTTGGGTATAATTGTTAGAACATTTTTGTCACTTTTTCCACATTGTGAACTTAGTCATTTTTCACCCGCAGTATATAGACAGTGGGTACCTCTTGTGAGCGCAACTCCTCTTACAGTTTTGTACTGATTGTTTTGAAACTTTGCGTATGTTTTCTTCATGGTATGAGGATGTGCATGTGGTTTGGATGTAATTGTTAAATTATTTTTTTTTCACTTTTTTCCACATTGTGAATTTAGTCATTTTTCACCCTCAATATATAGACAGGGGCTACCTTGTGAGCACAACTCCTCATACAATTTTATACTTACCTTTTTGCAACTTTGCACATGTTTTCTCCATAGTCTGAAGATGTGCATGTGTTTTTCATATAATCCTTGCCATACTTTTTGTCACTTTTTTGTACTTTTTGAACTTTGTCATTTTCTGACCTCAGATGTATAGACAATGGGTACCTTGTGATTGCAACTTTTCATACAATTTTAGACCAGTCTTTTTGAAACTTTGCACATGTTTTCTTCTATATCTGCAGAAGTGCACGTGGTTTGGATATGATTTTTATGCCCCCAACTTCAAAGAAGTTGGAGGGGCATATAGCTTCTGGGTTGTTTGTTCGTCCATCCGTCCATCTGTCCGTCCATCCGTTCGTCAATCCGTTCGTCACGCTTTTTGATGCATAGCATAACTTTAGAACCGTTTATGCTACTGTTTTGAAATTTCTTATATGGGTTCTTCATGAAAAAATAGCTGATACATATTTTTTTTTCTTGCCAGGATTATGCCCCTTTTCTGAGTTATGGTCCTTTGAAAAAATATGGATGCAATCTTGTCAGCAAAATATCTCAAAAACTATTGAAGCTAGAGCCTTGAAACTTGATCAATAGACTGGTAGTGATGAGAAGACAACCTGGTTAACTTTTGAAGAAATTTTGAAATATACTTCTTGTGTTGTGCCCCTTTGTAATTTTGGGCAGTTTTGCTTTTTCAGCAAAATATCTCAGAAACTGTTAGCTAGAGCCTTGAAACTTAGCAAATGGATTTGTAGTGATGAGTAGATGACCTGATTAACTTTTGAAGAAATTCTGAAAAATAAGTTTTGGCACTTTGTAATTTTGGCCATTTTTACTTTGTCAGCAAAATATCTCAAAAACTGTTGGAGCTAGAGCCTTGAAACTTGATGACTAGACTGGTAGTGATGAGTAGACAACCTGATTAACTTTTGAAGAAATTTTGAAATATACTTCTTGAGTTATGGCCCTTTGTAATTTTGGGCATTTTTACCTTGGCAGCAAAATATCTCAAAAACTGTTAGAGCTAGAGCCTTGAAACTTAGTAAATGGATTTGTAGTGATGAGTAGATGACCTGATTAACTTTTGAAGAAATTCTGAAAAATACTTCCTGAGTTATGGCCCTTTGTAATTTTGGGTATTTCTACCTTGTCAGCAAAATATCTAAAAAAAACTGTTGGAGCTAGAGCCTTGAAACTTTATGAATAGACTAGTAGTGATGAGTAGACAACCTGATTTACTTTTGAAGAAATTTTGAAATATACTTCTTGAGTTATGGCCCTTTGTAATTTTGGGCATTTTTACCTTGTCAGCAAAATATCTCAAAACCTGTTAGAGCTAAAGCTCTGAAACTTAGTAAATGGAATTATAGTGATGAGTAGATGACCTGATTAAGTTTTGAAGAAGTTCTGAAAAATACTTCATGAGTTATGGCTCCTTGTAATTTTGGGCAATTTTACCTTGTCAGCAAAATATCTCAAAAACCGTTGGAGCTAGAGCCTTGAAACTTGATGAGTAGACTGGTAGTGATGAGTAGACAACCTGATTAACTTTTGAATAATAATACTTCTTGAGTTATGGCCCTTTGTAATTTTGGGCACTTTTACTTTGTCAGCAAAATATCTCAAAAAACTTTCAGAGCTAGAACCATGAAATTTGGTGAAAGGATTTGTAATGATGAGTAGACAACCTGATTAACTTTTGAATAAATTTTGAAAAATACTTTATGAGTGATGGCCCTTTGTAATTTTGGGCATTTTTATCTTGTCAGCAAAATATCTCAAAAACTGTTAGAGCTAGAGACTTGAAACTTGGTGAATTGATTGGTAATGATGAGTAGGTGACCTGTTTTACTTTTGTATAAATTCTGAAAAATATTTCGTAAGTAATGGCCCTTTGTAAATTTGGGCATGTTTCCCTTGTCAGCAAAATATCTCAAAAACTATTGAAGCTGGAGCCTTGACACTTGATGAATAGATTGGTAGGGATGAGTAGATGACCTGATTATTCCCCCAATTTCGAATGAAATAGATGGGGTGTATTATTTTGCCTTCATTTGTCTGTCGGTTTGTCCATTCGTCAAGCTCTTTTGTGCATGCCATATCTTAAGAACCCTGTAGGCTAGGGTTTTGAAATTTTATATTTGGGTTCCCAATGAAAAAAAAAGCTGACCCGTATTTTTTTTCTTGTCCGGCATGTTTGTTTAGAGTTATGTCCCTTTGAAAAAAAATCAGAACTAAATCTTGTGAGCAAGATATCTCGAAAAGTATTTAAGCTGGGTTCTTGAAATAAGATTTAGTGAGTGGGAATGATGTGTAGATTACCTGATTGTATTTTGAGATAATTCCGTGAAAAAATTGATTATTTTGCTTCTGGGTTGTTCGTCCATCTGTCTGTCCGTCCGTCCGTTCATCACGCTTTTTGATGCATAGCATAACTTGAGAACCGTGAATGCTACTGTTTTGAAATTTCTTATATGGATTCCTCATGAAAAAATAGCTGAAAAGTATTTTTTTCTTGACAGGATAGAGCTAAAGCCTTGAAACTTAGCAGATGGATTTGTAGTGATGAGTAGATGACCTGATTAACTTTTGAAGAAATTCTGAAAAATACTTCATAAGTTATGTCCCTTTGTAATTTTAGCATTTTTACCTTGTCAGCAAAATATCTCAAAAACTGTTGGTTCTAGATCCTTGAAACTTGATGACTAGACTGGTAGTGATGAGAAGACAATACTTTAGACAACCTAATTAACTTTTGAAGAAATTTTGAAATATACTTCTTGAGTTATGGCCCTTTGTAATTTTGGGCATTTTTACCTTGTCAGCCTTGAAACTTGATGAATAGACTGGTGGTGATGAGTAGACAACCTGATTAACTTCTGAAGAAATTTTGAAAAATACTTCTTGAGTTATGGCCCTTTGTAATTTTGGGCATTGTTACCTTGTCAGCACAATATCTCAAAAACTGTTCGAGCTAGACCCTTGAAACATAGTAAATGGATTTGTAATGATGAGTAGATGAGCTGGTTAACTTTTGAAGAAATTCTGAAAAATACTTCATGAGTTATGGCCCTTTGTAATTGTGGGGTCAAAATCTAGGACACCTTTGTAAACTGCTCTATTGCTGTGTTTAAGTTTTTCATATGCTTATATCTTAGTAGTCAGTTGTCAACAAGCATTCATATTCAGATCGAGGGTGCCTAGAAGGGTTGTCTAAGTGTCCATAGGTATCGGCCTCTGGGTTCATGCCCTGGGGTTGGGGTAGGGTTCAAAATCCAGGACACTTCTTGCAAAGTGTTTAGTGCATTTCTGTTATGCTAACATTGTAAACACATCCTACGTAATACATCAGTCAACCTTCTGACATTGCTTTTAGTGTCATTGGGTGAAGGTCATTGTGACCTACATTTCATAGTCCAATGTCCTTTATTTCATGCTCCAAGATTTTGCCTTATATCTCTGAGACTATTTGATGGAGAAATGTCATACCTTGAATATTTCCATGTAATACGAAGAGTGACCTCAAAATATAATTAGGTCAGTGTGACCTATATTTATGGTCCAGTGATTATGCCATATCTCAAAAGACTATTTGATAGAGAAATGTTGTACCGTGGATATTAGTTCCATGCCATATGAAGAGTGACCTCAGAATATATGTAGGTAAATGTGACCAATATTTAGCCGGCCTCGGTGGCTCAGTTGGATGCGCCGTCCGACTGGAGACCAGGAGGTCGCGGGATCAACCCCCGCCGAGGTCGGCAACTTTCTTTCGTGGAGATTGATCATGAAATATTTTCTACGGTCATTCTCTCCCTTCCGCTGATTCAAGAAGGGCAGTTGTCAGTTTCTGGCGAAAGAATGTGCACAATACTGGTTATCCGCTTAGAGGACTAAGCCTGCCCAGTAAACATGTGGTTAGGTAAACTGACCACGCTCGACATAACCCCATTGGGTTGACTGGGCCGTAAAACCTCAACACAAACGTGACCAATATTTCATGGTTCAGTGATAATGCCTTATATCTCAAAGACTTTTTGATAGAGAAATATCATACCTTGGACATTAGTTTCATGTGACACAAAGAGTGACCTCAAAATATATGCAAGTTGAATGTGATCTATATTTCATGGACCATTAATTATGCCTTATAACTCAAAGACTATTTGATAGAGAAATATCATACCTTAGATATTAGTGCCATGGGATACTAAAAGTGACCTCAATATATATGTAGGTCAGTGTGACCCATATTTCATGGTGCAGTGATTATGCTTTATATCTCGATGACTTTTTGTTAAAAGAAATGTCATACCTCAGGTATCATTTCCATGTGACATGAAGAGTGACCTCAAATTGTAGGTCAGTGTGACATATTTCATGGTCCAGTGATTATGCCTTAAAACTCAAAGACTGTTTGATAGAGAAATGTCATACCTTGTTGGAGTTATGGCCCTTCGCAATTTCTGGCCATTTAATGTAGTTGCTTTATTGTGTATAGCATAAGTTCTGAACCATGTATGCTAATGTTTTGAAATTTCACATTTTGATTCCTCATGAAAAAATAGGTGACCCGTTTTTTGTCTTATCCCAATTATCTCCAATTTTAGAGTTATTCCCCTTTGATAAAATAATTTTGAAATCTCATATATTTGTACTGTTGTTACTGTCATGGGCAAGCAGTGTTGGAGTCAAGCAGTGTTAGAGTCAGGCAGTTGGGGGCATAGTGTTTTACAAACACCAGCTGTAGTTATGCCTTATATCTGGAAGACTTAGAGAAATGTCATACCTTGTATATTAGTTCCATGTGACGTGAAGAGTAACCTCAAAATATATGTAGGTCAGTGTAACCTATATTTCATTTACCAGTGATTATGCTTTATAACTGGAAGACTATTTGATAGAGAAATGTCATACCTTAGATATTAGTTCCATGTAATACAAAGAGTGACCTCAATATATATGTAGGTCAGTGTGACCCATATTTCATGGTGCAGTGATTATGCCTTATATCTCGAAGAATATTTGATAGAGAAATGTCATACCTTGGATATCAGTCCCATGTGACACAAAGAGTGACCTCAAAATATAATAAGGTCAGTGTGACAGATATTTCAGTGATTATGTCTTATATCTAGAAGACTGTTTGATAGAGAAATGTCATATCTTGGATATTAATTACATGTGACACAAAGAGTGACCTTAGAATATATATAGATCAATGTGACCTATATTTCATGGTCCTGTAATTATGTCTCATATTTTGATGACTGTTTGATAAGAGAAATGTCATACCTTGGATATTAGTTTCATGTGACACTAAGAGTGACCACAAAATATATGTAGGTGAGTTTGACCTATATTTCATGGTCCAGTGATTATGCCTTATTTCTTGATAACTATTTGATAAGAGAAATGTCATACCTTGAATATTAGTTCCATGTGACTTGAAGGCTGACCTCAAAATCTATGCATGTGACCTATATTTCATGGTCCAGTGATTTTTTCTTATATTTCAAAGACTTTTTGTTGGAGAAATATCATACCATGAATATTTGTTCCATGTGACACTAAGAGTACCTAAAATATATGTAGGTCATTGTGACCTACATTTCACAGTCCAGTGATTTTACATTATATCTCGAGGACTATTTGATAGAGAAATGTCATACCATGGATAGTAGTTTCATGTGACACAAATAGTGACCTCAAAATATAGGTATGCCAATGTGACCTATATTTCATGGTCCAATCATTTTATTTTGTCTTGTATCTCAAAGACAAATCGATTGAGAAATGTCATACCTTGGATATTAGTTTTATTTGACACAAAGATTGACCTCAAAATATATCTATGCCAATATGTCATATATTTCATGGTTCAGTGATTTTGCCTGATAATTAGATCATTTGATGGAGAAGTGTGTTACCTGGATTATAAGTTTCATATGACCTGATGATTGACATAAAATATATATCTAGGTCAATGTGACCTATATTTTATGGTTCAGTGATTCTTGCCTTAGAACGAAACCTTGGTCTTTAATTTCTGAATGATAAAAATGGTACAATACAAAATGTGCCCATCAGGTGAGCTACGCTGTCCTGCGACAGCTCTTATTTATGATTTAATTCATGTTGTAAGAAAAACTTAGAAATGTGAAGATTTGAGTTTCTTCTATTCAGTATAACTGGACCAAGGAGGACATATTAGCCAGAATTTCTGCATTCTTTTTACTTGATTTAGCTCATTGTTGGTATATTCACAGCCTAGTCAGGGTCTGTCTTTGTTTCCTGCTTACAGAGGCTACTAAAGCAGTGAGTAGAGAAAGCCCTTATAGATCAGATCCTTAGACCGATGTTTTGTGTATCACAGTATGTTTGTATATTGTATGGTTGCAGTAATGACATCACATATTATTATTATTATTTGCAGGAAGAGGCTATTAGAGCAAAACTAAAGAAGAAATTAGAAATGGCCCATGTCTTGTCAGAAACACTTTCTCAGATGCCTAAGAAAGCAAAAGTGAAGGAAGGTTCCACTATTGAAGATTTCACCAAGTTTATGGAGAAGGTATACATTATACTGACAGCAAAATTGTTGCAAATAGAAACATAGCTCCAGATAAGGCCCTTTTTTCAACTGAAATGTTAAGATATGTTTTCTTATTTCTCTGTGAAAACAGCTGGCCTTGGTGGCTCAGTTGGATATGCGTCTGACTGGTGATCAGGAGGTTGCAGGTTCGACCCTCCACAGGGTCGGCAACATTTTTCAGTGGGGATTGCTCATGAAAGATTTTCTTCAGTCATTCTCTCCTTTCCACTGATTCAAGAAGGGTAGTTGTCAATTTTTGGCGGAAGACTGTTAACTGGTTAACTGCTTAGAGGACTAAGCCTGCCCAGTAAAAGTAAGGTTAGGTAAACTGACTGCACTCGACATAATCCCAATGGGTTGACTTGGCCATAAAACCTAAAAGCAAACAAATCTATGAAAATATATTTTGTAGGTACTCATTAGAAGTGCCTCTGCAAGGCGTTGGGAAATAAAAAGAATACTAGAATGCACAGTCGATGGCATATGATTGCAAAATCCCTATGGTCTGTGCTAATGTTGCAAATAGCATGACTGTTGGATGGGCAGATGGACTTGCTCTTGCACACCCTTACCATGAGATGAAATTATGTAGCAAGTTTGGTTAAATTCTGCCCTGTGGTTTAGAAGGAGATAGTGTGATGGACGGATGGATGAATGGATGGAAAAATGATGTTGCTTTCGCACACCATTACCACATAGGGACCGGCCTCGGTGGCTCAGTTGGATGCGCCGTCCGACTTGAGACCAGGAGGTCGCGGGTTCAACCCCGCCGAGGTAGGCAGCATTCTTTCATGGAGATTGATCATGAAATATTTTCTACGGTCATTCTTTCCCTTCCGCTGATTCATGAAGGACAGTTGTCAGTTTCTGGCGAAAGAATGTGCACAATACTGGTTAACCGCTTAAAGGACTAAGCCTGCCCAGTAAACGTGCGGTTAGGTAAACTGACCACGCTCGACATGACCCCATTGGGTTGACTGAGCCGTAAAACCTCAACACAAAACCATAAAGGGAAGTCATGTAGCAAGTTTGGTCACTCTGCCCACTGGTTTAGGAGGAGGTAGTGTGATGGAGGGAAGGGACGACTGAAGTGTGCACATTATCCCCATAGCTTTTTTTTCTAAAAGGGTGGGGATAATTATGTTGATACCTCCTTTTATCTGGAGCTATGCAGTAAATGAGCAACATTCTATCATGGAGATTGATCATGAAATATTTTCTATGGTCATTCTCACCCTTCAGCTGATTCAAGAAGGGTAGTTGTCAGTTCCTGACCAAAGAATATGCACAAGTACTGGTTAAGTGTTTAGACGATTAAACTAACTGGCTTGACATGGCCTGAATAGTGTTAACTGGGCCATTAAACTCCAACTCAACCAACCAACAATGTATATCTGAGCAAACAATGTATTGTAGACTAACCTATTTCTGTGGCCTACACACTACTATCCTGACACTGTCACACTGAGATTAGAAGCTTCAAATACCAACTGTAAATACACCTAGCCTTTAGGTTAATTTATTTTCTCCTCAATATAACATTAGGTTTTTAACCCTTGTCTTGCTGAACCCAGATATACCCTGCCTTTGCAAACAGTGTAGATCCAGATCAGTTGGCTTCTGAAGAAGCCAACTAATCTGGATCTGCACTGTTTGGCATTAAGTATTTGAATTTGTGTGAACAACTTGGATCAAGTAATCTGATTGGCTGAAAATTAGAAGTGGGCGTGGCCTCTTAATTTATTCAGCATGACAAGGGTTAAAAAAATATCAGTACTATGCTTCAGGCTGCCATTTTTTAGCTCAAATGAGCCAAAGGCCTCAGGATGAGCTGTTGTGATCACTTGCTGTCCATCGTCGTCCATCAGCCCGTAGTCTGTTCATACCTTTGAACAGCTTCTCCTCTGAAACCCCTGGACCAATTTTCTTCAAACCATGTGGAACCCTCTGTTAAATGAGGATTGAAAATTTCTACAAATGGTCGTGGCCCATTAATCAAGATGGCTGCCATGGTAAAAACACTTAAAAATCTTCTCCAGAATCAAGAAAGCTTTGGGGCTGAATCTTAGTATATAACCAAGGTCTTCCAGGTTTGTTAAAGTTTTACCTCAAAGTTTTTAAGACTTCATATTTTCTAAATCCCCAGATGGATTTAGTTTATATTTGGTATGTTTAGAGATGTTAGTCCAAAATTTTATTGAGCACTATCCACACCCCTAGAGGTCTAGGCCATGAACTTAGAAATTTTATGTTGAAGTTTTGCATCATTTTCTGACATTACAAGTTTGTGCTTTAAGAAAAACAGTATTCATATACTTGCAAATTAGGTATACTATAAATAGAATAATTAGTAGCGTTTGTCTGATGAGAAAATGTGTCTCTCAGGAGAGTTGAATCTTTGGAAAATAACTTTTTCCTCCCAAACTTTTTATTAGCTCACCTGAGCACAAAATGTTCAAAGTGAGCTATTGTGATCACCCTGTGTCCGTGGTTTGTAGTCCGTCATCCTTTAAATGACATCTTCTCTTAAACTACTGGACCAATAACACCAAACTTTGCCGGCCTCGGTGGCTCAGTTGGATGGAGACCAGGAGGTCGCGGGTTCAACCCCCGCCGAGGTAGGCAACATTCTTTCATGGAGATTGATCATGAAATATTTTCTACGGTCATTCTCTCCCTTCCGCTGATTCAAGAAGGGCAGTTGTCAGTTTCTGGCATAAAAATGTGCACACTACTGGTTAACTGCTTAGAGGACTAAGCCTGCCAAGTAAACGTGTGGTTAGGTAAACTGACCACTCTAGACATGACCCCATTGGGTTGACTGGTCCGTAAAACCTCAACACAAACAAACACCAAACTTTACAGTAATGTTTCACTCATGGCCTTTTACCAAAATTGCTTGAATGGTTCCTTTCGGCTGAACGAAATGTCTGCCAGAGCTAAAAATAGAAAAATCATTCAACATCTCCTCCTAGGCCATTGGCCTGATTTCAAAATAATTTCACATAAATGTTTCTTCTATGCCCCTTTATCAAAATTTCTCAAATTGGTTCTGCTCCGCTGAACAATATGGTCACCAGAGCTAAAAAAAAAAAAAATTAAATAAATAACTCCTCTTACGCCAGTTTCCTGATTTCATAATAATTTCACAGAAATGTTCCTCTTGTGATCCTTTACCACAACTAAATAAAAAAAGAAAAAAAAAATCTTTAAATGGCATTTACTCCTTGGCCAGTTGCCCAATTTCAAAATAATTTCAAAGAATTGTTCCTCTTATGCCAGAGCTTAAAATAAAAAATAAGGCAATAACGCCAGTGACCCTATTTCAAAATACTTTCACGGAAATATTCCTATTGTTCTACTTTACCAAAATTGCACAAATGGTTCCTCTCAGGTGAACAAAATGGCTACCAGAGCTAAAAACAGAAAAAAAAAAAAAAAAAAAAAATTAAACAACATCTCCATATAGGCCAGTGGCCCAATTTCGAAATAATTTCACAGAAATGTTCCGCTTGTGCTCTTTTATCAAAATTGCTAAAATGGTTCCGCTCCACTAAACAAGGTGGCCACCAGATCAAAGAATAGAAAAAAAAATCTTTAATTGATATGACTAAGGCCAGTTGTTGGATTTAAAAAAAAAATTCACAGGAATGTCCTTTTATGCCCCTTCACCAAGATTGCTGAAATGATTCTGCTCTGCTGAACAAGATAGCTACCAGTGCTAAAAATAGAATAAATCTTTAAACAGCGTCTAGGCTAGTTGCCTGATTTTAAAATATTAAGCAACAGAACAAGAAAAATATGAACTGGATAGCCTGGGGGTTAAAGAAAACAAAAAACAAACAAACAAACAAAACAACACAATAACAACAACAGAAAAAAAAAAAAAAAAATAAAAGGAAAAACATGTTTCTCTTAACTAGTGACCCTATCACTTCTACGAGCTATGTAACCTCTTGAGCTCATGTGAGTGATCCAGGGCCTCATGATCTCTTTAGCTCACCTGAGCATGAAGTGCTCATGATGAGCTTTTGTGGTCAGTCAATGTCCGTCGTGCGTCGTCCATTTTGCGGCGTGAACAATTGCTTTAAAAGCCTACTCCTCCTACACCCCAAGGCCAATTGACATCGATACTTGGTAGGAAGCATAAGGGTGACTTGTAGATTAAAAGTAGCTAAAATCATGCCAATCGGAAATCCAAGATGCCCGCCATGGCCGCCATCTTGAAACTCTATTTTTCGCTTCTTCTCCTGAACTGAAGGCCATTTGACTCCAAACTTGCTAGAAAGCATCAGGGTGACTTGTAGATAAAAAATAGCTAAAATCCTGCAAATCAGAAATCCAAGATGGCCGCCATGGCCACCATCTTGAAAATCTATTTTTCGCTTCTTCTCCTGAACTGAAAGGCCAATTGACTCCAAATTTGCTAGGAGGCATCGGGGTGACTTGTAGATCAAAAATAGCTAAAATCGTGCTGATCAGAAATCCAAGATGGCAGCCATGGCCGCCGTCTTGAAAATCTATTTTTCGCTTCTTCTCCTGAATTGAAAGGCCATTTGACTCCAAAGTTGCTAGGAAGCATCGGGGTGACTTGTAGATCAAAAATAGCTAAAATCATGCCGATAGGAAATCCAAGGTAGCCGCCATGGCGGCCATCTTGAAAATCTATTTTTTGCTTCTTCTCCTGAACTGAAAGGCCAACTGACTCCAAACTTGCTAGGAAGCATCAGGGTGACTTGTAGATAAAAAAGAGCTAAAATCGTTCTGATCGGAAATCCAAGATGGCCGCCATCTTGAAAATCTATTTTTCGCTTCTTCTCCTGAACCGAAAGGCCAATTGACTCCAAACTTGCTAGGAACCATCAGGGTGACTTGTAGATCAAAAATAGCTAAAATCGTTCTGATTGGAAATCCAAGATGGCTGCCATGGCCACCATCTTGAAAATATTTTTCGCTTCTTCTCCTGAACCGAAAGGCCAGTTGACTCCAAACTTGCTAGGAACCATCAGCGTGACTTGTAGATCAAAAATAGATAAAATAGTGCTGATCGGAAATCCAAGATGGCCGCCCTGGCCGCCATCTTGAAAATCTATTTTTCGCTTCTTCTCCTGAACCGAAAGGCCAGTTGACTCCAAACTTGCTAGGAAGCAACAGGGTGACTTGTAGATCAAATGTAGCTAAAATCGTGCCGATCAGTAATCCAATATGGCTGCCATGGCCGCCATCTTGAAAATCTATTTTTCGCTTCTACTCCTAAACCCAAAAGCCAATTGACTCCAAACTTGGTAGGAGGCATTGGGGTGACTTATAGATAAAAATAGGTAAAATCGTGCCTATCGGAAATCCAAGATGGCCACCATGGCAGCCATCTTGAAAATCTATTTTTCGCTTCTTCTCCTGAACCGGAAGGCCAGTTGACTACAAACTTGGTAGGAAGCATCGGGGTGACTTGTAGATCAAAAATAGCTAAAGTCGTGCCAATCATAAAACCAGGATGGGCGCCATGGCAGCTATCTTGAAAATCTATTTTTTGCTTCTTCTCCTGAACCGAAAGGCCAGTTGACTCGAAATTTGGTAGGGAGCATTTGGTTGACTTGTTGACCAAAAATAGCTAAAATCGTGCCAATCGTAAATCCAAGGTGGCCGCCATGGCAGCTATCTTGAAAATCTATTTTTTGCTTCTTCTCCTAAACCCAAAAGTCACTTGACTCGAATGCCGGCCTCGGTGGCTCAGTTGGATGCGCCGTCCGACTGGAGACCAGGAGGTCGCGGGTTCAACCCCCGCCGAGGTCGGCAACATTCTTTCGTGGAGATTGATCATGAAATATTTTCTACGGTCATTCTCTCCCTTCCGCTGTTTCAAGAAGGGCAGTTGTCAGTTTCTGTTGAAAGAATGTGTACAAAACTGGTTAACCGCTTAGAGGACTAAGCTGCCCAGTAAACGTGTGGTTAGGTAAACTGACTGCGCTCGACATGACCCCACTGGGTTGACTGGGCCGTAAAACTTCAACACAAACAAACACTTGACTCAAAACTTAGTCAAGTTTCTCCTGCACCGAAAGACCAATGACTCCAAACTTCGTAGGAGACATTGGGGTGACTTGTAGATCAAAAATAGCTAAAATCCTGCCAGTCGGATATCCAAGATGGCCGCCATGGCAGCCATCTTGAAAAACTATTTTTCGCCTCTTCTCCTGAACTGAAATGCCAGTTGACTCGAAACTTGGTAGGAAGCATCGGGTTGACTTATAGGTCAAAAATAGCTAAAATCTTTCCGATTGGAAATCCAAGATGCCTGCCATGGCAGCCATCTTGAAAATCTATTATTCCCTTCTTCTCCTGAATCAAAAGGTTTATTGACTTTAAACTTGGTAGGAAGCATCTTGTAGATCAAAAATAGCTAAAATAGTCGCTATTGGAAATCCAAGATGGCAGCCATCTTTTTAGCTCACCTGAGCTCTGCTCAGGGTGAGCTATTGTGATCACTTTTCGTCCGTCGTCCGTCCTTCCGTGCGTCCATCCGTCCTTTAACATTTTCCAACAACTTCTCCTCTGAAGCCGCTGTGCCAATTTTGTTCAAATTTCATGTGGAGCCTCTTTAGGGTGGGGGAATGAAAAATTGCTAAAATGGTCGCGGTCTGTAGACCAAGATAGCCGTCCAGCCCATATATGGTAAAAACCTTTAAAAAATCTTCTCCTCCAGAACCGAGAAAGCCTTTGGGCAGAACCTTTGCAGGAATCATCGGCGACGGGAGGTCTACCGAAATTGCCAAAAGAATTGTCGTACATTCACGTTTGACCTTTCTACGGCAAGGTCAAGTTTGCTTCCCTATGCATTTGTATGGGAAAAACCTTTAAAATCTTCTTCTCCAAAACCAAGCATGTCTTATGGCTGAATCTTTGCGTATATCTTCGTGAACAGGAGGGCTACCAAAATTGCTAAAATAATGGTTCTACCTTGACATTTGACCTTTTTACGGTAAGGTCAAGTTTGCTTCCTTACGCATTTGTATGGGAAAAATGTTCAGAATTTCAAACAACTTCTCTGGAGCCTCTGGGCCAATTTTGCTCAAATTTCATATGGAGCCTCCGTAGGTAAGGGGAACAAAAGATTGCTAAAATGGTCATGGTTCTTTGACCAAGATGGCCGCCATGCCCATATATGGTAAAAACTTTTAAAAATCTTCTTCTCTAGAACCGAGGATGCTTTCGGGCTGAATGTTTGCATAAATCATCGGGGACAGGGGGTCTACCAAAATTGCTAAAATAATGGTCATACATTGACATTTGACCTTTTTATGGCACGGTCAAGTTTGCTTCCTTATGCATTTGTATGGGAAAAAACATTTAAAAATCTCATTCTCCAAAACCGAGATGGCTTGTGGCTGAATCTTTGCATATATCATCTGGAACGGGCGGTCTACCAAAGTTGCTAAAATAATTGTCATACATTGCCATTTAACCTTTTTACGGCGAGGTCAAGTTTGCTTCTGTATGTATTTGTATGGGCCCCATACATTTGTATGGAAAAAATGTTGATAATTTCAAATGGCTTTTCCTCTGAAGCCTCCTGGCCAGTGTTGCTCAAATTTCATGCAAAGCCTCCTTTGGCAGGAGAATGAAAGATTGCTAAAATGGGTATGGTCCATTGATCAAAATGGCTGCCATGCCCATATATAGTAAAAACCTTTAAAAATCTTCTTCTCCATAACCAAATAAGCCCTGGGTCCTAATCTTTGCACAAATTATGGGGGACAGGAGATCTACCAAAATTGCTAAAATATGGTTCTATGTTGACATTTGACCTTTTTACCTCCAAGGTCAAATTTGCTTCGCTATTTGTATGGGCCATATACATTTATATTGAAACTATCGAAGTGACTTGTAGATCAACAGTAGTTAAAATTGTTCTGATTGGAAATCTAAGATGGCCATCATCTGGTTTATATTTATAATACATGTATTTCCCTGCCACTGTGCTGTTTACATGTATAAAATCATGATTTTTCAGAAACCACTTAGCCAATTTCCACCAAATTTCACATTGATCCTTCTGTTGAAATGTGATTGATAGTTTATTCAAACGATCATGCTCCACTGACTGTCAGGCCCATATATTCTTCTTCAAAACTAAGAACTGCTCAAATGATGATATTTTCATTAGTTGCGATGATAGGATTGGAAAAATGTTGCATAACATCTGCATGTCTGCAGTGGCTATGTCACTCAGGTGAGCAAACCGTGGCCCGTGGGCCTCTTGTTTATATATACTTATATAGGGAAAACCTTTAAAAATCTTTTTGTCTGAAACCAGAAGGCCCTGGCCTTTGATATTTGGTTACAAAGCTTCATCTAGTTCACATGTCTATTCAACAATAAGGCTCCATGCAATCATGCTTCTGTCCAGCACCCCCCAGCCTGTCATTCGAAAACATTCATTTTCAATAAATTTTAAACAAACATAGTCCTATGAAGAGAAATCATAGTCTTTTAGCATATACAAGAGACAATGACACTCAGGTGAGCGAATTAGGGCCCTCTTGGCCCTCTTGTTTATCAAACTAGCATGCTCCTTGATGACATATTTCAGTACCAGTCAAATGCAGTTGACCAGTCTGTATATAGCTCCACTACAAGTATTTGCCTTTCCAAGGTGATTTCATTGAGTATCACAACCTTTTTTTTTGTGTCTGTCAGGAGCATGGAATCTTTGGAAAATATTTGTTCCTCCCAAACTTGTTATTAGCTCAACTGAGCACAAAGTGCTCAAAGTGAGCTATTGTGATTACCCTGTGTCCATTGTTTGTCATCCATCATCCATCATCAACATTTTCTTTAAATGATATCTTCTCTTAAACTTCTCGACCAATTAACACAAAAATTTACTGTAATGTTTCACTCATGACCCTTTACCAAAATTGCTCAAACGGTTCTGTTTGGCTGAACAAAATGGCCACCAGAGCTAAAACTAGAAAAAAAATCTTTAAACAACATCTCTTCCTAGGCCAGTGATGAGTAGATGACCTGATTGATTTTTGAAGAAATTCTGAAAAATACTTCATGAGTTATGACCCTTTGTAATTTTGGGCAATTTTAACTTGTCAGCAAAATATCTCAAAAACTGTTGGAACTAGAGCCTTGACACTTGATGAATAGACTGGTAGTGATGAGTAGACAACCTGATTAACTTTTGAAGAAATTTTGAAATATACTTCTTGAGTTATACCCCTTTGTTATTTTGGGCATTTTTATCTTGTCAGCAAAATATCTCAAAAACTATTAGAGACAGAGACTTGAAACTTGGTGAATTGATTGGTAATGATGAGTAGATGACCTGATTAATTTTTTTGTAAATTCTGAAAAATATTTCATAAGTAATGGCCCTTCGTAAATTTGGGCATGTTTCCCTTGTGAACAAAATATCTCAAAAACTATTGAAGCTGGAGCCTTGAAACTTGATGAATAGATTGGTAGCGATGAGTAGATGACCTGATTATGCCCCCAGTTTCGAATGAAATTGATGGGGCATATTATTTTGCCTTCATTTGTCCATCCGACTGTTTGTCCATTCATCAAGCTTTTTTTGTGCACGCCATATCTTAAGAACCCTGCACGCTAGGGTTTTGAAATTTTATATTTGGGTTCCCAATGAAAAAATAGCCGACCCGTATTTTGTTTCTTGTCTAGCATGTTTATTTAAAGTTATGCCCCTTTGAAAAAAATCAGAATTAAATCTTGTGAGCAAGATATCTTGAAAAGTATTTAAGCTGGGTTCTTGAAATTCGATACAGTGAGTGGGAATGACGTGTACATTACCCGATTATATTTTGAGAGAATTCCATGAAAATATTGATAAAGTTACGGCCCTTTGCAGTTCTGCTCATTTTGACCTTGTCAGCAAGATTTCTCGAAAAGCACTTAAGCTAGGGTCTTGAAATATTATATGCTGATTGGGGATGATGTGGAGATTACCTGGTTTGTTTTTTAGGGAATTCCATGAAAAATTGATGTAGTTATGGCCCTTTGTAGTTCTAGGCATTTTGACTTTTTCAGCAAGATATCTCAAAAAGTATTTAAGCTAGAGCCATGATATTTGGTATACTGATTGGGATTGAGGAGGAGATCACCTGAATAAATTTTGAACCAATTAAATGAAATGTTGGGAGTTATGGCCCTTCGCAATTTCGGGCCATTTAATATCGTTGCTTTATTGTGTATAGCATAAGTTTAGAACCATGTATGCTAATGTTTTGAAATTTCACGTTTTGATTCCTCATGAAAAAATAGGTGATCCGTATTTTTTTCTTATCCCAATCATCTCCTATTTTAGAGTTATTTCCCTTTGATAAAATAACATTGAAATCATATATTTGTACTGTTGTTACCGTCATGGCTAAGCAGTGTTGGAGTCAAACAGTGTTAGAGTCAGGCAGTTGGGGGCATAGTGTTTTACAAACACCAGCTCTAGTTTCATAATAATTTCACAGAAATGTTTCTCTTGTGATCCTTTACCACAACTGCTAAAAGATGGCAGTCAGAGCAAAAAGCAGAAAAAAAAAAAAAAAAAAGTAATGACATCCCCCCATAGGCCAGTGGCCCAATTTCAAAATAATTTCACAGAAATGTTCCACTTGTGCTCTTTTATCAAAATTGCTAAAATGGTTCTGCTCCACTAAACAAGGTGGCTGCCAGATCAAAGAATAGAAAAAAAAAATAAAATGGTTCTGCTCTGCTGAACAAGATGGCTACCAGTGCTAAAAATAGAATAAATCTGTAAACAGCATCTTTTTATCTCACCTGTCACGTAGTGACAAGATGAGCTTTTGTGAACACATTTTGTCCATCGTGCGTGCGTCTATCTATTTGTGCGTCCGTCTGTCTGTAAACAATTTCTTCCAACGACATCTCCTAAACCACTGATTGGATTTTGACCAAACTTTACAGGAATGATCTTTGGTTGGTCCTCATTCAAGGTTGTTCAAATGGTTCTGGTCCAATGCATATCTGGGTCACATGAGCTAAAAATAGATTTTTTTAATTGAAAACTTTAAAAATCTTCTTGTCAGAAACAACTGGACCAATTTCAATACAGTTTTGCAGAAAGGTTCCTTTCCTCTACCAAGATTGTTCAAGCCATTTGGATTTGTCAATAAACATGGCCACCAGGGGATGGGGCTTATTTTCTCTATATATCTATATAGAAAAGTTTAAAAATCTTCTTGTCAGGAACCACTGGACCATTTTTAATATAACATGGCAGAAATGTTTCCTTGGTGACCCTCTACCAAGATTGTTCAAGCCGTCATGATTTGTCAAAAAACATGGCGGCTAGGGGGCGGGGCTTATTTTCCCTATATATCTATTTAAAAATCTTCTTGCCAGAAACTACTGGACCGATTTCAATATAACATGGCAGGAATGTTCCTTTTGTAACCCTCTACCAAAATTGTTCAAGCAGTCATGATTTGTCAAAAGAAAATGGCGACCAGGGGGTGGGGTTTAATTGCCCTTAATTTCAAACAACATCTCCTAAACCACTGATTGGATTTTGACCAAACTTCACAGGAATGATCCTTGGTTGGTCCTCATTCAAAGTTGTTCAAATGGTTCAGTTGTATATCTAGGTCGTAGAAGCTAAAAATAGATTTTTTAACTGAAAACTTAAAAACTCTTCTTGTCAAAAACCACTGGACCAATTACAATATAATTTTGCAGAAATGTTCCTTTCATGACCCTCTACCAAGATTATTCAAGCAATCGTGATTCAGCAAAAAACATGGCTGCCAGGAAGCGGGGCCTATTTTCCCTATATATCTATATAGAAAACTCTTCTTGTCAGAAACAAATAGACCGATTTCAGTATTACTCGGCTGGAATGTTTCTTTGGTGACCCATTACCAAGATTGTTCAAGCAGTCATGATTCGTCAAAAAAACATCGCCACTATTGGGCAGGGCTTAATTTCCCTATATATCTATATATATAGAAAACTTTAAAAGTCTTCTTGTAAGAAATCTTTGCACCGATTTTAAGTGCACAATATATTAACCTATAGATAATGTGCTATATTCTATTCTGCCCATACCTTCCTCAGAAAAAATGACAGGAACGTCGTCCCATACAGTGTTAATCCAAAAGTCCCTTAGGCAGTCACCTGTGTGACGTCATTCCTCCCACTCTTTTGTTCACGTGTCTGTTTCTTTTCTGTGGAGCAAAGAAAGTAAACATGGATTATTCTTTGGTTGAAAAAATTCTATTTTCTTCCTTTTTCTTCGGTTGAAATTTAATTCTTTGTTCTTTCTTATGATCCTTTATCATGCTTTTCACTGTTCATGCTAAATTTGTGAAAATCTAACTGATTTCTTGAAATTATTCTTCACTCATTCGTGGTAATGAGTTTTCGCAACTTTCATGACTATTCATCGCGGTGATAGTGGTCATATAAAATCGCATTGGGAAAATCATAAAAAAATGTATTCATTGTTCTCATTGTTCCAGGGAATCTACTTGCTCCACATGTAGCAGCTGGTCTAATTCCATCTGGGAACTTGCAGAAAAGAGAAGAACTTACTCTTCCAGATAGAGTGTCCTGTCCAATAGAAAGAAGTCTCTAGATGTGTCTGTTTCATCAGATGAAAGGAAAGAAACATGGCAACACTGCCTCTTATGGCCCTGATGCCTGGGGTAAGACCCATATTGGTGGCAACTCCCTGGGTACTCACCGACAACCGGCCAGGTGGGCAAGACAGAGACTTCCAATCACCGGGCATCGACCATCTAGTCAAGGCTAAATACAGGGGAGATTCAAGAATCACTGACCACCAGGCATGACCCGTCACTGGGCAGCCGACCATTGATGTCTACCGGGCAGTAGTTACGAGTTCTAGTGTCCGGTCATTGCGTTTGATTACTAGTGATCTTTCACCGGGTAGTAGTTATGTAGACTAGTGTCTGGTCATTGTGTCGGATTACTAGTGACTTTCACCAGGCAGTAAACAACCTATTACTGTTCATAGAACATCATAGACAAGTCAATTCAGTGGATATAGAATGACAGCGTTGGGTCAAATATCTAGTAAACACTTATACCATAGAATTCTGTCCAATCATTCCAAATTAGACGTAGAATTCTAGATATATAGCAGGAGGGGGAGAGTAAAGTAGTTATATTGGCACCCCAAGGGGCTTCCACATAGATAAAAAATTGACAGCTACGCCGAGATGCTCCCACGTAGACAAACAATTCTGTAAGTAGGTCTAGACGACTTCCCCGGGCGTGCGGCTGCTTCCTGAGGCCCGAGCCCCTGCGGCCCCCAAGTGAGCATAGAGCCCCTGGGGACGGCCCCTAACCTCACCGGCCTTGGGGCTCATCTATTAAAGAAGTGGGTGACTGCTGATATACCACTACAAGCGATATGCCCAAGGGACACAACACATGCAAATGGCTGACCGTGAGCTCAACGGAGCTGTCGTAAAAGCTGTCTTACAGACTTCTGTAAACTTCATCTGGAGAGACTCCGTAAAGGCTCACGCATTCAGCCCTGCAGGGGTTGTGGGGTAGGGGTTACTAACAAGCAACAGCTCTGTTGTCAGTGCGGGTATAGGAGTGAGTGGCATCGTGCAACAAAAGCGACGCGAAAGGAATTTGTGCGTCTGGCAGCCATCGAGATTTCCATTTAGAGGACGGTGATACAAAATATATACCCATTTATATTTCCATTTAGAGGATGGTGATACAAAATATATACCCATTTTATATTTCCATTTAGAGGACGGTGATACAAAATATATACCCATTTATATTTCCATTTAGAGGATGGTGATACAAAATATATACCCATTTTATATTTCCATTTAGAGGACGGTGATACAAAATATATACCCATTTATATTTCCATTTAGAGGGAGGTGATACAAAGTATATACCCATCTGACACCATGGCTACAATGGATCGCCTGATCGAAGAAATACTCGCAGAGTACGAGCCAAGGTTCATCCTCGATGAGCCCATTCCAGAAGCTGAGGAAAGACTCCTTCCCCGGCCACTTCGACCACAATGGCCATTTACCGACCTGGATGATCGTGTCCCCCACACAGTAAGACTCCCGGCTTACGAGCCGTGGGTCAAGATACTTAACGATGCCAAAGACAAATTTGAGGTAGATGGCGCCGCCGCGGTCTTCTCTACATGGAGGGTTGAACTAGAAGATTCTCTGGACATCGGTGACGTCAAGATCGTCAGAGGCATTCATGCCAGAGCCGGCAGGTTGGCACTGGATGCTCAAATGGCCGATGTCAGGGCTACCCAACTTCTGGCGGCTCTCCCAGGGGGTACGGAGCTTCTCCTGAGAATCAAATTTCTCCGGGAGAAAGCTGAAGATGATTGGGTCCTTGAAGACAAGTTTGATCCAGTCTGGGCTGAGCAAAAGAAGGGCCAGGGGGTCGTCGAGGTCTCTTGGGACACAAAGCCTGGTGTGTTGACTGGAATTGACAGTGCGTTCTATCAGAACTCCTACCCCGTCACCGCAGTTGTCTACGGCCTCTACCCCGTCAGGGATCCAGATCCTACCAACCTAGCTCCGTTAAGAGATGGTGACCTCGGCTGTGTGGCTCAGAGAGTTGTGGAGCACTTCGAGGGCGCTTTGAGAGGCCAGTGACTTACACCCACACGGCGACATAAGATCCAGGAGTGGGAAGAGAAAGTCCACAAAACCGGCGCCATGGTCGAAGATGTGGCCGAGCTGGAAAAGATCCTCTGGAGACCAATCGTCCTGAGGGACATCGCTGGTGAAGGCATCTTCAACCGCGGTAAATACAGCAAAAACCGGTCCATAGAACTCATCTGCCACAATGGCCACGCCTGGCCCAAAGACCTCCACTTCCCCCAGAGTAGAGAGGTCCACATATACGAGGGCAACATCTGGCACGCCATCTGGGAAGTCACCCAGGGCAAGCCATTAGCGGTCCGGCTCCTGGGCGGTAAAGACCAACAGCTCTCTGTCAACCAGTTCGTTCTCCAGGACGGCCGCACCTACAGGACACGAGAGGCCCATGAAAGACTTAAAGCGTTCTGCGCCAAACTGGGCAACCCTGAACTTGCTGAGAGAGCCTTCGGTGAAAGCCACACAGCTAGCATTATGGCAAAGGAAAGGAACGGCTGGAAGCCAACCCCAGCCAACCTCCTCCAAGACATTGAGAAGGCCTGCGTGGAGCACGGTCACGGCTTTCTCTGGAACTCGATGGGTTATGACACGAGGGAAGTCACTTTTATCGACATGAAGGCCTGCTATCCGGCATCCTTCCAGGGTATGGGTGAAGCCAAACCCTATTTCGAGCGGTTCGGGCATCCGACTCGCCTCATGACCCGCGTGGCAATTAATGGCCCTCTCCCCAAAGACATAGGCACAGGCTTTGCCGAGGTTCAAAAATGGGAGTTTGAGGCTACCTGCCATCCGGTCATCCCTGCCTGGTTTGGAAGGCATTTTTACGAAGGCGGTTGGGCTCCAACACAGCTCCTTGCCTTCCTGGCAGTCTGGCCTGCTGAGGTCTCTCAAAGTCAGGGAGGTGATCATCTCCTTCGAGAAGCAGACTGATGTTTGGTTGCCCGAAAGCAGGGTCCAGGCCTGCTCCATCATTGGCAAATTCACCCAGGGCAGCAAGGCAGATGGAAAAAGGCTCACAAGGTGGTTGGTGACCGACCGCGGCGAGCTCGACTACCTTGTCCGGGACACCCGCCTCTCGGGCACTTTGGTCGGAGCACCAATGGTGTGTGAGCTTGGTCACATCCTCACTTACTACGATGGTTCCCAGCCCCAGTTCGCCCACCTGAGGGCAAGCATGCTGGCCTACGCCCACATCAACCCCCTGTCTATGCTTTCAAGGTTTGAACCCGATGAGGCCGTCCGAGTGGCAACCGATTCCATCTACGTAAAGAAAACGGCGCTCTGCACGCTCGAGGGGGGTCGGGACCTACAAGCCTCATTAGGTGCACCCAAAAGGGTATTGCCGCATCTGTCTCACCTACCACGACAAGGCAACCCCGAGGCCACCATGAGTGGCGTGACAAGGCGAGAGCCTCTACATGCCGATGGAACACGCAGTCTACCTTGCAAAGCCTGACTACAAAGCAACAAAAAGGGACCTAACACCCAGCACCCCGCTGCGCCAAGACGATCCCCTGACCCGGCATCAGCTGAGGTACCTAAACGGCAGCGGGGGCAGCGGCAAAACCACTCAAGCGAGTGAGCTCTTCCGTACCAGAAACCCCCTCGTCTTCACTCCGACCCATCGCCTGGCCAAAGAGATGCAGGCCAGGGGCGTCCAGGCCCAGACCTATCACAGCTTCTACCGCTGCAGCGGCCAAATGGACTGGACGCCCAAAAGGATGGGACAGAAATTCGTTCCCCGTGTGATCATCTGGGACGAGGTCTGCACAGTGCCCCGCCCCACTCTGGAAACCTTCCTCAACTGGCTTGAGGGTCGGGGCATCCAGGTCATCTGCTGTGGCGACCAGGGGCAGCCGCCTCCAATCGCCGGAGAAATGCCACACGACTGGCTCTGCGGGCATGCCGCCTAGTACAAAGAGGTCGAGGTAGACCACAAAGACCCTCTTTTCAAGGCCCTCAAGAAGCGAATCCGCCTTCAGCCCAACAGGGTCCAGTGCCGAGAGGTGCGAAAGGCGCTTCCTGGTTGCCTCGGTAGGGAACGCTTCGTGGAGGCCTGGAAGCCATGTGATCTCATCTTGACCTCGAGGCAGAAGGTTCGCAACCGGGCCCAGAGGCTGCTGTTCGAGCGCCATGAGGAGTATTTCTCAGACACCTCCGTGCCTCTGTTATATCATCCCAAGGATATTCGGCAGTAAAACATGGTCACCATCTCTGGGCCCTTGCAGGATGGCAGGCCAGACCAGCAAGAGCTCGTCCCTGAACGATGTCGTCGGGGTGCCCTTGAAATATGCCTGCAAGGTCCTCGACGGCAAGTGGGGCCCGGATTGGGCTCTTGGCTATGCCCTCACCGTTCACTCGAGCCAGGGTCTCACAGTTGCCAACACCTAGACGACTTTCTCCAGTGATCCAACCTGGCTTATCTTGCAGTCTCATGGGTGGAGTATCTCAGCCAGCTCGAGTGGGTAGTATGACCCTGAGAGGAGGGCTCTGAGGGTGCACGCACACTCACCGAGCAGCAGCTCCGCAAAGTCATCCAGAGGAAGCTGATGGCCTATAAGTGACAGGACCAAGCCAAGGGGCTCAGGTTTAGCCTGAAGGTTGATCACATCCTAGCACTGAAGGAGGCCCAGAACAATCGCTGTGCCGCGTGCATCATCGAGCTCCTATGGGCTTACCAGCCAGAGGACACCCAGCAAGTCAGTGTCGACCGGTTCGACAACTCCGCGGGCCACATCCACGATAATATCAGGCTGACCTGTCTCGAGTGCAACCGAAAGAGAGGAGCAGCAGCGCTCAGCGCTTGAGAACCCCATCCGGAGGAAGCTGAGTGTCAGGCGGCACTACAAGGAGTTCCTCCCTGACAAAACCACGCGGCGGGTCATCCTGCAAGTAATACAACATGGACTCATCAGGCTTGGTCACCGAGCGTGCAAGCCGGTGAACCTCAAGAGACCACACAGGGTCTGTAGCAGGTCGACGGCCACCTTCGAGCTCGCCAGGCTGGTACAGATAGCGAACGCCAACTCCTGAGGGGACTTTCTGCTCCTCGAGACCAACCGGGCGGCCAGGAACTGCAGAGGAGAGCTTTTGTGCTCCGCGGCGCAGCATCTTGGCCTTGATGGCATCAGAGGGCTTTTTGCCAGTCAACCTAGTCACTTCGCCGTTCAGAGCGGCTACAACTCTAGGCAGCCGAGCCACCCACTCTGTTGACCTCTGACCTGAAGGGAGGCGCATCTCTTGGGCATATTGGTGCCCAAACAACCGCTCTGTGTAGGTCCTGTTCCATCGCTCCCCGACGCCTTGGTCCTTGTGAATATCCACCCGACCGCGCCGGACCTGGACAGAGTGCTTTGCCAGCAGCTGGATCACTGCACCCATGAACTTGCGCCCAGGGTAACCTGAAGGAGCTTCATCCACCACAAGGGGCTCGACTTGTAAATCTGAGCCAGGCCATCGGCAGCCTCTGCCGCGGTCTTGCTAAACAGAGGCTCAGCCTCTTTGAAGCGCGAGGCCACATCAACGACTGTGAGGGCGTAGCGGTAGGTTTTCCGCCCTACATGGTCATGTGGCAGAAAGAGCATCCACCTTCGGCCGCGGTATGCGCCATGGGGCAGGCAGATATATCTACCAGATGGCCTGCCTTTTGAGCCAGTCCTTGGCCTGCTGCTTAGTCACCTTTGCTGCAGACGCCAGCTTCTCGATGGCTGTGAGCCCCTTCCAGTAGCCTCGGGGGCTGTAGTATAGGGCGGAGAGCTTACTGTCGGCCATGGTATCCCAGCAGCCTGATGAGCCTCCAACATGTGGATGCCACAGGCTCAGGAGGCTGTCCAGTTGTCACCCGGAGGTTGGTCGGGTCAGCCAGCATCCCCGCGGCGAAACGCATTGCGGTCTTCTAATCTTGCCGCCAGAGCTCAAGCGACTTTTGTGCGATATCGATCATGGTGTGGGCCAGAGGGCTGGGGATTTTGTGGCAGCGGGCGAAGTGGCTGAGCTCAAGCATTGCGCAGTAAAGCTCTTCGGGAAGACACATGATATAAGGTCATAGAAAAAGGCTTTAGATTTAAACGCACCTCACTTCTTGGCGAGTTGGTAGGCCACAAAGCTGGTCGTGGCCATCCCCAGGATGACAAAGGCGATCTCGCGGTCTTTTTGGCCGTCACTCGGGTGATAAAAGGTGGCGAGCTGGGGTTTGGCCCCCAGGGGGTCGAGGTTGTGCCCGGTGACCTGCGCATATTCCTGCATTGCATCCTCAACATCATGGAACGTCTTAACAGCAGGACCTTGCCGGCAAAGTTCCTCGTTGATCCAGTCAAGGTGCTCGGTCTGTTTCTGGGACCATGACGCCTGTGCGACCTGCGGCTGCTCGACTGCTTAATCATGATGCTTGTGCTCTTCATCGACGCCAGAGCTTCTCAAAATGGTGAATAAGTAGTTCGATCCCGAGAACGCTAGGGGGTTCACCAGGGTGCCCCCATCGAACATTGCGATGCTTGCCATTACTTCAATATATCAGCAGGTATGATTCCCTGTTTAATTAGCAGGTCCTTGGTTCCCATGGCCAGAGCGACGTCTAGCACCACCATGCCTACGTGACTGGGGGTGAAGTCAGGTTTCGGGGGGCTTCCCCCCATCGCCATCTTGCCAAGCTGGGCATATCCTGTGGCCAAGCCCGAGACTACGGCGCTGTGGTAGAGCACGTTCACGATCATCTTCCCGTTGGTTGCTGGAGTCGCATGGTTGCTCATTCCATATAAAAGGGGTCTCGAGTCTTTAATTGCTTAGCACCTGGGGCAGGCTGCTTGGGCCCGGAGTCAACCGGGGCTGCCGCCACCGACGCGGGACTTCTGGTTTGTCGGAGATACAGGAGCGCCCGGCCCGTATTCATGCCCCAACAATCCATAGGGTCCAGTTGGTTAGTCCTTCATGGCGTTCCGGCCGGGAAATCGCTGCCGCTTCCTTTGGAGGAATATTGGCAGAAGTGCCGGGGGAGTGAGAAATGATTCCTTGGATACTCGAAGCTGCTCGAGAAGTCATTCTTCTTGCTTTGCCTTTCGGGCGGCAGCACCGGCATGCCCGGCTGCCACTTTTTTATTATCCTTAACTTTCTCCATAACTTTTTCCACTGGAGGACTCTGTGCTGGCTCCTCTGCCGTCTCCTGGTTCTCCTGCTTTGTCTCCTCCATCGTGTACTTTAAGAGGGCAGCAGTGTCCAAATTGGCAGTGCTTCAAGGTGGTCAGCACAGCGGTTAATGGTGCTAAGAACATGCCGTAGCGGTGGTAGAGCGGTGTCCAACAAACGGATCACTCTTGAGGTCTGCGATGAGCCCTGGCTGGTTTTCGATTGGGAGGCACATTGCAGCAATCCCTGCATAAAGCTGGAGCGCCGCAGACATCAGCGTCTTCGTCATCGCCGCCCCAAGCCTTGCTTCGTAGTGGGCGTAAAGCTTCTCGATTTGGCTATTTTCCAGAGCATCGATCTGATCGGCGGTGAATGCTTTCCCACAGACCACCAGTCTGTACTTGCCCGGCTTGGCCTCCCGAAGCGATGGCAGCCAGCCGTTCGCTGTGTTTTTGCACCTGTTCATCCTCCTCTGGCGCTGTGCCCGCTGTTTTCGAGTCGGATTCATGTCGTTCTCCCGCAGGCAGTCTTCAAAGCTGTCGCAATCCTTGCAGTGGAAGAGTGCGACCCAGCACGTCTGCTCGCGCAAGTCTGTCAGGACCGAGTTGTGTTTCTGGGTGAGGACCCAGACGCCTATGTCGGTGTGGCGGCCCGAGAACGCCAACTCTGACAGCATGTCTTCTTCATCAGAGCTTTTGTGGCCAAGCAGTCTTCGATTATAAAAAGTGTTGGCTCGCCCTTAAAACCAGGTAGAAGGCACGCAGGTACTCGTGAAGGCGCTCACAGGGGTCCAGAACGTAGACCTCAGGGTCCGTCCAGAGCCAGGGGCACTGCTTATAGGTCTTGTGCTCTATGATGGGGCACAGGACCATGATGTTTCGAAAGAACCCGAGGTAGGGGCCGTCTTCGAGCAGAGACAGGATGAAAACAGTTTTTCCACATCCAGTCTGCCCGCAGACAATTGCTGAACAAGCGCCCTTGGGCAGAAGATGATTAATAAACAGCTGAGACGAACTGGCCGTCTTCGAGGTTCAGCTGGGCGTCCATGATGATGTAGATGTTCAAAGTGCCAGCCGCTTCTGCCGTCTTAGTCAACTGGATGGTCACTCCTTCGCTCGCATTCTCTATGAGGCGGCCACTGCCATGAAGCTGGTCATCATCGGTTGTCCTGAGGTCAAGCCACAGGGCGAACTTGGAGGTCAAGAACTCCCGGAGAGAGACGTCAGTGAGACCAAGGTCTTTCACCACCACTGCCACCTCGGGGTGGCGTTTCCTGCCGGGTGCAAATAACTTCCTCGCCTCGTCCCACACCTGATAGGCACACATCCCCTGACTAAAGAGCTGGTTGGGGATCCCCTCGATCGTGACCTCAACCTTCGTTTTTTTTATGCCCCCAACTTCAAAGAAGTTGGAGGGGCATATTGCTTCTGGGTTGTTCGTCCGTCCGTCCGTTCGTCACGCTTTTCATGCATAGCATAACTTTAGAACCGTGAATGCTACTGTTTTGAAATTTCTTATATGGATTCCTCATGAAAAAATAGCTGACACATGTTTTTTTTTCTTGACAGGATTATGCCCCTTTTCAGAGTTATGGCCCTTTGAAAAAATATGGATGCAATCTTGTCAACAAAATATCTCAAAAACTACTGAAGCTAGAGCCTTGAAACTTGGTGAATAGACTGGTAGTGATTAGACAACCTGATTAACTTTTGAAGATATTTTGAAAAGTACTTCTTGAGTTATGGCCCTTTGTAATTTTTGGCATTTTTACCTTGTTAGTAAAATATCTCAAACACTGTTAGAGCTAGAGCCTTGAAACTTAGTAAGTGGATTTGTATTGATGAGTAGATGACCTGATTAACTTTTGAAGAAATTCATGAAAATACTTCAAGTTATGGCCCTTTGTAATTTTGGGCAATTTTACCTTGTCAGCAAAATATCTAAAAAACTGTTGGAGCTAGAGCCTTGAAACTTTATGAATAGACTGGTAGTGATGAGTAGACAACCTGATTAACTTTTGAAGAAATTTTGAAAAATACTTCTGAGTTATGGCCCTTTGTAATTTTGGGCATTTTACCTTGTCAGCAAAATATCTAAAAAACTGTTGGAGCTAGAGCCTTGAAACTTAGTAAATGGATTTGTAGTGATGAGTAGGTGACCTAATTAACTTTTGAAGAAATTCTGAAAAATTCTTCATGAGTTATGGCCCTTTGTAATTTTGGGCATTTTTAACTTGTCAGCAAAATATCTAAAAAATTATTGAAGCTAGAGCCTCAGAATTTGATGAATAGACTGGTAGTGATGAGTAGACAACCTGATTAACTTTTGAAGAAATTTTGAAAAATACTTCTTGAGTTATGGCCCTTTGTGATTTTGGGCATTTTTACCTTGTCAGCAAAATATCTCAAAAACTGTTAGAGCTAGAGTCATGAAATATGGTGAATGGAATTGTAATGATGAGTAGACAACCTGATTAACTTTTGAATAAATTTTGAAAAATACTTATTATTGAGTTATGGCCCTTTGTTATTTTGTGCATTTTATCTTGTCAGCAAAATATCTCAAAAACTGTTAGAGCTAGAGACTTGAAACTTGGTGAATGGATTGGTAATGATGAGTAGATGACCTGATTAACTTTTTTATAAATTCTGAAAAATATTTCGTAAGTAATGGCCCTTTGTAAATTTGGGCATGTTTCCCTTGTCAGCAAAATATCTAAAAAACCATTGAAGCTGGAGCCTTGAAACTTGATGAATAGATTGGTAGCGATGAGTAGATGACCTGATTATGCCCCCAGTTTCGAATGAAATGGGGCATATTATTTTGCCTTCATTTGTCCATCTGTCTGTTTGTCTGTTCGTCAAGCTTTTTTGTGCATGCCACATTTTAAGAGCCCTGCATGCTAGGGTTTTGAAATTTTATATTTGGGTTCCCAATGAAAAAATAGCTGACCCATTTTTTGTTTTCTTGTCTAGCATGTTTATTTAGAGTTATGCCCCTTTGAAAAAAATCAGAATTAAATCTTGTGAGTAAGATATCTTGAAAAGTATATAAGCTGGGTTCTTGAAATTCGATATAGTGAGTGGGAATGATGTGTAGATTACCAGATTATATTTTGAGAGAATTCCATGAAAATATTGATAAAGTTACGGCCCTTTGCAGTTCTGCGCATTTTGGCCTTGTCAGCAAGATTTCTCGAAAAGTACTTAAGCTAGTGTCTTGAAATATTATATACTGATTGGGGATGATGCGGAGATTACCTGATTAGTTTTGTAGGGAATTCCATGAAAAATTAATGTAGTTATGGCTCTTTGTAGTTCTAAGCATTTTGACCTTATTAGCAAGATATCTCAAAAGTATTTAAGTCAGAGCCATGATATTTGGTATACTGATTGGGATTGAGGAGGAGTTCACTTGATTAAATTTTGAACCAATTAAATGAAATGTTGGAGTTATGGCCCTTCGCAGTTTCTGGCCATTTAATGTCATTGCTTTATTATACCCCCGACATACGAAGTATGTGGGGGTATATAGTTTTCGCTTTTCCGTTCGTCCGTTGGTTCGTTCGTACATACGTTCGTTCCTCTTTCCGTCACAGGGTCAAAGTTTTTGCGTTAAAGTTTATAAGACCTCATATTTTGAAGACCCTCTGATGGATTTAGTTCATATTTGGCATGATGGTAGATATAGGTCTAAAATTTTTATTAGCACCATCCCCACCCCGGGGGTTGCCTTGGGGTCAAGGTCATGGACTTAGAAGTTTTGTAAAAAAGTCACAGGGTCAAAGTTTTTGTGTTAAAGTTTACAAGACCTCATATTTTGAAGACCCTTTGATGGATTTAGTTCATATTTGACATGATGGTAGATATAGGTCTAAAATTTTTATTAGCACCATCCCCACTCCGGGGGTGACCTTGGGTCAAGGTCACAGACTTAGAAGTTTTGTAAAAAAATCACAGGGTCAAAGTTTTTGTGTTAAAGTTTATAAGACCTCATATTTTGAAGACCCTTTGATGGATTTCGTTCATATTTGGCATGATGGTAGATATAGGTCTTAAGTTTTTATCAGCACCATCCCCACCCCGGATGTGACCTTGGGTCAAGGTCACGGACTTAGAATTTTCATTAAAAAGTCAGTTTTTTGTGTTTATGTTTAAATAGCTATATCATCAAGACCCTTGAGGAATTTCATTTATATTTGACATGTTGGTAGATATCGGCCTAGCATCTTACTCCGCATGATCCCCACCCTGGATGTGACCGAGGTCAAGGTCATGAACTTAGAATTTTCATATAAAAGTAAAAAATTTTGTGTTTAAGTTTATATAGCCATATCATCAAGACCTTTTATTAAATTTCATTATCCCCTAACTGAAAGGTTGAGCTGATATAGCTATCAGCAAGGAATCTGTTCGTCTGTCCGTCAGTCCGTTGAAGTATTATTCATTCATACTTTATTTTTGTCTTAGGGTCAAAGTTTTTGCGTTAAAATTTATAAGACCTCATATTTTGAAGACCCTTTGATGGTTTTCATTCATATTTGGCATGATGGTATATATAGGTCTTAAGTTTTTATCAGCACCATACCCTCCCCTGGGGTGACCTTGGGGTCAAGGTCACAGACTTAGAATTTTCATTAAAAAGTCAAAGTTTTTTGTGTTTAAGTTTATATAGCTATATCATCAAGACCTTGAGGAATTTCATTTATATTTTACATGTTGGTAGATATCGGCCTAGCATCTTACTCCGCATGATCCCCACCCCGGGTGTGACCGAGGTCAAGGTCACGAACTTAGAATTTTCATATAAAAGTAAAACTTTGCGTTTAAGTTTATATAGTCATATCATCAAGACCTTTTATTAAATTTCATTATCCCTTAACTGAAAGGTTGAGCAGATATAGCTATCAGCAAGAAATCTTTTTGTCTGTCCGTCCATCCTTTGAAACATTATTTGTTCATACTTTGTTCATATTTTGAAGACCTTATGATGGATTTCATTCATATTTGGCATGATGGTAGATATAGGTCTAAAGTTTTTATTAACACCATCCCCACCCCAGTGGTGACCTTGGGGTCAAGGTCATAGACTTAGAATTTTCATAAAAAAGTCAAAGTTTTTTGTGTTTAAGTTTATATAGCTATACCATCAAGAACCTTTGAGGAATTTCATTTATATTTGACATGTTGGTAGATATAGGGTATAACCTTCAGGTCAAGGTTACAGACTTAGAAATTTCATATAAAAGTAAAAAAAAATGCATCTAAGTTTATATAGCTATACCATCAAGACCTTTTGTTGAATTTCGTTATCCTCCTACCGAGAGGTTTAGGGGATATAGCTATCAGCATGGAATTCATCCATCCTGCCATCTCCAGAGTCAAAGCTACATATTTTGTGCTTGTTAAAAACTGGAGGTAGCGCTGGTTGGGGGTATACGTGCCCCACTGGGCACTTTGTCTAGTTGTGTATAACATAAGTTTAGAACCATGCATGCTAATGTTTTGAAATATCAAATTTTGATTCCTCAAGAAAAAATAGGTGACCTGTATTTTTTTCTTATCCCAATTATCTCCTATTATAGAGTTATTTCCCTTTGATAAAATAACATTGAAATCTGATATATTTGTCATGGGTAAGCAGTGTTGGAGTCAAGCAGTGTTAAAGTCAGGCAGTTGGGGGCATAGTGTTTTAAAAACACCAGCTCTAGTCCGATTATAGAAGGACTCCGTGTTGCGAGCGAAGGGCTGTTGTGCCGTAATGTCCTCAAAGAGCATCAAGACCCCCTTCATGCTGCGGGTGGGCACGTTGAGGTTGATATTCCAGAGGGTGTTTCTCTTGTCTCTGCTTATTTTTCGGTGCCTCAGAATCCAGTCATAGAGGATCGCAAGGCAGCCGTTGTACTGATTGGCGATCATGCGAGCCAGCTCGGGCTGCCTGACGATCTCATACTCTAGACTGATGTTTTCAATGTCGTATGAGGCGTCGGCATCGCCTGTGGCCCGAATTGCGCGGCTGTAGTCATTGAAGGTGAGTCTCCAAGCGCTCTTTGATAGACCGGCATGTTGTCCTCGAGCAGCTTGAAATCAAGCGGGATGTAGAAGGGGCTGCCGAAGGCATAGGCGATGGCATTGTCGGCCGCAACTGTCTCATCTTTGTTTCTGCCATCGATGCGAATCTGTGTTGCGTTTCGGTTACCAGACGTATCGATGCCCTGGTACTGGTCATTTTTCCTCTCCAAGGCCGTCTTCCAGAGATCGCCGTAACAGTTGAAGACGTCACTATCATCGACGGACATCACCTTGTTGCCGGAGATCTTGATCACAGTCTTCTTCACGATGGCGCGGCCCAGGTTCTGAACCATGGTCCGGTTTGCATCTTCACTATTCAGCGTGATTCTGAAGGCCAGGTGGGCGGTCCCTGGAACGATCACGTCGTGCGCGCCGAGGTTCGGGAATCGAACCAGCAGCTGTTGATTCTGATCAATCGTGCTCAGGTTATTTGTTATCACGACAGACTGACGCACGCCTTTGACCACCATGCACAGGGGCAGAGGCACCCTGTAAGGATTAAGCTTGCGTCCGAATTTGCTCGAAGCCATGGTGTATTTGAAGCCATGCACAACCTTCAAATTAGCATCCACTATCAAGGCCGCGATGGATAGAGAACCCCACGTTCAACCCTGACGGGCCTGGAGAAGACGATGATTTAGTCCTCCCCGACCCCCTTGTTATGGAGCAACCGTTTGATGTCCAGCAGCTGCTCAATGCGTCTGGTGACAATTTGCAGGGCTTGCAGGAGGAGTTAAGAGAGGCGGAACTTGAGGCCCAGAAGAAGCGCCTCGTTGACAGTTTCTACAACGAAGT
The DNA here is from genome assembly GCA_964016985.1 of Anodontia alba. Taxonomy (NCBI): domain Eukaryota; kingdom Metazoa; phylum Mollusca; class Bivalvia; order Lucinida; family Lucinidae; genus Anodontia; species Anodontia alba. The sequence goes on from OZ024821.1 coordinate 85,220,086, forward strand.
GAGCCATACCTATGAGCTGCACCCCGAAGGCAGGATCGACTATAGCCAGTTCGGGATCAAACCCGACGGTTAGACACTTTACTGGACACCTGAAGACAGGATGATCTCCATTGCTGTGATGAGGGAAAAATTCCTGTTTCTGGGTCTAGACATGCTGGCCCGAAGATTTGGGGCTGGTGGCACCTATGCACTCCGGAGATCGCTGGGGCTCCCTGATTATAGATCGGGGGCTCGGCAGAGAGGTCCTGGAGACACTCCAGAGTGCAGAGGAAACCCTCCCAAAAAACATTGAGGCAATCGAGCTGAAGGATCTCTCCTGCGTGGCTGATACCTCAAGTCAAAGCGTAGAGACCACATTGAAGACCATTAATGATCCGCAAATTGAAGTCAAGTGGGTCACACAGGCCAGAAAAGAACTGGCCGGAGTTTAGGAGGCCATGACGAGATCGAGGGACGAGCTCGCTAACAACCTCGAGAAGCTAAGTGCCATCGATGACCGGAAATCCGAAGTCGAAAAGCACTTGGCCAGGGAACGCCGAAAACTGACTGAAACAGACGACACCGAAATTCAACAAGATATTTGAGACTGAATGGAGAAGCTTAAAGGCTAGCTCTCCAACATCAAGCTTGAAAGGCAGGCGAGGCTCGAAGCCCTCTCCAGGAATAGAGCAGCTCTCCGGTCGCAGATCAACAGAATTCGTGAGACCATCAGGCGGCTCCTCCATGAAGACAAGACACTGGCTGAGTGAATTGGAACTTTCTTCCGCTAACAGGGGATAACGATCGCGAGCATTCTTACAGCAATCGGCATGGCGATAAGCACTCTCGTCCTTGCTGTCACTGGCGGAGGAGCGGGGGGGGGCATCCCATCGCCGGCTCCAAAGCCATCCGACAAGGGCGGGGTCAAGGAGTGCGTAAAAAAAACCCTACAGGCCCTCAATCGTCTCTTGGCTCCTGAGCACGTTAGGGAAGGCCGCCACTTTGGCTCGCTGACAACGTGTGGGCCTTGGTCATCGGCATGGGGGCGCTTCTTCTCTCGGCCACAAGGGACTGGCTAGTGAGACACCAACCATAGCACCTCTAGGCTAACCCCGACCCTTGCGGCTATGAGAGCCGCCTTTTCGTCTTTGTGACTCATCGTGGCCGCATGTGTGACGCGTGTTGTTCTTGACCCCATTACTCCGCAACATCAGCAGCATGACCCCGTTGCTCTGCAACTTCAGCTGCGGGTTTGCCACTCAGCGGCCCCTTGTGATCAGTTCCGGCTGGTGCTGCGATTTTTCCTTCGAAGGACTTATCGCCTGTGGTCTTGCCGATCTGCTCCGACTCGTTGATTCCCGGGTTGTGGCTGATGGCTGCTTCAGATCCAGCGATCATGATTTCGTTCTTGTAGCCCTGGACATTGCCCGGGTGGAGGGTCATGTCGCTCGAGGCGTGGTAGAGCCCTAACCCGAAGACGTTGAGGCGTATTGCAGCGTCTTCTGGTTGCGAGCGATGCTGCTGGGAATGTCGACTGGAGAAGCAATTGCATCTTCGACGTTGGCTAGGAACTGCTTTTGAGCGTCGAACCCCGTCCCAGCCTTGAGAATGTTCGAGCCTGTCTGGGCCTGCGCTCCCAGGATAGCCCAAACATGCATCTGTATACTGTCGTTGAGGCGCTCCACACCCGCTTGCGTGAAGCCTTCTGATTTATCGGGAATGAACATCGTCCACGCCCTTGATATATCCTGGTCATGACGGATGGCGTCCATTGGATGGATGAAGGGGTGTAGTGCGCATGCCGGTAGGTGCCCGACGGCTCCATATACGTGCTCCAAGATCCGAGGCCTTGGCACCCATGGTCTAGCTTTTGCCTCCAGTCGGTGGTAGGTGCCACTCTGAACTCGTTGCAGAGCCGCTTGTAGGCCCTGGCGTCGTAGGCGTTCTGATACTAAGAATGAGATTGGTCTCCAGGAAGGGCAACTTTTAGCTCCACAAGCAGACGCCTAGGTATATAGTAAACATGGAAGCGATACAGACTGGCAAGGAGGGGGTCTTTATCTTGGAGATGGTCATCAGCAGAGACCCCGCAGCCAGCAGTCGGGCACCAAGCCACGAAGTTCAGTTGGCGCTGCCACCAGATCATCGGAGCATGTTGCCAGTTGCCCCACGCCTTGTTTCACATATTGATGTCTCCAGTGAGCGGGGGGTTTTGATAGTCGGCGAAGAAATCTGGGAAAGAGGCCTGATGTCACCTCCCTCGTCATCAACCATGATCTTCTGGCTGGCCAGAGAGAGTGCCAGCCTCTCTTTGAAATGGGCCCCCGCCTGATATGTTGCAGAGGTTTTGAACGAGTAGGCCCTCTTGTCCATCACTATGTATGTCACCGACATTCAAAATGGGGAACCGGTCTCTGGTCCCGGCACTGCGTGTGTGGGGCTGGAGGTCACTCTCTGTGAGCTCACGTATTACCACCGCTGGCTCAGTATCAGCCTGGAGTTAGAGGATGGCATCTTTGATGGGCGCACCGTGTTGGGCATACCCAAAAGTACTATAACGTCTTTGAGCTGGACAAAGAGGCATTCCGGCCTTTGGGTGCTGAACTCAGTTTGCACGCCGGCTGCCTGCAGATTTCCTAAAAAAAACGCCTGGTGCTGAATCGCGGGCTGGCCGACCTCCTAGGGTTCTCTTGAGAGTTTTTTTAGCCCTGCCAGAGCCACATTGCAGACAAGCCTCATCGTCTGATCACCCATCGGGAGATCTGTGTGCATCTTGCCGAGGTCAGTACGTCGGAGAACCTCCACAACGGTCGCCCTTCCACACTGCTGAAATCCATCCCCATCGAGAACGAAAGGTGCGAGGGGTACCGGGCTGTGTTCCTGAGACCAAAAACATGGTCATTTCCGAGCAGTACACGCTGAAAACGAGCAACAGCCGGGAGGGGATTCTAGAAATGGTATCCGAGTTCTCTCCAGCGAGAATCATCGGCGCGACAATACCTACATCAGCAATCCTTCTCGAGGTGTTCCTCGGAGACCCGCCCGACGGCTTCGTAGAAATTTTGCCCGGCTTCAGACTCAAGTGGACTAGCGCGCACGCGCATAAAGAACTTGGGGCCTTCATCAAAGCTCGGGAGCGACCTCTGGTGCGCTTTACCTTGGGGGGGGAATCCAGCACGAAGCTGAGCACCTCTTTCTGGATATCAGCAAGATTCATGTTGGTCCGGTCGAGCTCAAAAGGCTGAGGTTCATGCCTGCAGGCCTCACCTCAGATGAAGGCTCGGTGGTCCTTGGCCATTTGAACTTGTCCGACAGTGATGATGTCACACCTTAAAGCATGATGGGACTTTACCCACCACTAGAGAAGAGTGTTCAAGCCATTTGGATTCGTCAAAAAAAACATGGCCACCAGGGGGGTTGGGGCTTATTTTCCCTATATATCTATATAGAAAAGTTTAAAAATCTTCTTGTCAGAAACCAATAGACCAATTTCAATATAACTTGGCAGGAATGTTACTTTGGTGACCCTCTACCAAGATTGTTCAAGCTGTCATGATTTGTCAAAAAACATGGCGGCTAGGGGGCGGTGCATATTTTCTCTATATATCTATAAAGAAAACTTTAAAAATCTTCTTGTAAGAAACCGTTGGCTCGAGTTCAATGTAATTTGACAGGAATGTTGCTTTGGTGACCCTCTACCAAGATTGTTCAAGCTGTCATGATTCTTCAAAAAACATGGTCGCTAGGGGGTAGGGCTTATTTTCCCTATATATCTATAAAGAAAACTTTAAAAATCTTCTTGTTTTTTGTCTTTTGTCTATTTGCTCTGTTTTGTTTATTTCTCACACAGTTTTTTTTTCAAAATAGGATACAGAATTAGAGCATAAATTCTAGTTAGACTATATCTTTTACATTTTTCTATATGGATTTTTAGCTCACCTGAACCAAAGGCTCAAGGTGAGGTATTGTGATCACTCACCATCCATCGTTATCATCGTCAGTCTGTCTGTCCGTCTTCAATCTTGAAACAACATCTCCTCCTAAACCACTGATTGGAATTTGACCAAACTTCACAGGAATGATCCTTGGTCCTCTTTCAAAGTTGATCAAATGGTTCTGGTCCATTGCATATCTAGGTCACAGAAGCTAAAAATAGATTTTTTAACTAAAAACTAAAAAAAAATCTTGTCAGAAACCACTGGACCGATTTCAATATAATTTTGCAGAAATGTTCTTGGGACCCTCAACCAAGATTGTTCAAGCCGTTTGGATTCGTCAAAAAACATGGCCGCCAGGGACCAGGGCTTATTTTCCCTATATATGTAAATAGAAAACTTAAAAATCTTCTTGTCAGAAACCACTGGACTGATTTCAATATAATTTTGCAGAAATGTTCCTTTAGTGATCCTCCACCAAGATTGTTCAAGCATTTGGATTCCTCAAAAAACATGGTCGCCAGGGGGCGGGGATTATTTTCCTTATTTATCTATATAGAAAACTTAAAAAGTCTTCTTGTCAGAAACCACTGGACGGATTTCCATATAATTTTGCAGAAATATTCCTTTGGTGATCCTCCACCAAGATTGTTCAAGCAATTTGGATTTGTTAAAAAACATGGCTGCCAGGGGGTGGGGCTTATTTTCCCTATATATCTATATAGAAAACTTTAAAAATCTTTTTGTCAGAAACCAATGGACCAATTTCAATATAATTTTGCAGAAATGTTTCTTTGGTAATCCTCTACCAAGATTGTACAAGCCATTTGGATTCAACAAAAAACATGGCCGCCAGGGGGCGGGGTTTATTTTCCCTATATATCTAAATAGAAAACTTAAAAAGTCTTCTTGTCAGAAACCACTGGACCGATTTCAATATAACTTGGCAGAAATGTTTTCTTGGTGACCCTTTACCAAGATTGTTCAAGCTGTCATGATTTGTCAAAAAGCATGGCTGCTAGGGGGCTGGGCTTATTTTCCCGAAATATCTGTATAGAAAACTTTAATGATCTTCTTGTCAGAAACCACTGGACTGATATCAATATAACATTGCAGAAATGTTTCTTATGTAACCCTCTTTCAAGGTTGTTCAAGCTGTCATGAGACGCCAAAAAACATGGCCACCAGGGGGTGGGGCTTATTTTCCCTATATATCTATATAGAAAACTTTAAAAATCTTCTTGTCAGAAACCACAGAACCGATTTCATTATAACTAGGCAAAAATGTTTACTTGGTGACCCTCTACCAAGATTGTTCAAGTAATAGTGATTTGTCACTTATTTTCCATATATAATCTATATAGAAAACTAAAAAATCTTCTTGTCATAAACCACCAAGCCGATTTCAATATAACTTGGCAGGAATGTTTCTTTGGTACCCTCTACCAAGGTTGTTCAGGCTGTCATGATTCGTCAAAAAACAGCTGCTAGGGGGCGGGGCTTATTTTCCCTATATATATATATAAAAAAATTTAAAAATCTTCTCGTAAGAAACCATTGGACCGAGTTCAATGTAAATTGTCAGGAATGTTGCTTTGGTGACCCTCTACCAAGATTGTTCAAGCCGTCATGATAGGTCAAAAAACATGGCCCCCAGGGGGCGGGGCTTATTTTCCATATATATCTGTATAGAAAGCATTAAAATTCGTCTTGTCAAATACCTCCTGATTGATTTCAATAATGCTTTGGTGACCCTCTACCAAGAATGTTCAAGCAATCCTGATTTGTCAAAAAACATAGCTGCTAGGGGGTGGGGCTTATTTTCCCTGTAGATCTAAATAGAAAACTTTAAAAATCTTCTTGTCAGAAACCACTAAACCGATTTCAGTTTAACTTGGGAGGAATGTTCCTTTGGTTATCCTCTACCAAGTTTGTTCAGCCTGTCATGATTCGTCAGAAAAAAAAAAAAAAAATGGCGTTAGGGGGTAGGGCTTGTTATTGATATAAAACAATGTAAAAATCTTTTTGTCAGAAACCACTGGACCAGTTTCAATATAACTTGGCAGAGATGATCCTTTGCTGACCCTGTTTCAAGATTCAGTCAAGTCGTATGATGAGTTAAAAAGAAAAAACATGGCTTGGGAGGGGGCGGGGGGAGGGATGCGGGCAGTGGGGACAGGGCTATAAAATTTATACATAAATCTTAGAGCAGTGAACTTGGCTGAAACTTCAACAGTAAGTATGCAAACCTGTTTGCTCAGGTGAGCGATATAGGACCATTATGGTCCTCTTGTATCAGGGCTCTGGAAATTTTGAAATCTGAATCGGTCCAGCCGATGACGATGACGTCATCAATGAGCCCATTTCCAAAAAAAAAATATGTGTATATCACCTGTCACGAAAACTAATGACAATTGGCAGTCCTATAACTCCTTTCAAATAATACACCTCAGCTCCGTTATATGACGGAAGTCCGGGTACAACGAGCATGATCAAAGCTGGCGTCATCAATAAATACAGTCAGGTATGTAAAAAGAAAGAAAAAAAAAAAAAAAAAGGTTGTTATTTCCACCTCCGCAGGGTTTTCCTAAACTATTTATAAACAACTGATTCCCGTCTTGTATAAGCGCGAAGACGGCGGGAAACAGGAGAGACGGAACGAAACGACTTTCATGGACCTAATTAGGTCTAATAAAAAAAAAGGCCTGCGCCACGGGCGGTTTTGCAGTTTTCAGTGTTTCAGGATTTAACCAGACTGCTTAAATTGTAAGCACTGACCAATCTTGCCTAGCGCAAGTGGTGCATTACTTATTTTTACTGTGAAATCTTCCTTGAATTATACTCGCGTATTACGGCAATCAACAAAAAAAAAAAAAAAAAAAAAAATCAATTATACCCAGATCAGACTCAGACGCCGTTGTATGTGACATCTGATCAGGACGTACACGGTTTGGGAATTCATTTATCGAATCTGGGACCGACAAACCATGTTGATCAAAACAAAAAAGAAGAGGAAGAAAACGGGTGCGTTCAAGCGGTGCATTCTTTTATCACTCTCAGTAAAGCGACCTTTGATCTTTTGGACACGCTGACTGCACCTGGATGTTTTGCAGTCTCGGTGTATTCACATGTGTCACACAAACGGATTAATTATCAGACTACTGTTACTGATGATTCGTGTTAATCGCTTGTTTACTGCACAAAGGTCAGTGAAGTGTTGATTTTTTGACAATGTTTGGATAATGACGTAATTAATTTGTGCTGCGGGTAGGTTGCCGTTATTCAGCTGTCTCTCCAATATACATGTCAAATGACCGTTTAGAGCCTTTTAACTACCATAATATCGCATTTAAAAGATGCGCGGACGTTGTCAGTTTGGAAAGACTTGACCGTTTGTGATTTTTTAGACATCATTGATTTGTGAAAATTGGTTGGTTTGGGAAATGTTGGACCGATTTATTAGCGTTTTGGGGTGTTTGAAATTGGTCCAGAATTCCTAATTTCGGTCCAGACCGGCTATTTTTCCGGTTTTCCCGAACCCTGCTCTTGTATATATATACATATTTCTATGGTAAATAAATCAGAATTGTCATCTATGAGCAAATTCTGAATTCATTGACCTATTATATGGGAGTTTAGTTCTATTAATATTTAAAATAACTTCTGTTTCTCTCTTTTATTCGCTGGAAAGAGATTAACTTTGTTAAGGGGTTCTCACCTTATTCGGCTCCAAGGCAAATCCCATAAATTATTGTTATCTTTACAAAGAAGTAAAAATATACATGAAATTTAATTATTTCTCCTTCTTCTTCCTCAGTTTCTACATGCACGAGATACGTATCAGTATGCAGTCTTGGAAATAAGGAAGCTGTAAGAAAGCAGTAGCTGATCGTCTCTCCTTTTCCTTAATATTAAGTACATAAAGGCACCATATATCTAAACGAATTAGATAACTGTTACTTTAATAATTAGGAATTAATTTATTAGATTTACGTTGATACTCTAATAAATTTTCCTTTATATAATAGAAATAATTAAGAGTTAATAAATTAACAACCTCTCTAGATTTCAACGAGTAGTATAGAAGTCTAGTTTAGGTACATATTTCTTTTATGAATATGGAAAATAACAGGTCAGTTATGCTGTCTTTCCATATTATACCAGGTATTGATAAATTATGACAAGAGTCTAAGTCAGTCGTGTCCTGTCTGAACTCTGAAATAAAATAAATTGATAATAAGAAAATTACATATTAAGGCATAATTATTTGATACGTTCTTTTATCTTGCCTTACCTTTTTTCTTGATCATCTAAGATTACTAGAGTAATGTTCCAGATAATTTATTTCTCAGTTATGGAATTTATTTCGCTGAAGATTCTTCCTCTGAGAATACTAATCTAACATATTTTGCTATGGTTACGATTCCAAACCATATGGCTTATAAGCAGCAAGACCTAATCTATGTGTAGTATAGGTCTATATTATCTATAATATTAAGTTCCAATATAATATTGAGGAATAATTAGCTTTGACTAGCTCTAATTCCTCTATTATTTACACCTATAACAAGGGTCCATGTCAATCAAAGTTTGTTCAGACCCTTGGAATAGGCAAATAGGTAGATATTCAGTTGAGGCATTATTTCATCCAGTACGTGACTGATTATTATTGCCTTAATTACATATTATATACATTTTGTCTATTTATTAAATTGGCTGTTGTACCATTGAGAAACTGTCACAGTCAGTTATTTCTTAGATCTAAACTGATTGAAGGCATAGACCTATATATATATATAAAAAAAAAAAAAAATATTGCTTAGAAGGTATCAACATTGCGAATAGTTTACCTCCTCCAAATAGCAGAAACAATTATATTTTAAATTAATCATCCCATTGTCCAACTCTGTATGTCAAAGGCTACGACAATGTGGAAAAGTATTGTATTACGAATCGGTGACAAAATAGAAAACATTTCAAATCTGATTCAAATTTCCCCTCATTATTGTGAGAAGAGATCGCAAAACTTCTCAGGAAACGGGCAGTGAAAGGGTATGGAACCCGAGAACTCCTGGTTTTTTTCTTCTGGGTATTACTAGTACCAGCTTTTACTAGTGCATATGGAGAACGGAAGTTATGCTCAGTAATAGATATTTCCTACTAATTTGTTATACGGTAGATTTCCCTTTAGTTCGAACAGGTAAAAAATAAATATTGATCCGGGTGTTCGAATTATACGAAAATCAGTTCCAGAAAAAAACAACACTGTACGAACTATTTTAAATTGCGGAAAATCTCTGATAAAAACTGAACGAGCATGATAAAAAAAATCAATAACTAACCATCAGTCCCTGTGCGATGTGTCGACGATTTGAGCTATTTTCCAACTGTTGATTGAACTAGAACGTAACTTGCGGTATTTACCGATAATTGCTCATGGTTGTGCGAATTCCCTAACAATGGACCATTTTCAATGACAAAAACATTCTATGTCACTTTCTGCTTATCCTCAGAAAACAGTAGCCTGGTCATAATCATAAACAATTGACGTCACTCTAAACTTTCTTCAATTATAGAGTAACATTATCATTTTGATGCGGATAATTGTCTTTATTTGTAATAAGTCATCCGTATACTATGCATTTCAACATTCCATAGACTTTGGTGCGGACGTGACACACGACAGTTGTCTAAGGCGATCATCAAAAACCGTCTATAAAAAAATCAAACTGATCGCTTGCATAATGGAAAGCGGTCATTGAAAAAAAGGTACCTTACCAACTAAAACAAAACAAACAAACAAACAAAAAAAACTATGATAGGGCAGCAGTTGTCGCATCCGCTTATTCCGATCAGGACCAACAGTTTGCTTGACAGCGTTAACAGGACTTAGAAATGTTTTTATGCGCAGCCTGATTTAGGCCATCGTTTCTTGCCCAAGAAGTAACCATTTTGCGTTTCACGAGTCTACCGGAAAATCCCAGTGTTCTGACTAGTAAAAAGCGCACCTTATTGCAAATGCGAAAATTGCTGATCCAGACAAGTCGGCGCGGTCCGATAAGGGTCTAGTTTATTTATAGTGCATACTTACAAGGACAGGTATTCTTTACGCATGATGTTAGCAGTTTTATTATTTTGAAAAGCCTGCGCAGCCGATCGGGTTGCGAATAATTCTTGTACGATCCTTTTTTCTTTTGCGGACACCAGATTTTTGCTCACGGGTAATCTCAGTGAAACATACTTGTTGACCTTGTTAACCTTTACCGATTCAGCAGACAACGAACTGATAACATTTTTCTTATATTTTTTTTTCAGTGTACACAATTTGATATTTCAAGCAATTCGTCTCCCGAGGAGACTATTTGCAAGAACAGTCAGCTGCTATTTTCTAGGACAAAAATAGAAAACTGTCATCAGTTTGTCGTTTGCTAAATTTGCCCATAGCATGGTAAGAACTAACATGCTTAAAGTAGCATCTGCAGTCAGCTAGAGAAACCGTGTTAACACAGATCAACCCTTAAAGCGCCGTTCACAACTGCAGCAAAAAAAACTTTTTTTAGTTTATTTCTATTTATTTATTTATTTTTTTTTTTCAGAGAATAAAGACTTGACATTTCAGGTGAATCATCTCCAAAGCAGATGCTTCACATGAAATTTCAAGACTTATTTTCTCTGAAAAATAAATAATAATAAACAAAAAAAATTTTGCTTGGCGCTTTATGGGTTAATATACAATCTAGCGCTGCCTTCTGTACAGTTTTAATTAATCCAAATAGCGCCAATCACAACTGCAGCAAAAAAAAAAAAAAAAAAAAAAACACAAAAAAACTTGTATTTATTTATTTATTTTTTTCGGAGATTTTAAGTCTTGACATTTCAGGTGAATCGTCTGCAGCAGATGACATTTTGAGTTTTTCTTAGTTTTCAGATAAACAAGTTGACATTTCATGTGAAATTTCCGCCCAGCAGATGCTTCACATGAAGTGTCAAGAAAAATAATAATAAAGAATAAAAAATTCAAAATGTTGTCTGCTACAAATTTTGCTTGGCGCTTTAAAGATTATTTTCCATTCTACCGCATGCCATCTGTACAGTTTAAACTAAGTCTTAGAGCGCCAATCACAACTGCAGCAGAAAAAATTCTATTTATTTATTTTATTTTATTTGTTTATTTTACTTTTTTTCAGACAATAAAGTCTTGACATTTCATGTGAATCATCTGTGAACGAAATGTCAGCACTCATTTCTCTTATTTCACTTTTTTTTTAAATAAATAAAAAAATCAAAACGTCGTCTGCTAAAATTTTCGCTTAGCGCTTCAAGGGTTAGTTTAAACTGGCTGTCAATCAGCTCTAACTGTAAAGGCCCTCGTGTCATGTATGAATGAAATCTGAGCCGAAAACGCTTTGATGTTAACATAGGTGTGAAGACATTTAACCTTTAAAGTGCCAAGCAAAATTTGTGGTATTTATTTTTTCCGTTTTCAGAAAACAAGTCTTGTCATATCATGTGAATTGTCTGCCAATATTGTCTACCAAGTAGACAGTTCACATGAAATGTCAGGGCTTAATTTCTCTGACAAATAAGAAAAAGTAAAAAATGTTGTTTGCTGCAGTTGTGACTGGCGGTTAAAGGGTTAACGGAGATACAGATAAGTTGCTGAATTAGAAATGCAAGAGCGTGTAAAGGGTATTACTTCATTTAACCCTTAATGCGCCAATTACAACTGCAGCAGAAAACAGTTTTACTTTTAAGTTTTTCAGAGAACTAAGCCTTGAGATTTCTTGTGAATCATCAGTCAAGCAGATGCTTCACATGAAATGTCAAAACTTTTTTCTCTGATAAATCATAATAATAGCTAAAAATCAAAATTTTGTCAGCTACAAATTTTGCTTGGCTCTAAAAGCCGATAATTATAGAGCGCTAATTCACCGATGCTAAAACACTGATTACCGGCTTTTCAGTGCATTTTGGTCTCCCGCTCTTCTCTGCGGGTCTTTTCATTTCAGCGGACAGAAATTTATTTACTCTAAAACGAATTTGGCTTCTTGGGTATAAAAGAAGAATTAAGGCCATCCTTAAACTTTTGTAAGTTTGCTGTGCTCTGACCGACCCGCAAAAATCGCCGCGATTCATTTTTTTTTTCCCGCAATTTCCAATTTATTTTTTTTTTCCCTCGGGGATCAACCTGGTTCTGTCTATTGCGGTTACTGTATTAATCCGCCTATAAGACTGTTTTTTCCACAAAAAAAAAAAAAAAAAAAAAAATGCCCCCAAAAAACATACCCGTCTATATTATCAAGATCTTCGGCCATATCGGTGTTTTCGGCAAGTCCGGTGATGCCACGTGGCCACGGAAAGTGCCGATCATCGAAGCCGGTAGAAAGCTTTAATGTTTACCTTCGTCCATTGACAGAAATTTACTAATCCAGACTAATTAAAATCACATTATGTTCCAAAATGTTATCCATCCCCAAGGAACACTATAACCAATTCGTTTTTTCCTTACAATGAACACGGGAAATAATTGCACAGACTTTTCGGATTGGTCCATTAGGTAAAACGGGTAAGGAAATTAGATGTAAAAAAAAAAAAAAAGACTGAACTCTTAGCACTCCGGGCAAAATTACTTCAGAAATATTTTTTTCTGATGCATATATGTCCCAAAACAGGTTTGACATTTCATGCAAGTTATCTCCAATGAAGACATTTTGCGTGAAATGTCAAATTCAGTTTTCTTGGAAAAATGTGATCAATTTGTCGTCTGCTGAATTAGTTCACAGAGCTGTAAAGGTTAATCATGTACATTTCAGTGACACATTCACCAACTAGCCACATGATTGACGGGTGAACAAACCTATTGCCATCAAAGGAATCGGCCACTTTTATAATCCCTTTGATGTTACTAGAAATTTGAACTGTGATAAACAGACCTTATTTTGTTCATACAAATTAATCGCAACCAGATCGGCTGCGCAGGCTACTCAGAATAATAAAACCGCTAATATTATACATAAAGAATGTCAGGCCTTGCAAGTATGCACAATAAATAAAATAGACTTATCGGACTGCGCATATGAGCACATTAATCTGGATCTTCCTTTTTCATATTTGCGATAAGGTACTTTTTTTGACTTGTCGGAACAGCCTGTCAGTAGGACGCTGCATGGGATTCATGCAGAGGTAGACTCATGATCCGTAAAATAGTAACTTACTTTTTGGGCAAGATACAATGACCTGGACCAGCCTGCGCATTGACTGTTTGAAACGACGCTCTGTTTCTGGGCCCTGCAAACTCTGTCAAGCTAACAGAGTAGGTCCTGATCGGAATAAACCGATGTGACACCCTGCCCTATTTTTGGCTTTTTTTTTTTTTTTTTTTTTTTTTTACAATCGGTAAGATGCCTTTTTTGGTTTCAGTATTTAATGACCACCTGCAGAATAGCAATGAGGAAAATTGTACCTTATAACCATTGCAAAATACAGAGACCCAGATGAGTCCGCGCTTTAAATAAACGAATTCTGATTTGTTTTTAGGCTCTTCAGAATCAGCTTTACAAATTACATAAATTTTCAACTGCCTGCGAGAATGCGTTGACCCGAGTGCTTCGGTCACTATTTTGATCAGTCACATAAGCGGCGAGGTACTTTTGTTGGTGACTGCTTTCTTTGTTAAATTAAGTTTATTTTTTGTGTGTAACAATTCATGTGTATCATTTTTTTTTCATCGGATTGCACACGGAAATTCGAGGTACGTAATGTTCATCAACGAACTATACATATACAGTTTGTGAATCGTACTTCACGTGTTCGAACTATTTAAAAATGAGTTTGACAAAAATACGTGACTGTTCGGACTAAAAGAGCAATTTTCGGGAGATGATTTTAAAACAGTAAGGGGTGTTCGAATTATTCGTGTGTTCGAACTAATAGGAAATCTACCGTAAACAAAGCATTTTAAGATGAAAACAGTCAAATCAGTAATCAATCGATTATGCCAAGGTAGACCTGTTTCCAGAGATCTGACTGATGAATATGTATGTTCTGATACATCTGAAATCCAGGAATTCCTTTGGTTCGTTAATAAACATCAGGCTTTTCTGTTCACCATGTTCACGGTCTTACCGTTCGAAATATCCCTAAAACAGTGAAAATTTCACAGTTAATGAGTATAATAACATCAAAGTTACAACAACGATTCAGTCCTGATTGCATATCAAATCTAAAGAAGTCAGGTTGATACCAACATGAATTCACGGTTAGGTATGGAATTCTAAATAAACACAACTAGTCAGAGTACCAGCGAATCCAGTAAAGCTCTTATTCTGAGTATCAAACAGTTTCCTCTCTTAAACTCTGATTAGACACAAACTTTCTTCTAAATAATTTTGGGCAGATTCAGTACACCAGCAGACTAAAATTAGGCAGACTGCTTTTACGACATCTGCAAATCAGCCTATTTTCGGTATGTAAACCTTAAATTCTTCCATAGATCATCAGGTTATGATTAACAGTATGATCACACTCCACTTGAAATGGTGGATGAACACAAATTGATTATTTCATGGGATGTACAATCACCCTCCAGACCCCAAAATTTTTCCCTTTTCAGATGCTAGTTGATAGGGAAACTCATCTGGAACGATTTCTCCTTTCACTGTCTATGGTTGGAATTCCAGTTCCATATCAAATTGTTGGAAATAAGGACCATTTGTTTCACACTGATAAACATAAGTGTATTCACCATTCTTGTGTCATGTTTTCTACCATATATCAATAAGTAAGGAGGAACATATTATCCCAACCTATGCATAGAGGTATGGAATATCCTCCAATGGTGACTAAAACATCATATTGTCGTCAAGATTTATGACATACCAAGCAAATTCAACGTTTTGGCAGATACGTATCGACTACCAACAAACAGTCAAACAGGCTGGAAATTGGATAAGTTGATATTGAATTCAATTTCAAAAGGTTCAAACATTCCAATCAGGATCTGTTTACGATACGTTTCAGTCACAGACTTCCACTTTATGTGCTCCCAGTTCTGGTTAATCAAGCCTTTCCGATAGACGCATTTTCCATGAACTAACAATATTCATGCTTATGCATTTCCAACAACATACTAACTCCTTCTGTCCTGAACTAGATATGCCAATCTCAGTGCAGAATGATTCTTGTAGCACCTCTTTGGCCGCAACAAACATGGTTCTCAGGGGTTCTACAACTACTTGTCTCACCCCCAGTTCATCTTCCACTCTTTCACAACTATATTAGCACAATCAAGGAAAGTTTCATCATCGAAATCTCCCAGTACTCAACCGTCATGTCTGGGAGTTATCAAGCAATTATTTAGAGATAAAAATTTAGCAAGCGTCGTAGTATTTGTTTCTAAATCAAGGCAAATATCAACTCAGAATCCCTATGACACGAAATGGATCTTATATACCAGTCGGTGTCATAGAATGAAGGTTAACCCTATTACCTTTTACAGCCGATTTCCTCTTTTACCTTTTATCTGAGTAAAAGTTTCAGATGAGTACTAGTAAGAGCTATAGATATATGAAATCTAGTACTTCCTAAATTTAGACTGGCTATAGAATTGGATTCTAACCTGTCTTGTCAAAACTAATAAGATCTTTGAATTACAACGCCCTGTACAAAGATCTATTAATCCTTAATGGGATCTATTTTGGGTCTTAGTCTGACTACAGAAAGCTCCATATGAACCTTAACATAAGGCTTCTATCTCCACTTAATGCTAAGAAAACAACCTTTCTTTAGTTCTGGCCACTGCCTAAACATATTGCGACTTTCAGGCCATGGCAATGTATTCAAATTATTTAAGAGTCAATCAATCTGATGGATCAGTATCTGATAGTTCAAACTGGGTTTATGGCTAAGAATCAGATTCTGTCCATTTGCCCAGCTCATATTCTTATTTTTAATTTACCCCATATATGCAAAGGGAATATTTGGATAGACTTTTATGTCCAATAGGAACCTTCAATTCTGTCTTAAAATAACTAGACTATTTCTACCAATTAGAGGCAAACAAGATATTTCTGAATCCTTCGTTTCAAGATGGATTCTGGCAATATTAAACTTGCCTACAGGAAACTCACCCGTAAGACTTTCCCTTCTTTAAGATTAAGCCCATGAAGTTAGGGCTCTATCTTCCCCTTGGACCTTTTTTCGATAAGTTTCGCTCAAGGAAATTCCACAGCAATATGGAATCAATCTTCTATATTTGCTAAGCTCTATTTAAGGGATATGTCTCAGCAACTTCAAACCTGCTTAATTTGGGCCCAGTTGTTGTGGCCCAAAAAGTTGGTGGGGGTGGCGAGGGTGGGGACAAGTTAACAATGCCTTGGATGCCTAATTAAGATTGACAGCCTCCAAACCCTGTACACATATATTAAGGTTATTTATACCTTATATGTATGTTAGAATGAGCTTGGATTTATATCAAGATTGAGCTTATTCTAAGAGTTTCTTGAGCCTTAATCCAGAAGTGGAGGGATCTTCTTGTTTTTGTGTTAGTATTGGGAGCTCCTTCCCACCAAATCTGTGAATTCTAGCACATTATCTATAGATTAATGTATTGTGCAGTTAAAATGAAGTTTTTAAAAGTAAAACATATTTTAACAAGCAATACTTACCAGTAGATAAGATAATCCCACCTCCCTATCCCCGCTCAGCTCTATCCTTTTAGGGCTTTACATCAAAGAAACTGACAGGTGAACAGGAGTGGGAGGAATGACGTCACACAGGTGACTGCCTAAGGGACTTTTGGATTAAAACTGTATGGGACGAGGTTCCTGTCATTTTTTCTGTGGAAGGTATGGGCAGAATCGAATACAGCACATTACCATACATGCCATACCTCACACTATGAGACAAAATCTCACAGAATTTGGCTATTTTGCAACCCATTTCCCCTAAGAATTTCAAATCTCACAGAATTTTCATACTTCCTAAAAGGATATTTTATGAAGAACTAATTATGAATTACACAACATTATACTTTTGATATGCTTAATTCATCAAAATGAAGGCTTTAAACTTATTTCTGTGAGCTTGAAAGTGAGTTTTTTTGAAAATCTCACAGAATTTTGTCAAATCTCCCCTGAAAATTAGCCTGATCTCACAGATTTCTGCCAAGAGCTTATGGCATGTATGCATTACCTATAGGTTAAGTATTGCTTGTTGAAATACGAGGGTGCGTCAATCAGTAATCAGCCTATCCCATTTCTGATGGACCAAGAAGGTTACAATTTTCATGCATTGTTTCAATTTATGTTTTATACATGGGTACAAAATTGCACATGTATCGAGTCATTCTTTAATAAGATATTGAATGTCAACATGGCTAGTGATGCAAAGGCATGCTTTTCATCTAAAGTTGAGTATCGTGCTGTAATTCGGTACTTGTATTTAAAAGGTAAAACAGGCAAGGAAATACACGGCGAGTTAACTGATGTATATGGGTCTTCTGCACCATCTTATGCTCAGGTTAAATTCTGGGTAGGGGAATTCAAACACGGTAGAACATCTTTAGAAGATGAAGCCAGGCCCACTGGATGCCGCCGATGGAGAAATGTGTAAGAAAGTTCGGGTTCTGATATACTCTGATAGGCGAATTCAGGTAGAAGAAATAGCGCAGGCATTAGCCATTCACATGGTAGCATTTTAACAATCTTACATGATTGTTTAGGTATTGTTATGAGCCAAGCGTAACGAGAAGGAAATGAAAGTGAAACCAGCAACAAGCTTTAAATTATTAACAATATTTATTCACAAAAAAATGAGACATGATTCAAAACAAAAGAATGTAAGTAGACAGTACCTTTCAAGTTTATGTCACAAAGTCCCTCTGAAATAATCCACGAGTATTTATAAAACAAATCCTTTGAATGTCAGTTTCTGATCGCACAATTTAAAGTTCCTGAATTCAGAATTTAAGTCCAGAATGAATAAAATATTAAAGTAATCCAGTATAGAATAATTTCCAGTGAAAGTATACAAAGATACCCAGATGAAAATATTTTCTCCTTATATAATATCAAAGAAGGTTCTAGAAAAAGACTTTACCACAAGCATCCCTTATTTTTCAGTTCCAATCAAGAAACTTCTAAATCTTCCATGACATGCCAAAAATAACTCAGTCCAGAATCAAGGACGTAAACATCATGTTATTGTAAATATGCTGTTCTAGAAAGTTATTTTTGGAAATGTAGTAAATAAAGCTATTTATGGAAACATAGTAAACATGATGCTTAAGATAAATGAACACCCTATATATAACACTTCCCCTCTTCAAGGAAAAGAAAGATTTATGTAATAAAGCTTTCTTTTGCCATAAAATTATCATAAAATAAAATACTGATAAAGGCAATTATTATCTTATATCAGCAAGTTACAGGAAACCACAGATCAAGACATCATGCTCTGGACAAGGCATCAGGAATAATATTATCTTTTCCTCTGATATGCTTGAGGAATCATCGATATAAGCCTCGCAACGCTCGATTCCAGCTGTTATAGTGTTGATTAAGCGTTGAAATGTTGCTGGAGAGTTTTTCATTCCGAAAGGCATTACTTTATAGTGATATAATCCCTCAGGAGTAACAAATGCTGAGATCTCTTTGGCCCTTTATGTGAAAGGAATTTGCCAAAATCCTTTCAGAAGATCAAATTTAGTTATATATTTTGAATTTCCAATTTTGTCAATACAGTTATCCATTCTTGGTATGGGAAAAGTGTCTGTTTTACTCAAATTATTGACCTTCCTGTAATCTGTGCACATCCGATATGTTCCATCAGGTTTTGGCACAAGAATGCAAGGTGAACTCCATTCACTTTGGCTTGGTTCAGTGAAATCATTGTCCAGCAAATACTGAATTTCCTCCTTAAGATATTTTTGTTTTGTTAGGTTCAATCTATATGGATGTTGTTTGACAGTTTGTGAGTCCTCAACCTTCACATCATGATAAATTTTGTCAGTCCTTGTAGGAATATCCGGAAATAAGTGTTAGTATTGATGAATTAACTGTTTCATTTCCTTTCTTTGGGCCAGATCTAGGTGTGAAAGTTTCTGGTCGAGATCCTTTAGAATGTCAGAATTCTGGAGTCTTGAAGAAGCAGGATCAGATTTTATCAAGTTCATGTCTTCAGAGTTCATTTCATTTTGTTCCTGAGGGACTGAACTAACAGCAATAATTGGTGTAACAGAAGAGCTATTCCTATCTATGTATTGTTTAAGCATGTTAACATGACATAACTGTTTTTGTTTGCGTCTCCCAGGAGTGTTAACAATGTAATTTACATCACTTATCTGTTTATCTACAGTGTAAGGGCCATAATAACTGGCTTGCAATGGTTTGCCAGGAACAGGCAAAAGAGCAAGTACCCTGTCTCCAGGCATGAATTTTCTTTCATTTGCATTTTCGTCATACCAACGTTTCATTTTCCTTTGTGCTGACTTAAGATTGGTCCAAGCAGCTTCACAAGCTTTAGACAGTCGATCTTTAAAATCTGACACATACTGAAGTAAGTTCAGAGAACTGTCATTATTTGAGAGAAATTTCTCTTTCAAAAGTTTCAAAGGTCCACACACAGTGTGGCCAAATACCAGCTCAAATGGGCTAAAACCAAGAGATTCCTGAACAGATTCTCTAGCGGCAAACAACAACAAATGAATGCCTTCATCCCAATCGTTTTCAGTGTCAAAGCAGTATGACCTGATCGTATTTTTCAGTGTCTGATGAAATCTTTTAAGGGCACCTTGACTTTCAGGATGGTAAGGCGATGACTTATATTGAGTAATGCCCAACTCATGCATGACCTGCTGAAAAATTCCTGACATGAAATTTGAGCCCTGATCCGACTGAACAGACTTTGGGAGGCCTACAGATGTGAAAAACTTTACCAAAGCCCTAACAATGTTGTTAGTTTTAATATTCCTAAGTGGAATGGCTTCTGGGAAACGTGTAGAAGCACACATTATAGTGAGAAGATACTCATGGCCTGACTTGGTTTTGGGCAAGGGACCAACACAGTCAATAATTATTCTGCTAAAAGGTTCATCAAAAGCAGGTATGGGCTGTAAATGAGCTTTTGGTATTGTCTGGTTGGGTTTTCCTACCATCTGACAAGTATGGCAAGATTTACAAAATTGAGAAACATCAGATTTTAACCCTGGCCAGTAAAATTGGTTAAGAATTTTGTGATAGGTCTTATTTATACCTAAATGACCTGACATGGGAGTGTCTTGGGCCAAGTTCAAAATTTCAGGGCGATAAACCCTTGGAACCACTATTTGGTGATTAACAGTCCACTCATCTTCTGCTGAGATATCAGGAGGACACCATTTTCTCATTAAAATGCCATTTTTGACATAGAAACAGACTGGGACTTGATCTATTTCTTTCTCATCAAAAGCCCTTTCAAGTAAAGGCAAAATTTCAGGGTCATTATGCTGTTCCTTGCAAAGTTGTGACCCTGACACCAAGTCATGACCTTGACCTTGGTCATTTAATATTGAAGAGTAATGACTGGACTCTGACTTGTCACCTAAGTCTGTCTGTTTGTCAGACAGGCTGGATGAAAGAGAATTTGTAATCTCATGTTTAAAAGACTGACCCAAAAAGGTATCAGTTAAATCAATGTCCCCATCATTCTGTTTTGCTTTCTTTGCCATGGCCCTTGTAATGGCACATGATGGATAAAGATCATGTTTAAAAGACTGACCCAAAAAGGTATCAGTTAAATCAATGTCCCCATCATTCTGTTTTGCTTTCTTTGCCATGGCCCTTGTAATGACACATGATGGATAAAGATCAGGGATTTCCTGTTCAATGGGATCAGGTGGCTGATCAATATAAGGTATGTTAGTCAAAAGTGGGTTTACCACAACCCTATCTCCTGCTAAGTCATTGCCTAACAGTAAGTGAATACCTTTAAAAGGTAAAGAAGGTCGAATACCAACAACCACTAAACCAGTCACCAAGTCTGAGGATAAATAAATGTTACGAAGAGGAACATTAACAAACCCACACTCTACACCCTGAATAAGGACACTTGTCCCAGAAGAAGTCTTCTCAGAAAATGGCAGAGTATCTACTAAAATAAGGGATTGAGAAGCCCCGGTATCTCGTAAGATTTTAATTGGGGTAGACTGGGCATAGGCACTATTTAGTGACACAAAACCAAGAATGGTTCATAAATCTCCATAACAGAATCAGTCTCAGGCCTTTTGGTCTGAATAGGATCTTCCTCCTTAACACATGACTGTGGTTTTGACCGTAAAGAGGTAAGGCCTGTAGGTTTAAGCCCCTCTTGTTTTTCTTTCTTTCTTTTCAGATGTAAGCATTCAGAAATAATATGACCTGTCTTCTTGCAATAATTGCAAATTGGTTGAGATAAGGGATTTTGATCCTCGTTTTCATCAGAAGATTTGGGTTTAGGAGTAAATGTTTGGCTATGACTGCCAGATGGATTACTGGGACCATGTTTGAATCTGGATTGTGGGAAAAATGGTCTTCTAGAGGATTTGACTTATTAATAAACGAAACTTTATGTGTTAAAGCATAATCGTCTGCAAGTCAAGCTGCAGCTTTCAAAGTTTCAACCTGTTTCTCATCTAAAAAGGACTTCATGTCTGAATTTATGCACCTTTTGAACTCCTACAAGCATGAGCTGCCTAAGTTTTTCATGATCGGAGCCAATTTTCTTTGAAGAGCGCCACCTATCAAATAGCTGTTCTTTAGTTCTAGCAAATTCTACATGGGTCTGCTCATTTTCTTTCTTACAGTTCCTAAATTTTTGCCTGTAAGCCTCAGGGACCAACTCATAAGCCTTAAGAATTAATTCCTTTACAGTATCATAACTGGAGCTCTGCTCGACAGCTGAGTATAAATTTCTCCAGCCTTCCCAATTATAACACTTTGCAAAAGCAAGGTCCAATGCTCCTTTGGCCATTTTAAATTTTCTGCTACTTTTTCAAAATGAAGAAAATATTTGTCAACCTCTTTTTCTTGAAAAGGGGAAACTAATCTGATGTGTTTGGTAATGTCAAAATGAACGCCAGACTCGAAAAGTTGCCGTTTTACCATCATGTTTTGCATTTTTCTTGAAAAGGGGGAACTAATCTGATATGTTTGGTAATTTCAAAATGAACGCCAGACTCTAAAAGTTGCCGTTTTACCGTCACGTTTTGCATTTCTAATTCTTTCATTCTTAATTCTGTATCAAATTTTAATTTTTCCCTTTCTATCAGCATTTGTCTTTCTTTGTCTTTCTCCCTCTCTTCCATTTCCAGTCTTTCTTTCTGCATTTGTCTTTCTTGTTCAATTTTAAGTTTTTCCTGCTCTAATCTTAATTTTTTTTAACTCAATTTGCTTTTGAATTTCAAGCTCTTGCATTTGCAAACCTGTATGTGTAACGAGAACAACAGAAAAAGCAGAAGAATCAAGTAATTCCTTATCAACCAAAAATTGGACCAAAACATTTTTTTTTCCTGTTTTAACATGGACTTGTTGACGTTAGTCAATTCATAGTGAGCAGAAATATCCAACAAATCTGACTTTTTGGCCAAATTTAACAGCTCCTGCGTAGGCGCAGCAATAAAAGCTTGAAGGTCAAATTACATGATTGCTTTTTGCTGGTTTTATCAAGTAAATTTATCAATCGGAGTTTATTTGTTGATATTTTTCAAAAGTCAATACTTGCTTTTTTATTATTTACTTATATTTTTTGAAAGTCAATACTTGTTTTATAGCAAACAAATATTATTTTTTCTTTAAAAATCAATATTTGTTTTCTTTAAAAAGCTCAAACTTGTTTTAGCTCAAGAAAATGTTCGATCCCGGACGAGCCCCCAATTTCTGTTACGAGCCAAGCGTAACGAGAAAGAAATGAAAGTGAAACCAGCAACAAGCTTTAAATTATTAACAATATTTATTCACAAAAAAATGAGACACGATTCAAAACAAAAGAATGTAAGTAGACAGTATCTTTCAAGTTTATGTCACAAAGTCCCTCTGAAATAATCCACGAGAATTTATAACACAAATCCTTTGAATGTCAGTTTCTGATCGCACAATTTAAAGTTCCTGAATTCAGAATTTAAGTCAAGAATGAATAAAATATTAAAGTAATCCAGTATAGAATAATTTCCAGTGAAAGTATACAAAGATGCCCAGATGAAAATCTTTTCTCCTTATATAATATCAAAGAAGGTTCTAGGAAAAGACTTTACCACAAGCATCCCTTATTTTCCAGTTCCAATCAAGAAACTTCTAAATCTTCCATAACATGCCAAAAATAATTCAGTCCAGAATCAAGGACGTAAACATCATGTTATTGTAAACATGCTGTTCTAGAAAGTTATTTTTGGAAATGTAGTAAATAAAGCTATTTATGGAAACATAGTAAACATGATGCTTAAGACAAATGAACACCCTATATATAACAGTATGCACAAGGTAACAGCCAGTTGGGTCCCCAAATACCTTAGCGATGAGCAAATGGCAACCAGGGCATCAGTATGGAGTGCCTTGTTGAAGCATTTTAGGTCAAAAGATGATTTTCTTTTGCATCTGATGACTGTAGATGGGACTTGGGTTCATTATTATGAGCCAGAGAATAAAGCTCAGAGTCGTCAGTGGGCTCAGAGTCAGTGGGTAAGGCCTGGGTCCCCGAGGCCAAAGAATTTCAAGACGCAACCATCTGCTGGCAAGGTGATGGCCACAGTATTTTGGGACGCAAAAGGCATTATTATGTTGGACTTTTTACCCAAGAGAAGTACAATAACTGGAGTGTACTATGCAAACTTGTTAGACCAGCTGAGAACCGCCATCCGTGAAAAATACCAAGGTAAACTCTCTAAAGGTGTTTTGCTGCAACAGGACAACGCGAGAGTCCACACTTGCAAAGTTGCAATGGATGCTGTAGAGCGAAACGGGTATGAATTAATACCACACCCTGCCTATTTGCTTGACCTAGCTCCTAGTGACTTCTTCCTATTCCCAAACTTGAAAAAGGATATCTGATGAAGAAGTCGTGATGGCAGATGAGGAGTGGGTCAATAGAAAGGACCCTGACTTTTTCATTTCTGGGCTGATTACACCGTTGGTATAAGTGCATCACACTAGAGGGCAATTACATTGAAAAAGAAGAGGTGGATCTCAACAGAAATAAGTTAGGCTGGTTACTTATTGACTCACCCTCGTATGTTTTACTATTAAAAACTTCATTTCAGTATAACTTGACAGAAATATTTCTTTGGTAACCCTCTACCAAGATAGCTCCAGCTGTCGTGATTTGTCAAAAAACATGGCCGCAGGGCTAAGTTTCCCTGTATATCTATACAGAAAACTTTAAAAACCTTCTCATCAGAAATCACTGAACCAATTTCAATATAACATGGCAGGAATGTTCCTTTGGTGACCCTCTACCAAGTTTGTTCAAGCTGTCATGATTAATCAAAAAGCATGGCTGCTAAGGGGCTTATTTTTCCTATGTAGCTATATAAAACACTTTAATTTTTTTTGTCAGAAACCAATGGATCGATTTCAATATAACTTGACAGAAATGTTCCTTTGGTGACCCTCTTTCAAGATTCAGTTCAAGCCATCATGATGCATTAAAAAAACAGTGCTGCTGGGAGGCAGGGCTATAAAATTTATACAAAAATCTTAGAGCAGTGAACTTGGCTGAAACTTCAATACATGCAGTAAATATGCAAATTTGTTTGCTCAATTGAGCGATATAGGACCATTAATATATTAAAATATTTTCACAGAATAAGAATAATATGAACTGAATAGCATCCAGATTAAAAAAAAAAAAAAAAAAAAAAAAAAAACAACAAAAAACATGTTCCTCTTAACCCTTGTCCTGCTCAATAAATTAAGATGCTGCTCCCATTTCTAATTTTCAGCCAATCAGATTATTGATCCAGATTGTTGATATAAATTTACAAACTTAATGGCAAACAGTGCAGATCCAGATCAGTTGGCTTTTTCAGAAGCCAACTGATCTGGATCTACAATGTTTGCAAAGGCAGGACATATTGGGTTCAGCAGGGTAAGGTTAAACCAGTGACCCCATTACTTCTACAAGCTATATAACATCTTGAGCTCAGGTGAGTGATCCAGGGCTTCATGGTCCTCTTGTTTATCAAACTACCATGCTCCTTTATGACATATTTTAGTACCAGTCAAATGCAACTGACTATTCTGAAAAAAGCTATACAAAAAGCATGTGGGTACACACTGGATTTGCCTTTCCAAGGTGATTTCATTGAGTACCACAACATATTTTTTGTGAAGAAAAATAATATAATCCCTTAACCATTGTCATGCTGAATAAATTAAGATGCCACGCTCATTTCTAATTTTCAGCAAATTAGATTACTTGATCCAGATTGTTGATGTAAATTCACATACTTAATGGCAAACAGTGCAGATCCAGATCATTTGGCTTCAGAAGCCAACTGATCTGGATCTACACTGTTTGCAAAAGCAGGACATATTCAGGTTCAGCAGAACAAGGGTTAAAGTGCTAGTCACATATGCAGCAGATGACATTTTTCAGAGAAAATAGGGCTTGACAGATCATGTGAATTGTCTGCAATTTTCTGCACTCCATGTCCCTTCTAGAAAGGTTTCTACTCTAAAAGGCAAGAATTTGCTTTGAGGGAGAGCGCATTCCTTCCCATTTCAGAACGAAGGCAGTCAATTTTGATTTGCCTCCCTCTCCCCTGAAATGTATCCATTCCTTCTGACTAGAGCTAGAGACAGAGTTAGTACATAATAAACAGTATTTATCAAAGGTCGGCCGGCCTCGGTGGCTCAGTTGGATGCGCCGTCCGACTGGAGACCAGGAGATCGCGGGTTCAACCCTTGCCGAGGTCGGCAACATTCTTTCGTGGAGATTGATCATGAAATATTTTCTACGGTCATTCTCTCCCTTCCGCTGATTCAAGAAGGGCAGTTGTCAGTTTCTGGCGAAAGAATGTGCACAATACTGGTTAACCGCTTAGAGGGCTAAGCCTGCCCAGTAAACGTGTGGTTAGGTAAACTGACTGCGCTCGACATGACCCCATTGGGTTGACTGGGCCGTAAAACCTCAACACAAACAAATTATCAAAGGTCGGTAACAAAGGTACAGTTTCTGATTGATGTAAAACACCAAACCATCATCTTCATCAAGCTGCAAGATCCTGATGAAATTACTTTTTGTGATCTTTCATATCTAGATCTACAATATTTGCAAAAGGATCAGTTTTGGTCTGTTGTGATGAAAGGATTTTTGTATAGTTCCAGATGAGGCACTTTTTATAACCAAAAAGTACTGGGCCCAGTTGTTCAAAGCGTCGTTAGCTTAACGAGCTCGTTAAGGGTAATTTAGTTAACTGTTTTAGCGGATTCAATATACAATATTCTGATATTTTTTGCTGAAAAAATGTGAGTAGCTTTTGCACTGCAAAAGCTACTCACATTTTTTCAGCAAAAAATTTCGGCATGTTTGCGTGTCACTCGATGTAAATTTTAACGAATCATTAACTAACGACGTCGTTAGCTTTGAACAACTGGGCCCTGAGATTTTTCTTATATCACCACAAAAACAAATCTTGTGGCTACGCTTTAGAAGTGCCTTCTCAAGACACTTCTAATGAGTACCCACAACATAATGTTTTTGTGGAGAAAAAATAAAAAATATTATGTGGATACCCCTCTTATCTGATGCTATGTGTGCTGAAAGGATTGTAGATATGTTTTTCTTGTTTATTAGGTGAAAAGTTCTCAGATACAACCAACCACAGAAGAAATTGTTAGATTTTCACGACTGTTTGAAGATGAGGTTACTATGAAACATCTGTCAGTTCGGCAGTTACAGGCACTATGTCATGTACTGGGACTTCAGTTTGCAGCTCAGATTCCAAGTGAGAAAATATTACGATTCAAACTGAGGTGGAGACTGAGAGAATTGGAAGCGGATGATGTGGTAAAATTTAGTAAAAATTTTATGATTCATCAGTAACTTTTCTACCATTTCCAGACAGTAGACCATAGCTCCAGATAAGGTGCTTTTTAAGGTCAAAAAGCTTTATCAGCTCTCCTGAGCCGAAGGCTCAGGGTGAGCTATTGTGATCACTCACTGTCTGTCATCCGTCTGTCTGTCCTACTATAGTTTCTTTAACAACATCTCCTCCTAAACCACTGAGCCAATTTTAACCAAATTTCACAGGATTGATCCTTGGGTGGTACTGACTGAAAATTATTCAAAGATTTAGAATCCATGCAGGATTCTGGTTGTCATGGCAACCAAAAGAAAAAATAAAAAAATCTTCTTGTCAGAAACCACTGGACTGATTTCAATGTACATGTAATTTGGCAGAAATGTTCCTTTGGTGATCTTCTACCAAGATTTATCAAGCCTTCATGTTTCGTTAAAAACATGGCCACCAGGGGGGGCAGGGCTTATTTTCCCTATATATCTATATAGAAAACTTTAAAAATCTCCTTGTCAGGGACCATTGGACCAGTTTCAATATCAGACATGTTATGTCTCCCGTAAATTGCGGGAGGGTCACGGAAAAACATATTTTCTCACGCCTCATGAAATTTTAAAAAAAAAAATGCCAGTTTTGCTTAGTCCCAGGCAGAGGCACTACAGATGCAATCTTTGTTGTCAGGCAGCTGCAAGAGAAGTATCTAGCTGCCATTAAGAGACTCTACATGGCTCTCATAGACCTGGAGAAGACATTTGATCGAGTACCTAGGAAGGTCATCTCGTGGGCGCTGAGAAAACTTGGTGTGGAGGAGTGGATTGTGCGACTGGTGCAGGGGATGTATGCAAATGCACGGAGCCGTGTCCGTGTTGGTGAGGGATACAGACTAGTGATGGGTCGATGATCGAAAGAACTCGAAAATCGATCGATTTCTCCCACATTTCAAGCGCTCGAGCTGAATCCTAAATTTTCGATTAATCGAAATACGAAAAGTGCCGAAAATAGCCGAAGTTACTTTCACTTTTGTTTTCCGAGATACGATGACGCAATTTGAAACGAGAGTTAGGTATCAATTATTTTTTGCATTACCAGCTAAATTTTATCACAGTGGTGATAAGAATAATAAATAAAATGGTTTTTTAGTTGTCTCAGCGGTGTTTTGCTGTTTGAAACATTTATGCGGATGATTAAAATCCTTCGAATTTGTCAGTTTAGCTTTTCTTATCTTCTTGAAAATGGCGGACAGACAGCAATGGATATCTGGGGCAAAAAACCAGATCAAGAGTTTGGAAGTACTTCGGCTTCCGTAAAATCGGTGAAGGGCCCCCCACACCCACAAAAGATAATCTAGACATGTCAAAGGCGATCTGCCGCATTTGCAGAAAGGAATATGCATATAAAGGTTGGCAATCGCCACTTTTTTCATGATAAGATGTAGCTTTTCAAAAAACGGGAAACTGGGAAACTATCAAATCTGCGAGGTCTCTACTTGCTTTAAGTTTAAATGACATAATATAAGCAATCCAAGTTTTTCATGCAAGTGATTAGAGATTTCTATAAAGTATGATTATAAAATATTTACGTCACATATAAATTCTTTTTTCTGGATGGAGTGGAAGTCTTGTCAAGAATGCACATCACATTCAAATAATACCCAAAAGAGAGGCTATAAATTCCTTTGGCTGACATGATCTGGTATCTGCCAGATTTGTTTAGTAGTAGTTCCCTCTGTCTTTATCGTTATGATTTAAGAATATTGAGTAGATCTAAAGACAAAAAACTTCACAGAACATCTTATATATCTATCTTATCTATCTATCAATCTATCTGTCTTTCTATCTATCTATCTATCTATCTATCTATAGCCGAGCTGCTGGCTAGTGCAGTCAGTAAACTTTGACACATGTAAAGACTTAAGGGTGTAAAGCTGTAAAATGTTATATATACACAATGCTCATCAACCGATTTCGATTCGATTATTAGTCACTTGCTATGAACCGATTATCGATTATGAAAATCCAACCGATTCCCATCACTAGTACAGACGTATATTGATATATTGCATAACATTTAAGGTGTTTAAAGGAGTCCCAATTGAAGGGAGAATCAGTGAGTTACTACAAACATATTGTAAAACAAGTTTAGGGCTGTTCCAGGAAAATACACCCCTGATGGCATGACTGGAACTTTTTTTCAGCGTAGCTGTATAAGTTGGCTTTTGACATACTTATTGGTTTAAGTCTCGAATGAATAAATAATAATTTGCGATTGGTTAAAAATGTGTAAACTTCTGTAAATAAGTAGGGGTAAGTATAGAATTTACCAATGTTTGACGAATATATTTGTGACTGAACAATCACGTAATTATGACATTTATCTATTTAAGGTTGTACAGTATGGCAATGCAGATGCTATAAACAATGGACAAAAATACCCATAATTTAAATAATAACAATAAAATAGTTGCAATGAAATAAATGTTTATAGACGAGCTTTTAATTCTGTACAGTGTAACTAAATTGTTTAATATAAGCGGCCCAAACGCTAAGCGAACAAGGGACGTTCAAGGTTACTTCTCTCCACTGTGTTCATAATATACAGAATTATCATGTGTCTTGTATTATGTGCAAAAGGGATGTAAAATTGCATGGTTTAATTTTATATAATAAATAAACAGGAAGTATGCCTTAAGCTTGGTAGAAATATTGGCAACATAAATAATATTGTTCATTCTTAACTAGGTAATAGGTTTGTTGAACTCCCCTTTTATTTATTCACGGTGTAAGCAGCCTATTGCGTCTAGACGAAGAAGAAATATTACTGTTTTTAGCCTCCCCTTCAGGTAGGATTTTTTAGAATATCTCTTCTCATACCAAATGGAATTTGTTCAAATAAAGCCCAGAGTATGCGGAAAATCAAGGTCTTTCTGGTGGTGTAAGCACTATTCTGCGATCTGATCTAATTCTCGAGAACATTCGAAGAATGTTTTTGCTGTCAATCTGGGTCACCAGAACAATGTACTTGAATTTTGACGAAAAACATTTACCGAATGTTCTCAAGAATCAGACCAGATTGCAGAATAGCACTGACACCACGAGAAAAGAGCTTGATTTTCCGCGAATTCTGTGCTTTATTTGAAAATAATTCATCAGGTATAAATCGATCTAAAACATCCTACCTGAAGCGGAGCTAAAAATAGTAACAAACTCTTGTCCTGAATTTCCTTTCTCCGTTTTCTGACGGATGCAGAATTTTCCTAGTTATTCCCCTTGAATAGTAATACTGAGGCTCAACTATTATGAGATTTAATTCCAAGTTTAAGTCTTGAACATCAGAGAGAAAAAATAATAATAACCATTTAATAAATTACATAAAAAAGGTAGAAAGGTAATATTTATTGTGATTATCTGTTTAGATTAGAGCACTTGGTAGGAAGAGGATCTACAACTCGATAAAAATTGAAATTTAATTAATACAATAATATATTGTGTGACTAAATGGTCACTCTATGTGAACCAGTTGCTTGTAGCTTAAAATATCTGAACACACTCTAACTATTCTACGCCAAACTATTCATGTGAAATGTTGACATTTTACAAAGGAAAAAAATAATAAGTGTCTGCTACTATTGTGATACACGGAATTTTCTCTCATTGAAAAGAGGCAATCCCAAAGTTCAGTCCTAAATAAAAACTATAAATTGTAAGACCCAATTTAATTTATTTCTCTGTTACCCTTACTGTTTCTTAGATCAAAAATAAAGTAATAGATCTATGTTACATGAGACTGAATTGCACAGTACACTATAGATCATAATGGTACTGATAATTGACCATTTCAAAGAAAAAAAAGTGCCCTATTTTTTTTGCCCGCACGCGCAAAAGTCCTCTACCCAGCACCTGTCTTCCCTAAAATCCTAGCTGGAGCACTGAGAGTTATCCCTCTTGTTGTAATAGCAATCAAACCTAGTACGGGCTGGCTGGATTTTTTTTTCACAGAAATGTTTCTTCAGTAGAAGGTCTTTAAATCTTGTTAAAAGAATTCTGTCTCAAAATATGCTTCCAATTGGCGTGCTTACTTTTCATTATATATGGAATTATGTAGAGTAAACTTGACAGTTCTTCTTCTGCACAACCTATGGTCCAATTTCAAAAATTTTGTACAAATGTTCCATAGGTGAATGTCTATCAATTTTTTCAAATTAATTTGTATCACCAAAGAAAAAAAATAAATCACCAACAAAGGGCAGGGTCTGATATATATATATATGCAGAAAACTTTGAAAATATCCTTCCGCCAGGCTAAAAAAATCCGCTTCCCACGTGAGCAATCCAGGGCCATCATGACCCTCTTATTACAAATTAAATGCATAATGTATGTTTTTTCCAGTTTTTGCCAATCTTCATGGTCAGTGTTACACTTTGCTAACTCTTTATCAAAAAGGCGCATGGTTAAGTATACAAATTAACACACAAAATTATATGCTTTACATTTATATGCTAAATTGCTTTTCATTATTTAGCACAGATGTTTACACATCTGAGTACACTCTCTTTCCTGCCAACTCTTGTAATATATACAATGTTATACAGTATTAAAACTTTCTTGATTCTGTTTGAATTTGTAATAATTAAAGTTTATATTTTAAAGGCCTTCTTCTTTTCATAAGTTGTTTCAATATTCATATTCCAGTACCGCTTATGCTGTTTATCTTTTTTAAAGATATTTCTTGTTCTTAGGTAACCCAAGAAAATTTTAACGATCTTTATAATAATATACCGTATTCGACCTAATTACCGCACTGTGCGCTTAGGTTTTTCAAAATTATTGGAAAAAACGTGTAGTAAAAATATCCACCTAATATGGGCACAGTTGAAAGAAAGTTCGGCAGAGGACTTCATAAGAAGCGTATTTAATACTGCCTATGTGATGTTATTTTCTGATTTTCTTTATGAAAGCATATGTTGTGGGTACTCGTTTGAATTGCCTCGACTTGTCGAGGCAATTCAAACGAGTACCCACAACATATGCTTTTATAAAAAAGTTGATAAAAGTACATTAAGACTACTAAATTGCCTTACTGTGCGCTTATAGGAGCATGTACGGTAATTAGGTCGAATACGGTATGTAAATGTTTCATTACTATGAGACCGCACTCTAAAATTTATTTTGTTGTGTGCATTTATTAGAAGTGCCTTTCCTTTTATGGAGACATAAGAAAAATATTTACCTGTAACTGTGGTGTGTCGTGTTTTAAATAAGAAATTGCCAGCCTCTCAATTTCTGAGTTACAGTCAGCAAACAGAGCTCGTGGCATGATCTGGCCCATTTTTTATCCAAAAAGTCCTGAAAGTTTTCTTATTTCTCCACCAAATCATATGGTGTGAGTACTCATTAGAAGTGCCTTGGTGAGGCACTTCTAATCACAGGATGGGTTTTTATAGAGAAATAAAAAAAAATATATATCTGGAACCATGGTGTTTTTCAGGAAATACAAAAGGAAGGTATTGACAGCCTCACAATTCATGAGTTACAAGCAGCCAACAGAGCTCGTGGCATGAGAGGTGTTGGTGTCTCTGAGGAACGGCTCAAGTCCCAGCTGAATCAATGGCTAGAGCTACATATCAAAGAAAAAATTCCATCCTCACTCCTGCTACTGTCCAGAACCATGTATCTGCACGAAGACTTGACTCCCACAGAACAACTCAAACAAACAATTTCGACGTTGCCTGATGAAACGGTAGGGTTGATAAAAGGAATGGTCAGGGTGGCCAAGTGGTCAGCACTTCCAACAGGGTCATGAGGTCCAGGGGTAGAATCTAGCTGGAGGTGGAACTCAGCTCATGACATTGCTTCATTGCACAGAGCCTTTCATTATCATCCTTCCATTGTCTCGACATGACTTAAATAATGTTGAAAGGGTTGTGAAACCAAATCATCATCCCAATGATAAAAATGCCATGATTAGTACTATAAATTGCAAGTGAAGGCTCAAGGTGAGCTTTTGTGATCACTCACTGTCCGTCGTCGTCAGTACGTCCGACCGTCCATCCGTCCGTCCGTCCACAATCTTTAAACAACATCTCCTCCTAAACCACTGATTGGATTTTGACCAAACTTCACAGGAATGATCCTTGGTTGGTCCTCTTTCAAAGTTGTTCAAATGGTTCTGGTCCATTGCATATCTAGGTCACAGGAGCTAAAAATAGATTTTTTTAACTAAAAACTTAAAAAATCTTGTCAGAAACCACTGGACCGATTTCAATATAATTTTGCAGAAATGTTCCTTTGGTGGTCCTCTACCAAGATGTTCAAGCCATTTGGATTCGTCAAAAACATGGCCGCCAGGGGGCGGGGCTTATTTTCCCTATGTATCTATATAGAAAACTTTAAAAATTTTCTTGTCAGAAACCACTGGACCGATTTCAATGTAATTTTGCAGAAATGTTCCTTTTGGTGATCCTCTACCAAGATTGTTCAAGCCATTTGGTTTGTCAAAAAACATGGCCACTAGGGGGCGGGGCTTATTTTCCCTATATAATCTATATAGAAAAATTTAAAATTCTTCTTGTCAGAAACCCCTGGACTGATTTCCATATAATTTTGCAGAAGTGTTCCTTTGGTGATCCTCTACCAAGATTGTTCAGGCCATTTGGATTCCACAAAAAACATGGCCGCCAGGGAGCGGGACTTATTTTCCCTATATATCTATATAGAAAACTTTAAAAATCTTCTTGTCCGAAACCACTGGACCGATTTCATTATAATTTTGCAAAAATATTCCTTTAGTGATCCTCTACAAGATTGTTCAAGCCATTTGGATTCATCAAAAAACATGGCTGCCAGGGGGCGGGGCTTATTTTCCCTATATATCTATATAGAAAACTTTAAAAATCGTCTTTTCAGAAACCTGTGGACCGATTTCCATATAATTTTGCAGAAATGTTCCTTTGGTGATCCTCTACCAAGATTGTTCCAGCCATTTTGATTAGTCAAAAAACATGGCCACCAGGGGGCGGGGCTTATTTTCCCTAGATATCTATATTGAAAAATGTAAAAATCTTCTTGTCCGAAACCACTGGACCGATTTCCATATAATTTTGCAGAAATGTTCCTTTGGTGATCCTCTACCAAGATTGTTCAAGCCATTTGGATTTGTCAAAAAACATGGCCACCAGGGGGGCAGGGCTTATTTTCCCTATATATCTATATAGAAAACTGTAAAAATCTTCTTGTCCAAAACCACTGGACCGACGTCAATATAATTTTGCAAAAATTTTCCTTTGGTGATCTTCTACCAAGATTGTTAAAGCCATTTGGATTCGTCAAAAAACATGGCTGCCAGGGGGTGGGGCTTATTTTCCCTATATATCTATATAGAAAACTTTAAAAATCTTCTTGTCAGAAACCACTGGACCGATTTGCATATAATTTTGTAGAAGTGTTCATTTGGTGATCCTCTACCAAGATTGTTCGAGCCATTTGGATTCGTCAAAAAACATGGCCACCAGGGGGCGGGGCTTATTTTCCCTATATATAGAAAAATGTAAAAATCATCTTGTCCCAAACCACTGGACAGATTTCCATATAATTTTGCAGAAATGTTCTTTTGGTGATCCTCTACCAAGATTATTCAAGCCGTTTGGATTCGTCAAAAAACATGGCCGCCAGGGGGCAGGGCTTATTTTCCCTATATATGTATCTAGATAAAAAACTTTAAAAATCTTCTTGTCAGTAACCAATGGACCAATTTCAATATAACTTGGAAGGAATGTGTCTTTGGTCACCCTCTTCCAAGGTTGTTCAAGCCATCATGATTCGTCAAAAAATATGGCTGCAAGGGGATGGGGCTTATTTTCCCTATTTATCTATATAGAAAACTTGAAAAAATCTTCTTGTCAGAAACCACTGGACCGATTTCAGTATAACTTGGCAGAAATGTTTCCTTGGTGACCCTTTACCAAGATTGTTCAGGCCGTCATGATTTGTCAAAAAAACATGGCTGCAAGGGGGTGGGGCTTATTTTCCCTGTATATCTATATAGAAAACTTGAAAAAATCTTCTTGTCAGAAACCACTGGACTGATTTCAATATAACTTGGCAGACATGTTACCTTGGTGACCCTTCCTTGGTGACCCTTTACCAAGATTGTTCAAGTAATCGTGATTTGTCAAAAAACATGGCCGCTAGCGGGTGGGGCTTATTTTCCCTATATATCTATATAGAAAACTTTAATAATCTTCTTGTCAGAAACCACTGGACCGATTTCAATATAACCTAGCAGGAATGTTTCTTTGGTGACCCACTACCAAGGTTGTTCAAGCTGTCATGATTCGTCAAAAAACATGGCCGCTGTGTGGGCTGGGTTTATTTTCCCTATATATCTATATAAAAAACTTTAAAAATCTTTTCATAAGAAACCGTTACACCGAATTCAATGTAACTTGACAGGAATGGTGACCTTCTACCAAGATTGTTCAAGCTTTCATGATACGTCAAAAAACATGGCCCCCAGAGGGGGCGGTGCTTATTTTCCATATGTATCTGTATAGAAACTTTTGAAATTCTTCTTGTCAAATACCCCTGACCGATTTCATTGTTGCTTTAGTAACCCTCTACCAAGAATGTTAAAAAATTTGTCAAAAAAACATGGCTGTTAGGGGGTGGGGCTTATTTTCCCTATATATCTAGATAGAAAACTTTGAAAATCTTCTTGTCAGAAACCACTGAACCGATTTCAATTTAACTTGGTTTAACTTGGTAAACAGATTGTTCCTTTGGTGACCCTCAACCAAGTGTTTTCGTGTCATGATTCGTCAGAAAGAAAAAAATGGCTGTTAGGGGGTAGGGCTTTATAGCAATATAAAACACTTTAAAAATCTT
Organism: Anodontia alba; assembly: GCA_964016985.1. Classification (NCBI taxonomy): domain Eukaryota; kingdom Metazoa; phylum Mollusca; class Bivalvia; order Lucinida; family Lucinidae; genus Anodontia; species Anodontia alba. The sequence continues at coordinate 85,255,906 of OZ024821.1, forward strand.
TTTGTCAGAAACCACTGGACTAATTTCAATATAACTTGGCAGAAATGTTCCTTTGGTGACCCTCTTTCATGATTTAGTTGTCATGATGCGTTAAAAAGAAAAGAAAAGAACATGACTGCTGTGAGGGGTTGGTGTGTGTGTGTGTGTGGGGGGGGGGGGGGTGCAGGGGTATAAAATTTAGAGCAGTGAACTTGGCTGAAATTTCAACACTAATATAAGTATGCAAATCTGTTTGCTCAGGTGAGCGATATAGGACCATCATGGTCCTCTTGTATTGCTTTTTAGCTCACCTGAGCTGCAGGCTCAAGGTGAGCTGTTGTGATCACTCACCGTCTGTCGTCGCTGTCGTCCATCTGTCTGTCCACAATCTTTAAACAACATCTCCTTCTAAACCACTGATTGGATTTTGACCAAACTTCACAGGAATGATCTTTGGTTGGTCCTCTTTCAAAATTGTTCAAATGGTTCAGGTCCATTGCATATCTGGGTCACAGGAGCTAAAAATAGATTTTTTAACTAAAAACATAAAAAATCTTCTTGTCAGAAACCACTGGACCAATTTCAATATAATTTTGCAGACATGTTCCTTTGGTGATCTTCTATTAAGATGTTCAAGCCATTTGGATTCATCAAAAAACATGGCAGCCAGAGGGCGGGGCTTATTTTCCCTATATATCTATTTAGAAAACTTTAAAAATCTTCTTGTCAGAAACCACTGGACCGATTTGAATATAATTTTGCAGAAATGTTCCTTCGGTCAACCTCTACCAAGATTGTTCAAGCCATTTGGATTCGTCAGAAAACATGGTCCCAGGGGGTGGGGCTTATTTTCCCTATATATCTATATAGAAAACTTTAAAAATCTTCTTGTCAGAAATCACTGGACCGATTTCAGTATAACTTGGCAGAAATATTTCCTTGGTGATACTCTACCAAGATTGTTCAAGCAGTCTAGATTTGTCAAAAAACATGGCAGCTATGGCTGGGCTTATTTTCCCTATTTATCTATACAGAAAACTTTAATGAGCTTCTTGTCAGAAACCACGAGACCGATTTCAATATAATATTGCAGGAATGTTTCTTTTGTAACCCTCTACCAAGATTGTTCCAGCCGTCACGATTCGTCAAAAAACATGGCCGCCAGGGGTGTGCGGGGCTTATTTTCCCTATAGATCTATAGAGAAAACTTCTAAAATCTTATAGTCAGAAACCACTGGACTGATTTCATTATAACTTGGTAGAAATGTTTCCTTGGTGACCCTCTACCGAGATTGTACAAGCAATCCTGATTTGTCAAAAAACATAGATGGCAGGGGGCTGGGCTTCTTTTCCCTATATATCTAATTAGAAAACTTTAAAAATTTTCTTGTCTGAAACCACTGGACTGATTTCATTATAACTTGGCAGAAATATTTTCTTGGTGACCCTCTACTGAGATTGTTCAAGCAATCCTGATTTGTCAAAAAAACATGGCCACCAGGGGGCGGGGCTTATTTTTCCTATATATCTATATAGAAAACTTTAAAAATCTTCTTGTTAGAAACCAATGGACAGATTTCAATATAACTTGGCGGGAATGTTTGTTTGATGACTCTCTACCAAGGTTGTTCAAGCTGTCATGATTCATCAAAAAACATGGCGGCTAGGGGGCGGGGCTTATTTTCCCTTTTTATCTATTTAGAAAACTTATTAAATCTATCTTTACCATTGATAGGGTAACACCATCCAAAACCAAGGTCACCTTGATTTTGCTAGGTGTAGCCAGCCTATAACACAAATGAAATACAAGACTAGCTTTTGGGAATTCGAAGCCATATAATTGAAAATTTTCTAAATATGAACATGCACAATCATATAAGGCAGTTTTATGATGGGTCATAAAGCATTGGCATAAAAAGTGTAAAGAATCAATATTTCTTTACTGAAAATAAAATTTTCAATAATATACCTCCAACAGAAGATTTTATTCACTATGATTGAAAAGCTGCACAATGAAGTCCATGTGCCCATTATGGGATGGTTTCACTGAAGAGCCTTGGTGTACCATCATTATTGATTAAATCCTTTGTGGAAGTCTTTATCATAACACAATTCCTGGATAATATATATATATATATATATATATATATATATATATATATATATATATATATATATATATATATATATATATATATATACATTGTAGCTCCAATACATCGCGGTCCGTTATTTCGCGAAATCCAGTATATCTCGAATCGGCCATGGCTCCCAAATTTTCTATAAGCAAAAAAATTTAAAAACATAAAATGTTTGTTTTATTAAACTTCAGAAGAAAAAAAAAAAAAAAAAAATGCGTTCCACCTCCGGTAATTGATTTTTCGCGCCTATCGCGACACTAAGTCGGGTCAGGTATTATGACAAACAATCCACTCCCCCACTTAGTGCCAATCAGCGCACACGTTGATTATAATTGGCAAACAACAAATTATACCCCCGTTATTGTCATAATCATTATCATCATTGAGTACATAGATCTACTCAATGCACAATCAGTTAATGATGCCCACAAACTAATTTTGCTCATTAGGTGAAAACGGTCCACCTCCTTTTCAACACCAGCAAATTTTACAAGACAGTAGTCTTATGATGTTTCTGTCCCACATACACATATCTTAATCTGCTTATTTTACACTTCTGTAGCAATAAATATTTCAAAAGAAAACAATTGCATAAAAAAAAAATGATAATAATAACAATAAAACTAAAATAAAAAGAAACAACAGTTTTTTGTTTTTTTTCGCCCGCAACACAATAATAAGCAAAGGGAAGCAACTCAAATTATCTTAGCTCATTTGAAGCAATTTTAGTAACTTCCCTTCGCCGTTCCAGGGAACCAGAGTATCCAAAATGGCGTCCTAAATTGTCAACCCGATGATTTCTTGTTTTCAAACATTGTTTATCAGCTGGTTTCCATTGAAATTACTTGTTAGACATAGTGCACCATTGTAAATTATGCCATTGAGCAATTCTAATCTGAAGAAAAATGCTTTTGATTTTATTAATCTTACAAAGATTTATGATAATTTGATGATTTACAGTGATGCACATCAATTATTGTTATTTTACGGATCCACTGCTTACCTAATGACCAATAAAATGAAGAAATTTTAAACTGTAGGTGCAAAAATGAGATCGCACATGCCATTGCAATTGTATCTATCTGATTGTGCTGCCATTTTGAAATTACTGCAAGTGGTTTTCGCGTAACAGTCACCTGCTTAAGCTGATTTCTTTTGTAGCTGAAATGTGACAGTGACGACAAAAAAAAAAAAAAATAAAATAATAATAATAAATTAATTAAATTATTATAATAATAAAACAAAATACAATATAGTATTAAGCTGATAATGCAAAAATACCATTGAGAGGAACCTCAAAACACCATTGAGAAGAACCCCAATAATAGTGACATCATACACCTCACGGTATTTTTAGAAGAGCTAGATTGTTACCTGCATTCATGATTATTGATTCTATGCAAATAAACAACAAAGCAGGAAAGTAGAGTGATTTTTAGCTCATCTGAGCACGAAGTGCTCATGGTGAGCTATTGTGGTCAGTCAATGTCCGTCGTGCGTCGTACGTCGTGCGGCGTCAACAATTGCTTTAAAGCCTACTTCTCCTACACCCCTGGGCCAGTTGACTTGATACTTGGTAGGAAGCATCAGGGTGACTTGTAATCTAAAAAGCTAAAATTGTTCCGATCGGAAATCCAAGATGGCCACCATGGCCGCCATCTTGAAAATCTATTTTTCGCTTCTTCTCCTGAACCGAAAGGCCAATTGACTCCAAACTTGCAAGGAACCATCAGGGTGACTTGTAGATCAAAAATAGCTAAAATCTTGCCGATTGGAAATCCAAGATGGCCGCCATCTTGAAAATCTATTTTTCGCTTCTTCTTCTGAACCGAAAGGCCAAGTGACTCCAAACTAGCTAGGAAGCATCAGGGTGACTTGTAGATCAAAAATAGCTAAAATCTTGCCGATCGGAAATCCAAGATGGCCGCCATCTTGAAAATCGATTTTTCGCTTCTTCTCCTGAACCGAAAGGCCAATTGACTCCAAACTTGCTAGGAAGCATCAGGGTGACTTGTAGATCAAAAGTAGCTAAAATCTTGCAGATTGGAAATCCAAGATGGTGGCCATCTTGAAAATCTATTTTTTGCTTCTTCTCCTGAACCGAAAGGCCAATTGACTCCTAACTTACTAGGAAGCATCAGGATGACTTGTAGATCAAAAATAGCTGAAATCGTGCTGATCAGAAATCCAAGATGGCCACCATGGCCGCCATCTTGAAAATCTATTTTTCGCTTCTACTCCTAAACCCAAAAGCCAATTGACTCCAAACTTGGTAGGAGGCATTGGGATGACTTATAGATCAAAAATAGCTAAAATCGTGCCTATCGGAAATCCAAGATGGCCACCATGGCAGCCATCTTGAAAATCTATTTTTTGCTTCTTCTCCTGAACTGAAAGGCCACTTGACTCCAAACTTGGTAGGAAGCATCAGGGTGACTTGTAGATAAAAAAAAGCTAAAATCGTGCCGATAGTAAAACCAGGATAGGCACCATGGCAGCCATCTTGAAAATCTATTTTTCTTCTCCTGAACCGAAAGGCCAGCTGACTCGAAACTTGGTAGGAAGCATTTGTGTGACTTGTAGATCAAAAATAGCTAAAATCATACCGATCGTAAATCCAAGATGGCCGCCATGGCGGCTATCTTAAAAATCTGTTTTTCGCTTCTTCTCCTAAACTCAAAAGTCACTTGACTTGAAACTTAGTAGGAAGCATCAGGGTGACTTGTAGATCAAATATAGCTAAAATAGTTCTGATAAGAAATCTCAGATGGCCACCATGGCCGCCATCTTGAAAATCTATATTTAGTTTCTTCTCCTACACCAAAAGGCCAATTGACTCCAAACTTGGTAGGAGACATTGGGATGATATTGTAGATCAAAAATAGCTAAAATCGTGCCAGTCGGGTATCCAAGATGGCCGCCATGGCCATCATCTTGAAAATCTATTTTTCGCCTCTTCTCCTGAACTGAAAGGCCAGTTGACTCGAAACTTGGTAGGAAGCATTGGGGTGACTCGTAGATCAAAAATAGCTAAAATCGTACCGATCGTAAATCCAAGCTGGCTGCCATTTAGAGTTTGTTCAAATGATCACGCTCAATTGACTGGCATGCCATATATCTTCTTCTTCAAAATAAAGAACTGCTTAAATGATGATCTTTTCATTAGTTGCGATGACAGGATTGGAAAAATATTGCTTAACATCTGCATATCTGCAGTGGCTATGTCACTCAGGTGAGCGACCTGTGGTCTGTGGGCCTCTTGTTTTTTTTTCACCTGGACGCTTTCAACACATGCAAGATATACAATGGGGTCATAAATGAAAACAAAACAATTAGCAGTAATCTGTTCATTTAGTATTAACAATAGTTTAAATTTATGAGATAATAGACCAAAATATACAAAAGGGTGAAGAAAAATATGACACATTCTCTATTATGATTGGTGTCATTTTCAGCTGTGGGCCAGGTATACATGTCTTGCCGTTATAATATGGTGATTGCAGCTAATGTGGTCAGCTGCCTTGGACCCCAGCGTCCGTGTTATATCGGTGTTGCAGTGTAGGTTTAATGTACAGTTCTGTTTTCCACTTATTGATTCATCTCTATTGAGGCTTGTTAGCTCACCTGAGCAAGAAGTGCTCATGGTGAGCTATTGTAGTCAGTCAGTGTTCGTCATTTGTCATGCGTCATGTGTTGCGTGGCGTCAACAATTGTTTGTTTGTTTGTTTGTGGGGCCCCCGTAGCCTAGTGGATAAGAGAGTTGACTCTTAATCCATTAGGTTTCTCACCGCTGTGGTTCGAGCCTCGCTCGGGTCATATGTGGGAAAGCCAAGTTCTGCTTACGGATGGTCAGGTGGTTTTTCTCCGGGTTCTCTGGTTTTCGCCCACCTTTGATGAACGATCGGCTCGATATAAGTGAAATATTCTTGAAAGGGCCGTAAAACCCAAATCAAAAAAAAAAAAAAAAAAAAAAAAAATTGTTTGTTTGTGTTGAGGTTTTACAACCCAGTCAACCCAATGGGGTCATGTCTAGCACGGTCAGTTTACCTAACCAGACGTTTACTGGGCAGGCTTAGTCCTCTAAGCGGTTAATCAGTATTGTGCACAATCTTTTCGCCAAAAACTGACAACTCCCCTTCTTGAATCAGTGGAAGGGAGAGACTACTCCTCCTACATTCCTGAAATAATTGACTAGAAACTTGGTAGGAAGCATCGGGGTGACTTGTAGATCAATAAAGCTAAAATCGTTCTGATCGGAAATCCAAGATGGCCACCATGGCCGCCATCTTGAAAATCTATTTTTCGCTTCTTCTCATGAACTAAAATGCCAATTGACTCAAAACTTGGTAGGAAGCATCAGGGTGACTTGTAGATCAAAAATGGGTAAAATCCTTCTGATACAAAATCCAAGATGGCCGCCATGGCGGCAATCTTGAAAATCTATTTTTTGCTTCTTCTCCTAAACCGAAAGGCCAATTGACTTGAAACTTGGTAGAAAGCATCGGGGTGACTTGTAGATCAAAAATAGCTAAAATCTTTTTGATTGGGAACCCAAGATGGCCGTCAAGGCCGCCATCCTGAAAATCTATTTTTCGCTTCTTCTCCAGAACCGAAAGGCCAACTGACTCAAAACTTGGTAGGAAGCATTTGGGTGACTTGTAGATCAAAAATAGCTAATATCATTCCGAACTGAAATCCAAGATGGCTGCCATGGTGTTTTTTCTACTTCTCCTGAACCGAAAGGCTTAATGACTTGAAACTACTTGGTAGGCAGCATGGGGGTGACTTGATGATCAAAATTAGCTAAAGTCATCCCTATCGGAAATCCAAGATGGCCGATGACTTGGAAGATAGCATCAGGGTGACATGTAGATCAAATATAGCTAAAATTGTTCCGATCAGAAATCCAAGGTGGCAGCCATGGTGGCCATCTTGAAAACTATTTTTCACTTCTTTTCCAGAACCAAAAGGCCGTTTGACTCGAAATTTGGTAGGAAGCATCAGGATGACTGTAGATAAAAAATAGCTAAAATCGTTTGGATCGGAAATCCAAGATCACCGCCATTGAAATATTTTTTCGCTTCTCCTCTTGAACCAAAATGCTAATTGACTGGAAACTCAGTAGGAACATTGGGCTGACTTGTAGATCAAAAATAGCTCAAATCGTTCTGATGGAAATCCCAAATGGCAGGCATGAAGGCCATCTTGAAAATTATTTTGAACTTTTTTCTCCTGAACCAAAAGGGCAGTTGACTCAAAGCTCATTGGAAGTATAGAGGTGACTTGTAGATCAACAGTAGCTAAAATCTTTCTGATTGGAACTCCAAGATGACCATCATCTTGTTTATGTTTATTATATTTCCCTGCCACTGTGCTGTTTACATGTATAAAGTCATGATTCTTCAGAAACCGCTTAGCCAATTTCCAGCACATTGATCCTACTGTTGAAATGTGATGGAGAGTTTGTTCAAATGATCATGCACCATTGACTGTCATGCCCATGTATTCTTCTTCAAAACAAAGAACTGCTTAAATGATGATCTTTTCATTAGTTGCAATGATATGATTGGAAAAATATTGCTTAACATCTGCATATTTAAAGTGGGTATGCCACACAGGTGAGCGAGCAGTGGCCCATGGGCCTCTTGTTACATTGACATCACAGAGATGAATCAACATACTTGCAACATTCCTGCAACTTTAATGCTTGGTGCTCTTGATAAAAATTTTAGCAGACAACATTTTGAAATATTTTCCTTATTTTTCCAGGGAAACAGGATTTGACATTTCATGCAAATTTTCTCCAATGGACACTATTTGCATGAAATGTCAGATCCTGTTTTCTGGGAAAAGTAAGAAAAATACCAATTTGTCATCTGCTGAATTTGCCTAGAGAGTGGTAAAAATTAAATTTCGTAATCCTGAGGTGGCATTCAAAATTGTAGCAAACAAGATTTTATTTTTCTGAAAAAAAAAAAAAAAAAAAACCAACAAAAAAACATAGGGCTCGACATAATGTCTTGGATGTTCCCAGATCTCTGGATCACAGTTGATGCATAATTCTCTGTTGGTCCTGTGATCTTGAAATATCCTCTTTAGGTGATTAGAGCATCAGATATTACTGTAGCATAGTCCAGCTAATGCACTTTTTTGAGATGAAAAGTACTGATTTTTTTGCTCATTGAAAACATGTTATGGTACTTATCATATTTCTGGAAGCGCCTTGCCAAGACATTCTTAACCCTTAAAGCGCCAATAAAAACTGCATCTGAAAATGTCGTCTGTTTATGTCGTCTGCTGAATATTCTTGTAGACTTTTCAAACCTATTTTTGCATACAGGCAAACAGTGTGGACCCTGATCCGACTGCTCTAAAGGAGCAGTCTGATCTGGGTCCACGCTGTTTGCAAAAATGACTTTTAAAATCACAAGCAGACGACAATAGTTATGACTGGCGCTTTTAGGGTTAATGAATATCACATGGAGAAGTGGTAAAACTACAGACAAATTTCAATGGCTCAAACATCTTTAGGACCATGGAAATTTTGTTCTAGACATGGGTAGTTGGAGACAATTAATGGTTAATCATAGCACCAAGTCAGGGGGTATATTGAGTGTACTCATTAAAATTGCCTCAGTGAGGTGTTTCTAATGAGTACATACAACATACATTACCATAATAGAATAAGAAAATTTTCCTAAAATATCCCTAAATATTTGTTTTCTTGAGCTGTTGGAAGAATAACCTGGGGGCTCTGAAAAGAGTCAGCATCAACCAAAGTAAACATGTCATTAGTGTTCGAGTCCTTGAAATTTTTCTGTATTATGTAGATACCCTCTCTTATCTGCAGCTATGCTGTAGTAATCATATGTATATCTTCTCCAGGTTGAGACTACAAAGATAGCATCAGCTGAGAAGCTGGGAGAAAAAGTCGACAGCGAGAAACTACTGAAACTTGTTAAGGAAGAAGCTAAGGCTATCAAAGAAGAAAAGAAGAAAGAACATGTAATACATATAAACCTCTTTATAACGGGTTTCATTATATCAGGGGTTTTGATATAATATGGTTTGAAAATGGACTCCACAATGTTGTATCTAAACAAAAATGTATAGACTATATGGAAAAATGACTATTAAAATCTTTACATTTTTGTTGGATTCATCACGGTTGTTTAACTATGGTAACAGTTTCTATAGTACAGTCACAGTGAAGGTTATAACATCCACACTCATGGAGGAACATGAAAGGGATTATCTTCCACGCAATCTTCATGCAAACTTCAGGCCAATCCCTCAGAATTTTTGTCGTTGTCCACACTGGTTTTTGTGAGTCCCTTGTGAATAGCGTGGGATTAGAGTGAAGAAGAAAATCAATCACATCACTTGCTGGTCTCCATGAGATAAGGTATACTGTAACTATATGTACACCTGTCTACATATGGACCAAAAGCCAATGTTCTGCCAGGTTATACTTTATGAACAACATCATTAGGAAAACACGCCTATTCAAATATACTGAAAATTTTACCACCAAAAAATGAAAATTTTCAGAGAAAAATGCTGATATTTTTCATATTTCTGCTCAAAACATAGATTGTAGGTACTCGTTAGAACCGCCTCGAGGAGGCGGTTCTAACGAGTACCCACAATCTATGTTTTTGAGCAGAAATAAGAAAAATAATATATACCCCTGTAAACCCCAGTTTTACTGTATAAAAGTGGGGTTTAAGGGGGTCAAAATAATATAGGCACTTTGTCTAGTTGTTGTTTGCATTGAGCCCCTGGCATTAAGTTGATAATTTCATGTCTCATTTAAGAAAGTGACACTGAGAAAGTGTTAATTATGAGACATACAAAAGAAATAACAACATTTTTATTATCAACACATCTGCAATGGGGAAGCAAAGAACTGCCTACACTACATCAAGTTCACCAAGGCCCACGATCACAGAGCTGCACAACAGGAATTTAGTTAGCACTATCATAAATTTGTCCTGTTTCGACGTAACCTGCCAAGGTCAGCCATTTTCAACTCAATCCTAGTGAAATATGACATGCTTTTGTACCTGGGAACTTAGTGTCAGTTAGCACTACCATAGCACTACCGTAAATTTGGCCAGTTTTGGTTCGTAACCTGCCAAGAGTTCGGCCATCTTTAACTAGAACCTAGTATATGACTTTTTGCACCTGGGAACTTAGTCAACAGTGCATGGAATGATATTGCATTGCAAAGGCTACTCACATTTTTCAGCATATTTGTGTATCACTCAATTCAAATTTTAACGAATCGTTAAGTAACAACATCGTTAGTTTTGAACAACTGGGCCCAAAACAATGGCTGTTGGAGGACCTGTACATGCGTTTGTCTATTGATTATTCTGAAGAATTTACTTCAGATGGGCTGCGTCATGCATACACAAGTGGCTTCAAACATACACAAAATTTGCTAATTCAGATCATCCTGTTCATGCACAAACCCAGCGAACACACAATGTCGCAACAACATCGTTACAACGTCGCTGCGACGTTGTAACGATGTTGCGACATTATGAGTTTGCTGGGAAGTATTTTCAGAGCCTTTGCTCTAGATTCAGGCATTCTATAGAATCCAATGATTCTGTGTTGCTCTCTGCGTATTCCCAAAGACACAGGCTAGGCCCAGATGGGCTTGGACTGCTTTATTCGTTAAAAAGATCTAAATGCAACTCTCTGATACAGTCTGGTTCGGTTACTGAATTAATTTGCTTTTTTAAGCAAGTATAAATCACAGAAATGTTTCCTGAAGTTGATATTGAGAGATAGAACAAAGTTAACCTATGATTATATACACATATCTGTGTAGTAAAGTAGAAACATTTTTGTGAAGTGGAGTTACGTAGCTTCAGAAGTAGAAGGGTCTGGATGGATAGCATTCCTGACTTCAAATCACAAGGTTCTTTGTTCTAATTCCACTGGAGGCAGAATTCAGCTCATGCCTGTATGAAGCCTCACTGCAAAGAAGTTTTCATTACGACCCTTCCATCATCTGGATAAGGCATAAATGAGCCAGTGCATTACAAAACCTACAAAATGGCATGTGTACCCAGTGAAGACTCAGATCAGCCTGAAATTATTAAATGAGTTTAATAAAAATCAGATGAAAGGAACATAAATGAAATATTCTATTAATTATATTGACCCCCATTAACTAGTATGTGTTTTTTGATTGGTGTGTAGTCTTTTTGCCATCAGTAAACAATGCATTGTTATGCCCCCACCATACGAAAAATGGTGGAAAGGGCATATAGTGTTACCCTATTCATCTGTCTGTCCATACATCTACCGGCACAGTGGCTCAGTGGTAGAGCGTCCGCTTTGTGACCGGGAGGTTGCGGGTTCGATCCCCGGCCGGGTCATACCAAAGACTTTAAAAATGGTACTAGCTGCTCTTTCGCTTGGCGCTCAGCATTAAGAAAGTAGAGCTAGAACTGGTCAGCTCAGTGTCAGTATAATGTGACTGGGTGGAATATCATGTCAAAGTGTCTGGGGCATGATATTTCAGTGAGGCAGCACTCTAAAAGTGAGCATTGAGCTCCCTGCCACATCCAGACACCGTCGCGATATGACTGAAAAAGGTTGAAAGCGACGTTAAGCCCAAATCAAACACACTGTCCATACATCTGTCTCCGTCTGAGTCAAAGGTGGTGTTAGCAATTTGCCTTAACGTTTTTCAGGCATTAGCAATTTGCATTTAAGTTTTTCAGGTGGGGGCATCCATGTCCTTTGGACACATTTCTAGTTATGGATATAATCCCATATACGTCACGTCATATATAATATCATATATAAAGTCACATGCTGCAACCATAGCTACAGATAAAAGGGGGTATCCACATAATATTTTTCTAATTTCTCAACAAAAACCTTTGGGGTGGTCGGGTGGTGCGAAGGTGTCATGTATCTTACGTCACCGGGGCGTCCAACTGATATTGGCTTACAGTTGGGCAAGGCCTGCTATCCTTGTAGCAGGTAAGGGTAGATGGGGAATATTTTTATTTTTTCTGTTTCTTCACTTTCATTCCTGTTCCTTTCTTCCCTGTCCCTCTCTTTAATCTCTTCTATCTCTTCTATCACTTTTCTCCCTTTCTCTGGGAGACGACACAAAATGACCCACAGGGGTTGACGTGTCGTTAAACCCCAACACAATCAATCAATCAACAAAAACCTATATTGTGGGTACGTATTAGAAGCCCCTTGCCGAGATGCTTCTAATGAGTACTCACAACATATGTTTTCGTGAAGAAATAAGAAAGAGGTTGTTAAGTCTTTTTTGGCTTCTGAAAAGGTGACAGTTTTGAACAATCCACCTTATTCACCTGACCTGAGTCCCTGTGACTTCTTTTTATTTCCAAGGCTTAAGAAAATGCTTTCTGGAAATAAGTATACATCTAGAAGTTCTCTTGGCAGCACTATTTATCAGTGTCTCCAACAGATACCAAAAGAAGACTATTTTCTGCTTTTCGTGACTAAGGTTACAAAAATGTGTTTCAGTAAAAGGGGAATACTTTGAAGGTTTGTAATAAAAATATGTTTGATAAAAAGTAGCACTGAAGTAATCTGAACCCAGTAACAAAACCTTTTGCAGGACCCTCGTATGAACTGCTCAGATTTGACATCATAAGATAAAATAATAGTTTTCTAATTTTGTCTCCAAAGTAGTATATTCTGTGGGCACTTACTACAAGCATACTACTACATAGAATAAACATATCCTAATACCATAGCTCAAGATAAGAGGGGGTATCCACAGAAATATTTTATTTCACCAGGAAAACACATTTTGTGGGTGCTCATTAGAAGCACCTCAGTGGGGCACTTCTAATGAGTACCCACAACATATGTTTTTGTGGATAAATAACATTACGAAAACATGCCTATTCAAATATACTGAAAATTTTACCACCAAAAAATGAAAATTTTGAGAAAAAATTCTAATATTTTTCATATTTCTGCTCAAAACATAGATTGTGGGTACTTGCCGAGGCAGTTCTAACGAGTACCCACAATCGATGTTTTAGAGCAGAAATATGAAATAAGAAAAATAATGTATACCCCTGTAAACACATGTTTTACTATATAAAAGTGGGGTTTAAGGGGAGTCATAATCATATAAGTATGGTTTCGTGATGAGAATAATACAAGTATTTTTCAGCAGAAAAAAGAGCCTTATCTGGAGATATGAATTACTTGAACGAATCCCAACAGGCAATATGGTACTGTATTATGATACATAAATTCTGATTTTAATCCCTGTCCTGCTGAATGAATGAAGATGCCACGCTCATTTATAATTTTCAGCCAGTCAGATTATTTAATCAAGATTGTTGATATAAATTCACATACTTAATTGCAGATCCAGATCAAACCAATTTAATTGCAAACAGTGCAGATCCAGATCAGTTGGCTTTAGAAGCCAACTGATCTGGATCTACACTGTTTGCAAAGGCAGGACATATCTAGGTTCTGCAGGACTAGGGTTAATAGAAAAATTTATGATATACAGTAAATGTACTAAGATTTCTAACAAAATTAAATAATTTCAGTTCTTGCTGTTCGAAATTTTAGGAATTAAGATTTGCAAAAAAATTTACTGTTCGAAATTTTAGGACAGATTCACTTACAGCCAAAATTGACCTGGCTATCGGATGGCTTTCGTATACCCGAAACGACAAAAAAAAAGACCTACACGACATAAGGGTTTTCTTATTTGCTATGTGTGATTGGTAAAATTGTATGAACTAATAAATAATTACCACACTGATGTTTGTTTTCAATTCCATCCGTTTTATTCTATGTCGGATAATGTTTCTCATAACAAAACATTAATTATCCGGTACACTAATTAATCGCCAGATACGTTTGTTCTGCACTCTGGGAATGTGTCGCTCTTAAAATAGGCTGGCTTAGTCCACTGCACCGCACCGAGATACACAAGCTGGCCAAAAATACTTCAAAAGGTTACCACACGTTTGTTCTTGTTTGAGCCACTACAGAAACACAAGCGTCCCTTTCCTCAAAGGTGAAGTGTACGGAGTTTAAATATGAAATGCGCAGACTGATTAGAATTTCAGCCCGTTTTGAAGCCCAGTATTCACACTGCTTGCTGGCATAATGTATTCTGTTTGCGATATGCGTAGACCCAGATCAGACCGCCCCAATAAATGGACTGCGCAGATGCGCATATTGATCTTGTCTATGCTGGTCTCAGATGTCATATGGTCGTCTCTATTGGAAAGGACTCGTACATAAACGAACAGTGCGGACAACCAGATCTGAATGCAGCCTGATCAAGAACAAAGATTTCAGTTCTACACCAAATTGAACTATGTATGCGAAACCTGTGAACTGCCATTATCGCTTTTAGCCATATTTCTTTCTTTAAAAAAAAAATGTATTGTCGTTTAGAATTCGGTAACAAAACTTATTGCAAGAATTATCTGTCATCACTAGTAATCCTTTCACTAGATCTCTGTTTAGGCAAAAATGTCCCTTTGTGTATATGTGTAAGTCAGATCAGAATGCAAGATGCAGTCTAGTGCAGGATGGTGTCCACTCAATTCGCTGATGAGGTCATTGGTATAAAACACTATAATACATGAATAGCAGTCTCCAGCAAGTGCACAGACTGATCACATTTGTAACAAATGATATGGTTCATTTTGACTTGTTGGGACCTATCATCTCTGTTGGGACCATTAACAAATAGGATGCACTCAGCATATCACGACAATCATGCGGTCAGATAGGAAAGCTGGAGGCGTTAATCCCCAAGACAAAAACATTTTCGGCATGCCTATTGAAACATTAGTGGCAGATATCATTGAAGGACACAGTGTATGAATGAGCAGGAACGACCCAGATCACAATGCGTGGATGCATATACTAATTTACAATTTTGCATGTAGCTCTTTCTTACTGTCGCATGTGCATCACGCTTTGCAGAAATGACCAGACCAACTTTGGAATTCTGGTATAGTGGTCACACGACTTACTGAAATATCGGAATACTACCGAAATACCGGAATACCTGTGAAAAGTACATCAATACTGGCTTTAATTAAGAAATGAATATACTCAGAGGATGATCTGGAAAAGCCCAGAGGCCAGTTCCCCTATTCCCCCAAATTAGTTTCATTCCCTTGTTCTCTGCGGCGTCTGATCTGGGTCTACACTGTTTGCATTGGTCTATCAGTTCCAATATTTAGGTTCTTTACATTTTTTAATACGTGCCAGTTTTGTAAGCATTTCTGACGAGAAAAGGTTGTAAAAAAAATAAGTTTGTTTTTCTCCCGAAGTGGTTTCCCGCCACGATTTCACGTGGTTTCTTAATGCCAGGCAAGGGAAATGTTGCTTTGTGACTGTTCATTTTCTGGGTATTTTAATAATTATAATGTTCTCAATATATACATAATGTAAAAGAATAACAGTACTTATATTTATTTATACCCTGGTAAATGCAGAGTAAGGTCCTCACTCCTTAGGTTTTATTGTTTAAAGGGACCTAATTGCATATGCCTTGATGATGAATTTTACGAGTCGGACCCAGCACTTTTTTTATGAATCGGGGGCAGATCCAGGATGATTTCTGAAGGGATTCGATTTGATCGAATTTCCATACTTATTCTACATCTTTGGACAGACAGGCCTGAGGCACAGTGGCTCCGTGGTAGAGCATCCGCTTTGTGACCGGGAGGTTGCGGGTTCGATCCTCGGCCGGGTCATACCAAAGACTTAAAAAATGGTACTAGCTGTTCTTTCACTTGGCGCTCAGCATTAAGAAAGTAGAGCTAGGAATCGGAACTGGTCAGCTCAGTGTCAGTATAATGTGACTGGGTAGAATATCATGTCAAAATGTCTGGGGCGTGATATTTCAGTGAGGCAGCACTCTAAAAGTGAGCATTGAGCTCCCTGCCACATCCAGACACCATCACGATATGACTGAAAGATTGTTTAAAGCGACGTTAAGCCCAAAATAAAAGCCTGAGCAAACAGTGTAGACCCAGATCAGACGCCGCAGAACGCATGTAAAACCTTCACTGAAATGGTGATGTATTTAGCCAAATATTTGTAATCTCTCCAAGAATTGGAGTTTACATGCCTGTTTGTTACCACAAACGGCAAAATCTGTCTGCCCTTGCATCAGAAGATGATCTGAGTGTTCACTGGTCGCACGTCTTATTATCCTATAAGTGTTTTCTAAATTTCCATGTTCCCTGTTCCCCCTAACTAGTTTCATTCCCTCTTTCACTGCGGCTTCTGATCTGAGTCTACAGCTTGCATAGGCCTATCTGTCCCAATACTTAGGTTCTATTTTTAATACCTGCCAGTCTCATATGCATTTCTGACGAAAAAATGCTCAAAAATTTAACAAACATAAGTGTGTGTTTTCCCTATAAGCAGTGTCCGCCACAATTTTTCATGATTCAGCACGCGGTTTCTTCATGCGGGGCAAGGGAATGTGACTGTTGCATATTCTGTATTTTCATATATATTTTTGTAATCTATACTGGAAATGAGACTGTCCCAGAATTGCATGTTGTCGCCTGTGGCACATCTGAGCAGACCCATGAAAATCTACGTAGGTATAGCAATAAGACATACGAAGTAGTGGTGACATACACGAACAAACAGCAAATAATCAGATCATACAGCGCAGATCCATAGATTTATCCTGGCCTTCATTTTTCAACTGGAATATTTATCATGTCTGCCTGTGCATAATCTAACCCTTATCACGTGGACATCCACGTGACTGTTGCGTGGAAATGGCTAACATTGTGATGGAAGTCTCTCGCATTTTTTTTTTTTTTTTTTTTCTCTTGCAAATTTTCAGTCAGTACGAGGGATGTTCGAAATGAATTGCTTATTTCTATCTGGAGGCTTCAAATTTCAAGTAAGCCCAAAAGTACTCATTTCATGCCCTCGAAGTACTCCCCGTGGCTAGAAATGCAAAGTTTCAGCCGATGTATCCACTTCTTGAAGGCGTCAAGGTACGCTGATTTGGGCACAGTAATAAGGTACTGATGAATGGCAGATCCAAGTGCCTGTCGGGACTGGTATTTCCGCGCAGCAAGGAATGCTTTCAATTTCGGAAACAAAAAAGAAATCACATGGGGCAAGGTCTGGGGAATAGGGAATATGGGGGGGGGGGGGGGGGGGGAGCGTGTAAGGCAAAACAGTTACTTTTTCTTTCTTCAAAAACGCCGTAACTATTGCAGAGGTATGAGCTGGGGCATTGTCATGTAGAAGACGGACATGTTTAAAACCAGTGGCAGGGTGTCGTTTCTGATAATACTTTTTCAGTTTCTTCAGTACTACATCTTTGTAGTACTTTCCAGTGATGCTTTTGCCCTTGTTCACTGGCACTTTTGTTGTGACTCCTTCACCAGAGAAGAAGATTGCATACAAAACCTTCTTTGTACTCAAAGAACGTTTGGCAATTATTGGGCGTTTGTAGTGTTTAGTGGCCCAGATCTTATTGCTAATCATTCTGACGGGCTCAAAATAATGGACCCAGGTTTCATCACCTGTGACAACATTGGCAAACTGCTTTTTGTCATATTTTGGAAACATTTGAAGCAGCCTTTTGGCCACTTTAACCCGTTGCCTCTTTTGCTCGTCAGTCAACAGATGTGGCACCCATCTAGCAGAAATCTTTCTGACTTTCAAATGCTTCTTCAAAATAAGGTGAACCGTTGATAGTGATATGCCTACCTTTCGTGCAATATCACGAACTGTAAATCTGGCATCTCCTTCAATGATTTCCTTTATTTTGGAAACGATTTCTTTACGAGATGCAGATTTTGGCCTACCTGATTTCGGTGCATTTTTGATGGACTCTACACCAGACACAAATTTCTTTTTCCACCGCTGAACTGTGTCATAAAACACACAAGAAGGTCCAAAAGCAGTAGAAATTTCAGTCATCAGCTTCTTCAAAGAACAACCAAGTTTTGAGCGAGCTTTGATGTAAGCCCGTATTTCATCTTTTTTGTCGACGCTTCTACCAACCATTTTTACTGCAGTGGTCAATGACTGCGTGTATTCAAATGGCAAATTTTATGTCTTACACTTAGTCTAACATGTACATTTATACACCATTGTGCAGATATTGAATCACCCTGTACAGGTATGTATTGGTTTTTGTCGTGCCCCACGTGGATATTGAGCTAGAGGACAATAAGCAATTCATTTCGAACATCCCTCATATCTCCTGGGCTTGTATAAAATTAAAATACGGTTCCCGTGCCATTTATGTGCATAAAATTCATTATGACACTGCTGTGTGCATTTACGTTTTGCCGTGGCTTTCCGGTTCTGTAACGAAAAGAAAAAAAAACGTTACCGAAATTAGAATGTGCCGATGAAAAATTACTGGAAGAAAGCTATGTTCGAAATTTTAGAAATCCCGTTTTTGAAAAACTGCTACTGTTAGAGATTTTAGGGCATTCTCAGAAATTATTCTGACAAAAATATTAGATGTTCAAAATTTTAGAGGGTTCGAAATTTTAGGACATTTACCGTATTAGAATTTTTTACAGGAATTGATTTCTGTACTTAGTTGCACAGTTTTCTTGACAAAATGAAATAAATCCATATCATTGATTTGCATGAATTGTCTACATTGTAAACTATTTGCATGAAATGTCGAAACCTATTTCCTGGGGAAAATAAGAAAATTATTTCAATATGTCGTCTGCTGAAAATTTTACCCAGAGTGCTAGTACTATAATGGTATATTTCAGGAGGCAGAGGTGAAAGAAGCTGAGATGTTGAAGGCCCAGGCTGAAGCTCAGGCCCAGGAAGCTCAAGCAGAAGTAGAGGCCATGGGTCTAGCTGAAGCTAAACCAAAACCAGAGAAACTGGAACCAGCAGAAGAAGTGTTGTTGGACAAAGAACCAGCACTAGTACATGATATAGCTGAACCTATTGCTGCCAAAGCAAGTGAAGGTAGGACAGACAACAAGTGGTTCTTCATATACTAACCTTTACCACTCTTGGCTAATTTAGCATACCACAAAGTGGTGATCTTTTTCATACTTTCCCCAGAAAACAGGATTTGACATTTCCAGCAAATTGTCTCATATTTCAAAATGTCATCTGAAAATTTTACCTGGAGTGCCAAGCGTGCCTACCTTTTCAATTTGGTACCAAAAAGCAGATTAGGAAGTCATATAATAACTGCTGGGATGAATACAGATAATTGTACAATTCAAACTGGTCTTTATCATCTAACATATATTTTATGAAAATACTTTAACATAAACCTTATAATAATTATTTTAAAATGCATTTTCATCCAACATGCGGAAAAAGAAATTTATACAAAACATCCCACCTGAAAAACTCATGCAAATCCCTGGATGATATTATGCTCACTAGCTAAAATTGTCCGAAATGCATTGCTGATGCACTAGTTAATAAGTTTAAATTTATTGCAAAATAGCAAAATGTGATCGTTTTATAGTACCTCTTCGAAACATTACATGTAATGTAGTAAAAAATTGTAGGTCAAAATAAAGAACTGGAGGTTTTTTTGGCTTATTAGCTCACCTGAGCATGAAATGCTCATGGAGAGCTATTGTGGTCATATAGTGTCCGTCATGCGGCGTCCGTCATTCTTCGTGCGGTGTCAACTATTGCTTTAAAAGCCTACTCCTCCTACACCCCTAGGCCAATTGACTCGATACTTGGTAGGAAGCATTGGGGTGACTTGTAGATCAAAAATAGATAAACTCGTTTTGATCGAAAATCCAAGATGGCCTCCATGGCCGCCATCTTGAAAATCTATTTTTCGTTTCTTCTCCTAAACCCAAAAGGCAGTTGACTCGAAACTTAGTAAGAAGCATCAGGGTGACTTGTAGATCAAAAATAGCTAAAATCATTCTGATTGGAAATCCAAGATGGTCGCCATGGCCGCCATCTTGAAAATCTATTTTTTACTTCTTCTCCTGAATTGAAAGGCCAGTTGACTCCAAACTTGGTAGGAAGCATTGTAGATTAAAAATAGCTAAAATCGTGTCGATTGTAAATCCAAAATGGCCACCATGGCAGCCATCTTGAAAATCTATTTTTCGCTTTTCCTAAACCCAAATGCCAATTGACTCGAAAATTGGTAGGAAGCAATATAACCAAAATTATTCCGAACGGAAATCCAAGATGGTCGCCATCTTGAAAATCTGTTTTCACTTCATCTCCTGAGCCGAAAGGCCAATTGACTCCAAACTGGTAGGAAGCATCAGGGTGACTTGTAGATCAAAAGTAGCTAAAATGGTGCTGATCGGAAAGCCAAGATGGCCAGTGGCCATCTTGAAAATCTTTTTTTCTCTTCTTCTCCTAAACCAAAAAGCCAATTGACTTGTAACTTGGTAGGAAGCATCAGGGTGACTTATGGATCAAAAATGGCTAAAATTGTTCTGATTGGAAATCCAATATGGCAGCTATGGCCTCCAATTTGAAAATGTATTTTTTTACTTCTTCTCCTGAACCGAAAGGCTTATTGACTTTAAACTAGGTAGAAAGCATCAGGGTGACCTGTGGATCAAAAATAGCTAAAATCGTCCCTGTCAGAAATCCAAGATGGCCGCCATAACAGCCATCTTGAAAATCTATTTTTCGCTTCTTCTCCTGAACTGAAAGGCCATTTGACTAGACACTTGGTAGGAAGCATTGGGGTAACTTGTAGATCTAAAATAGCTTAAACTGTTTGGATCTGAAATCCAAGGTTGGCCATCTTGAAACTTTTTTTCGCTTATTTTCCTGAACCAAAGGGCCAGTTGATTTGAAAATTGGTAGGAAGCATTGGGATGACCTGTAGATATAGATATAAAAATAGCTAAAATCGTTCCAATTGGAAATCCAAGATGGCTGCCATCTTGAAAATCTGTTTTTCCCTTCTTCTTCTGAACTGAAAGGCCAATTGACTCGAAACTTGGTAGGAAGCATCGGGGTGACTTGTAGATAAAAAATAGCTCAATCGTTGCAATAGGAAATCCCAAATTGCGGCCATGGGGGCCATCTTGAAAATCTGTTTTGAACTTCTTCTCCTGAATCGAAACGGCAGCCGACTCAAAGTTCAATGGAAGTATCGAGGTGACTTGTAGATCAACAGTAGTTAAAATCATTCTGATTGGAAATCCAAGATGGTTGCCATCTTGTTTATGTTTATTATATTTCCCTGCCACTGAGCTGTTTACATGTATAAAATCGTGATTCTTTAGAAACCACTTGGCCATTTGCCACCAAATTTCACATTGTTCATACTGTTGAAATGTGATTGAGAGTTTGTTCAAATGATCACGCTCCATTGACTGTCATGTCATATATACAGTGAAGATCCAATATATTGCGGTCCTCGGGGTCCAGAGTCTGCTATCGCGATATAAACGGAATAAACGGAGCACTATATAAGTCCAGACATGTACCATGCATGTATAATGGCATGCATAACACTCGCTTGGTTTGTCGCTATGGTAGTTTGCTGAGACATCACGGATAACTGGCATTCTGTCATGCTGTCACCATATTTCCTAATTAAAATTAGATTAGAATTGCTCTATGGCATAATTTACAATGGTGCGCTATGTCTAACAAGTAATTTCAGTCGAAACCAGCTGATAAACTACGTTTGAAAACAAGAAATCATCGGGTTGACAATTTAGGACACCATTTTGGATACTCTGGTTCCCTGGAACCAGAAGGGAAGTTACTAAAATTGCTTCAGTTGAGCTAAGATATTTTGAGTTGCTTCCCTTCGCTTATTATTGTGTTGCGGGCGCAAAAAGTTAATTTCTTTTTCTTTTAGTTTTATTGTTATTTTATTAATTTTTTTTTTTTTTTTGACACATTTGTTTTATTTCGAAATATTTATTGCTATAGAAGTGTAAAATAAGCGGGCTAAGATCTGTGTATGTGAGACAGAAACATCGTAAGACTATTGTCTTGTAAAATTTGTTGGTGTTGAAAAGGAGGTGGACCGTTTTCACCTGTTGAGCAAATTTAGTAATTGACTGATTGAGCATTGAGTAGATCTATGTACTCAATGATGATAATGATTATGACAATAACGGTGATATAATTTATTGTATGCCAATTATAATCAACGTGTGCGCTGATTGACACTACGTGGATTGTTTGTCATAATACCTGACGCGACTTAGCGTTGGGATTGGTGCGAAAAATCAATTACCGGAGGCAGAACGCGTTTTTTTTTTTCTTTCTGAAGTTATATAAAACAACAAACATTATGTTTTTAAATGTTTTATTTTAGCTTATGGAAAATTTGGGAGCCATGGCTGATTTGCGATATACTGGATTTCGCGAAATAACGGACTGCGATGTATTGGAGCTACACTGTATTCTTCAAAATTAAGAACTGCTTAAATGATGATCTTTTCATTAGTTTCATTAGTTGCTATGACAGGGTTGGGAAAATGTTGCATAACATCTGCATATCTGCAGTGGTTATGTCTCTCAAGCGAGCGACCCATGGCCCATGGGCCTTTCGTTATTCAATATAGTGTGTAATGCATCCGTCATTGATTTGTACCCGTGAGAGTCTCCCATATGTAGTGCGATGATGTCTCACCATCTTTTCTGATAATCCCAATCATAACAATAGGAAAACCTTGTCAACACTATATTTAGGGAACCATTTGAGCTAGGATCCTGATATTTTGCATACTTGTTAGGGTCAATATTTAGATGACCTGATTAACTTGTGAAGTTAGCCCCTTTTGACTCTGCCTGTATTACAGTGGGAAAACTTTGTCAACATGATATCTAGAAAAGCACATGAGCTAGGATTCTGATATTTGGCATACAGTAAGATCAGTTTGGAGACCACCTGATTAACTTTTAACCCATTGTAGTCGGGAGACCCGTAAAAGGGTACTTAGCAAACAGTGCAGACCCAGATCAGATGCCGCAGAATGCGGTGTCTGATCAGGGTCTCCACTGTTTGCAAATAGTTAAGCCATTTTTATCTAAGAATATGTAAATCTCATAGCTGGGTTCACCTAAAATTGAAATTGGACTCTTCCAATATATAATGTGGGAGAGTCCATTCCATATACAATGGGTTAAATGAATTACATAAAGTATTGATGGAATTATGCCACTTTTCAGACTTAACTATATAACAGTAGGAAAACTGTGTCAACATGAAATCTATAAGACATACTGATGTATTGCTTACCATTTGGGGTCAATGTTCAGATGACCTGATCAAGTTTTGGGCGAAATTCATAAAGAATTGGCAGAGTTATGCCCCTTTCAACTTTGCCTGTATAACAGTGGGAAAATGTTGTCAACACGATATCTAGAAAACTGCATGAGCTAGGATTCTAATATTTTGCACACAGTTTAGGATCAATGTTTAGATGACCCTTTTGAGCATATTCCATAAAATATTGACTCAGTCATGAACCATTTTTTTTTTTTTTTTTTTTTTTTTTTTTTTTTTGACTTTTTATAGCAGTTGGAAAACCTTGTCAACACAATATCTAGATAACTGCAAAAAGTAGAATACTGATATTTCGCCAATTAATTGGAATGATTGTTTAGATGACCTGATTAACTTCTATGCTAATTCTGTTATGCCTCTTTTGACTTTGTCTTTATTACAGTGGGAAAACCTTGTCAAAACAATATCTAGAAAACCACTTAGGCTAGAATCCTGACATTTTGCAAGCAGTTTAGAATCAATGTTTAGATAGCCTGATTAACTTTTGACTGAATTCTGTAAAAAAAATTGTCAGAGTTATGCCCCTTCCAACTTTGCATGCATTGCAATGGGAAAACATTGTCAACACAATATCTAGAAAACTACTTAAGCTAGGATTATGATATTTTGCATACAGTTTAGTATCAATGTTTAGATGACCTGGGCCCAGTTGTTCAAAGCTAACGACGTCGTTAGTTAACGATTCGTTAAAATTTAAATCCAGTGATACGCAAATATGCTGAAATTTTTTGCTGAAAAAATGTGAGTAGCTTTTGCAGTGCAAAAGCTACTCACATTTTTTCAGCAAAAAATATCAGAATATTGTATATTGAACCCACTAAAATAGTTAATGAAATGACCCTTAACGAGCTCGTTAAGCTAACAACGCTTTGAACAACTGGGCCCAGATTAACTTTTTATTAATTTTGACGGTTATGCCAGTTTTCTGACTTTGCCATTATAGCAGCTGGAAAATCTTGTCAACAGGAAATCTAAAGAACCACTTGAAGTAGGATCCTGATATTTTGCCAACTGTTTGTGATCAGTTTTTAGATGACATGGTTATGCCCCCAACTTCGAAGAAGTTGATGGGGCTTATTCATTTGGGCCTGTCTGTCCTTTACACATGCATA
The DNA here is from genome assembly GCA_964016985.1 of Anodontia alba. Taxonomy (NCBI): domain Eukaryota; kingdom Metazoa; phylum Mollusca; class Bivalvia; order Lucinida; family Lucinidae; genus Anodontia; species Anodontia alba. Next base: position 85,280,421 of record OZ024821.1, read on the forward strand.
CAGTCTGGATTGGCTAGGATCCTGAAATTTTATACTTAGGATCAGCATGAAAAATCAGCAGACCCATATTTTGTTCGTTTTTTTTATCATCCAGATTCTCCTTGCAGAATTATGCATTTGACTTAGGCATTTGAGGACAGGCAGTGGATGCCTTGTATGCACAAGTCTTCATACTTTGGTGGCTCAGTTGGATGCGCTGTCCGACTGGAGACCAGGAGGTCGCGGGTTCAACCCCCGCCGAGGTCGGCAACATTCTTTCGTGGAGATTGATCATGAAATATTTTCTACGGTCATTCTCTCCCTTCCGCTGATTCAAGAAGGGCAGCGAAAGGATGTGCACAATACTGGTTAACCGCTTAGAGGACTAAGCCTGCCCAGTAAACGTGTGGTTAGGTAAACTGACCGCGCTCGACATGACCCCATTGGGTTGACTGGGCCGTAAAACTCAACACAAACAAATTCATACATATTTATACTGACCAATCAATTTGAAACTTTGCAGGCTCTTTTGTCATGGTCTGTAGATAGCCGTATGGTTTTGGCATTATCAACAGTTTAATTTTGTCACTTTTTTTTTACTTTTGAATGTAGGCATTTTTGGTTCTTAAATATTACAAAAGTGCATTACAGATGGTACCTTGTCTGCACAACTCCTACTGTTTTTATACTGATCAGTTTGAAACTTTGCAAGCCCTTTTGTCATCATTTGTAGATGTGCATGTGGTTTTGGCATTATTGTCAATTTAATTTTTGTTACTTTTTTCGACTTTTGAACTTATCCATTTCTTACAGCTCTAATGCGTAACCACCCATTTTCGACCCTTTCTGTGGCAATCTCTCGACAATGCTGCATTGACAACGAAAACATCCACAACACAAATAACCATATGTGTGTCTATTGTGTGTGCTTGATGACATGCTGAACTTCTAGCAAAGTGCAAAATAAAATAAAGGACAATAAACACCACAAATTTTCACAGGTTTTCTGTGGCTTTTGGTACACATTCAGCATGCAAAAAATAATTCAGCCAATATGCGTGAAGTAGGTGGTCTGATATTTACTCCACAGACACCAATATCAATGGGCTGTTGAATGTAATTCCCAGTTTTTTAAATAATTTTCTCAAAACATTTATATCACTCATGAAACGCAGAAAATGCAAATTTGTTCACCTTTTTTGAGTCATCGAATGCTTAACCAGATGTTGCTCTAATTGTTTCATGTTTTTAACCGATGGTTACGCATTCTTTCATTTTGTAGGCATGCAAAAGCTGTGTACAAATTTCAACAAAGTCTGTGAACCATAAAATACAGGTCATGGTCAAACATGGCTGCCTACATTTAGATTGGCATACATCGATGTAGACAAGAAAGTGTCATACGGATGCCAAGGCAGACACCGATAGTATCTGCATCAAAACAATAAGTCCCCTTCCCCTTAGGTGGGGGGGACATAACTGAGCTGCAACTTGGGAAACATAGCTTCGAATATGTGCACTCAGTGAAGATTAAGATCAGCCTGTGCATTTGCACAGTGATCAAAATCTTTACTGAGCACATTTTGGATAGACAGTGATCAAAGTTTTATCATGCAGGCATTGAAGACCCTAATCAGACTGTGCAGATGTCAGAAGGTACATTTTTAGCTCGCCTGTACGAAGTACAAGGAGAGCTATTGTAGTCACCCCGGTCGTTTGCGTTTGCGTTCCCGTTCCCGTTCCCGTCACACTGCGTTAAAGTTTTTCAAATGCTTATATCTCAACAGTCACTCCTCACAGAGGCATCAAATTTGGAACTTAGGTACCTTGGAGGGTCTTCTGAGATTCCAAGAGAATAAACCCCTGGGTTCATGCCCCTGGGTGGGGCTAGGGGTCAGAATCTAGGACGCCTTTGTAATACTGTGTTAAAGTTTTTCAAATTCTTATATCTTGACTTTCACTCCTCATAGAGCATTCATATTTATATTTGGGTACCTGGAGGAGTCTTCTGAGATTCCAAAAGAACATACCCCTGGGTTCATACCTCAGGGTGGGCCTTGGAGTGGGGCTAGGGGTCAAAATCTAGGACACATTTGTAAAATCTTATATGCCTACAGGTTATAGACACAACTGGTTATACATCAGCTAACTATGTGACATGGGTTTAAGTGTAAGAGAGTGAAGGTCATGGTGACCTACATTTTACGGTCCAGGTCACCTAGATTTCACGGTCCAGTGATTTTGCCTTATATCTTGAATACTATTTGTTGGATAAATGTCACACCTTGGATATTAGTTCCATGTGACCCAATGAATGACCACTTACTATATCTAGGTCATTGTGACCTATATTTCATGGTTCAGTGATTTTGTCTTATATCTTGAATACTATTTGTTGGATAAATGTCACACCTGGGATATTAGTTCCTTGTGACCCGATTATTGACGTCAAAATATATCTCTGTTGGTGTGACCTATATTTCATGGTTCAGTGATTTTGCCTTATATCTTGAATACTATTTGTTGGATAAATGTCACACCTGGGATATTAGTTTCTTGTGACCCGATTATTGACGTCAAAATATATCTCTGTTGGTGTGACCTATATTTCATGGTTCAGTGATTTTGCCTTATATCTTGAATACTATTTGTTGGATAAATGTCACACCTGGGATATTACTTCCATGTGACCCAATGAATGACCACTTACTATATCTAGGTCATTGTGACCTATATTTCATGGTTCAGTGATTTTGCCTTATATCTTGAATACTATTTGTTGGATAAATGTCACACCTGATATATTAGTTCCTTGTGACCCGATTATTGACGTCAAAATATATCTCTGTTGGTGTGACCTATATTTCATGGTTCAGTGATTTTGCCTTATATCTTGAATACTATTTGTTGGATAAATGTCACACCTGGGATATTAGTTCCATGTGACCCAATGAATGACCACTTACTATATCTAGGTCATTGTGACCTATATTTCATGGTTCAGTGATTTTGCCTTATATCTTGAATACTATTTGTTGGATAAATGTCACACCTGGGATATTAGTTCCTTGTGACCCGATTATTGACGTCAAAATATATCTCTGTTGGTGTGACCTATATTTCATGGTTCAGTGATTTTGCCTTATATCTTGAATACTATTTGTTAGATAAATGTCACACCTGGGATATTAGTTCCTTGTGACCCGATTATTGACGTCAAAATATATCTGTTGGTGTGACCTATATTTCATGGTTCAGTGATTTTGCCTTATATCTTGAATACTATTTGTTGGATAAATGTCACACCTGGGATATTACTTCCATGTGACCCAATGAATGACCACTTACTATATCTAGGTCATTGTGACCTATATTTCATGGTTCAGTGATTTTGCCTTATATCTTGAATACTATTTGTTGAATAAATATCACACCTGGGATATTAGTTCCTTCTGACCCGATTATTGAAGTCAAAATATATCTCTGTTGGTGTGACCTATATTTCATGGTTCAGTGATTTTGCCTTATATCTTGAATACTATTTGTTGAATAAATGTCACACCTGGGATATTAGTTCCATGTGACCCAATGAATGACCACTTACTATATCTAGGTCATTGTGACCTATATTTCATGCTTCAGTGATTTTGCCTTTTATTTTTATTACTATTTCATGGAGAATTGTCATACCTGGATTATTATATCTATGTGACAAAATGATTTACATACAAATACATCTAGGTCAGTGTGACCTATATTATATGGCTTAATGATAAAAATGTTACAATATAAAATGTACCCAGCAGGCGAGCTCGCTGTCCTACGACAGCTCTTGTCTCACCTTGCTGTTCAATTCTTTCGTAAATGTAGATTATGCCTTGATCTGAATGGGACTAAAAGAGTATTACAAACTGATGTACAAAACCTTAAGTAAATGAAATGCAAACTAGAAAATGTTTTTAATCATCTCTCTCTCTCATATATATATATATATATATATATATATATATATATATATATATATATATATATATATATATATATATATATATATATATATATATATATATATTTGTTTACTAAGATGACATTTTATATGAATCATCTGGCCAGCACAGTTCACATGAAATCTTAAGCCATATTTTCTCAGAAAAAACAACAAAAAAAAAAACAGACTACTAAAATATTTGGATGGTGCTTTAAAGGTTAAATGCTGATATTTCAGAATTGAAAGATGCTGAAACTGAACTTCTGAAAGAGGTTGTAGAAGAGGTTACTCCTAAAGATATTGAAAATATAGAAGCTGCTATAGAACATATAACCTTGCATGAAAAAGGAGAATTGGAGGAGATCAAAGAAGAATTTGCTGAATATAAGGAGGTAAGAGCTATGCAAACCATTATCAGCCTATAGCTCCAGATAAGGCAATTTTTTACAGCCGAAAAGTACTGACATTTTTCTTATTTCTCCAGAAAAACATATGTTCTGGTACTCATTATATGCGCCTCTGCAAGGTGCTTCTAATGAGTACCCACAACATATGTTTTCATGGAGAAATAAGAAAAATATTATGTGGATATCTCCTGATCTGGAGTTAGGTTAGACCAATTTAATGTAAACACGAATAATGTAAAAGGAACTGAAAAAACTCAGATTTTAGCTCACTTGAGGCTTATAGGTGAACTGATAGTATATGCGGACTCATTGTCCATCCATTTGTCACCATCTGTTTGTCAGTCCTCCACGCTCTTCAGACATCTTCTGATCAGAAACCACTGGGCCAATCAAAGCCAAATTTCATATGGAATCTTCATGGGCGGGGGGGAACAAAAGTTTATTCACCACATCTGGATCACATGATCAAGATGGCTGCCATGCCCATATATGTTGAAAACTCTTATTTTTCTTCTCTGGAACCAAAGGGCCAATGGCCTGGGGGCTTAGTATGCAGCACTGGAGACATGGGCCCAATGAAGTTTGAAAAAAATTATGACCTTGGATTGACCTTGACCTTTTTTACAGAAAGGTCAAATGTTTTACATAGATTTTTAAAGCAAAACTTTAAAAATCTTGTCTGAAAGTAGAAGACCCAGGCTTTGATATTTGGCTTCATCTTGTGGATGGCTACCAAGATTGTTCAAATTATAGCTTTGGACTTGTTTTACATAGACTCATGTTTGGAAAACTTTAAAAATCTTCTGTGAAACTAGAAGTACAGGCCTTTGATATTCGGCATGTAACTTTATTTATTGGGTCTCTACCAAAATTGTTCAAATAATAGACCTTGGAGCTCTCTTGTTTTATAAAGAATCATCTAGAGAAAACTTTAAAAACCTTCTTGTCTGAAACTAGGAGGCCCAGGTCTTTGATATTTGGTATGTAGCTTTATCTTGTGGACCTCTACAAAGCTTGTTCAAATTATGTCCTTGGGATCAAAAATGGCCCCACTCCAGGGTTCACATGTTTCACATAGACCTATATAAGATAAACTTTCAAAATCTTCTTGTCTTAAACTAGAAGGCACATGCCTTTGATATTTGTTATATAGATTTATTACATCATCTGAGCCCTTAGGCTCATAGGTGAGCTTATAGTATAGGCAGGTTCTGGCATCTGTCAGTCCTCAGCTACACTCTTCAAACATTTTCTCCTCAGAAACACTGGGCCAGTCAAAGCTTAATTTCATATGTAGCCACAGTGGGTAGGGTGAAAGATTTTTTTTACATAGACACTTACGAGGGATGTTCGAAATGAATTGCTTATTTCTATCGGGAGACTTCAAATTTCAAGTTAGTCCAAAAGTACTCATTTCATGCCCTCGAAGTACTCCCCATGGCTAGAAATGCAAAGTTTACACATCAGCCGATGTATCCACTTCTTGAAGGCGTCACGGTACGCTGATTTGGGCACAGTAATAAGGTACTGAAGAATGGCAGATCCAAGTGCCTGTCGGGACTGGTAAATCCGCCCAGCAAGGAATGCTTTCAATTTCCGAAACAAAAAGAAATCACATGGGGCAAGGTCTGGGGAATACGGGGGGTGAGGCAAAACAGTTACTTTTTCTTTCTTCAAAAATGCCGTAACTATTGCTGAGGTATGAGCTGGGGCATTGTCATGTAGAAGACGGACATGTTTAAAACCAGTGGCAGGGCGTCGTTTCTTTTTCAGTTTCTTCAGTACTATGTCTTTGTAGTACTTTCCGGTGATGCTTTTGCCCTTTTTCACTGGCACTTTTATTGCGACTCCTTCACCAGAGAAGAAGATTGCATACAAAACCTTCTTTGTACTCAAAGAACGTTTGGCAATTATCGGGCGTTTGCTGTGTTTAGGGGCCCAGATCTTATTGCTAACCTTTCTGATGGGCTCAAAATAATGGACCCAGGTTTCATCACCTGTGACGACATTGGCAAACTGCTTTTTTTCATATTTTGGAAACATTTGAAGCAGCTTTTTGGCCACTTTAACCCATTGCCTCTTTTGCTCGTCAGTCAACAGATGTGGCACCCATCTAGCAGAAATCTTTCTGACTTTCAAATGCTTCTTCAAAATAAGGTGAACCATTGATAGTGATATGCCTACCTTTCGTGCAATATCACGAACTGTAAATCTGGCATCTCCTTCAATGATTTTCTTTATTTTGGAAACGATTTCTTTACGAGATGCAGATTTTGGCCTACCTGATTTCGGTGCATTTTTGATGGACTCTACACCAGACTCAAATTTCTTTTTCCACCGCCGAACTGTGTCATAAAACACACAAGAAGGTCCAAAAGCAGTAGAAATTTCAGTCATCAGCTTCTTCAAAGAACAACCAAGTTTTGAGCGAGCTTTGATGTAAGCCCGTATTTCATCTTTTTTGTCGACGCTTCTACCAACCATTTTTACTGCAGTGGTCAATGACTGCGTGTATTCAAATGGCAAATTTTATGTCTTACACTTAGTCTAACATGTACATTTATATACCATTGTGTAGATATTGAATAGCCCTATACAGGTATGTATTGGTTTTTATCGTGCCCCACGTGGATATCGAGCTAGAGGACAATAAGCAATTCATTTTGAACATCCCTCGTAAAAGGAAAACTTAAAAAATCTTCTAGTCAAAAACTAGAAGGCTCAGGCCTTTGGTATTTATGTCCCCTCACCTATGCGGATGGGGACATAATGATTTTGGTGCCAATCCCATTGGCGTAGGCATTGGCATGACACTTTCTTGTTTGCACAATATCTTGTGAACTGTTGGTTGGATTCTTACCAAATTTTCATGGGTATACAATTGGGGCAAAATTAAAAAAAAAAAATAAAATAAAAAAAAAAGTCTGTTCATAGGTTTCTAAATTTTGCCATTCTTGAAAAAGTTTTGTAACAGATTTCTCGCAAACTATGAAAGCTAGAAAGCTGATAGTTCAATACCCGAAAAGGGGCCAAGGGTTCATAACTCTTTGAGTTATGTCCCTTGGTAGGTTTTCAAAAAAATAAAATGCATTTTGCTCAATAACTTTTATGTTTGTGTCCTAATTCAGTGAAACTTATTCCACGCTTGGTCTCCAAGGTAAGGAAAGTGTGGTGGCAGAATGGTGGCCTAGGGCCCATAGCTTTTGCAGTTATATCCCATCATAGGTTTCCAAATTTTGCCATTCTTGAAAATTTTCCTAACAGATTTCTCAAGAACTATAAAAGCTAGAAAGATGAAAGTTCATATAAACATAGACAATTACTGGGTGTGTCGTGTATACCCGAATAGGGGCAAAGGGTTCATAACTCTTGGAGTTCTGTCCCTTGGTAGGTTTTCAAAAAATTAAAATGCATTTTGCTCAGTAATGTTTATGTTTGTGGTCCTACTTCGATGAAACTTATACCTACCTTGGTCTCTAAGGTAAGGAAGGTGTAGTGGCAGATTGGTGGTCTAGGGCCCATAACTCTTGGAGTTATGTCCCTTCAAAGGTTTTCAAATTTTGCCATTCTTGAAAATTTTCATAACAGATTTCTCGGGATCTATGAAAGCTAGAAAGCTGAAAGTTCGTATAAACATGACAATGACTGGATGTATCGTATATACCAGAATAGGGGCCAAGGGTCCATAACTCTTGGAGTTATGTCCCTTGGTAAGTTTTCAAAAAATGAAAATGCATTTTGCTTAATACTTTTTATGTTTGTAGTCATACTTCGATGAAACTTATACCACACTTGGGGGCTTGAAAAACTGATACATGCATGGACAGTGGATTGATGTCTCTTGTATTCAGGAATCGGGGCCAAGGGCCCATAACTGATGGATTAAAATCCATTGATAGGTTTTATGATACCATGTTACCATGTCTTGCATTGTTGTTTTCTGGTAAGAGTTAATTCAAAATATTTCAACACTATGTATTTCTCCTCTGATAGAGCTACAGCGGGGCTATAGTCAGATCCTCTGACAGTTCCAGCTTTACATAGTCTCAGTTAAGGAAACACTTTAAAAATCTTCTTGTAGGATACACAGACCAAAGGTTTTTCAAACTGTACTGGCTACCATACCTATTTGTTTCATTCTTAAAAAATGTTACTGTAAACTTGCTCTACCAAGATTGTTAAAATTAAAGCCTTAGGGTGAAAAGCAGCTATGCCAAGGGTGTCAGTGGTTTTACATAGATCCATTTAGAGAGGTAGTTTAAAAATCTTGTGTGAAATTAGAAGGCCCAGGCCTCTGATATTTAGTTGTAGCTTCATCTAGTAGGCCTATACCATGATTGTTCAAATTATAGCTCTGGGGTAAAACAGCCCTGCGGGTTTCCAAGATTGTTCAAATTATAGCCCTGGTTTATTATTTTTACAAGGGAGACAACTTTTGTGGTTTCTCCTGCACACTGAGGCATTTCTGGAACAGAGCTTATTTAACCCATTGTAGACTGAATTGACTTTCCCACACTATATATTAGAAGGGTCCAGTTTCAATTTTAGGGAGGTGAGGCTATGAGATTTACATATTTCTAGAGAAAAATGGCTAAACTATTTGCAAACAGTGGAGACCCTGATCAGATGCTGCATTCTGCGGCGTCTGATCTGGGTCTGCACTGTTTGCCAAGTACCCTTTTACGGGTATCCCAACTACAATGGGCTAAAAAGGAAAGGATTTGCAAACTGGCAAAAATTTCATTGCAGGGTTATCTACTCTTGGCACTTAAGCCTGTTTTTTTTCTGAGTTTGTGAATCAAATTCAGTTTGTTTCATTCTCATCCAGTTTCATAGAAATGATTGTGAGTTGTAGGTGGTGGTAAAGGTCTGTTATGATTGAAGCAGGTAGGGGAAAGGGATATGTTAGTATTTCTTCTGTTTCCACATTCTTATTTGTGTTTTCTGTCCTGCTCTATTTCTCTCTTTCTTGTAACTTGGTACAAAGTATCTCGGTGACTTGTAGAAAAAAAAAAAAATAATAACTGAACTGTTTTGATAAAAAAATGGCTAAAATCGTTCTGATCAGAAGTTCAAGATGGTTGTTGTAGTCTGTTTTGAACTTTTTCTCCTGAACCAAAAGCCAATTGACTTAAAACTTTATTGGCAATATCATAGTGACTTGTAGGTCAAAAGTAGCACAATCATTCTGATTGTAAATCCAAAAATGCCACCTTTGCCACCATCTTGAAAATCTATATTGAACTTCTTCTCTTGAACTGAAAGTCTTGACTGGAAACTTGTCTGGTAATCAGGTGAGCGATCCAGGGCCATCTTGGTAGGAGATTTCTTGAAAAGTTACTGTCAGGAGGGAGAAGTAAAGATAAAGATAAAAATATAGAATTAGATTGATCAAATAAAATAATTTTCAAACAGAAATATACATGTAAAAGTGCAGTCCTTCCACTCCAAATTTAAAGGGACATAAAATAAAAATAAGATTTGAAATGTAAATTTTATTTTTCTGGAGGGCTTAAATCATAGGGTAGGCTCTCCTATAAAGCTAAAATTAAAAATAAATAAATAAATAAATAAATGTCCAATTTGAATATAACTGTACAGTTTGAAAATTCTGAAGTAATTAAAATTTGGTATAATTTGTTGTAAGCAGTATCTTTCACATTTATCTCATTAATGTTGTGAACTCAATCAGTTTTCCTCTCTTAATACAAGTTGTCAAGAATTTAATAGCAGAATATTATTTTTTGATTGAAATTAGTTTTTGCTAAGTGGTTGTTGGATTCGTTATTTATAGGTCAAGTGACTCTCAATTATAGTCGATGAATGCTGTGTGTAACTGCGTCTTTGATCATAACATGCAGTCATCCACACAATCTGATTAGGGTCTTCACTGTCTACTTTAGAATCATGAGGTACAGTAGAATGTATCAACAGACTACAAAGACCTTGATGAGACCGAGCAGATTTTCAGGTTTTATCTGGATTTGCAGATTGTGCATACCATATTTACTCTAAATATTGGGACACCTTAACTACATACCATACTTGTTCTAAAATTTGAAAATGTCTATTTTACAACCTGTTGATGTGTCTAGAATAATGCTGGATGAGTGCCAAATGGTGTAGACACAGATCAGATGCCACATTCTGGGGTATCTGATCTGGTCTTCTCTGTTTGCTCAGGCCTGTCTGTCCCAATAGTTAGGGTTATTACGGTATGTTCTAAAGCTTATTTTCACATTTTTTTTTTGCAACCCGCTGATCATTGACTTATCACCATCAAATAGCTTCAGTAAGAGGAGTATTAAAATATATATAGTATCACCGCTGTCCGTACGTACGTCCATACCTACGTCCCGTACGTAACACTTTTGGTTTCCATGCAATATCTTTTGAAAGGATTGGTGTATTGGATTGAAATTTTATACACAGGTATATAATATTAAATACAGGTCAAGTTCGATTTAGGGTAAAATCTGCCAATTATTATACCCCCGTTTGAAAAACAGGGCGTATTTTGTTACGGGGTATGGCGTCCATCCGTAAACTTTTTTGTTTCTGGCTAACTCCTCCTACAGTTTACATCCAATCAAGCTGAAACTTGGTATATAATTAGACCATGATGTGGCGCAGCGCATATTGTTTCGGGGTTACAGTCCACCAAATATTTGCAGAGTTATGCCCCTTAGAAAATTTCTGTAAACTTTTCATTTCCGGTTAACTCCTCCTACATTTTACATCCAATCAAGCTGAACCTTCATATATAGTTAGACGATGATGTGGAGCAGCACATATTGTTTCGAGGTTACAGTCCACCAAATATTAGCAGAGTTATGCCCCATTGAAAATTTCAGTTGACTTATCGTTTCCGGCTAACTCCTCCTACAGTTTACATCCGATCAAGCTGAAACTTGATTTGTAGTTAGACCATGATGTGGAGCAGCGCATATTCTTTCAAGGTTACAGTCCACCAAATATCAGTAGAGTTATACCCCTTTGAAGATTTCTATTAATTTTTCGTTTCTGGCTAAATCCTCCTACAGTTTACATCCAATCAAGCTGAAACTTCATGTACAGTTAGACCATGATATGGTGCAGTGCATATTGTTTCGCGGTTACAGTCCACCAAATATTAGCAGAGTTATGCCCTTTTGAAAATTTCAGTTGACTTTTTGTTTCCGGTTAAATCCTCCTACAGTTTACATCCTATCAAGCTGAAATTTTATTTGTAGTTAGACCATGATGTGGAGTAGCGCATATTGTTTCAAGGTTACAGTCCACCAAATAATAACAGAGTTAAACCCCCTTGAAAATTTCTATTAATTTCTATTAATTTTTTGTTTATGGCTAAATCCTTCTATAGTTTACATTCGATCAAGCTGAAACTTCATAAATAGTTACATGATGATGTGGAGCAGCACATATTATTTCGAGGTTACAGTACTCCAAATATTTGCAGATTTATGCCCCTTTGAAAGTTTTGTAAACTTTTTGCAGCATATTGTTTGGAGGTAATCGTGTGCAAATTTTATTTTATAATAGGTATATTTTTTGCAAATAACTAAAGTTTTGGTCATATGGGCAAGATATGGATTTTTTTTTTCTTCTTCTTTTATTAGATTTGTAAGGAAAGGTTACAGTTATTAAATCGTTATGAATACATAATTCTTTTTGGATTTTTTTGTTTTTTTTGTTTTTAATACTCTTCTGATTTGGCTCCCTTGAAGAACAAAAATAAAATCAGTATTAAACAAGTTAAAGGTTTACCAAAAACATTTCTTGCAGCATTTTTTTTTTTTTTTTTTTTTTGGGGGAGGGGGGGGGGGAGGGTATTTTTGTTTTGTTATTGTTTGGTCCGATATTGAAGTATAGGAAAAACAAATCAGCCAAAGGCTCATATGAGCTTATAATATAGTTATGCTTCTGTGGTGTGTCCTCCGTCACAAAGCACTTCTCCCTAGAAGCAGCAAACTTCTCCCTATTTTAACTTCATAATACATTAACCTATAGATAATGTGCTATTCTCTTCTGTTTTCACACCTTCCACAGAAAAAACGACCTTTCAGTCATTAATTAAAGTCTTAAACCAGAAGGTCCCTTAGGCAGTTACCTGTGTGACGTAACTCTTCCCGCTCAATTGATCACTTGTCAGTTTCTTTTCTGTGGACAAAGAAATTCAACAAGGATTATTTACCTGTGATAGAAATTTGGATTATTTCTTTCCTCACGGATAAATTTCTGTATCCTTGTGTTTCTTTTGTTTATTTATCACTCCTTTCACTTTCTATGTTATTTAAAATTTTCAATTTTCGATTTCACTTATTTTTTGACTGGCCTTTTCTCGACATGCATTTTTGCGACTCTCGTTATTCGGCACAACGCTCATGTGTGATCGGTTCGATAGTCGTGTTTATATATGCAGAATATTTTTTTTTTCGTTCCAGGTTATTCAGCATTTACGATATGATTTTCCTGGACTTTTATTTGCAGAGATCTTCAGTTGGCTAAAGATTCTCATGGTGGAGAAGCTGATTGTAAAGAACTTGTCAACCCTTGATGGGTTATAAGACAATTCTTTACTGATGGGAGCCCCGCCCCATATGGCTATACTGCCGGGGTAAGACCCATCAAGGTGGCATCTTTGGGTACTTAGTATCCGATAAAGTCTTAGTCCACCAGTCACCGGTCACCAGTCAACCAGGCACCAGTCAATCAGCTTCACCAGTCACCAGGCTCCAGTCAACCAGGCACCAGTCACCAGTCACCGGTCAACCAGGCACCAGTCAACTAGTCTCCAGTCAATAATTTAATTATTTTCTGGAAAGACTTAGTTTTTTTGACATATTTCAACGGACAAAATAGTCACGTATACTAACTTCCGGTCATTATGTCTAATTATTAAAATTTTTCATGGGACAAAGTATTTCTGATACTTATACCCGGTCATATTATTATATTATTTCTGATTTTTCACCAGGCAAACTTTTACAGAAAGTGTCTGGTCAATTTTGCCTAATAATTAATTATCACCGGGGAAAAGTTTCGAATACTTGTGCCCGGTCAGTTTTCATATATAATCTCCTTTTTTCATCGGACTAGAGTTACGAATACTACTATCCGATCAATTTGTCTAATTACTTATAACTTTACCGGGCAACAGTTACGAATACTAGTGTCCGGTCTTTATGTCGGGTAACTAGTGTCAAAATAGTGATCACTAATTCCGGAACAATCTATTATCATTCATAGAGCTCCATTCACTTTTAAGTCAATGAATATAGGTTATTAAGTGAAATACATAGTAACTTTTTATACATAAAATTCTGTATAGTCTTTCCCGAATCAGACTAGAATCTTTAATATTCCATTGACTTATTATAGAAGTGTAATTCCATTAATATTTTAAATTAATTTATGTTTTATCTCTTTCATCCGCTAGAAAGAGTTAAACTTCCAACTATAACAAAATTTTTACCGGGCAGCAGTTCGTAGACTAGTGCCAGGTCATTCAAATTATGTTTTATCTCTTTCATTCGCTAGAAAGCGGTTAACTTCCGGCTCTAACAAAAATTTCACCGGGAGGCAGTTTGTAGAGTAGTGCCAGGTCATTCTAACGAAATTCCACTGGGCAGTAGTTTCGTAGACTAGCGTCACGTCATTGTGTCGGATTACTAGTGACCGAGTAGTAGTCACTAGTACTCGCTCAACGTATTTTTATTTTTTAAGCACTATAGACATGTATAGTCTTGGGTTATAGGTTATTGAATGACAGCGATGGGTTCTAATACCTAGTAGCCCCTTATATTGTTGAATTCTGTCCAGTCCCTTTTGAACTAGACTTAAATTCTATATATATATTTATTCTTGAAAATGAATTAAGAATTATCGGTTACGATCAAATTCGCAATTCATTCACTAAGTGTAGAAGGTACTTCCACCTATAATTATATCTCTTTTATTCGCTAAAGAGATTAACTTCTTACATATTCACCTTATTCGGCTCTAAGGCAAAGGTGAACTATAAAACTATCATTATTTATAAGAAGAAAAATATACATGAAATCTAAAAATCTTTCTTCTTTCCTCCCCTGTTTTTTTTGTTTTTTTTTTTCTTCTACATGCTCTGATATGTAATCAGCATGTAATCTAAGTAGTAAATTGACAAGAAAGTAGCAATCGATCTTTTCTACTTTCTATTAATTTTTCATTCATAAGATACTGGAAATCTACACAAATCAGATAAATAAATTAACAGTTTATTTATTTATCCGCTACCTCTCTAGATTACTACGATTTAAAATTCTAGTTGAGGTACATATTTTCCTTTTGCCTTTCTACATGGAAAATAGTTGATCCGTTAAGCTATTATTCTATTGTATACTATCTTTTGATTGATTATATAAGAGTCTAGGTCAGTCGTGCTCTGTCAAAACTCTGCTATAAAATAATAAATAAGAAGAAAATCTTATATTTAGGCATAGATATAATTCGATACGTTCTTTACTTTGCCTGTTTAATGTTTTCTTCTGGATCATTTAAGACTACGATAGCAATATACCAGATAATTTTATCTCAGTAAGAATCTATTACGCTGAAGATTCTTCATCTTGGAATACTAATTTTATTATGATTATAATTAGAAATTATTTAGGAAGGTTTAAAACTTATAATTACTAGACCCAATTAATCCTCGTATATTATAGGTCTACTTTATCTTTATTGAGGAATAGTTTTGCTTCGACTAGCTCTATACCTCTAATATTTTATTTATAACTAGAGTCCATGTCAATCAAAATTTTCTCGCACCTTTGATATTGACAATGGATACATATTTAGTAAAGGCATTAATTATTCAGTACGTGACAGATTATTATTGCCTAAATTAGATATTATATACAATACTTTCCTTTTGATTTTTTTTTATTGACTTTGTAACTATTCAGAAACTGCCAAAGTCAATCATTTCCTTCCTCTAAACTTATCGAAGCTCTAGATTATATTGATATATATTTTTAATATATGCTTAGAGGTTAATTAACAAGAGTTTACCTCATAATAGCAGATATTATCATATTCATATTAATCAATGTACGGTCTAGGCTTAGACAAAAGGGAAAACATCCTTAATTACGAGCCGGTAAAGAATTAAGATACACTTAATTATCTCTTTACCCCTTCTTTATGTTTACATTCGTTAAAGGGATCATAGTAATTCTCGCTAAGAGTTCAAGTTCAGTTTGCGAATAATGCAAAGATTAATATCTTGATTTCCAGTCCGCATCAAAAATGGTCTATATATATATAGATAAATATCTTTTCCAAAACTGGATATTTATTTTTTATGTTTTTTTTTCCACACAATAAGTCATTTCAAGACGTCCAGATGATTTTGAAATGCACTGCTTCAGTTTATAATATAGAATATGTTTATATAAATTTCACAACGTAGTAAGTGCTGCACCTACGTTCCTGGTCAGATCTTACTTTTGTGATACGTTTTTGAACATACTGAAAGTTTTTCCGTATACATTCGGTAAATAAACTTTCGAGTAGCATTTATGCTTTTTAACATTCAGATTATTTGATAATAGTTGGAGATAATATATTATACCGATATTTATATATCTATCTTTATTATTTATCTTTCTCAACTTACTTTTAAGTTAGATTGACCTTATCACTACGTTCCAGGTTTAAATCAAGTTAACATTATGGACCAGTCACTTTTTTATTTCCTAAATAATATTTTAACAGTTTTTCTCAGTATTCAGAGCATAACAACTTCATGAATACTTGGAAATAATTCAATTCTACGCTTGTTAAACTAAGCCTAAAACAAGCCCTAGTTTTTAGAATGGATATTATCCTTCGATTCAGCTCATGGAGATACATCCATTTAGATCCCTTTATCTCTATTTCAATCATACAAAATTCTAATGACTAAGTACTCTTTTCTATGTACGAATACAGAATATCGAGTCACTGTTGCTGCATATTGGTTAAAGATTAAACAAATTTTATCTTAAACCTATATGACGTTAAATTAATTATTATCTCTTTCATATTTATACATGTTTTTACCCTTCCGTTAGGGATCATGGTAATAATATTATTTTATTACTCTCTATGGTTTACATATACATCTCGAGAGTATATATATATATATATATATATATATATATATATATATATATATATATATATATATATATATATATATATATATATATATATATATATATTTATATATATGTAAATATGTATCTATATTTTCTTCCTGAATTCATTTGCGAGTACGTAATTTGATATTTCAGGAATTACCAATTATGCAGACATAAATTTTATTCTATTAATATTCAATTCTAAAAATTTGATTGAATATTTATCTATAAAATTCTGGACAGTAATTTTATAGCGAGTTATATGTTTAATAATTCCTTGCTTAATAAATAGTTACACTTAACCTTTTCTTTATAGCAGGAATTTGTTCCGTAGTATAATTTTAATTTAGTATTCATATATTTCTTACTATTCTTAAATATGCGTATAGAATAGTAATACTATCTCTTAACTTATAAATCTAGTGTTTTAGAGATTATTAATCAGTACTATTGTATAATTGTTCTTCAGAGATTATCACACTATTACTTTTTCTCTGAGTCCTTCTCTTTTTATGAACATGTTGATTCGTCATTACAAAGTGGACTTTTTAACATTTCTTGATTTCCATGATTATTTACTCAATAGTACTTTTCATGGCAATCTTCTGGTATAGAAAGATTCTATCCAGCTTATTTATTATTGCTTAATCTTATCAGTACGGTAAGATTTAGCCAAACTATGACCGTCTTACTGTTAGCTGCGATCAACCTTATTCTTATCTCTCTTATTGTCTGTCAAACTCTTAAGTTATGATGTTGACAGTTTCTTCTTTATTATTTTGTCAGGACATCAAACGTTTTTATATGTCTATGACAAAACTAATTATCAATGGTTTAGGTTGTTTTTTCTTCCCAGCAGTTTTATGCAAACCCTGTATTATTTTATTGCTTGACTAAAAATTCGTAATACAATTAGTCTAGCAATAGTTTTAACCATTATGTTTGTCTATACCTTTTTCTTCTGATGGATAACTGAGTTATAGTTAAGTTAACTCCAACTACTTTTATTATCTCCCCTTCTTTAATTTGATCAAAGGGGAATAATTATACAACATTATGGTTATTTTAAGTCTATGTCTGTTCATCGGAAACTGTCCTATCGCTCCAATTAACAGAATCTAATTAGTTTATAATTCTAATAGCTTAGTCTATTACAATTAGATAGCTTCACATATCTAGAATTTTATCCAAAATACCTACATATGTCATTTATCTATAGGAAACTCCACCGAGTAGACTTTTTCTTATTTATTCAAGACCCTAGATAGACTACTTACAGTGTATGGTCTTGGCTTTTTGTTTTACAAATTTTGTTTTGAAAATATTATTTCTATATTCCTAGCTTACTTTGCGATGGAATATTTATGTTATGTCTCAATGACTCCTTTTTCTTTTTGAAGCCAATTGTTGTTTCCCAAAAAGAAAAAAAAAGGGGGGGGGGGGGGCAATGTTAGGTCTCTGAGACTTAAGAACTGGCTTCCTCTAGAGTCTACTATTATATATAAGGTTGTTAGATCATAACACCTTAAAGATATGCTATTTTGTGAATCTAGATCATTCTTTCAATTAAATATAGAATTAGAATGTATCTGATTCCTTAGAGTTTCCTGAGCCTTTAACCAGAAGTGGTGAGATATTATTGGTGTTAGAATTAGGAGAGCACCTCCTTCCTATTCTGGTGGTCGGGTGGTGCGAAGGTGCTGTGTATCTTGCATCACTGGGGCGTCCAACTGATATTGGCTTACAGTTGGGCAAGGCCTGCTATCCTTGTAGTGGGTAAGGGTAGAGGGGGAATGTTTTTATCTCTTCTGTTTCTTCACTTTCATTCCGGTTCCTCTTTCTTCCCTGTCCCTCTCTTTCATCTCCTCTACTCTCTCTTCTCTCTCTTTTCTCCCTTTCTCTGGGAGACGACACAAAATGACCCTCAAGGGTTGACGTGTCGTTAAACCCCAACACCTTCCTATTCTGCAAATTCTAGCACATTATCTATAGGTTGATGGATTATGAAGTTAAAATGAAGTTTTTTAAAAGTAAAACATATTTTAACGAGTAATACTTTACCTATAGATAATCAATTATCTCCCTCCGCCCTGCCTCGCTTATCTCTCCTAATTGTGTCTATTGTTTTACACATAAAAGAAACTGACACGTGATCAATTGAGCGGGAAGAGTTACGTCACACAGGTAACTGCCTAAGGGACCTTCTGGTTTAAGACTTTAATTAACGACTGAAAGGTCGTTTTTTTCTGTGGAAGGTGTGAAAACAGAAGAGAATAGCCAATTATCTATAGGTTAAGTATTACTCATTAAAATATGTTTTACCTTTAAAAAACTTCATTTTCCCAGGAGGGAGAAGTCACTTCTTCCTTAATTCCTGGGCCAGCTTGGTCGCTTAGGTTACAGCTCACCAAATATCAGCAGAGATATGCCCCAATGAATTTTTTTTTTTTTTTTTTTTTTTTGTAATTCCACTTACAGTTTATATCCGGAGCACTGAATTATACAGGAGCCAGTTTTTGTGCTACATCTTTTTACTTGCCATAGGTGTATAATGCCCTACTTGGCGGAGCTCTTGTTTTGGGAGTTATGGCCCTTTTCAACTTTGAAATATTTTCAACTTTGAAAAATGGTTTCCGTGCGATATTTTTTGAGAGGGTTGGTGTATTGGACTGAAATTTTTTACACAGGTATAAAATCATAAAATGTAGGTCAAGTACGATTTAGGGTAAATTCCACCAATTATTTTTGGAGTTACGGCCCTTTATCAATGTTGAAAAATAGTTGAAAATGGTTTCCTTTTGATATCTTTCGAAAAGATTAGTGTATTGGATTCAAATTTTATACACAGGTATATAATCATAAAATGTAGGTCAAGTACGATTTAGGGTAAAATCCACCAATTATTTTTGGAGTTAAGGCCGTTTATCAATGTTGAAAAAAAGTTGAAAAATGGTTTCCGTTTGATATCTTTTAAAAAGATTAGTGTATTGGATTCAAATTTTAATCACAGGTATATAATCATAAAATGAGGTCAAGAACGATTCAGGGTAAAATCCACCAATTTTTTTTGGAGTTATGGCCCTTTCTCAACTTTGAAAAATGGTGTCCGTTTGATAACATTTTAAAAGATTAGTGAATTGGATTCATATTTTATACAGAAGCATATAATTATAAAATATAGATCAAGTTTGATTTAGGGTAAAATTCACCAATAATATTTGGAGTTATGGCCCTTTATCAGTTTTGAAAAATAGTTGAAAAATTGTTTCCGTTCCATATCTTTTCATCCGGACTCCCCAGGTTTACCTTTTGGTTAACCTTTTTTCAAAGTTGTGTTACCGTTATTCTTCAGCCGATTGCTTTCATATTTAGTAGGGATAGAGAGGATGACCAGTAGGTGTGTCACGTGCAAGAGAGACAACTCTAGCTGACTCCGTTTTGGAGTTACCTCCCATAGTTTTTAAATCTTGTGCGGCCCATAACTCTAAAACCCTTTAAGGTATTTTCATTAGGTAGAGGACATTGAGTAGGTGTGTCGCGTACAAGAAAGACAACTCTAACTCACTGTGTTCGTGAGTTATCTCCCATAGTTATAAAATCTTGTGCAGGCCATAACAATAACTTGATCAAGTTGTAGAGGACATTGAATAGGTGTGTCACATACAAGAACAACAACTCTAGCTGACTCCCTTTTGGGAGTTATCACCCATAGTTGTTAAATCTTGTGCGGCCCATAACTCTAAAACCTTTTAAGTTATTTTCATGATACTTCACCAATAGGTAGAGGACATTGAGCAGGGGTGTCGCGTACAAGAATGGCAACTCTAACTGACTGCATTCTGGAATTATCTCCCATAGTTATGAAATCTTGTGCAGGCCATAACTCAATAACCCTTTGTGATATTATCATGATACTTGATCAAGTTGTAGAGAACATTTGAGTAGGTGTGTCACATAACAAGAACAACAACTCTGACTCATTTCTGGAGTTATCTCCCATATTTGTTAAATCTTGTGCAGGCTATAACTCTTCAACCTTTTGAGATATTATTATGATACTTCATCAAGTTGTAGAGGACATTGAGTAGGCATGTCATGTACACAAAAGACAAGTCTGACTCCATTTTTGAGTTATCTCCAATATTTTTTAATTTTGCTGATGGTCATAACTTCTACCAGTTGAGATTTTTTGTTGATAATTAATAGGGATGCCTAGAACATTAAGAAGGAGAGTTGCATTTAAAAATTGTAACTATGGGTTACTCATTACTCCATTTATTTTCAATTATCTCCCCTGGTTGTAAAATCTTGTGCAGGCCATAACTCTTTAACCAGTGGAGAAATTTCGATGATAGTATGTGGAGATGCTAAGAACATAAACTAGGTGTGTCACAATATGTAAGGACAACTCTGACCTACGGAATGTTGGAGTCATCTCCCTTACTTAC
The DNA here is from genome assembly GCA_964016985.1 of Anodontia alba. Taxonomy (NCBI): domain Eukaryota; kingdom Metazoa; phylum Mollusca; class Bivalvia; order Lucinida; family Lucinidae; genus Anodontia; species Anodontia alba. The sequence goes on from OZ024821.1 coordinate 85,301,404, forward strand.
ACTTTGGATGCAGATTTGTCAGCAATGCATGCAGCAGGCTTTATTTTTCTCATTATTTTTGGATTCTTTGTTGAAAATCACTTACTAGCGAACACAAAATTGAGTTTCTCAGACTAATGGCTGAAGAGTTACAGGTCTTGCAGGCAAAGAGCCTTATATTTCTCATTATTTTTTTATTCTTTGTTGAAAATCACTTACTAGCGAACGCAAATTCCAGTTTCTATGACTTACAGTTTGAGAGTTATAATCTTTGCAGGCAACAGGCCTTTTTTTAGCTCACCTGAGCTCTGCTCAGGATGAGCTATTGTGATCACTTTTCGTCCATCCGTCCGTGTGTCCGTCCGTCCGTTAACATTTTCAAACGACTTCTCCTCTGAAACCGCTGAGCCAATTTTGCTCAAATTTCATATGGAGCCTCCTTAGGATGGGGGAACGAAAAATTGCTAAAATGGTTGCGGTCCGTTGACCAAGATGGCCGCCACGCCCATATATGGTAAAAACCTTTAAAAATCTTCTCCTCCAGAACCGAGAATGCCTTGGGGCTGAACTTTTGCAGGAATCATCGGGGATGGGAGGTCTACCAAAATTGCTAAAAGAATTGTCGTACGTTGACGTTTGACCTTTTTACGGCAAGGTCAAGTTTGCTTCCCTATGCATTTGTATGGGAAAAACCTTTAAAAATCTTCTTTTCCAAAACCCAGCATGCCTTATGGCTGAATCTTTGCGTATATCTGTGGGAACAGGAGAGCTACCAAAATTGCTAAAATAATGGTGGTACATTGACATTTGACCTTTTTACGGTAAGGTCAATTTTGCGTCCTTATGCATTTGTATGGGAAAAATGTTCAGAATTTCAAACAACTTCTCCTCTAGAGCCTCTGCGCCAATTTTGCTCAAATTTCATATGGAGCCTCCTTAGGGTGGGGGAACAGAAAATTGCTAAAATGGTCACGGTCCGTTGACCAAGATGGCCGCCACGCCCATATATGGTAAAAATCTTTAAAAATCTTCTTCTTCAGAACCGAGAATGCCTTGGGGCTGAACCTTTGCAGGAATCATTGGGGACGGGAGGTCTACCAACATTGCTAAAAGAATTGTCGTATGTTGACATTTGACCTTTTTACAGCAAGGTCAAGTTTGCTTCCCTGTGCATTTGTATGGGAAAAACCTTTAAAAATCTTATTTTCCAAAACCGAGCAGCCTTATGGCTAAATCTTTGCATATATCTTCGGGAACAGGAGGGCTACCAAAATTGCTAAAATAATGGTCATACATTGACATTTGACCTTTTTACGTTAAGGTCAATTTTGCTTCCTTATGCATTTGTATGGAAAAATGTTCAGAATTTCAAACAACTTCTCCTCTGGAGCCTCTGGGCCAATTTTGCTCAAATTTCATATGGAGCCTCCTTAGGTAGGGGGAACAAAAGATAGCTAAAATGGTCACGGTTCGTTGACCAAGATGGGCGCCATGCCCATATATGGTAAAAACCTTTATAAATCTTCTACTCTAGAACTGAGGATGCTTTGGGGCTGAATGTTTGCATAAATCATCGGGGACAGGGGGTCTACCAAAGTTGCTAAAATAATGGTCATACATTGACATTTAACCTTTTTACGGCAAGGTCAAGTTGCTTCCTTATGCATTTGCATGGGAAAAAACATTTAAAATCCTTAATCTCCAAAACCGAGGATGGCTTGTGGCTGAATCTTTGCATATATCATCTGGAACAGGCAATCTACCGAAGTTGCTAAAATAATTATCATACATTGACATTTAACCTTTTTAGGGCGAGGTCAAGTTTGCTTCTGTATGCATTTGTATGGGCCCCATACATTTATATGGAAAAAATGTTGAAAATTTCAAATGGCTTTTCCTCAGACGCCTCCGGGCCAGTGTTGCTCAAATTTCATGCGGAGCCTCCGTGGGCAGGAGAATGAAAGATTGCTAAAATGGGTATGGTCCATTGATCAAAATGGCTGCCATACCCATATATGGTAAAAACCTTTAAAAATCGTCTTCTCCATAACCAAATATGCCCTGGGTCCTAATCTTTGCACAAATTACGGGAGACAGGAGACCTACCAAAATTGCTCAAATGATGGTTCTATGTTGACATTTGACCTTTTTGCCTCCAAGGTCAAATTTGCTTCCCTATTTGTGTGGGCCCTATACATTTATATTGAAAGTATCGAAGTGACTTGTAGATCAACAGTAGTTAAAATTGTTCTGATTGGAAATCTGAGATGGCCATCATCTGGTTTATATTTATAATATTTCCCTGCCACTGTGCTGTTTACATGTATAAAATCACGATTCTTCAGAAACCACTTAGCCAATTTCCACCAAATTTCACATTGATCCTTCTGTTAAAATTCAGAAACCACTTAGCCGAATTCCACCAAATTTCACATTGATCCTTCTGCTGAAATGTGTTTGATAGTTTATTCAAATGATCATGCTCCATTGACTGTCAGGCTCATATATTCTTCAAAACTAAGAACTGTTCAAATGATGATATTTTCATTAGTTGCGATGATAGGACTGGCAAAATGTTGCATAACATCTGCATGTCTGCAGTGGCTATGTCCCTCAGGTGAGCGAATTGTGGCCCGTGGGCCTCTTGTTTCTCATTATGTTTGGATTCTTTGTTGAAAATCACATCCTAGCAAACAAAAAATCCAGTTTCCATGACTTACGGTTTGAGAGTTATAATCATTGCAGGCAAGGGGCCTTATTTTTCTCATTATTTTCAGTTTCTTTGTTGAAAAACACAAACTCCAGTTTCCACAACTTATAGTTTTAGAGTTCTGTGTCTGATTCACAGTTGTGGAATTGTCACCCACTGCAGGGTTAAACAAGTGTATCCCTTGATAAAATTATATCTCTGATGCCCTAGATTGAAAAAAAGACGGCCATTTGCGGTGCGGTCAGTGGATTTGCCATCTCTTTTGATGGCTATTTTTTTAAGTTAACTCCCCAACATGAATTTCTAAGCCAAATTCTTGTGCACTTCATAACTTCTAAATGGTTTGAAATATTTTGATAATATTTGGTAGAGGCATAGATAAGGGCAAGTAGGTATGCCCTGTATAAGAGAGACAACGCTGACTTCCTTTGTTAGGTACCTGAAGCCGAAAGCTTGTGCAGCCAAAATTGAATTTTGGACAGATTTTTCATAAAGCTGTCCTTTAAAATAGCGATGTCATGGCCCGTGGGCATTGGGTCTTCTGAGGTTTACCTTTTCATTGACCTTTTGAAAAACCTGCCCATAATGCATTAGGCATTTTTCTTGTTTTAAAAAAGTTTGATTTAGGGTAAAATCTGCCAATTATTATGAGTTATGGCCCTTTTTCAACTTCATTTTTTGCAAAATACCTGCATGTGGGTGAGGATGGCCCTGGGCGGGGGCATCTGTATCATACTGATACATTTCTAGTTTTTTTATAAGTTCTAGGTCAAGTTCAAAACTGAGTCACTTGCAATCAAAAATTAGGTCACCTCGCCAAATCAACAGAAAACCTTGTTAACACTCTAGTGGTCACATTTTTGAAGCAATCATTATGAATCTTGCTCAAAATGTTTGTCTTGGTCATTTCTAGGTCCAACTCAAACAGGGTCACTTGGGGTAAAAAAATAGGTCACTTGGCCAAATCAAAGGAAGACCTTGTTAACACTCTAGAGGTCACATTTTTGAAGCAGTCATCAGAAATCTTGTTCAAAATGTTTGTCTTGATTTCTAGGTCAAGTTTGAAACTGGGTCACTTGGGGTCAAAAACTAGGTCACAAGGCGAAATCAAAAGAATAATCTTGTTAACACTCTAGAGGTCACATTTTTAAATAATCATCATAAATATTGGTCAAAATGTTGTCTTTATGATTTCTAGTTCTAGTTTAAAACTGGGTCACTTGATGTCAGAAACTAGGTCACCAGGCCAAATCAAAATAAAACCTTTTTGACACTCTAGAGGTCACATTTTTGAAGTGATCATCATGAATCTTGCTCAAAATGCTTGTCTTGATAATTCTAGGTGAAGTTTGGAACTGTGTCACTTATGACGTGTATTTCACAGTCCAGTGATTTTATTAAGTTTTTCTGATTAGGTCAGTTTCTCAGTAATTATTGGTCCTACAGAATGATATTTGGCACTTGTGAAGTATTTGTCTCAGTAACTATTGCTCCTACAGCCAGTGATACTTAGTACATGCAAACATCTTAGCATGGCCTCTTGAGTGCAGTCATCCATATTTGACCTTGACCTCTATTTCACAGTCCATTAGACATGCTACTGTACATTGTCTTACTTATTAATATAATCATAATGAATTTTAATGAATGTTTACCTTGATCATTTCTAGGTCAGGTTCTCAAAGTGCTATGATACTCAGGTGAGCGTTACAGGGCCATCATGGCCCTCTTGTATAAATATTTCATCAAATTATGCCCTCTTTTCAGACTTAGGTATTTTAGCTCAGGAAAATCTTGGAAGCAAAATATCTTAAGAGCCCCTAGAGCTAGATTCATGAAATCAGGGATCATTGTGTACATGGCCTAATTAAATTTTGGTGAATTTTTTTCACATTTGTCCAAATTATGCCCCTTTTTAAACTTAAGCATTTTAGTGCTTTTGCAACATTTTGTCAGAGTTATGCCTTTTTCTAATTTTGGCTTTTTGTGTGGACAAGCATTTCTAGTTCTGAGAAATAAGGCTTGACATTTCATGTGAATCATCTTCCTAGCCTTATTTTCTCAGAAAAATGAAAGAAAAAATATTTGAGATTTTGGTCAGCAGCTGTTGTGACTGGGTTGAGTCATAATTGCAAATAAGAAGGGATATTCATGTAATAGTTTTCTTATTTCTGTATAAAAAACAAAAACAAAAAAAACAACAGCATTTTTTGTGGTACTCATTAGAAGTGCCTCATGGGTGCTTCTAATGAGTTCCCACAATGTATGTTTTTGTAGAGAAATAAGAAAAAATATCACATTTCTCCATAAAATGTTATGGATACTTATTAGAAGTGTCATTTGCAAGGCAGTTCTGATGAGTACCAACGAAATAGTTTTATAAGAAAAACATCAGTACTTTTTGTTCAAAGAATGGTCCTTATTATGTCCCTCTCTACCAAAGGTGGGGGAGGGGGTGGGGGGTTGACATATTGTTTTTGGGACGGATCACGTTGGTGTCGGCTTTGGCGTCAGTGTCAGCGTAAAACTTCTTGTCGGCTCTGTAACTTGAATACCCTTTGGAACATTTTGATGATACTTGGTAGAAATGTAGAATAGGACCTGACGACGTGTCATGTACAAGAATGACAACTCTGCCTTCCTTACTTTTGGAGTTTTCACCCTTGGTTTTATTTGGAAAAGATTTAGGGTCCGCTCTACAACTCGAATACCCTTTGGAATATTTTGATGGTACTTGGCAGAAGTGTAGAACAGGACCTGATGACATTTTGCATATCAGAATGACAACTCTGCCTTTCTTACTTTTGGACTTATCTCCCTTTGTTATATTTGACAGTGATAATCAATTTATTTTGTGTCTGCTCTGTAAGTCAAAGACCCTTTGGAATATTTTTATGATACTTGGTAGAAATGTAGATCAGGACCAGACGACGTGTCGCGTACATGAATGACAACTCTGCCTTTCTTACTTTTGGCGTTATCTCCCTTTGTTATGTCTGACAGTGATTATCCATTGATTTCGTGTCCGCTCTGTAAGTCAAAGACCCTTTGGAATATTTTTATGATACTTGGTAGAAATGTAGAACAGGACCAGATGACGTGTCACGTACAAGAATGACAACTCTGCCTTCCTTACTTTTGGCGTTATCTCCCTTTGTTATATTTGACATTAATAATCCATTGATTTCGTGTCCGCTCTGTAAGTCAAAGACCCTTTGGAATATTTTTATGATACTTAGTAGAAATGTAGAACAGAACTAGACAACATGTCCCGTACAAGAATGACAACTCTGACTTTCTTACTTTTGGCATTATCTCCCTTTATTATGTCTGACAGTGATTATCCATTGATTTCATGTCCGCTCTGTAAGTCAAAGACCCTTTGGAATATTTTTATGATACTTGGTAGAAATGTAGAACAGGACCAGATCAAGTTTCAGGTACAAGAATGACAACTCTGCCTTTCTTACTTTTGGCATTATCTCCCTTTGTTATATTTGACAGTGATTATCCATTGATATTGTGTCTGCTCTGTGAGTCCAAGACCCTTTGGAATATTTTTATGATACTTGGTAGAAATGTAGAACCGGACCAGATGACGTCACGTACAAGAATAACAACGCTGCCTTTCTTACTTTTGGAATTATCTCCTTTTTTTTTTTGTTTGAAATAAATTTCTCGTCTGCTCTGTAACTGGAATACCCTTTGGAATATTTCGATGGTTCTTAGCAGAAGTGTAGAACAGGACTAGATGACGTGTCACATACAAGAATGACAACTCTGCCTTCCTTATTTTGGCGTTATCACCCTTTGTTATATTTGACAGTGATAAGCCATTGATTTTGTGTCTGCTTTGTAAGTCAAAGACCATTTGGAATATTTTTGTGATACTTGGTAGAAATGTAGAACAGGACCAGACGACGTGTTGCGTACTAAAATGATAACCATACCTTTCTTACTTTTGCCATTATGTCTCTTTGTTATATAGTGATTATCTATTGATTTTGTGTCTGCTCTGTAAGCCAAAGACCCTTTGGAATTTTTTTTTATGATACTTGGTAGAAATGTAGAACATGACCAGACGATATGTAGCGTACAGAGTGATAACTCTGACTTCCCTACTTTTGGCATTATCTCCCTTTCTTTTGTCTGACAGTGATTATCCATTGATTTCGTGTCCGCTCTGTAAATCAAAAACCCTTTGGAATATTTTTATGATACTTGGTAGAAATGTAGAACAGGACCAGACAAGGTGTTGCGTGCAAGAATGACAACTCTGGCTTTCTTACTTTTGGAGTTGTCTCCCTTTGTTTTGTTTGAAATAGATTTCTTGTCTGCTCTGTAACTGGAAAACCCTTCAGAATATTTTGATGGTACCGTGTAGAACCGTAGAATAGGACAAAACAACATGTTCCTTACAAGAATGACAACTCTGCCTTCCTTACTTTTTCTGTTATCTCCCTTTGTTATATTTGGCACTGATTATGCATTGAATTGGTGTCTGCTTTGTAAGTCCAGCTCTCTTTGGAATATTTTGATGATACTTGATAGTAATGAAGAACATGACCAGACGACATGTCACATACAAGAATGACAACTTCGTTTTTTCTACTTTTGGAGTTATCTCCCCTTCTTGTATTTGAATTTGATTTCTTGTCTCTGCTCTGTAACATGAATACCCAACAGAATATTTTGATGATGCTTGGTACAAATGTAGAACAGGACGAGATGACGTGTTGTGTGCAAGAATGACACCTCTGGTGGGATCGGGGGAGACATTTGTTGTTGTTTTTTTCTAAAAAACCTTTTCTAGTCTGGTGCTATTATTTACAAATGATTGGGAAGCATGCTGGTGCTATTTTGTACACATGATTGGTATGCGGGTGGCCGAGTGGTTAGCGCTCCCAGCTTTGGATTACCGAGTCCAGGGTTGAAATCCTACTGGTGGCAGAATAAAACTCATGACTGTATGGCACTTCATTATGCCCCCAACTTTAAAGAAGTTGGAGGGGCATATTGCTTCTGGGTTGTCCGTCCGTCCGTCACGCTTTTTGATGCATAGCATAACTTTAGAACCGTGAATGCTACTGTTTTGAAATTTCTTATATGGATTCCTCATGAAAAAATAGCTGACACATATTTTTTTTCTTGATAGGATTATGCCCCTTTTCTGAGTTATGGCCCTTTGAAAAAATATGGATGTAATCTTGTCAGCAAAATATCTAAAAAACTATTGACGCTAGAGCTATGAAACTTGATAAATAGACTGGTAGTGATGAGTAGACAACCTGATTAACTTTTAAAGAAATTTTGAAAAATTCTTCTTGAGTTATGGCCCTTTGTAATTTTGAGCATTTATACCTTGTCAGCAAAATATCTCAAAAACTGTTTGAGCCAAAGCCTTGAAACTTTAAAATCGGATTTGTAGTGATGAGTAGATGACCTGATTAACTTCTGAAGAAATTCTGAAAAATACTTCATGAGTTATGGCCCTTTGAATTTTTGGGCATTTTTGCCTTGTCAGCAAAATATCTCAAAAACTGTTGGAGCTAGAGGCTTGAAACTTGATGAATTGACTGGTAGTGATGAGTAGACAACCTGATTAATTTTTGAAGAAATTTGAAAAATACTTCATAAGTTATGGCCCTTTGTAATTTTGGGCATTCTTATCTTGTCAGCGAAATATCTCAAAAACTGTTAGGGCTAGAGCCTTGAAACTTAGTAAATGGATTTGTAGTGATGAGTAGATGATCTGATTAACTTTTGAAGAAATTCTGAAAAATACTTCATGAGTTATGGCCCTTTGAATTTTTGGGCATTTTTGCCTTGTCAGCAAAATATCTCAAAAACAGTTGGAGCTAGAGGCTTGAAACTTGATGAATAGACTGGTAGTGATAAGTAGACAACCTGATTAATTTTTGAAGAAATTTTGAAAAATACTTCATAAGTTATGGCCCTTTGTAATTTTGGGCATTTTTACCTTCTCAGCAAAATATCTCAAAAACAGGGCTAGAGCCTTGAAACTTAGTAAATGGATTTGTAGTGATGAGTAGATGACCTGATTAAATTCTGAAGAAATTCTGAAAAATACTTCATGAGTTATGGCCCTTTGTAATTTTGGGCATTTTTACCTTGTCAGCAAAAAATCTCAAAAAATATTGAAGCTAGAGCCTTGAAACTTGATGAATAGACTGGTATTGATGAGTAGACAACCTGATTAACTTTTGAAAACATTTTGAAATATACTTCTTGAGTTATGCCCCTTTGTAATTTTGGGCATTTTTTACCTTGTCAGCAAAATATCTCAAAAACTATGAAAGCTAGAGCCTTGAAACTTAGTAAATGGATTTGTAGTGATGAGTAGATGACCTGATTAACTTTTGAGGAAATTCTGAAAAATACTTCATGAGTTATGGGCCTTTGTAATTTTGGGCAATTTTATCTTGTCAGCAAAATATCACAAAAACCATTGGAGCTAGAGCCTTGAAATTTGATGAATAGACTGGTAGTGGTGAGAAGACAACCTGATTAACTTTTGAAGAAATTTAAAAAAATACATTTTGAGTTATGGCCCTTTGTAATTTTGGGCATTTTTATCTTGTCAGCAAAATATCTCAAAAACTATTAGAGCTAGAGCCTTGAAACTTAATAAATGGATTTATAGTGAAGAGTTGATGACCTGATTAACTTTTGAGGAAATTCTGAAAAATTCTTCATGAGTTATGGCCCTTTGTAATTTTGGGCATTTTTACATTGTCAGCAAAATATCTCCAAAACCGTTGGAGCTAGAGCCTCGAAACTTGATGAATAGGTAGTGATGAGTAGACAACCTGATTAACTTTTGAATAAATTTTAAAAAAATATTTATTGAGTTATGGCCCTTTGTAATTTTTGACATTTTTATCTTGTCAGCAAAATATCTCAAAAACTGTTAGAGCTAGAGACTTGAAACTTGGTGAATTGATTGGTAATGATGAGTAGATGACCTGATTAACTTTTGTGTAAATTCTGAAAAATATTTCGTAAGTAATGGCCCTTTGTAAATTTGGGCAAGTTTTCTCTTGTCAGCAAAATATCTAAAAAACTATTGAAGCTGGAGCCGTGAAACTTGATGAATAGACTGGTAGCGATGAGGTGACTTGATTATGCCCCCATCTTCAAATGAAATTGATGGGGCATATTATTTTGCCTTCGTTTGTCTGTCCGTTTTTCCATTCGTAAAGGTTTTTTATGCATGCCATATCTTAAGAACCCTGTATGCTAGGGTTTTGAAATTTTATATTTTGGTTTCCAATGAAAAAATAGCTGACCCATATTTTTTTCCTTGTCCAACATGTTTGTTATGCCCCCAACTTCAAAGAAGTTGGAGGGGCATATTGCTTCTGGGTTGTTCGTCCGTCCGTCCATCCGTCCGTCCGTCCGTCCGTCCGTTCATCACGCTTTTTGATGCATAGCATAACTTTAAAACCGTGAATGCTACTGTTTTGAAATTTCATATATATGGATTCCTCATGAAAAAATAGCTGACACGTATTTTGTTTCTTGACAGGATTATGCCCCTTTTCTGAGTTATGGCCCTTTGAAAAAATATGGATGCAATATTGTCAGCAAAATATCTCAAAAACTATTAAAGCTAGAGCCTTGAAACTTGATGAATAGACTGGTAGTGATGAGTAGACAACCTGATTAACTTTTGAAGAAATTTTGAAAAATACTTCTTGAGTTATGGCCCTTTGTAATTTTGGGCATTTTTTACCTTGTCAGCAAAATATCTCAAAAACTATGAAAGCTAGAGCATTGAAACTTAATAAATGGATTTATAGTGATGAGTTGATGACCTGATTAACTTTTGAGGAAATTCTGAAAAATTCTTCATGAGTTATGGCCCTTTGTAATTTTGGGCATTTTTACATTGTCAGCAAAATATCTCCAAAACCGTTGGAGCTAGAGCCTCGAAACTTGATGAATAGGTAGTGATGAGTAGACAACCTGATTAACTTTTGAATAAATTTTAAAAAATATTTATTGAGTTATGGCCCTTTGTAATTTTTGACATTTTTATCTTGTCAGCAAAATATCTCAAAAACTGTTAGAGCTAGAGACTTGAAACTTGGTGAATTGATTGGTAATGATGAGTAGATGACCTGATTAACGTTTGTGTAAATTCTGAAAAATATTTCGTAAGTAATGGCCCTTTGTAAATTTGGGCAAGTTTTCTCTTGTCAGCAAAATATCTAAAAAACTATTGAAGCTGGAGCCGTGAAACTTGATGAATAGTTTGGTAGCGATGAGGTGACTTGATTATGCCCCCATCTTCAAATGAAATTGATGGGGCATATTATTTTGCCTTCGTTTGTCTGTCCGTTTTTCCATTCGTAAAGGTTTTTTATGCATGCCATATCTTAAGAACCCTGTATGCTAGGGTTTTGAAATTTTATATTTTGGTTTCCAATGAAAAAACAGCTGACCCGTATTTTTAACCTTGTCCAACATGTTTGTTATGCCCCCAACTTCAAAGAAGTTGGAGGGGCATATTGCTTCTGGGTTGTTCGTCCGTCCGTCCGTCCGTCAGTCTGTCCGTCCGTTCATCACGCTTTTTGATGCATAGCATAACTTTAAAACCGTGAATGCTACTGTTTTGAAATTTCATATATGGATTCCTCATGAAAAAATAGCTGACACGTATTTTGTTTCTTGACAGGATTATGCCCCTTTTCTGAGTTATGGCCCTTTGAAAAACTATGGATGCAATATTGTCAGCAAAATATCTCAAAAACTATTAAAGCTAGAGCCTTGAAACTTGATGAATAGACTGGTAGTGATGAGTAGACAACCTGAATAACTTTTGAAGAAATTTTGAAAAATACTTCTTGAGTTATGGCCCTTTGTAATTTTGGGCAATTTTACCTTGTCAGCAAAATATCTCAAAAACTGTTAGAGCTAGAGCATTGAAACTTAGTGAATGGATTTGTAGTGATGAGTAGATGACCTGATTAACTTTTGAAGAAATTCTGAAAAATACTTCATGAGTTATGGCCCTTTGTAATTTTGGGCATTTTTATCTTGTCAGCAAAATATCTCAAAAACCGTTGGAGCTAGAGCCTTGAAACTTAATGAATAGACTGGTAGTGATGAGTAGACAACCTGATCAACTTTTGAAGAAATTTTGAAAAATGCCTTTTGAGTTATGGCCCTTTGTAATTTTGGTCATTTTTACCTTGTCAGCAAAATATCTCAAAAACTGTTAGAGCTTGAGCCTTGAAACTTAGTAAATGGATTTGTAGTGATGTGTAGATGACCTGATTAACTTTTGAAGAAATTCTGAAAAACACTTCATGAGTTATGGCCCTTTGTAATTTAGGGCATTTTTAACTTGTCAGCAAAATATCTCAAAAACTATTGAAGCTAGAGCCTTGAAACTTGATGAATAGACTGGTAGTGATGAGTAGACAACCTGATAAACTTTTGAAGAAATTTTGAAATATACTTCTTGAGTTATGCCCCTTTGTAATTTTAGGCATTTTTATCTTGTCAGCAAAATATCTCAAAAACTGTTAGAGCTAGAGCCTTGAAACTTAGTAAATGGATTTGTAGTGATGAGTAGATGACCTGATCAATTTTTGAAGAAATTCTGAAAAATACTTCATGAGTTATGGCCCTTTGTAATTTTGGGCAATTTTACCTTGTCAGCAAAATATCTCAAAAACTGTTGGAACTAGAGCCTTGACACTTGATGAATAGACTGGTAGTGATGAGTAGACAACCTGATTAACTTTTGAAGAAATTTTGAAATATACTTCTTGAGTTATGCCCCTTTGTTATTTTGGGCATTTTTATCTTGTCAGCAAAATATCTCAAAAACTATTAGAGCTAGAGACTTGAAACTTGGTGAATTGATTGGTAATGATGAGTAGATGACCTGATTAATTTTTTTGTAAATTCTGAAAAATATTTCATAAGTAATGGCCCTTTGTAAATTTGGGCATGTTTCCCTTGTGAACAAAATATCTCAAAAACTATTGAAGCTGGAGCCTTGAAACTTGATGAATAGATTGGTAGCGATGAGTAGATGACCTGATTATGCCCCCAGTTTCGAATGAAATTGATGGGGCATATTATTTTGCCTTCATTTGTCCATCCGACTGTTTGTCCGTTCATCAAGCTTTTTTTGTGCATGCCATATCTTAAGAACCCTGCACGCTAGGGTTTTGAAATTTTATATTTGGGTTCCCAATGAAAAAATAGCCGACCCGTATTTTGTTTCTTGTCCAGCATGTTTATTTAAAGTTATGCCCCTTTGAAAAAAATCAGAATTAAATCTTGTGAGCAAGATATCTTGAAAAGTATTTAAGCTGGGTTCTTGAAATTCGATACAGTGAGTGGGAATGATGTGTACATTACCCGATTATATTTTGCGAGAATTCCTTGAAAATATTGATAAAGTTACGGCCCTTTGCAGTTCTGCTCATTTTGATCTTGTCAGAAAGATGTCTCGAAAAGCACTTAAGCTAGGGTCTTGAAATATTATATGCTGATGGGGGATGATGTGGAGATTACCTGGTTTGTTTTTTAGGGAATTCCATGAAAAATTGATGTAGTTATGGCCCTTTGTAGTTCTAGGCATTTTGACTTTTTCAGCAAGATATCTCAAAAAGTATTTAAGCTAGAGCCATGATATTTGGTATACTGATTGGGATTGAGGAGGAGATCACCTGAATAAATTTTGAACCAATTAAATGAAATGTTGGAGTTATGGCCCTTCGCAATTTCGGGCCATTTAATATCGTTGCTTTATTGTGTATAGCATAAGTTTAGAACCATGTATGCTAATGTTTTAAAATTTCATGTTTTGATTCCTCATGAAAAAATAGGTGATCCGTATTTTTTTCTCATCCCAATCATCTCCTATTTTAGAGTTATTTCCCTTTGATAAAATAACATTGAAATCATATATTTGTACTGTTGTTACCGTCATGGCTAAGCAGTGTTGGAGTCAAACAGTGTTAGAGTCAGGCAGTTGGGGGCATAGTGTTTTACAAACACCAGCTCTAGTTTAGAGTTATGCCTCTTTGAAAAAAATCAGAATTAAATCTAGTGAGCAAGATATCTTGAAAAGTATTTAAGCTGGGTTCTTGAAATTCGATATAGTGAGTGGAAATGATGTGTAAACTACCTGATTATATTTTGAGAAAATTCCGTGAGAATATTGATAAAGTTACGGCCCTTTGTGGTTCTGCACATTTTGACCTTGTCAGAAAGATGTCTCGAAAAGTACTTAAGCTAGGGTCTTGAAATATTATATGCTGATTGGGGATGATGTGGAAATTACCTGATTTGTTTTTTAGGGAATTCCATGAAAAATCAACGTAGTTATTGCTCTTTGTAGTTCTAGACATTTTGACCTTGTCAGCAAGATATCTCAAAACGTATTTAAGCCAGAGTCATGATATTTGGTATAGTGATTGGGATTGAGGAGGAGATCACCTGATTAAATTTTGAACCAATTAAATGAAATGTTGGAGTTATGGCCCTTTGCAATTTCTGGCCATTTAATGTTGTTGCTTTATTGTGTATAGTATAAGTTTAGAACCGTGTATACTAATGTTTTGAAATTTCATATTTTGATTCCTCATGAAAAAATATGCGACCCGTATTTTTTCTTATCCCAATTATCTCCTATTTTAGATTTATTTCCCTTTGATAAAATAACATTGAAATCTCATATATTTGTACTGTTGTTACCGTCATGGGCAAGCAGTGTTGGAGTCAAGCAGTGTTAGAGTCAGGCAGTTGGGGCATAGTGTTTTACAAACACCAGCTCTAGTTGCACAGAGCCTTTCATTATCATTCTGCCATCATCTCAATATGACAGATAATGTTAAAAGGGATGTAAAACACCAAATCATCATTATCATCATTATATACATGATAGAGTACACTGTAGCTTCTTGTTGATTTTAGACTGTTGGAAATACCAAAGCGCTGAGTGTGAAAGGTGATATTGAAACACAGTTTGAGGAGTATAAAGGGGCCAAGGTTCTCCGTGGCATTGTAGATAATATGATCTCAAGGACAGACAAGATCATTGCAGACCTGCAGAAGGACAGGGAGCAGCTACAAAAAAATATTGACATCACAGAGGTGAAGCTGAAATATGAAAATGGTGGGAAACAAGAGCTGCAAGATACATTATTAGAAAGGAAGTAAGTACATGTGTACTTGATCAATAACTTGTTTCAGAGTTGTCATTTTCACAAACTTAGGTGCTTTTAAAATCTTTGTTTCAAATGTTTGTTGTCCTCTATGGCTCAGTTGGATGCACATCTGACTGGTGATCAGGAGATCATGGGTTCAGTCCCTGCTGGGTCCGGCAACATTCTTAAGTGGAAATATTTTCTACGGTCATTCTCTCCCTTCCGCTGATTCAAAAAGGGCAGTTGTCACTTTCTGGTGAAAAAATGCACAAGTACTGGTTAACCACTTAGAGAACGAAGCCTGCCCAGGATTGCAAATTTTATTGAAAAATTGCTATGAAACCTGGTGATTAATGCAGGCCTGGTTGTCTTTGAGGCATGAAATCAGGCCAGTTCCACTGCTTGTGAAAGCCTCTTTTGATCAGTTTTGTCATTTTTAGACTCGCTGATGAACGTGTATATATCCCATATCACTACAAAAACCAGGGTTTTCTTGAATAATCTGGTAAACGGCTAAAGTTCATGCAAATAAAACTAGAAACCAATGCGTGGTAACTGCCTTTTACCATTTTTAGCTCTGTAATGTATGTGCGGCACATGAGGTAATATACCTACCTGAAGCGAGCGGATTTCTTCTCGAAAGTCTGTGTCCCTTATCATAAAAATCACGTGACTGTGACGTATGTTGTTCACCCTGAAATAGATTATAAAAAGAATGACCCTTGAGAGCAATGAACACACACAGACAAAAATAGCTAAGTATCTAAAACTTACACTATATGGTTGAAGTAGCAAAAGCTTTAAGTTACTATCAAAATTTTATACTGCGAGGGTTAGTTTCCCCTGCCCCATGCTGTATACATGTATAAAATCATGATATTGTTAAACAACTTCTCTTCAGAAACCATTTGGGGAGTTTCCACCAAATTTCATGTCGATCCTACTGCTGAAATGGGATGGAGAGTTTGTTCAAATGCTGAAGCTCCATAGACTGTCATGCCCATCTATGGTAAAAAATAATAAAAAAATATCTTTTTTCTTCTTCAAAACCAAGAACTGCATGACAGGATTAGAAAAATGTTGCATAACATCTGCATATCTGCAGTGACTATTTCACTCAGGTGAGCGAGCCAGGCCTGTAGGCTTGTTAAGTTTTGGATTGTAAGTTATTAAGAGCTTACTATGCCCTCCGCATAAGAAGTATGAGGGAGCTTTGTGGGGAGGGGTGTGGGGTGTGGTGGGGGGGTGGAGTGGTGTACTGTTTTCAGCTTGATCTTGATTCACCCTAATACTGAGTTTGTTTCCGCTCAATACTTTGAGAACAAATTAATAGAATTAGACCAAATTTTGCATATTGAATGATCTTGACTGGATCTTGGGATTATTAACTGTCCATTTTTGCAAATTTACAACACAGTTATGGCACTTGATTATCATGAGGATTTGATTTCCACTCAATATCTTGTGAACAAATCTATGGAATTTGATCAAAATTTGCATATGCATTGACCTCAACCATATCTAGGTTGAGATTGTTACATGTTTATTTTCGCAAATATTTAACAGAGTTATGGCCATTGGTTATCGTCAGAATTTCATTTCTGCTCAATATCTTGTAAGTGAATTGATGGAATTTGATAAAATTTTGCATATGCATCAGTCTGAATCACATCTAGGTTGGGATTGATATGCGCTTATTTTTGCAAGTCTGCAACAGTGTTATGGCCCTCGGTTATCAATCCAAGCTCTTTTCCACTCAATATCTTGGGAACGAATGAATAGAATTAGACCAAATTTTGCATATTCATTGTTCTAACACCCCTGCATGTGTTGTTCCTTATTTGTCTTTACATTTCTAGCCGTGCTCTATCTAAGGTATTTGAGCACAAGAATTTCGTCGCGCGCTATCGACTGGAAACCAATCATATTTGCGAAAGTTTCGCCCCCTGGTAACTATGGACGCTAGATTAGCTTACAATATTGGCCAAAACATTGATATACATAATAAATTATTTTATTTATTAAGACAGAAAATGATCTATGAGCATATTGCAGTTCTTTGACTTTTTTTTTACCTGATGAGTTTCTCTACAGGTTACACCATTCAAACACATTCGTTTTACTTCTTGTTTCCATCGTGTATTTGTTGACGTTCGAAAACGAAAATAAGTCGGTTAATATTCTTATTTGCTGTTATATCTGTCCTTATTAAAATCCATCGCGGCTCAAATTTCATACTTTGTGCAATCCTTTCATGAACACAGGATTTAAGTTTTTATATTAATACATCGTTTATTTATATTTTACACCGTCAGCTGATTCGCATAATTTATCCGCCATTTTGAATATTCGTCATCGAACCTTGTAACTACGTAACCGCGTGACGTAATGCTTAAGCGGTATTGTCAACTACCAAAGGGGAAGTCAGGTAATAAAAATAATAATGAAAATCAATAAAAAAAATCATTTATGCAAAACTCGCTCAATGAGGGGTGTTAGAAAAAAATTAAATTATTCCGAACCGTGCTCAAATGCCCCAGATAAAGCACAGTTGAGTTTGGGTTGTATCCATTTGAGCACTTGCTCGCTGCGCTCGCTCGTGCTCAAATGGGTACAACCCAAACTCAACTGTGCTTTATCTTAGGCATTTGAGCACGGTTTGGAATAATTTATTTCTTAAATATTGACCGGATCTAGATTGGGATTGTTACTGTCCATTTTTGCAAATCCACAACACAGTTATGGCCATTGGTTATCGTGAGGATTTCGTTTCCGCTCAATATCTTTTGAAGGAATTGATGGAATTTAATAAAATTTTGCATATGCATTCACCTCAGCCACATCTTGGTTTGGATTATTATGCTTCCGTTTTCACTAATTTACAACAGGGTTATGGTCCTAAGATATTGTCAGAATTTCGTTTCCGTTCAATATCTTGTGAACAAATCGATGGAATTTGATCAAATTTTGCATATACTTTGACCTAAATCACTTCTAGGTTGGTTATACTTCCATTTTTCAAATTTACAACAGAGTTATAATGCTTGGTTATGGTCAATTCCACTCAATATCATGTGAACAAATTGATGAAATTTGATCAAATTTTGCATACAGATTGACCTCAACCAGCTCTAAAACCTTAACTAGATCTAAGGAGATTGTTACGCTTCCATTTTCACAAATTAACAACAGAGTTATGGCCCATGGTTATTGTCAGACTATCCTTAGACCTCATATGATCAAATTGATGGATTTTGATCAAATTTTGCATAATTATGTTTTGACTTAAATCAGATCTAGATTGGGATCATTACCCATCAATTTTCACAAATTTACAACAGAGTTATGGCCCTTGATTATTGTCAGAGTTTCATTTCTACTTAATCTTGGGAGTGATAATGCATTACACATGTTTTAGGAATCAGTGTTAAATAACCTAAATTAAAAATGTTCTGTGAAGTTAATTGGATAAAATTTATAATTTGGACAATTCCACTCCATCTACTATTTATGAATAAACTATTGTGGATAAATCTACAAACTCAAATGAAATGAATGGCTCATTGAGTTCTATGTCTTCTGCTGGGAGCAGCATTGTTATCACAGACAGTCTCACAGGCATGGAAGACTTTCCTGGGTTTGCTGCTGGGGACCCTGAATCAGCGGACAATGTTTCTGATCCATTTCAAGGGATCTTCTATCATGTAATGCCTCTTCATGACAGCACAAATATCATGTTTTATAACCAGGCAAACTTTAACAACATAATGACTGTACTAAGCAAACAGTTTAGTTTCCCCACAGAAGGCACAAAGAAATTTCAGCTGAAAACACATGTGGAGCAGAAGAAATGTATCCTTAGCATAGATAAGGATATTATGTCTTTGTGTTCCAGTGGACCTGGGCATATGGCTTGGAAAGACAAAGTGTTCTAAAAATTGGGCGAAAATTTGTTTAGAAAAAAAAAAAAAAAGATAAGAGAAAAATCCAGGGAGTGCCACAATCACAAAACACAGCCCTTCCCAGACCCCAAGAGGAAGAGGAAACCGACAAACCCAAACAAGCACAAATTGAACAAACGTACGAAAAGCACTAAGATAAGCTCTCTCTTCCCCAAGCGAGGTAATCGCAATACTAAAAGGACTGAAAAACACAAGTACAAAATGACACACAGAAAGACATACAACAAATCGCCTCGTAGAATAAACCACAAAGCAGCAGAGAGTAAGACTAACACCGGGACCACCGCCTTAGAACCGTCAGTAGAGTAAACCACCGGGGGGTTTAAAGCACTTTTACAGCTGGCTAACTTCACCCTGGGTCCCGATGCTACTCTTAATACAGAAACACATAAAATTCGGTTCGCATAAAGGCTCCAAGCTCAGACAATGCATCAAAGCGAAAACATAAAAATCAATTTAATCACTATAATAAACAAAGACGAGTACTCATGACTAATTCTACTGTATGCCAGAGTAAATGAAAACCAGTAGATGAACTACGGCGGACCAAGCCAAAGACATATCGTCAGGCCCCAACCCACTGGTTAAAGTTTTACGAAGAGGCCGTCATTGAGTCTGAGACCCGAACCGCCGTCGTGCAATTAAAGAGTGAAGCATAGCCATCAACAGTGATTGGGTTGACAACTAGGCATGCAGTCTGCCGCATAATATTCAGGCTATAGCCAATTCTTTTATAACGGTTAATAAGTTTTCTGAATTGCTCCGAAAAGTAAGATTTGCCTACAATTTTTCTAAATCTGTAGACTAAGTCACCGTAAAATTCTGGTTCTGATATACCTTGTTGCAGAAGTGTTTTCAGACTGACGTTATATTTTTCTAACAAGGCACTGTGTCTGCGATAAAATTTTGAAAAAGCCTTATGAAGTTTAAAATAACGATAGCCCTGCCTAAGAAGTTTGGCAGTAAGGGCTTTATTAGCTCACCTGAACACGAAGTGCTCATGGTGACCTATTGTAGACAGTCAATGTCCGTCGTCCGTCGTGCAGCATCAACAATTGCTTTAAAAGCCTACTCCTCCTACACCCCTGGGCCAATTGACTTGATACTTGGTAGGAAGCATCGGGGTGACCTGTAGATCAAAAATAGTTCCGATTGGAAATCCAAGATGGCCACCATCTTGAAAATCAATTTTTTGCTTCTTCTCCTGAACCGAAAGGCCAATTGACTCCAAACTTGCTAGGAAGCATCGGAGTGACTTGTAGATCAAAAAAAGCTAAAATCGTGCCGATCGGATATCCAAGATGGCCGCTATGGCAGCCATCTTGAAAATCTATTTTTCGCTTCTTCTCCTGAACTGAAAAGCCAATTGACTCCAAACTTGCTAGGAAGTATCAGGGTGACTTGTAGATCAAAAATAGCTAAAATCATGCCGATCGGAAATCCAAGATGGCAGCCATCTCGAAAATCTAATTTTTGCTTCTTCTCCTAAACCCAAAAGCCAATTGACTTGATACTTGGTAAGAAGCATCGGGATGACCTGTAGATCAAAAATAGTTCCGATCGGAAATCCAAGATGGCCGCCATGGCCGCCATCTTGAAAATCTATTTTTCGCTTCTTCTCCTGAACCAAAAGGCCAATTGACTCAAAACTTGCTAGGAAGCATCGGGGTGACTTGTAGATCAAAAATGGCTAAAATCGTGCCGATTGGAAATCCAAGATGGCCGCCATGGCAGCCACCTTGAAAATCTATTTTTTGCTTCTTCTCCTAAACCCAAAAGCCAATTGACTCCGAACATGGTAGGAGGCATTGGGGTGACTTATAAATCCAAGATAGCTAAAATTGTTCTGATAGGAAATCCAAGATGGCCGCCATGGCAGCCTTCTTGAAAATATATTTTTTGCCTCCTCTCCTGAACCGAAAGGCCAATTGACTCCAAACTTGCTAGGAAGCATCGGGGTGACTTGTAGATCAAAAATGGTTAAAATCATGCCGATCGTAAATCCAAGATGGCTGCCATGGTGGCCATCTTGAAAATCTATTTTTCGCTTCTTCTCCTAACCCGCAATACCAATTGACTCCAAACTTGGTAAGAAGCATTGGGGTGACTTATAGATCAAAAATAGCTAAAATTGTTCCAATCGGAAATCCAAGATGGCCGCCACGACCACCATCTAGAAAATCTATTATTTTTTGCTTCTTCTCCTGAACTGAAATGCCAATTGACTCCAAACTTGGTAGGAAGCATCAGGATAACTAAGTCTTGTAGATCAAAAATAGCTAAAATCATGCTGATCGGAAATCCAAGATGGCCGCCATGGTGGCCATCTTGAAAATCTTTTTTTCACTTCTTCTCCTAAACCCAAAAGCCAATTGACTTGAAACTTGGTTGGAAGCATCGAGGTGACTTATAGATTAAAAATGGCTAAAATCGTTCCGATTGGAGATCCAACATGGCTGCCATGGCTGCCATCTTGAAAATCTATTTTTCATTTCTTCTCCTGAACCGAAAGGCTTATTGACTTTAAACTATGTAGGAAGCATCAGGGTGACCTGTAGATCAAAAATAGCTAAAATCATCCCTATCAGAAATCCAAGATGGCTGCCGTGACAGCCATCTTGAAAATCTATTTTTCACTTCTTCTCCTGAAGTGAACAGCCGTTTGACTTGAAACTTGGTAGGGAGCATTCCGGTGACTTGTAGATCTAAAGCTTAAATTATTTAGATCGGATATCCAAGATAGCCATCATGGCGGCCATCTTGAAACTCTTTTTTTCGCTTATTTTCAAAGGGCCAGTTGATTTGAAAATTCATAGGAAGCATCAGGATGACTTGTTGATATAAAAATAGCTAAAACCGTTTCGATTGGAAATCAAAGATGGCGGCCATCTTGAAAATCTATTTTACCCGTCTCCTTCTGAACTGAAAGGCCAATTGACTCTAAACGTGGTAGGAAGCTTCGGGGTGACTTGTAGATAAAAAATAGCTCAAATCGTTGCGATAGGAAATCCCAAATTGCGGCTATAGCGGCTATCTTGAAAATCTGTTTTGAACTTTTTCTCCTGAACTGAAAGGGCAATCGACTCAAAGTTCATTGGAAGTATCGAGGTGACTTGTAGATCAACAGTAGCTAAAATCATTCTGATTGGAAATCCAAGATGGCTACCATCTTGTTTATGATTATTATATTTTCCTCCCACTGTGCTGTTTACATGTATAAAATAATGATTCTTCAGAAACCACTTAGGCAATTGCCACCAAATTTCACATTGATCCTACTGTTGAAATGTGATTGAGAATTTGTTCAAATGATCCCGCTCCATTGACTGTCATGCCATATATGATATTCTTCTTCAAAATTAGGATGATCTTTTCATTAGTTGCGATGACAGGATTGGAAAAATGTTGCATAACATCTGCATATCTGCAGTGGCTATGTCACTCAGGTGAGCAACCCGTGGCCCGTGGGCCTCTTGTTACAGTAGTTAAAGTCATTAAGATTTGAAGAAGCTCTGGCGAATCTAATAAGTTGAGATATTTATATCCCATATGAGGTACGCCGGGGGACATCGCCATCCAGAAAAGGAAAATTGACTATATCAAAATTAAAATCGTCCCATTTATTATAAATTTTGGTGGAAACTGTACAATTAGATAAACATAGATTCAAATCCAAAAAAGGTGCCTCGGTATCGGAAGAATTTGCTCTATTTAATTGGAGTTCTGTAGGGTATATCAGGAATAATGAATCATTGTTGAGCAAGAACTCTACACAAAATCAGGAAGATAATTGGGCTGTAACAAATGAAACAGTGGAGCCTGAAACTGAGCCCCCTGCTGGGGCAGCACCACAGCAACCAGGACAGGTGACTGCCTTAACTCACCTACTCATACATGCGATACCTCCCGGATCACGCGGGAGGAACGACACAACCAGACAAAACAAAGGATCGACGCACATCGCAATGCAAGCAGCAGTAAGATATTGCCAAATATTGCTACGCTATTCAAGGCAACCACACCCGAAAAAGTCACCGGGGCAGAAGTGATTTTTTCCACATTCATTGCGGAGCACAACATCCCTTTCGCTGCTACTGACCACTTCACATCCTCATGCTGAAATATCTTTGCCAACGACCGTTCGCACTTTTTTTTTTTTTTTTGCGAATAATGAAATCTTTGCATGAAGATTCCCAGCTGACACCAAATGGTGAATCAACATTGAAACAACTTTGACTAACGTTACGTTTCAACTTTTGAATCAATGTTGTGTGCATGAAGGGCCGTTTTTTTTGTTTTGTTTTTTTTCTCCTAATATCCTAATACTTATGTTTACTTTTCTGTTGTAAATGAACTGCAATTTAAAGTATGTAAATGAGTTGTTTGCAACTGAACAAACAAGAAAAGAAAAAGGAAAGAAGTAGAAAAAAAAAAAATCCCGCTAAAATTCACGGGTGTCATCGTGCACCGGATAAAATTGAAGGGCAAAATTGATCAGACGACGTTTGATTACCTCCCTTAAAACCGGTGATCCAATATGGCGTCCTAGAGACGAATCAACCTGGAAGTATCTAAGTAACAAATACTTGTCACTCAGTGGTATCGTTTCCTTAGCACAGAATATCTAGGAAACAACAAAAAACACGTAGCATTTAAATATTTGACTGAAGACTAGCGAGAAATCCAGCAACAGTATTTATATCTGTATATTTTTTCAGATAGTACTAGTAGTCGCACACGACCTCACATTAGAAACACGACCATCGCGTTATCCTTCTCGATCTTGTCAATCCAGTGCTTGGTTAACCCATTCTTAAATACACAGAACCCCTAGAAGGGATATAGGCAAGCAGTGCAGACCCAGATCAGACACCTGACCAGGATTACACTGTTTGCGAACAGGGTTTTCCATGATCTGGACCTATGGTTACAGCTTTCTTTCTTTGTAAATAACCTAAAACTTGCTATTTTGAAATTAAAACTTGAAAATGTATGTTCCTGTCATTTAAATTCAATAGTTCCAGTTCCTTTGTACATCTAAACCATATGAAAATGATAAGAAAAACAACTTGAACATGTCGTCAAAAAGTCTCCCTCATTGAGACCCCAAATTCCCTCATCTGAGAAGCAAATCTCCCTCATGGTCATCATAAAATTATCACATGTATGCCTACAAGCCTCAGCAGTGATAAGACAAATCTCAGCCCATATGGACATGGATTAATACACTAACAAGGCAGGTTAATAGCTTGGTGCAGCAAGCTGCTAACCAGTCTGTGTACAGAACAGTTGATCAGACTATTGCAAGTTCTCCAACTCTGAACCATTCCAAAGACAGTGAAATAACACGGCTGAAGAATCAAATAATGCTAGTATAACCAGGACAGTGTTAACTCCAAATATATTGGACAGTCAGCTTCCCAGCCCAGGATCAGAACTACCAGATCTGCAAAAGGCCACATAATGATGTTGTCAGAAGGAGGTCAACACCCAAGAATACGGCAAATGGAACACCCCAGAGGCCTAACCCTGCCCCAAGGAGGACATTGCAGCCCAATGTTCCCCAACCTAGCCCTAGACCAGCCCCAAGGACATCACGCAACAATCAACCAAACCAGATTCTGTTGATTGGGGACTCACTGATCTCATCAGTTAACTCAAAAGGCTTAAATGTTGATGTGATAAAAAATGGGATTTCAGGTGCTGAAGTTCAGAAAGTTATTGCACAGATTAAAGTTTATGACATCAGAAAATTTTCCCATGTGACAATTTACATTGATGGAAATGATGCCAATAATGGAACTGACATTGAGCTGTTCGAAGAACTCTATAGCGAAGTCATTCAGCACATAAAGGATACAAATGAACATTGTGATATTCTACTCTGCAACATATGCCCTAGACCTGACACTGACATTACAGAAGTGAATGGAATAATCAAGTCTCTGGCTGAGCACCATGGTGTAAAGCTAATCAATCAAAACAAAGCCTTTTGTGACAGAAATAAGAATATGATCGAAAAATATTATGATACGGACGGTATACATCTGTCGTCTTCAGGAGTGAAGAGACTACTGGGAACAATCCACAGAGAAGTTGATGTAGTAAATGACTTTGCTACATGCTTTTATGGCAGACATTGAGTCAACAGATCCCAACGACGATGATTTCTTCCTGTTCAAAAGAAGAATTCACATGGCAGACCCAGGGAGGAGGACAATCAACAAGGAGTTGCCCAACTATGTTACAAGTGTGGTTAAAGTAACCACGAGATAAGTAGCTTAGACATAAAAAGCAGCTTCAATGTCATCACTGTGGTTATTTGGGTCACAAATCAGGACGGTGCCTTCAGAAGCTATAGGGACTCAGCAATGATGCCTACAGTATTATGTCTGAACAATATGTTGAAATTTCAAATAGATTTGATCAACTAAATACAATTTGTTCAGAATGTGAGCTAAGTGATTGTGAGACTATACAGAGCAATTCAGATAGACATGAGGAGAGCAGTGAAACAAGTATTCTGAGGGTAGTAAATATGGTACCATCGGTACGAAGACACATATTTCTGTGATGATAATTTAATTATTAATGAGTCCATGAGGCCCTCCAGTGCTGCGATAGATAACACAGCATTATTTACATGCAGTGATATAACAAGTGATGCTTCATGTGTAAGTTGTTCTATGATCTCAAGTTCAGGTATATCTGTTGTAAATAATCAAAGTCCTGCTGAGCAGGAGACCTCTCATAATGACAGGTCATTATCTTCAAGTAGTGACCAGAGCTTCTCTGTAGATACTACCCAGAGGTCTGATAACACATTTATTACTACACATGGTATGTCACATGATATGTCAGATGATAATGTACCTTATCATTCTAATTCAAATTACCTTCTTGATTTAGGTTTAAGATGCAAAGGTTTCAGAATGGGGCATATAAATATACAAGGGATTAACAATAGAATTGATCAGATTCATCTGTTGCTTGGGTCTGACAAAAACCAGATTCATGTTCTAGGCTTAAGTGAGACTAAATTGAATGCCTTTCACCCTGACACAGCCTTTGAAATTAATGGTTTTCAAGCACCCTTTAGGACGGACCGTAAAATAAATTCAGGGGGAGGTCTTCTAGTTTATGTTAAAGATGGTGTCTGTGCCAGCAGAAGAGCAGATCTAGAGCATGACAATCTTGAATGTGTTTGGCTAGAAATAAAACTGGTTAAAAGTAAACCATTTTTAATAGGTAATATCTACAGGCCTCCAAACCTCCAATATTCAGTGGAATGAGATCTTTGAATAGTGTGTTGAAAATGTATTAAAAGAAGATAAGGAAATATATTTAATGGGAGATATCAACAAGGACTTATTAAATAATCAAATAAAGCATGCATGGTTAGATTATATGGCACCTTTAGGTCTAACACAATTAGTATCGGAAGCTACCAGGGTAACAGGTGATTCTAGAACTCTGTTAGATCATATTTACTCAAATTGTCCAACAAATGTGAATTCTTTAACTGTTCCTAAGATTGGGCTAAGTGACCACTTCCCTATATTTGTCACGAGAAAAATGCATGTTAAGCCTCCTAAAACGAATCATTACACAATCTCATATAGAAGCTACAAAAATTTTGATGAAGCCAAATTTGTTGAGGACCTTCAATCAATTTCATAAAACTGTTTGATGATACAGATGACATTATGGAAGCTTGGTTAGATCTATTTTTGCAAGTAGTTGATCAACATGTACCAATAAAACAACACAGGGTTAAATATAAAAACCAGCCTCAATGGTTGTCTCCTGAAATTCTTGAGGCAATGAAATGCAGGGACAGGCACAAATCCCTTGATAATGACGATGAATACAAGGTATGGAGAAATAAAGTTATTAAGATGATTCAACATGCTAAAAAAGTACAGTATCAAACATTTATCGAGAACAATAAAGGCAATCCAGGTAGCATTTATAAAATATTTCAAGAAGTAGGGGCTGGTAAAGGCCAAAAGAAACAATCTACCATAGTTTCAGTGAAAGTTGGTGATACACTTAATGAGGAATCTTTAGAAATAGCAAATGAATTTAACGACTTCTTTGTTAATATTCCATCTGAGTTAAAAGAACCAGTGACAAACTCAAGCCATGATAAATTAAAAGAATTTATTCATACAAAGCTTCCTGCAGATGCAAAATTTGTGATTCATCCAATGCAAAAAGAAAAGGTACTAAAATGTCTGTCTAGTATAGACATAAATAAAGCTACTAGTACCGATTTGATTGGACTATGTCTATTAAAACTTGCAGCCCCCTACATAGCTGAAGAAGTAACATTTATATGCAACCACAGTATCACTAACAGTGTTTTCCCAAACAAATGGAAGGAAGCAAAGGTTACTCCCCTTTATAAAAACGGTCCCCATGAAGAAGTTAATAATTATTGGCCAATTTCAATTTTACCAATCTTATCTAAAGTTCTTGAAAACTTGCAGCCCCCTACATAGCTGAAGAAGTAACATTTATATGCAACCACAGTATCACTAACAGTGTTTTCCCAAACAAATGGAAGGAAGCAAAGGTTACTCCCCTTTATAAAAACGGTCCCCATGAAGAAGTTAATAATTATTGGCCAATTTCAATTTTACCAATCTTATCTAAAGTTCTTGAAAAGCAAGAAAATGGCTCAGTTAATAATTGCATGAGAACCTGTCTGATTTCTTGCATGAATATAATTTACTGCACAAAACTCAGTCAGGTCTCAGAACACAGCACTCGTGAAACAGCTCTTGTTAATATGATTGATCTGTGGTTGAATGCTTTTGATAATGGTAAAATGGTTGGTGTAGTATTGGTTGATTTTAACAAAGCCTTTGATCTTGTTGATCACAATATTCTCCTTAATAAACTTGAAATATATGGTATAAAGAATGAAGCTCTATCATGGTTAGATACTTACCTTAATAACAGAAAGCAACAGGTTTCAGTTAATAATTGCAAATCTGATTTTCAGCACATCTCATAAGGAGTCTCGCAAGGTTCTATATTAGGGCCACTTCTATTTTTACTTTTTATAAATGATCTACTTTGTACACAAGCAATGTCTTTACTGATCTTTATGCCGACGACACAACACTTTATGATGTCCAGGATTCTATGGAACAAATTGAGAATAACCTTCAGTCTGCTCTGAACAATCTACACATCTGGTGTAGAAGCAATGGCATGATTCTGAATTCATCCAAAACAAAAGTTATGCTTATAACGACAAACCAGAAACAACAATGGCTCAATAATGATTATCTGAATAACAAATCTCTAAACATGATTTCAAGTGACAAAATTCTAGGTGTGTTTGTCAACAATAATCTGACATGGTCAGATCATATTAAGCATCTAACTAAAAAAATTGTTTCGAATATTTGGCTTCTATCCAAAATAAAAAAGTTCTTATCTCAATCTCATAGGGTACAGTTTTACAAGTCATATATCCAACCGCACATTGACTTTTTGCAACGTTGTCTGGGGAAGTTCTTCTGAGACCATTTAATTGAAAAGACACAAAATGCAGAAGCATGCATGTAAAGTAATTCTAGATTACAATGTTGACGACTCCAATGACGCGATGAATTCTTTGAATATCATGTCCATATATGAACGGCTCTACCTAAGAAAAGCCAACTTTATGTTCAAGGTCTTTAATAATTTGGCTCCTACATATATTTCTGAAAAGTTCACTCTACGAAATAATGTCAATACCAGTATGCAACTTAGATCAGCTTCTGCTGGCTGCTTTGTCCTGCCTAAGCCTAGGACAGAATGTTTCAAGCACAGAATGAAATACTCAGGATGCCTGGTATGGAATAGCCTACCAGAAGAAGTCAAGAATGCCCCAATCCTTGACACATTTCATAGTAGATGTTTACAATGGTTAAGGACACCAGTGGCATATTAGGAATTAAACTTTAAGTTTTGTCCAGAGTTGTGTGATTATTTCAATCCTTAAATATTGTATATTTAGCTTGTAATTATCCTATTATCTCGATCTTTCTTTTTTGTCAGTACATTTGCTTATCAATGTGTAATGAAAAACAGTCTGCACAGTTATTGAGTTTGTTAGTATATGTGCATTTATACTGTCAATTAACATTTTGCTTTCATGTCTGTATATATTTGACATTTTGTAGAACTGTGATTAAGTGTTTGTTTGAGGTTCTTGTAGGGTCAGGCCTCAGATTATCTTTCTTACCTCCTCAGTGTTAATATTCATACCATGTACCTTCCTCTCACACAATGTTTCAATAGATTTCTTACATTTCATTTCAGTATGAGTCTTCAATAATCTATTATAACTGAATGTGATAAACACAATTGTTTTCCACTCTTATATATATATATATTTATTTATTATTATTATTTTTATTTTTAGCTCACCTGAGTTATGCTCAGGATGAGCTATTGTGATCACTTTTCGTCCGTCGTCCGTCCGTCCGTGCATCCGTCCCTTAACATTTTCAAACGACTTCTCCTCTGAAGCCCCTGAGCCAATTTTGCTCAAATTTCATATGGAGCCTCCTTTGGTTGGGGGAACGAAAAATTGCTAAAATGGTTGCAGTCCATTGACCAAGATGGCCACCATGCCCATATATGGTAAAAACCTTTAAAAATCTTCTTCTCCAGAACCGAGGATGCCTTGGGGCTGAATCTTTGCATAAGTCATCGGGGACGGGAGGTCTATCAAAATTGCTAAAATAAATATCGTATATTGACATTTGACCTTTTTATGGCAAGGTCAAGTTTGCTTCCCTATGCATTTGTATGGGAAAAACCTTTAAAAATCTTGTTCTCCTAAACCAAGGATGCCTTATGGCTGAACCTTTACATATATCATCGGAAACTGGGGGTCTACCAAAGTTGCTAAATTAATGGTCGTACATTGACATTTGACCTTTTTATGGTAAGGTCAATTTTGCTTCCTTATGCATTTGTATGGGAAAAATGTTCAGAATTTCAAATGACTTCTTCTCTGGAGCCTCTGGGCCAATTTTGCTCAAATTTCATATGGAGCCTTCTTAGGTTGAGGGAATGAAAGATTGCTAAAATGGTCGCGGTTAGTTGACCAAGATGGCCACCATGCCCATATATGGTAAAAACCTTTAAAATCTTCCCCTCCAAAACCGAGAATGCCTTGGGGCTGAATCTTTGCATAGGTTATTGGGGAAGGGAGGTCTACCAAAATTGCTAAAATAAATGTTGTATATTGACATTTGACCTTTTTACGGCAAGGTCAAGTTTGCTTCCCTATGCATTTGTATGGGAAAAACCTTTAAAAATCTTGTTCTCCAAAACCGAGGATGCCTTGTGGCTGAATCTTTACATATATCATCCGAAACTGGAGGTCTACCAAAGTTGCTGAAATAATGGTCGTACATTGACATTTGACCTTTTTACCGTGAGGTCAATTTTGCTTCCTTATGCATTTGTATGGGAAAAATATTCAGAATTTCAAACGATGAGCCTCTGGGCCAATTTTGCACAAATTTCAAATGGAGCCTCCTTAGGTTCGGGGAATGAAAGATTGCTAAAATGGTCGCAGTTCATTGACCAAGGTGGCCGCCATGCCCATATATGGTAAAAACCTTAAAAATCTTCCTCTCCAGAACCGAGGATGCCTTGGGGCAGAATCTTTGCATAAATCTTTGGAGACGGGAGGTCTACCAAAATTGCTAAAATAAATGTTGTATATTGACATTTGACTTTTTTACGGCAAGGTCAAGTTTGCTTCCCTATGCATGTGTATGGGAAAAACATTTAAAAATCTTGTTCTCCAAAACCGAGGATGCCTTGTGGCTGAATCTTTACATATATCATCCGAAACTGGAGGTCTACCAAAGTTGCTAAAATAATGGTCGTACATTGACATTTGACCTTTTTACCGTGAGGTCAATTTTGCTTCCTTATGCATTTGTATGGGAAAAATATTCAGAATTTCAAACAACTTCTCTGCAGCCTCTGGGCCAATTTTGCACAAATTTCAAATGGAGCCTTCTTAGGTTGGGGGAATGAAAGATTGCAGTTCACTGACCAAGATGGCCGCCGTGCGCATATATTGTAAAAACCTTTAAAAATCTTCTCCTCCAGAACCAAGGATGCCTTGGGGCTGAATCTTTGCTTAAATCATCGGGGACAGGGGGTCTACCAAAGTTGCTAAATAATGGTTGTACAAGTTTTCTTCCCTATGCATTTGTATGGAAAAAAACATTTAAAAATCTTAGTCTCCAAAACCGAGGATGCCTTATGGCTGAATATTTGCATATATTATTGCGAACATCTGCATGTCTGCAGTGGCTATGTCACTCAGGTGAGCGAACCGTGGCCCGTGGGCCTCTTGTTTTTTTATGCATAGATGCTGACCTCCAACAGGCACATAAACACAATCAAACTGTTCATCATCTGTTTCTTTGTTATTGGTCAATCATGTGTAAATATGTAAATAATGAGGGCCTCATGGAAGATTAGCTATTACATGTTTTCCATTTGTGCTAAATGTTGTAACCCTCTATAAATAAAGTCTTTACTTACTTACTTACTTACTTACTTACTTACTTATATCTCATTCCACATTTTTATTATATGTGATTTTGTTGTTGACAGGGAGAATCTGGTCAGTATCAATGAGGTGCTGCTGTCTCTGAAGAGGCTTCAAAAAGTTCCAGATGATGTCAGATTGCAGAGAATTCTAGAAGTTCTTGATGAAGACCGTGATGGCTACATAGACAGCAAAAACATACTTGAGGTATAACATTTCCTGTCTTGCTACTTTTTTTACCACCATACCATCATAGCTCCAGATAAGAGGAGTATCCAAATATTTTTTTTTCTTTTCTCCTCAAAAACACATGTTATAGTACTTATTAGAAGTGCCTTGGCAGTGTGCTTCCAATGAATACCCACAACACATGTTTTTGTGGAGGAATAAGAAAAATGCCAATAATTTTTGAAAAAAAAAAGCATCTTATCTAGAGCTATGACATTAGTCTAGTTTCTTTATTGGCCAGCTGGGCCCAGTTGTTCAAAGCATCATTAGCTTAACGAGCTTGTTAAGGGTCATTTCGTTAACTGTTTTAGCAGATTCAATATACAATATTCTGATATTTTTTGCTGAAAACATGTGAGTAGCTTTTGCACTGCAAAAGCTACTCACATTTTTTCAGCAAAAAATTTCAGCATATTTGCGTATCACTCGATGTAAATTTAAACAAATCGTTAACTAACGACATTGTTAGCTTTGAACAACTGGGCCCAGTAGGAAACCATTGATAGCTTTGAACAACTGGGCCCAGTAGGAAACCTTTGATGGCTTTGTGTTTCCCTCCAACTTGCTTTAACTGCCCTAAGACAAGCAAATTAAACTGCAGTTGAATGGCAATGGTTCGAACATCTTCGGGGCTATGATTTGTTCTAGACATGGGTAGTTCGAGTCACTGATGGTTAATCATAGGGCCTGATCAGGAGGCAAAAGGGGAATACTTT
Source organism: Anodontia alba (assembly GCA_964016985.1). Taxonomy (NCBI): domain Eukaryota; kingdom Metazoa; phylum Mollusca; class Bivalvia; order Lucinida; family Lucinidae; genus Anodontia; species Anodontia alba. The sequence continues at coordinate 85,333,779 of OZ024821.1, forward strand.
AGAGATGTCTTTTTGATCTTCTATAAAATAATGATACATTGAGTCCACTCATTAGAATTGCCCAGTGAGGCAATTCTAATTACACACAACATACCTTTTCATGAAAAAATATGAAAATTTCCTTAAAATATCCTTAATAATTTGCTTTTTTGAGCTGTCAGAAGAATTTCCTAGAAACTCAAAAACAAGTTTGAACCAGCCATGATAAACAAGCCATCAGTTTTAAGAGTCATTGGTTTTACTGTATTATTAGGCTTATAGTACAGGGGGAGGGGGGGGTGGGGGAACAAAGGTTTATTCACCACATCTGAGTCACATGACCAAAATGGCTGCCATGCCCATATATGGTAAAAACCTTTTAAAAATCTTCTTTTCTTCTCTGGAACAAACGGGCCAAGGTCCCTGGGGCTTGGCCCAGTATGCAGCATTCAGGACTTGAGCCCAATAAGGTTTGGAAAAATTGATGACCTTGGGTTGACTTTGAACTTTTTATTGAAAGATCAGTTTTTTGCGTAGACTCCTGTAAGCAAAACGTAAAAAGATCTTCTTGTCTGAAAGTTGAAGACCTAAGCCTTTGATATTTGGTATGTATCTTTATCTTGTGGACCTTTACCAAGATTATTCAAATTATAGCCCTGGAATCAAAAATGGTCCCACTCCAGGGGTCACTTGTTTTACATAGACTCATATAGGGAGACCCTTTCAAATGTCTTCACCTCAGAAACCACTGGGCCAGACATTAGCAAATTTCATTTGGAGCCTCATTTGATAGGAAGAATGGGAGTTTGATCACCCCATCTGGGTCATATGACCAAGATGGCAGCCACTCTCATATATGGAAAAAAAACTTAAATAATCTTCTTTTCAGGAGGCCCTGGGGCTTAGTATGCAGCATTGGAGACATGGGCCCATTAAAGTTTGAAAAAATGATAACCTTGGGTTGACCTTGACCATTTTTATGGGAAGTCAGTTTTTATATGCCTGTTTGAAAAAGGGGACGTATTGTGTCACGGGGTATGGCGTCCGTCCGTCCATCCGTAAACTTTTTTGTTTCTGGCTAACTCCTCCTACAGCTTACATCCGATCAAGCTGAAACTTGGTATATAGTTAGACCATGATGTGGCGCAGAGCATATTGTTTCGAGGTTACAGTCCACCAAATGTTTGCTGAGTTATGCCCCTTAGAAAATTTCTGTAAACTTTTCATTTCGGGTTAACTCCTCCTACATTTTACATCCGATCAAGCTGAAACATCATATATAGTTAGACCATGATGTGGAGCAGTGCATATTGTTTTGAGGTTACAGTCCACCAAATATTAGCAGAGTTATGCCCCTTTGAAAATTTCAGTAGACTTTTCGTTTCCGGCTAACTTCTCCTACAGTTTACATCTGATCAAGCTGAAAATTGATTTGTAGTTAGACCATGATATGGAGCAGCGCATATTGTTTCAAGGTTGTAGTCCACCAAATATTAGCAGAGTTATACCCCTTTGAAAATTTCTATTAATTTTTTGTTTCTGGCTAAATCCTCCTACAGTTTACATCCAATCAAGCTGAAACTTCATGTACAGTTAGACCATGATGTGGAGCAGTGCATATTGTTTCGAGGTTTCAGTCCACCATATATTAGCAGAGTTATGTCCCTTTGAAAATTTCAGTAAACTTTTCGTTTCCGGCTAAATCCTCCTACAGTTTACATCCGATCAAGCTGAAACTGGATTTGTAGTTAGACCATGATGTGGAGCAGCGCATATTATTTCAAGGTTACAGTCCACCAAATATTAGAGTTAAACCCCTTTGAAAATTTCTATTATCTTTTTTTGTTTTCGGCTAATTCCTCCTACAGTTTACATCTGATCAAGCTGAAACTTCATAAATAGTTACACGATGACGTGGAGCAGCATATATTATTTCGAGGGTACAGTGAACCAAATATTTGCAGATATTTGTCCCTTTGAAAGTTTTTGTAAACTTTTCGCAGCATATTGTTTAGAGGTAATAGTGTGCAAATTTTATTATATAATAGGTATATTTTTTGCAAATAACTAAAGTTTTGGTCATATGGGAAAGACATTAATTTTTTTTTTTTTCTTAACATCTTCTGTTATTAGACTTGCAAGGAAAGGTTGTCATTATTAAATCTTTATAAATACATAATTCTTTTTTAATTTTTTTTTTTTTTTTTCATTAATATTCTTCTGATTTGGCTCCCCTGAAGAACAAAAATAAAATCAGTTTTAAACAAGTTAAAGGTTTGCAAAAAAATTTCTTGCAGCATTTTTTTTTTTTTTCTTTTTTTTTTTTCGTTGTTTATTTTTGTTGTGTTATTGTTTGGTCCGATATTGAAGTATAGGAAAAACAGGTCAGCTCATATGAGCTTATAATATAGCCATGCTTCTGTGGTGTGGCCTCTGTCACCGAGTTACTATAGAATACAGAGACCAAATGTTTTTATACGCCCGTTTAAAAAACAGGACATAAAACTTGTATTATGTTACGAGGTATGCAGGCCCGTCACTGGGTAGTGAAAACTGTCCGGTGTAGGCTAGCGGCAAGTGCGGAAAGCATGAAAGGGGGATTTCCTCCCTCTCATACTGGGGGGTGGGGGGGGGGCGGGGGAATTCCCCCAAGAAAATTTTTGAATTATCGACATCTGTACGTGCATTTTAATGCATCTTGGAAGCTTTTGTGGGGCGGGGGGGGGGGGGGCAGAATGTCAGTCATTTTGGCTAATTTGGTACAGTAAATCAACACCAATACAAAATAATCTTTATCATGTATTAATATCAACCTTTCGCCATCACGGCTTCTTCAGGATGTAATAAACAATAGATATAGATGACATCGCGCACGAAAAAGTAATGTGATGCCGTGTGCCACGCCAGCTACGTCACACAAAAATTAGCGGCAATGTTCAATAAAGCGAGTTATCCGGGGCACAGCAATTCCCACGGTACATGTTCCTATCAATATTGTCAATAATGAGGTGGCTCGTCTTTGTAAGGAAACTTACTGGATTCATAAACTTGACACTTTGTATCCAAAAGGCATGAATTCAAAGCTACTTTATACTATTAAGTAGACTAGCCTACAATTTGTTTGTTCCTGTTAATACTTTTTTTTTTTTTTAAGTCATTTTGGCTAAGAATTTAATCAGTTTTACATAAACAGAATAAACATAAGACTTTGGCAAATCTTAAACAACTATTTCAACCCCTCTCTGCGGGTCTCATCAGGCGGTGTTACTTTCGATACAGTTTTAGGATTAAGAATATTCTTGCATTCAAAGTCAAAAAGTTTTATACACAACTTGCTGACCGACATGCTCTTTGATTTAGAATAATTAGAAAAATAGATTCAGGGGGTTTAAACTTTATTCTATGGCGCTCTTTAATTCATTCTGGATCAAAGCTCAATGAGTTTATCATGTCTTTGATATATCATCTATTGATACTAATCCTTTAAAGATAAGGAATTAAATCAGAATCAAACAGGTGTCATCATAATGATTGCTGTGTTTAGCACAACGTGTGACTGTTTTGTTTTCACACCTTGAACAGGCTTAAAGATGAAACGAGCCACGAGCGTTATTGATAAATGTATTAACAAAACAGGTACAGTCAAACCTGTGTTAGTGGTCACCTCTGTTAAGCAGCCAACCTGTATTAAGCAGCCAGAGGAAAGTTGCCCCAAAATTCGTAGACTTATATATTTGAACTGTATTAAGCAGCCACCTGCCTTCAGCAGCCACATTTTAAGCTTCCCATGGGTGGTTGCTTAAGACAGGTTTGACTGTATTAAAAAATGCGGCACTTTTGATAATGCCATTAAACAAGTTCACAGACAGGGAGTTAGCACAACAGAAAAGGCTGAAATAAAAAAAAAAGTGGTATGGCTGAAAGCATGCTCGGCCAAAAAAGTGGTCTGGCGCTCGCCGGACCTGCCGGACCGCCGCCCTTGGTATGGCGTCCGTCCGTCCATAAACTTTGTCGTTTCCAGCTAACTCCTCCTGCAGTTTACATCCGATCAACCTGAAACTTGGTATATAGTTAGACCATGATGTGGAGCAGCGCATATTGTTTCAGGGTTACAGTCCACCAAATGTTTGCAGTTATGCCCCTTTGAAAATTTCTATTGACTTTTTGTTTCCGGCTAAATCCTCCTACAGTTATGCCCCTTTGAAAATTTCTGTAAACTTTTTATTTCCGGATAACTCCTCCTTCATTTTACATCTGATCAAACTGATACTTCATTTATAGTTAGACCATGATGAGGAGCAGCGCATATTGTTTCTGATACTTCATTTGTAGTTAGACCATGATGTGGAGCAGCGCATATTGTTTCAAGGTTTACGTCCGATCAAGCTGAAACTTTATAAATAGTTACACAATGATGTGGAGCAGTGCATATTATTTCGAGATTACAGTGCTTCAGATATTGGCAGAGTTATGCCCCTTTGAAAATTTATGCCCCTTTGAAAATTTTTGTAAACTTTTCATTTCTGGCTAATTCCTCCTACAGTTTACATCCGATCAAGCTGAATCTTGAACTGTAGTTAGACCATGATGTAGAGCAGCGCATATTGTTTCAAGGTTACAGTCCACCAAATATTAGCAGAGTTAAATGCCTTTGAAAATTTCTGTTAATTTTTCGTTTCCGGCTGAATCCTCCTACAGTTTACATCCGATCAAGCTGAAACTTCATAAATAGTTGCACAATGATGTGGAGCAGCTCATATTATTTTGAGGTTACAGTACACCAAATATTGGAGTTATGCCTCTTTCAAAGTTTTTGTAAACTTTTTGCCACATATTGTTTCGAGCTAATAGTGTGCAAATTTTATCTTATAATAGGTATATTTTTGTAAATAACTAAAGTTATAGCCACATGGGGAAGTTATTTATTAATTTTTTTTTAAAATCTTCTTTTATTAGATTTGCAAGGAAATGTTGCCATTATTAAATCTTTATAAATACATTTATTAAATGATGCAAAATTAAGAAGCTTGACTAATATCAAAACTTATAAACATAATACTTTTTTTTTTTTTTTTTTTTAATACTCTTTCGAGTTGGCTCCCTTGAAGAACAAAAATAAAATCAGTATAAAACAAGTTAAAGGTTTACAAAAAAAAATTCTTGCAGCATTTTTAGCTCGCCTGTACGAAGTACAAGGAGAGCTATTGTAGTCACCCCGGTCGTCCGCCTTTGCGTTCCCGTTCCCGTTCCGTCACACTGCGTTAAAGTTTTTCAAATGCTTATATCTCAACAGTCACTCCTCACAGAGGCATCAAATTTGGAACTTAGGTACCTTGGAGGGTCTTCTGAGATTCCAAGAGAATAAACCCCTGGGTTCATGCCCCTGGGTGGGGCTAGGGGTCAGAATCTAGGACACCTTTGTAATACTGTGTTAAAGTTTTTCAAATTCTTATACTTGACTTTCACTCCTCATAGAGCATTCATATTTAGAATTTGGGTACCTGGAGGAGTCTTCTGAGATTCCAAAAGAACATACCCCTGGGTTCATACCTCAGGGTGGGCCTTGGAGTGGGGCTAGGGGGTCAAAATCTAGGACACATTTGTAAAATCTTATATGCCTACAGGTTATAGACACAACTGGTTATACATCAGCTAACTATGTGACATGGGTTTAAGTGTAAGAGAGTGAAGGTCATGGTGACCTACATTTTACGGTCCAGGTCACCTAGATTTCACGGTCCAGTGATTTTGCCTTATATCTTGAATACTATTTGTTGGATAAATGTCACACCTGGGATATTACTTCCATGTGACCCAATGAATGACCACTTACTATATCTAGGTCACTGTGACCTATATTTCATGGTTCAGTGATTTTGCCTTATATCTTGAAATTATTTGTTGGATAAATGTCACACCTGGGATATTAGTTCCTTGTGACCCGATTATTGACGTCAAAATATATCTCTGTTGGTGTGACCTATATTTCATGGTTCAGTGATTTTGCCTTATATCTTGAATACTATTTGTTGGATAAATGTCACACCTGGGATATTAGTTCCATGTGACCCTATGAATGACCACTTACTATATCTAGGTCATTGTGACCTATATTTCATGCTTCAGTGATTTTGCCTTTTATTTTTATTACTATTTCATGGAGAATTGTCATACCTGGAATATTATATCTATGTGACAAAATGATTTACATACAAATACATCTAGGTCAGTGTGACCTATATTATATGGCTTAATGATAAAAATGTTACAATATAAAATGTACCCAGCAGGCGAGCTACGCTGTCCTACGACAGCTCTTGTTTTCTTTGGTTGTTTATTTTTGTTTTGTTTTAGTTTGGTCTGATACTGAAATATAGGAAAAACAAATCAGCCAAAGGCTCATATGAGCTTATAATATAGCCATGCTTCTGTCCTATGTCCAAAAGCACTTCTCCCTAGATGCAGCAAACTTCTCCCTATTTTCCCAGGAGGAGATATCACTTCTCCTTTAATTTCTGGGCCAACTTGGACCCTTAGGTTACAGTTCACCAAATATCAGCAGTAATTCCACTTACAGTTTATATTATAGCACTGAATAATACAGGAGGCAGTTTATGTGCTACATCATATTACTTGCCACAGGCGTATATTGCCCTGCTCTTGTTCAACCTGTACTGGCTACCATATTCCTATGTTGCATTCTTTAAAATTGTTACCACAAGCTTACTCAGAACAAATAGTCTCAGGTGAGTTACAGAACCATTGGTCCTCTTGTCTAATATTCATTTGATGTGTTTTCTTAGGTGACTGAAACTCTTGGTAGAGAAAATCTTAAGTTGAGTACATCACAAGTGTCTGCCATGGTAAATCTACTGAGAAAGGAAGCAGACCAAGAGTTTGAAGAGAAAATTAAAATAAAAGAAGTCAAGGAGGAAGAGAAGAATTCTGTTACAGAAAATGAAACAGAAAGTGGGAAAACTCAGACAAAAGAGACAGTGAAAGCTGAAGAAAAACCCAGTTGATGAAGAAAGCCAACTTATAGATACTATAATTTTCTTAATGTTTGGACAACCATGCCTGAGCACTCAGTGCAGACCCGGATCAAACTGCTGAAGGAACAGTTTGATGTTGCTCTGCACTATTTGCCGTTCAGTTCACACTTTTTAGACACTTCACAAGGTAGTCAAATGAACTTGTTCAAATGTTAACCCTTAAACTGTCAATCACAACAACCGCTCCACAGAGCAGTCTGATCAGGGTCAACACTGTTTACATGTATGCAAAAATATGTTGAAAAGTTTGCAAGAATATTCAGCAGCCGACATAAACAGACGACAGTTTCAGATACAGGTTTTCTGGGCATTTTAAGGGTTAAGATAAGTGCAATCAGTTACATTGTATGAATATTTGGAGTAAATCTGTAATGTGTCAGTGAAAAATCTGTTATAGGAGTGAATTTCATTTTTGTGTTTTTTATCAATTTGCAAAGACTGGCAAATCACCTTCAAACAGACTATCCCAAAGGACTTAATGTTATGTTTGTGAGTGATTCACCGGTATTTACTCATTGATACACTAAAAAATTCATTTCTTATACTTCCAACTGGGACATATTTATGTCAAAAATATGGGTAAAATAGCTCATTTTAGAAATTTGCAAGAAGAAAATAGTTCCAAGATTTCAGGGCCCAGTTGTTTAAAACTAAGGATGTCGTTACTTAATGTATCCTTAAAACTTTGATCATGAAATATGACATATATGCTAATGTTTTTGCTGGAAAAATGTGAGTAGCTTTTGCATTACATTTTTCAGCAAAAATACCTGTGAATTAGATACTGTACTTATTAGGAGAGTTAACATTTTGACCACTAAAAGCTTGATAAGCTAACAATGTTTTGAACAACTGGGCCCTGCTTATTAGATTTATCAAATTGTCAATCTTGTTTTCGAATTGCTCTCAGCCAATCAAATTGTGCAAAATAATTATAAGCCTGTTGAGTTGGAATTATTCTGTTGTGAAGCCATACATATGACCTTTACCACACTAAGGGCAAATTCAGCAGCTGAAAAATTGACATTTTTTTTTTTTTTTTTTTTTTTTTTTTTTTCCAGAATATAGGCCTTGGCATTTCCTGTAAATTGTCGCCTGAGTAGACAATTACATGGAATGTCAAAGCTTATAATCTGGGAAAAGTAAGAAAGAAAAAATTCAAGGTGTCGTCTGCTGAAATTTTACCCAGCATGCTAGGTGATAAAAAATAGACCACTAGTGAGAACTGGGTCTTAAAGTTTTGTACTAACATCAAAGACCTTGGCCAGTCTGCATGTCCGTGTAGTCTGTGTTCTTTGATATATTCTACAATATGCGTTGATTCTACACACAATTTTTTTTCTTTTTCAAATTGAATTTTCACAATAATAAGATTTTAAAAAGTTGTATTGAAACTATTCAAGATAAAAGTTGTAGAGGAAGGCAGGAGCGGACATCTGCAAAATGTTTCATTGCTATTTATAAGCATTCAGTCAACCTTGGCTTTAATATTATAAATGGTTCAGGGCATTAGGTAAGTAAAACATTTAGTTGTAGTTTCTGTTTTTTCTTCTGGAAAAGTGATAGACTAAGATCAATTTAGAATTATCTTGCTTAAGACAGTTCTAATGATGTTCAGGAAGGTGCATTTTAACTTCGTAATACATTAACCTATAGATAATGTGCTATTCTCTTCTGTTTTCACACCTTCCACAAAAAAACGACCTTTCAGTCGTCAATTAAAGTCTTAAACCAGAAGGTCCCTTAGGTAGTTAGTTACCTGTGTGACATAACTCTTCCCACTCAATTGATCACGTGTCAGTTTCTTTTCTGTGGACAAAGAAATTCAACAAGGATTATTTACCTATGAAAGAAATTTGGATTATTTCTTTTCCTCGTGGATAAATTTCTGTATTCTTGTGTTTCTTTTGTTTATTTATCACTCCTTTCACTTCCTATGTTATTATTTAAAATTTTCAATTTTCGATATCACGTATTTTTTGACAGGCCTTTCTTGACATGCGTTTTCATGACTCATGTTTTTGTGACTCATGTTATTCTGCACAACGCTTGTGCGCGGTCGGTTCGGAAGTAGTGTTTATATATGCAGAATATTTTTTTTTTCGTTCCAGGTTATTCAGCGTTTACAATATGATTTTCCTGGACTTTTATTTGCAGAGATCTTCGAGTTGGCTAAAAATTCTCATGGTGGAGAAGCTGATTGTAAAGAACTTGTCAACCCTTGATGGGTTATAGGACTATTCTTTACTGATGGGAGCCCCATCCCATATGGCTATACTGCCGGGGTGAGACCCATCAAGGTGGCATCTTTGGGTACTTAGTATCCGATAAAGTCTAAGTCCACCAGTCACCGGTCAACCAGTCACCAGTCAACCAGTCACCAGTCATTCAGGCACCAGTCACCGGTCAACCAGGCACCAGTCAACTAGTCTCCAGTCAATAATTTAATTATTTTCTCGAAAGACTTAGTTTTTTGACATATTTCACCGGACAAAATAGTCACGTATACTAACTTCCGGATATTATTAGCTCACCTGAGCATGAAATGCTCATGTTGAGCTATTGTGGTCAGTCAATGTCCATTGTGCGTTGTGCGTCGTCCGTCGTGCGGCATCAACAATTGCTTTAAAAGCCTACTCCTCCTATTTCCCTGGGCCAATTGACTTGATACTTGGTAGGAAATATCGGGGTGACTTGTAGATCAAAAATAGCTAAAATCCTTCCGATCAGAAATCCAAGATGGCCGTCATCTTAAAAATCTATTTTTCGTTTCTTCTCCTGAACCGAAAGGCCACTTGACTCCAAACTTGCTAGGAAGCTTCAGGGTGACTTGTAGATCAAAAATAGCTAAAATTGTGCTGGTCGGAAATCCAAGATGGCCGCCATGGCCGCCATCTTGAAAATCTATTTTTCGCTTCTTCTCCTGAGCTGAAAGGCCAATTGACTCCAAACTTGCTAGGAAGCATCTGGGTGACTTGTAGATCAAAAGTAGCTAAAATAGTGCCGATCCGAAATCCAAGATGGCCCCCATGGCCGCCATCTTGAAAATCTATTTTTCGCTTCTACTCCTAAAGCCAATTGACTCTAAACTTGGTAGGAAGCATTGGGGTGACTTATAGATCAAAAATAGCTAAAATAGTGCCTGTCCGAAATCCAAGATGGCCGCCATGGCAGCCATCTTGAAAATCTATTTTTCGCTTCTTCTCCTGAACCGAAAGGCCAGTTGACTCCAAACTTGCTAGGAAGCATCGGGGTGATTTGTAGATCAAAAATAGCTAAAATCATGCCGATCCTAAAACCAGGATGGGCGCCATGGCGGCTTTCTTGAAAATCTATTTTTCACTTCTTCTCCTAAACCCAAAAGTCACTTGACTCAAAACTTAGTAGGAAGCATCAGGATGACTTGTAGATCAAATATGGCTAAAATCATTCTGATCCGAAATCCCAGATGGCCACCATGGCAGCCATCTTGAAAATCTATATTTAGCTTCATCTCCTGCACTGAAAGGCCAATTGACTCCAAACTTGGTAGGAGACATTGGGGTGACTTGTAGATCAAAAATAGCTAAAATCGTGCCAGTCGGATATCCAAGATGGCCGCCATGGCAGCCATCTTGAAAATCTATTTTTTGCTTCTTCTCCTGAACCGAAAGGCCAGTTGACTCGAAACTTGGTAGGAAGCGTTGGGGTGACTCGTAGATCAAAAATAGCTAAAATCGTGCGGATCGTAAATCCAAGCTGGCTGCCATTTAGAGTTTGTTCAAATGATCATGCTCCATTGACTGGCATGCCTTATATATATTCTTCTTCAAAATTAAGAACTGCTTAAATGATGATCTTTTCATTAGTTGCGATGACAGGATTGGAAAAATGTTCCATAACATCTGCATATCTGCAGTGGCAATGTCACTCAGGTGAGCAACCCGTGGCCCTTGGGCCTCTTGTGTCTAACTATTAAAAAATTTCAACGGGCAAAGTATCAGTAATATTTCTGATACTTATACCCGGTCATTTTATCATATTATTTCTGATTTTTCACCAGGCAACTTTTTACAGGTAGTGTCTGGTCAATTTTGCCTAATAATTATCACCAGGAAAAAGTTTCGAATACTTGTGCTCGGTCAATTTCATCTATAATCTCTCTTTTTCTTCGGACTAGAGTTACGAATACTGCTATCCAATCTATTTGTCAAGTTATTTGTAACTTTTACGGGCAACAGTTATGAATACTAGTGTCCGGTCAATATGTCGGCTAACTTGTGTCAAAATAGTGTTGACTAATTCCCAAACAATCTATTATTGTTCATAGAGCTTCATACACAATTAAGTCAATGGATATAGGTTATTAAATGAAATACATAGTAACCTTTTATACATAAAATTCTGTACAGTCTTTCCCTAATCAGACTAGAATCTTTAATATTCCATTGACTTATTATAGGAGTGTAATTCCACTAATATTTTAAATTAACTTATGTTTTAGCTCTTTCATTCGTTAGAAAGAGTTTAACTTCCGACTCTAACGAAATTTCCAGCAGGCAGCAGTTCGTAGACTAGTGCCAGGTCATTCAGATTATGTTTTATCTCTTTCATTTGCTAGAAAGAGGTTAACTTCCGACTTTAACGAAATTCCACCGGGCAGTAGTTTCGTAGACTAGTGCCAGATCATTGTGTCGGATTACTAGTGACCGAGTAGTGGTCACTAGTCCTCGCTCAATCTATTTATATTAATTAAGCACTATAGACATGTCTAGTCTTGGGTTATAGGTTATAGAATGACAGCGATGGGTTCTAATACCTAGTAGCCCCTTATATTGTTGAATTCTGTCCAGTCGTTTTTGAACTAGACTTAAAATTCTATATATATTTATTCTTGAAAATGAATTAAGAATTATCGGTTACGATCAAATTCGCAATTCATTCACTAAGTGTAGAAAATACTTCCATCTATAATTATATAATTTATATCTCTTTTTATTCACTACAAAGAGATTAACTTCTTAGATATTCACCTTATTCGGCTCTGAGGCAAAGGTGAACTCTATAAAACTATTGTTATTTCTAAGAAGAAAAATATATACGAAATCTAAAATTTTTCTTCTTTCCTCCCCTATTTTTTCTACATATTCCCGATATGTCATCAGCATGTAATCTAAGGAGTAAATTCACAAGAAAGTAGCAATCGATCCTTTCTACTTTCTATTAATATTTCATTCATAAGTTATCTGAAATCTACACGAATCAGATAAATAAATTAAGAGTTTATTTATTTGTCTGCTACCTCTCTAGTTTACTACGAATAAAAAATTCTAATTGAGGTACATATTTCCTTTTGCCTTTGTACATGAAAAATAGTTGATCCGTTAAGCTATTACTACTATCTTTTGATTGATTATTTAAGAGTCTAAGTCAGTCGTGCTCTATCTAAACTCTACTATAAAATAAAAAATAAGAAGAAAATCTTATATTTAGGCATATATATAATTCGATACATTCTTTACTTTGCCTGTTTATTTTTTCTTCTGAATCTTTTAAGACTACGATAACAATATACCAGATAATTTTGTCTCAGTTAGAATCTATTACGCTGAAGATTCTTCATCTGGGAATAATAATTTTATAATGATTATAATTAGAAATTATTTAGGGAGGTTTAAAACTTATAATCACTAGACCCAATTAATCCACGTATATTACATACTTTATCCTTATTGAGGAATAGCCTTGCTTCGACTAGCTCTATACCTCTAATATTTTACTTATAATTAGAGTCCATGTCAATCAAAATTTTTTCGCACCCTTGGTATTGACAATGGATACATATTTAGTAAAGGCATTAATTATTCAGTACATGACCGATTATTATTGCCTAAATTAAATATTATATACAATACTTTCCTTTTAAATTTTTTTTATTGACTTTGTAACTATTCAGAAATTGCCAAAGTCAATCATTTCCTTCCTCTAAACTTACCGAAGCCTTAGATTATGTTTATATATATTTTTAATATATGCTTAGAGGTTAATTAATGATATTTTACCTCATAATAGCAGATATTATCATTTTCATATTAATCATCCCTTTGTTCTACTATGTACGTTCTAGGCTTAGACAAGAGAGAAAACATCCTTAATTACGAGTCGGTAAAGAATTAAGATACACTTCTTTATATCTTTACCCCCCTTTTTATGTTTACATTCCTTAAAGGGATCATACTTCTTCTCGCTAAGAATTCAAGTTCAGTTTGCAAGTAATGCAAACATTAATATCTAGATTTCCAGTTCGCATCAAAAATGGTCAATATATTTAGATAAATATCTTTTCCGAAACTGGATATTTATTCTTTCCACAAAATAAGTCATTTCAAGACGTTTCGATGAGTTTGAAATGTACTGCCTCAATTCATAGTATAGAATTTGTTTATATAAACTTCACAACATAGTAAGTGCCGCACGTACGTTCCTGGTCAAATCTTACTTTTTGTTATACGTTTTCGAACATACTGAAATTTTTTTTCGATTATACATTCGGTAAATAAACTTTCAAGTAGCATTTACGCTTTAAAACATTCAGATTATTTGATAATAGTTGGAGATAATATATTATACCGATACTTATATATCTATCTTCATTATTTATCTTTCTCAACTTATTTTTAAGTTAGATTGACCTTCTCGCTATGTTCCAGGTCTAAATCTAGCTAGCATTATAGACCAGTCACTTTTTTGTTACAGATAAAATATTTCCTAAACATTATTTTAACAGTTTTTTTTTTCTCAGTATTCAGAGCGTAACGACTTCATGAATACTTGAGAATAAGTCAATTCTACGCTTGTTAAGCTAAGCCTAAAACAAGCTCTAGTTTTTTCGAATGGATATTATCCTCCGATTCAGTTCATGAAGATACATCCATTTAGATCCCATTATCTCCATTTCAATCATACAAAATTCTAATGACTAAGTACTCTTTTTCTACGTACGAATACAGAATAACGAGTCACCATTGCTGCATATTGGTTAACGATTAAACGAATTTTATCTTAAACCTATATGATGTTAAATTACATGTAATAATTACCAATATTATTTCATATTTTTAGCTCACCTGAGCTATGCTCAGGATGAGCTATTGTGATCACTTTTCGTCCGTCCGTGCGTCCGTCCGTTAACATTTTCAAACGACTTTTCCTCTGAAGCCCCTGAGCCAATTTTGCTCAAATTTCATATGGAGCCTCCTTAGGATGGGGGAACGAAAAATTGCTAAAATGCTCGCGGTCCATTGACCAAGATGGCCGCCATGCCCATATATGGTAAAAACCTTTAAAAATCTTCTTCTCCAGAACCGAGGATGCCTTGGGGCTGAATCTTTGCATAAGTCATCGTGGACAGGAGGTCTACCAAAATTGCTAAAATAAATGTCGTATATTGACATTTGACCTTTTTACGGCAAGGTCAAATTTGCTTCTCTATGCATTTGTATGGGAAAAACCTTTAAAAATCTTGTTCTCCAAAACCGAGGATTCCTTGTGGCTGAATCTCTACATATATCATTGGAAGTCTACCAAAGTTGCTAAAATAATGGTCGTACATTGACATTTGACCTTTTTACTGTGAGGTCAATTTTGCTTCCTTATGCATTTGTATGGGAAAAATATTCAGAATTTCAAACGACTTCTCCTCTGGAGCCTCTGGGCCAATTTTGCACAAATTTCATATGGAGCCTCCTTAGGTTATAGCTAAAATGGTTGCGGTTCATTGACCAAGATGGTCGCCATGCCCATATAGGGTAAAAACCTTTAAAAGTCTTCTCCTCCAGAACCGAAGACGCCTTGGGGCTGAATCTTTGCTTAAATCATCGGGGACTAGGGGTCTACCAAAGTTGCTAAAATAATGGTCGTACAAGTTTGCTTCCCTATGCATTTGTATGGGAAAAAACATTTAAAAATCTTATTCTCCAAAACCGAGGATGCCTTATGGCTGAATCTTTGCATATATTATTGGGAACATCTGCATGTCTGCAGTGGCTGTGTCACTCAGGTGAGCAAACCGTGGCCCGTGGGCCTCTTGTTATATTTTTTTACATGTTTTTACCCTTGTGTCAGGGATCGTGATAATAATATTATTTTATTACTCTCTATGGTTTACGCATAGATCTCAAGAGTATATATATATATATATATATTTTTATTCCTGAATTCATTTGCGAGTACGTAATTTGATATTTCAGGAAATACCAATTATGCAGAAATAGATTTTATTCTTTGAATATTCAATTCTAAAAATTTAATTGAATATTTATCTATAAAATTCTGGGCAGTAATTTTATAACAAGTTATAGGTTTAATAATTCCTTGCTCAATAAAAAGTTACGCTTAACCTTTTATTTATAGCAGAAATTTGTCCCGTAGTATAATTTTAATTTAGTATTCATATATTTCTTACTATTCTTAAATATCCGTATAGAATAGTAATAATATCTCTTAACTTATAAATTAAGTGTTTTAGAGATTATTAATCAGTACTATTGTATAATCTTTCTTCAGAGATTATCACACTATTACATTTTTCTCTGTCCTTCTCTTTTTCTGAACATTTTGATTCGTCATTACAAAATGGACTTTTTAACATTTCTTGATTTCCATGATTATTTACTCAGGAGTACTTTTCATGGCAATCTTCTGGCATAGAAAGATTCTATCCAGTTTATTTATTATTGCTTATACTTAGCAATACGGTAAGATTTAGCCAAAATATGACCATCTCAGTTAGCTGCGATCAGCCTTATTCTTATCTCTTATTGTCTGTCAAACTCTACGTTATGATGTTGACAGTCTCTTCCTTATTATTTTGTCAGGACATCAAATGCCTTTATATGTCCATGACAAAACTAATTATCAATGATTTAGGTTGCTTTTCCTCCCAGCAGTCTTATACAACCTCTTTATTTTCTAAGTTAAGTTAACTCCATCTACTTTTATTATCTCCCCTTCTTTAATTTGATCAAAGGGGAATAATTATACAACATTATGGTCATTTCAAGTCTATGTCTGTTAATCGGAAACGGTCCTATCATTCCAATTAACAGTCTCTAATTAGTTTATATTTCTAATAGCTTAGACTATTATAATTAGATAGCTTCACATATCTAGAATTTTATCCAAAATATCTATATATGTCATATAGGAAACCCCACCGAGTAGACAGTTCCTTATTTAAATCAAGACTCTAGATAGACTACTTATGGTCCTGACTTTTGTTTTACAAATTTTGTTTCAAAAATATTGTCTCTATATTATTAGCTTACATTGCAATGGAATGACCGTAGAAAATATTTCATGATCAATCTCCACGAGGTCGGCAACATTCTTTCGTGGAGATTGATCATGAAATATTTTCTACGGTCATTCTCTCCCTTCCGCTGATTCAAGAAGGGCAGTTGTCAGTTTCTGGCGGAAGAATGTGCACAATACTGGTTAACCGCTTAGAGGACTAAGCCTGCCCAGTAAACGTGTGGTTAGGTAAACTGACCGCGCTCGACATGACCCCATTGGGTTGACTGGGCCGTAAAACCTCAACACAAACAAATACATTGCAATGGAATATTTAGGTTATGTCTTAATGACTCCTTTTCTTTTTGGTGTGTGTGTGTGTGTGTGGGGGGGGGGGGGGGGGGGGAGGGGGGGCAGTGTTAAGAATTGCTTCCTCTAGAGTCTACTATTATATATAAGGTTGTTAGCTCATAACACCTTAAAGATATGCTATATTGTGAATCTAGATCATTCTTTCTATTAAATATAGAATTAGAATGTATCTGATTATCTGATTCCTTAGAGTTTCCTGAGTCTTTAACCAGAAGTGGTGAGATATTATTTATTTGGTGTTAGAATTAGGAGAGCACTTCCCTCCTATTCTGCAAATTCTAGCACATTATCTATAGGTTAATGTATTACGAAGTTAATATTCTACAAGGCAAATTGTTGTATGTCTTTCCGTGTGTCATTTTGTTCTTGTGTTTTTCAGTCCTTTTAGTATTGTGATTACCTCGCTTGGGGAAGAGAGAGCTAATCTTAGTGCTTTTCGTACATTTCTTCAGTTTGTGCTTGTTTAGATTTGTCGGTTTCCTCTTCCTCTTGGGCTCTGGGAAGGGCTGCGATTTGTGATTGTGGCACTCCCTGGATTTTTCTCTTACCTTTTTTAAAATGAAGTTTTTTAAAAGTAAAACGTATTTTAACGAGTAATACTTAACCTATAGATAATCAGTTATCTCCCTCCTTCCACCCTCACTTATCTCTCCTAATTATGTGTATTGTTTTACACATAAAAGAAACTGACACGTGATCAATTGAGCGGAAAGAGTTATGTCACACAGGTAACTACCTAAGGGACCTTCTGGTTTAAGACTTTAATTGATGACTGAAAGGTCGTTTTTCTGTGGAAGGTATGAAAACAGAAGAGAATAGCACATTATCTATAGGTTAAGTATTACTCGTTAAAATACGTTTTACTTTTAAAAAACTTCATTTTTGTAAAGGTAAAGGAATTAGTAATAAACATAAATACGAGGGGAGTTCAATAAGTTCATAGAACTCGGTATTTATCTATACAATTCAAGATTTCTTTTTTCATTTTTGTGCAGTGTAAACCTTTGTCAGTTGAATGATAACAGCCGTTCAGTCAACATGTACATTTTTTGCTCTTACTTTTTGTTTGAAAACCTATACCCATAGGCAAAAATGGAAAGTCAGAATATTGAGTTCAGAGCAGTCATAAAGTTCCTCACTAAGGAGGGTGCAAAGGCCAAAGAAATCCATCGGAGCATGGCTGATGTGTAAGGTGATAGTAGTCCAAAGTATTCCACAGTGGCAAAGTGGTCAGCAGAATTTAAATGTGGGCGAGACTCCTTAGAAGAAGACCCAAGACCAGGTCACCTTGCTGATGTCATCAGCCAGGAGATGATCGACCGTGTTGAAAGACTTGTGCTAAACAATCGCCGAACCAAAGTTGCCAAACTTGCTTCAGAATGTGGTATTTCTAATGGAAGTGTTTACACTATAATCCATGAACATTTAGGCATGTCAAAAGTATCTGTCAGGTGGGTACCCAGAAACCTGAACATGCAAGATTGTCAGCAAAGGGTGGAGTCAAGTCAAGAACTTCTGGAAGTGTACAATGCCAATCCAGAAGACTTTCACACTCATCTTGTAACAGGAGGTAAAACTTGGCTTCACCACTGGGACCCAGATACTAAGAAAGAGTCCGTGCAATGGAAGCACCCTGGCTCACCCCCACCTATAAAATTTCGTACCCAACCATCAGCCAGCAAGGTAATGGCCACAGTGTTTTGGGACTCCAAATGGATTATATTGATAGATTACAAGCCTGCTGGTACTTCAATTACAGGAGAATACTATGCCAATGTCATTAAACAATTAAGGGTTGCTATTAAACAAACACAAAGGGGAAAGCTAGCTGCTGGTGTCCTTCTTTTGCATGATAATGCCCCTGTGCACAAGTCCAGAGTTGCACAAGCGGCTATTCGTGAGTGCAAGTTCGAACAGTTAAATCACTCGCCATACAGTCCAGACCTGGCCTCAAGTGATTATTATCTGTTTCGAAATGGAATTTTGGGACGATGATGAGCTCAAGGCTGCTACAGAGGCTTGGTTTGAGGACCAAATAGACGACTTTTATTTCAAAGGCATAGACTGCTTAAAAGAAAAGTGGGCCAAATGCATTGAAGTAAAGGGGGATTATATTGAAAAATAATGTTGAAACCATCTTCCAGTCTGTGAGTTAAACCCTGAGTTCTATGAACTTATTGAACTCCCCTCGTATTTCATGTTTTAATCATAAATTTGGTCTTGCATTCTGATAATCATTGAGGTGTAGAAGGGCAGTGCTCATCTACTAAAATTCTATGGAAGTTCAGAAAACCTGTATGGGGCACTTCTAATGAGTACCCATAACATATGTTTTTTGTGCAGAAATAAATATTTATCTGTATCTCCACTTATCCAGAGTAATGTATCAGATAGTAAATGTGGCTGATTTTGGCTTTCAATAACTATTTATCAGTTTAACCCACTTTTCATTTTCAGTTTTCTGCCTAGGCCCAATGGCCTTGGGGAACCACTGACCTTTATGAAGTTTTCAAAGGGCCATTTTATATTTTAAAGGGACTCTAGTACATCAATTATACAGGCAAAGTGGTTGATTTTTTTATGGTCTCCTGGGCCCATTTTTTATATTGAAAGTGTTATTAATGACTCTTCAGTAGGCACATTGTACCATGGCCCCTTCTAGGCACCTAAATCATTTGAGCTGCGATGTCAGAAAATGTACCTTTAAATGTATGCACCCAGCAAAGATTCAGATCAGCCTGCACATTCCTGCAGTCTGATCAGGATCTTTGTGGGGGCATTTTGAATGGCCAAGTATGCAAAGTTTCTTCATGCGCACAATGAAGAATTTACAGACTGTGCAGGTGTGCTGGCTGATCTGAGTCTTTGTTTGGCACACATTTCAGAAAGTATGTTTTCTAACATTGCAGCTCATTTCACTGTTACTATGATAAAAAATACAAAAAAAAAAAATCATTGTTAAAATGTTCACTGACTATTACGGTGTCCGAATACTTATGGTAAATGTGATTGCTATTGCTAAATGTCCAAGTTACCAGATAAAGTTGAACTTCAGTGGCTTGAACATCTTTTGGACCATGGAAATTTCAGCCCTTATTGGCTCAAATTACCCATGTCTAGAACAGAGGGCTAATCATTGTGCCCGGTCAGGATGCAAATGGGAATAACTTAGGGATGTCATTTCAGTCTTCTATGAAAAGAATGGTATGTTGAGTGTACTCACGAGAAGTGCCATAAAAAGCCATTTATAATGAGTACACATAACATTTATTTTCATGATAAAATTAAGAATATTTTCTAAAATGTCCATAAGTTATTGTTTTCTTGAGAACTCAGAAACAAGTTTGACTCGGCCATGGTAAATGAGCCATCGGTGTTCGAACTATTGAAGTTTTACCAACAGTTGCTGTTCTGGTAGTACTGTAAGTAGCCTAAATATTTCAAATTCTGTGTTTATGTGGATATCCCTCTTATATAGAACTATGTCCTAGAAAGGCCAAAAAAAAAAATAAATATATGTGTGTTTAGGGTAACATATTAGAAACAAATAGGTAGGGTAGGTAGGAATTATTTTTTATTTTATTTTATTTTTTTTTTTTTTTTAGCTCACCTGAGCAAAAGCTCAGGGTGAGCTATTGTCATCACCCTATGTCCGTCATCCGTCGTTCGTCGTCAACAATTAGTTGTTAACACTCTAAAGGTCACAGTTTTGACCCAATCTTGATGAAACTTGCTCAAAATGTTTGCCTCTATTAAATCTAGGTCAAGTTCGAAACTGGGTCACTTGGGGTCAAAAACTAGGTCACCGGGCCAGATCAGCTGAAAACCTTGTTAACACTCTAGTGGTCACATTTTTGAAGCAATCATCATAAATCTTGCTCAATATGTTTGTCTTGATGATTTCTAGGTCAAGTTCTAAACTGGGTTACTTGAGGTCAAAAACTAGGTCACCGGGCCAAATCAGCAGAAAACCTTGTTAACACTCTAGCGGTCACATTTTTTAAGCAATCATCATGAATCTTGCTCAAAATGTTTGTCTTGATGATTTCTAGGTCGAAACTGGGTCACTTGGAGTCAAAAACTAGGTCACCGGGCCAAATCAGCAGAAAACCTTGTTAACACTCTAGCGGTCACATTTTTCAAACAATCATCATGAATCTTGCTCAAAATGTTTATCTTGATGATTTCTAGGTCAAGTTCGAAACTGGGTCACTTGGAGTCAAAAACTAGGTCACCGGGCCAAATCAGCAGAAAACCTTGTTAACACTCTAGAGGTCACATTTTTCAAGCCATCATCATGAATCTTGCTCAAAATGTTTGTCTTGATGATTTCTAGGTCAAGTTTGAAACTGGGTCATGTGGTATAAAAAACTAGGTCACCAGGCCAAACCAGCAGAAAATTTTTTTAACACTCTAGGGGTCACATTTTTGAAGCAGTAATCATGAATCTTGCTCAAAATGTTTGTCTTGATGAGTTCTAGGATATGTTTGAAACTGGGTCACGTGGGGTCAAAAACTAGGTCACCAGGCCAAATCAGCAGAAAACCTTGTTAACACTCTAGCGGTCACATTTTTGAAGCAATGATCATGAATCTGGCTCAAAATCTTGATGATTTCTAGGTCATGTTCGAAATTGGAACACCTGGGGTCAAAAACTAGGTCACCTGGCCAAATCAGCGTAAAATCTTATCACTCTAGCGGTCACATTTTTCAAGCAATCATGAATCTTGCTCAAAATGTTTGTCTTGATGATTTTTAGGTCAGATTCGAAACTGGGTGACCTGGGGTCAAAAACTAGGTCACCTGGCTGGATCAGCCTTGTTAACACTCTAGTGGTCACATTTTTCAAGCAATCATCATGAATCTTGCTCAACATGTTTGTCTTGATGATTTCTAGGTCAGGTTTGAAACTGGGTCACTTGGGATCAAAAACTAGGTCACCTGGCCAAATCAGCAGAAAACCTTGTTAACACTCTAGCGGTCACATTTTTGAAGCAATCATCATGAATCTTGCTGAAAACGTTTGTCTTGATGATTTCTAGGTCAAGTTTGAAACTTGGTCACATGGGGTCAAAAACTAGGTGACCTGGCCAAATCAGCAGAAAACTGTTAACACTCCAGAGGTCACATTTTTGAAATAATCATCATAAATATTGCTCAAAATCTTTGTCTTGATGATTTCTAGGTCTAGTTTAAAACTGGGTCACTTGATATGAAAAACTAGTTCACCTGGCCAAATCAAAGGAATACCTTGTTGAGGCTCTAGAGGTCACATTTTTGAAGTGATCATCATGAATCTTGCTTAAAATGTTTGTCTTGATGATTTCAAGGTGATGTATAGTTTTCTGTCCAGTGACTCTCTTAAGTTTTTCCATTTAGGTCAATTTCTCAGTAATTATTGGTCCTACAGAGTGATATTTGGTACTAGTGAAGTGTTTGTGTTAAGGTCAGTTTCTCAGTAACAACTGCTCCAACAGCCAATGATACTTAGTACATGCATACAGCTTAGCATGGCCTCGAGTGCAGTCATCCATATTTGACCTTGACCTTTATTTCACAGTCCATTAGACATGCTACATTGTCTTGTTAATATAATCATTTTGAACTTGGATCAGAATGTTTGCTTTGATTGGTTCTAGATCAGGCTCTCAAAGTGCTATGTTGCTCAGGTGAGCATTACAGGGCCATCATGGCCCTCTTGTTTACATTTTTATACCCCACCACACAATAGTGGCAGGGTATTATGATTTCATGTTGGGTGTGTCTTTCCTTCTGTCCGTCCGTCAGTCATACGTAGGTCTGTATTTTGTTTCCGGATGATAACTTGAGAAAACATCAGTGGATTTTCACCGAACTTGGTATGTGCATTGATCTGGTGGAGATCTGGTTTGGGATTGCTAATAGGCAAATTTCGTCAAATTTTGATGGTTGTCTGCCCGAGACATGCCCATATTTTTGTTTCTGGATGATAACTTGAGGAAACATCAATTGATTTTCACCAAATTTGGTATGTGCACTGATACTGTATAGATCTGATTTGCACTTGCTAGTGGGCAAATTTCGTCAAATTTTGATGGAATCTGCCAGAGATATGCCCAAACTTGGTACATGCATTGATATGAAGGAGATCTTGTTTGGGATTGCTAATGGGAAACTTTCGTCAATGTTTGACAGTTATCTGCCCACAACATAATAATGGCAGGTTATTATAGTTTAACATTTTTATTTATTTAGAATTATACCATAATTACCAAATATATTTGGACTTCACACGTAAAATTTTACCAAATCTATTTGACTATCCTTAGATGTGTCTAAAAGTACCACTACTGACAGAATGGCAAACAGTGTAGACACTGATCAAACTGCTCCTTTTTACACTGATCAAACTGCTTCTATAGGAGCAGTTTCATGTGGGTCTACACTGTTTGCTCAGACCTTCTTGTCCAAATATTATATTTAGCTTAAATATTTTATCCCAGTACCACCTACTTTTTCTTTTTTGTTGAGGAAACATAGAAAAAATTACTAGGTTTCACCTGGAAAATTAGGTAGGTTAGGGTTATTAATTTGCTCTTATGCTAAAATTTTAAGTTTTGTTTTTTTGTTTGTTTTTTTTGTTTTTTTTGACTATCTGGTGATGTTTGTAAAGCATGCTACTTGAATTCAAACATGGTAGACCCTGATGAAAATAGTTCCGGTGATCACTTTGATCTGGGTCTGCACTCTTTATTCTGCTTTTCAGAATATTTAGTCTGAATTATAGTCTGGAGACCACTAAAAGGGTAGTTGGCAAACAGTGCAGACCCAGATCAGAAGCCGCAGAATGTGACATCTGATTAGGGTCTACACTATTTGCAAATAGTTTAATCATTTTTCTCTAGGTATGTGTAAATCACATAGCCTGACATACCTGAAATCAAAATTAGTATCTTCCAGTATATTAGTGTGGGGGAGTTCATTCGGTCTACAGTGGGTTAATTTGGTAGAGACATTTACATTATATTCTTCTCTGTGAAAACTTCAAAATATAAGCTTTTGTGTTCCATTAGATGTGTGAATAAGTGTTGTTATGATTGCCAGAACATAGCTGTGTGTGTTAATGGAGAAATATAAAAAAAGAATTATTGCACAGAAAGAGAAATGTGAAGGTTTAGCTTTTCTAGGTCATTTTGCAAATGCTGTAGTATATAGAAGATAGACTTTAGTCTTCACACTTAGAAAAAAGATAATGCTCTGAGTAATGTAATAGTATGGTAGATCTTAATGAAAATACTTATTAACAATTTATAAAAATCAGATTGCCTTTTTTTAACCCATTGTAGACTGAATGAATTCTCCCACACTATATATCGGAAAAGTCCAATTTCGATTTTAGGTATTTCAGGCTATGTGATTTAGATATTTCTAGAGAAAAATGGTTGAACTATTTGCAAGACCCTGATCTGCGGCATCTGATCTGGGTCTGCACTGTTTGTCAATTACCCTTTTAGGGGTCTCCAGACTATAATGGGTTAGTCTGTCTTCTTGTCCATGATTGTAATCTGTATAAAAATTATTTCTTCTCATTTTTGCACATGAATTTGATGAGAGCATTTGAAGAAGATAAAGCTGATTATCCACTGATTACATGTGACATTTTTATTTGCTCACCTGAGCGCTATTGTGATCACCCTCTGTTTGTTGTCCGTCTTGCGCCATCTGTCGTGTGTCCTCAACAATTAGTTTGTTAACACACTAGAGGTCACAGTTTTGCCCCAGTCTTAATGAAACTCACTCAGAATGTTTGCCCCTATGAAATCTAGGTCAGATGTGAAACTGGGTCACTTGGGGTCAAAAACTAGGTCACCAGGCCAAATCAAAGGAAAACCTTGTTAACACTAGAGGTCATATTTTTTGAAGTAATCATCATGAAAATCATTATCAATCTTGCTCAAAAAATGTTTGTCTTGATGGTTTCTAGGTGTAGTTTGGAATTGGGTCGCTTATGACTTACATTTCACACTTCAGTGACTTTCTTGTTTTCTGTTTAGGTCAGTTCTCCGTAACTATTGGTCTTACAGCAGTCATACTTGGCACCTGCATACATCTCAGCATGGCTTCTTGAATGCAGTTATCCATATTTGACCTCAACCTATATTTCACTGTCCACTGACTTTCTTAGTTTCTTCTATTTATGACTGTAACTATTGGTCCTACAACCAGTGATACTTAGCACATGCCTACATCATAGTATGTCCTCTTGAGTGCAGTCCTCCGTATTTAACCTTGACCTATATCTCACGGTCCATTATCATTATGCATGCTACATTGTCTTATTAATAAAAATGATCATGAAGTTTGGTCAGAATGTTTGCCTTGATCATTTCTAGGTCAGGTTTGCTAAGTGCTATGATTCGCAGTTGAGCATTACAGGGCCATTATGGCCCTCTTGTTTCTATTGTTATTGCTTTTGTTTGTTTGTTTGTCTGTCTGTTTGTTTGTTTGTTTGTTGTTTTTTTATTGTTTTTTTTTTTGTTTGTTTGTTTTTTTTGCATGTTTGTGATTTTAATGTTTCTTTCAATGAATTAAGAGAACAATGCCATATAAAATAATAAAAAAAAAATCTCTTTTTAAAACTGCTCAGTCTGATTTTCAAAGTCTGATTTCAAAAGCAAACCTTAATATATCTACTTTGTATTTCAAGTAATACGTTGAGGAAACTGTATACGCTTGGTAGATTTTCTTCCATTTTAACAAGGGAGACAATTTTTGTAACTTTCTGTTATCTTTCCTCCATATCAGGCTTTTCTGAAAGGGGTCTACTCTAAAAGGAAAGAATTTGCTCTATTTAGGAAAAATTCTTACCTTTTAGAGTAGATGCCTATTCAGAAGGGAGGTAATCAGTTTTTACAGGGTTGCCTCCCCTGAAGGTGTATCCATTCCCCTTAAATGTCCTAAAATTCCATACACTTCATTCCATTTTTTTCCTGATTTTTGGGTTTGTTTTTTTTTAGTTTCTTTTTATACCCCGCCACATGATAGTGGTGGGGTATTATGGTTTCACATTGGACTTGTGTCTGTCCATCCGTCTGCCTGTCAATCATACGTCTGTCCATCCATATCTCATTTCCAGATGATAACTTGAGTAAACATCAATGGATTAACCAAACTTGATACTTGCATTGATATTAAGGAGATCTGGTTTGGTATTGCAAAATGGGCAAATTTCGTCAATGTTTGACAGTTATCTGCCTGCGACACGATAATGGTGGGGTATTATAGTTTAAGGTTTTTATTGTCCCCCGCCTTTTCGAAGAAAAGTGGAGGGACACTGTTTTTGGTTTTCCTTGGGGCGTGGTGCATAGTGCGTGGTTCCAAATTTTTAGTAGGTATTTTGTCCCCTTAACTCCTCCCACAGTTTTTGTCCGATCCTTTTGAAACTTTACAGGTGTTTTAAGGATGGTCTGAAGATGTGCATGTGGTTTTTTCAGAATCCTGAAATTATTTTTTATCACTTTTTACACATTTTGAACTTAGACATTTTTTGAGTTCTAATATTACAGAAGTCTATAGGGAGTAGGTACCTTGTCCCCTTAACTCCTCCCACAGTTTTTGGCCGATCCTTTTGAAACTTTACATGGGCTTTTAGGATGGCCTGAAGATATGCATGTTTTTTTTAGAATCCTGAAATAATTTGTTATTACTTTTTCTGCATTTTGAACTTAGACATTTTTTGAGTTCTAATACTACAGAAGTGTATAGGGAGCAGGTACCTTGTCCCCTTAACTCCTCTGACAGTTTTTGGCCGATCCTTTTGAAACTTTATAGGTGCTTTAAGGATGGTCTGAAGATATGCATGTGGGTTTTTCAGAATCCTGAAATTATTTTTAATCACTTTTTACAATTTTGAACTTAGACATTTTTTGAGTTCCAATATTACAGAAGTCTATAGGGAGTAGGTACCTTGTCCCCTTAACTCCTCCCACAGTTTTTGGCTGATCCTTTTGAAACTTTACATGGGCTTTTAGGATGGCCTGAAGATATGCATTTGTTTTTTTCAGAATCCAGAAATAATTTTTTATTACTTTTTCCACATTTTTAACTTAGACATTTTTTGAGTTCTAATACTACAGAAGTGTATAGGGAGCAGGTACCTTGTCCCCTTAACTCCTCCCACAGTTTTTGGCCAATCCTTTTGAAACTTTACAGGTGCTTTAAGGATGGTCTGAAGATATGCATGTGTTTTTTTTGGATCCTGAAATTATTTTTTATTACCTTTTACACGTTTTGAACTTAGACATTTTTTAGTTCTAATATTTTAGAAGTCTATAGGGAGTAGGTACCTTGTCCCCTTAACTCCTCCCACAGTTTTTGGCCGATCCTTTTTAAACTTTATGTGGGCTTTTAAGATGGCCTGAAAATATGCAGGTGGATTTAGCAGAATCCTAAATCAATTTTTTATTACTTTTTCCACATTTTTAACTTAGACATTTTTTGCGTTCTAATATTACAGAAGTGTATAGGGTGCAGGTACATTATCCCCTTAACTCCTCCCACAGTTTTTGTCCGATCCTTTTGAAGATGTGCATGTGTTTTTTTTCAGAATCCTGAAATAATTTTTTATCACTTTTTCCGCATTTTTAACTTAGACATTTTTTGAGTTCTAGTACCTTGACCCCGTAACTCCTACCACAGTTTTAAGCTGATCCTTTTGAAACTTTACAGGTGCTTTAAGGATGGTCTGAAGATATGCATGTGGTTTTTTCAGAATCTTGAAATTATTTTTTATCACTGGTTTCCTGCTTCAATACTTAGGTAATTGATACAGGACCAATGGTCCTCTGGTTAACTTTACCATTTTTAACACCTCAAATAAAAATAAGGCAGGGGACATAAATTCCCCATGGAATTTGCTTGTTTTTTTATAAACTACTTGGTGGACTGGTAAACAAGAGGAGTTTGATCTTAGTCTACATTGTTTGCATATGCTAATTTGTGGAAACAAAAATTGATGTGTAAAACTTTAGGACTGTAACCATACCTAAACCTTATTGAATTCAGATAGGGAATGGCATAGATCTTGAGTAGGCAACAGATGTTAAGACTCTTTTTCTCTGAAAAATCAAAAAAATGAAATAAAAACTGCCATCTGCTGCAATTGTGATTGGTGCTTTAACCCATTTATGCTGAGTGGGCTCTTCTACCTGAACTCTGTGGACCAGTCCATTTCCAGTTTAAGGGGTGTCTGGTCAGTTTTTATCCCCGACGGATAGGTTTGGGGGAAATAACGATCAGCATGGCATCCGTCCATCCATAGATGCATCCTTCTCCATAACTTTGATACCCTCAGACATATTTCGTTAATATTTGGTAGGAATGTAGAGGAGGACCAGTAGGCATGTCTCGTGCAAGAGAGACGACTCTCACTGTCTTCATTATGTAGTTATCTCCCCTGAAGCCGAAATTTTGTGCGGACCATAACTCCCATACTGTTTGACATAATTTGATAATATTTGGTAGGGATGAAGAGGAGGACAAGTAGGCGTGTTGCATGCAAGAGAGGCAATTCTCACTTTATTTGTTATGTAATTATCTACCCTGAAGCAGAAATTGCAGACTCATCCTTGTGCACTCCATAACTTTGATACCCTTAGACATAATTTGGTAATATTTGGTATGAATGACGAGGAGGACCAGTAGGTGTGTTGCGTGCAAGAGAGACAACTCTTACTGTCTTTGTTATGTAGTTATCTCCCCTAAAGCCAAAATCTTGTACAGGCCATAACTCCCATACTGCTTGAGATAATTTGATAATATTTCGTAGGGATAAAGAGGAGAACCAGTAGGTATGTCACTTGCAAGAGAGATGACTCTCACATCATTCATTATGTAGTTATCTCCCCTGAAGCAGAAATTGTAGACTCATCCTAGTGCACTCCATAACTTTGATACCCTTAGACATATTTGGATAATATTTAGTGGGAATGAAGAGGAGGACCAGTAAGCATGTCACGCGCAAGAGAGGCAACTCTCACTGTCTTCTTTATGTAGTTATCTCCCCAGAAGCCAAAATCTTGTGCAGGCCATTACTCCGATACTGTTTAAGATAATATGATAATATTTGGTAGGGATGAATAGGAGGACCAGTAGGTGTGTCGCTTGCAAGAGAGACAACTCTCACTATTTGTTGTGTAGTTATCTCCCCTGAAACAGAAATTGTACTCATCCTCTTGCATTCCATAAATTTGATACCCTTAGACATATTTTGGTAATATTTGGTTGGAATGAAGAGGGGGACCAATGGCATGTCACATGCAAGAGAGACAACTCTCACTTTCTTTGTTAAGTAGTTATTTCCCTTTAAGCTGAAATCTTGTGCAGGCAATAACTCCAATACTGCTTGAGGTAATATGATAATATTTGATAGAAATGAAGAGGAGGACCAGTAGGCGTGTCTTGTGCAGGAGAGACAACTCTCACTTTTTTTCATTATGTAGTTATCTACCCTGAAGCCAAAATCTTGTGCGCTCCATAACTTTGATACCTTTAGACATATTTTGATAATGTTTGGTAGAAATGAAGAGGACCTGTAGCGTGTCGCATGCAAGAGAGACAACTCTCACTTTCTTTGTTATGTAGTTATCTCCCTTGAAGCCAAAATCTTGTGCAGGCCATAACTCCCATACTATTTGAGATAATATAATATTTGGTAGAAATGAAGAGGAGGACCAATAGGCATGTCACGTGCAAGAGAGACAACTCTCACTTCTTCGTTATGTAGTTATCTCCCCTGAAGCCAAAATCTTGTGGGCTCCATAACTTTGATACCCTTAGACATATTTTGATAATGTTTGGTAGAGGTATTGGTAACAACCAGTAGATGTGTCACATGCAAGAGAGACAACCTCTGCTTGATTGTTTTCTAGTTTCCTCCCCTGAATGAATTTCTATGCCAAATTCTTGAGTATGTGGTTTGAAATACTTTGTTAATGTTTGGTAGAGGCATAGATAAGGACCAGTAGGCATGTCGTGTTCACGTGGACTCTCACTTTCTCCATCGTGTACTTATTTCCCCTGATGCGGAAATCTTGTGCAGGCCATAACTCCCATACTGTTTGAGATAACTTGATAATTTTTGGTAGGGACATATATCAAGTCAAGAAGGTGTGTAGCATGCAAAAAGGACAACTTTTACTCTGTTGATTTTTTACCTCAATAAACATACAGCAAGTTTATTTACCTTTACAAAGCATTTATTTTTGCTATTATTTCTGAATATATACACTCACAAATTCAAAGTATTTGCAAATATTGTGTATCCTGTACAAATTATCTCATCAGAAGTAACTGTTAGATGATTTTGACGAAAATAAAAAAAAAATAAATAAAAGAACATGCAAAAATAAAATTATTAACAGTACACTTATTATTCTTATCACTTATTATTTTGGTTACATTTGCATCTTTTTACTTTGCCCTGTTTCAATATTTCCATGATATCAATTAAAATACCCCGGTACACTAAATTTAGAAATGGCAGGTTGGTCCTGGGATTTGCCATCTCCTCTGATGGCTATTTTTATTGTCATGTTTTATTGAAATACCTGTAATTAATGCAAACAGTGTAGACCCTGATCCAACACCATGTTCTGCAGCCTCTGACAGAGCTCTAGATAAGAGGGAGTAAAGGGTATTTCAGCATTGATTTTTTTGAAAATCAGCATTGAAATTGAAGTTGAGGGGGTAAAATACTCAATGAAATTTTGTGTTTCAGCATTGAAATTAAATTTAGGGGGTACTGTTGTCAGTGAACTTTACAGCTTCTAAACAAAAAAGCAATTTCCCTCACATTGATTCTTTTGTGAGCAGTAGCAGTACAAAAGATCAGAAAGGGGTTAACCTTAAAGCACTAACAACAAATACATTTCTAGATGTTTTTTTTTTTTTTTTTTTTTTTCAGAGAAAATAAAGCTTGGCATTTGATGTGATTATCTGCATAACAGACAATTCACATCAAATGCCAAGCTTTAATTTCTCTGAAAAAGTTAGGATTTTGTATGCTACACTTTGCTTTAAGAGTTAAGCATTGCAAAAGGGCATTTAAGCATTGACCTTAAAAGCAGGGGGTAAAATATTCTTTGTATCAAACCCTTATCTAAAGCACTGCTCTGATCTGGATCTGCACCATTTGCCAATGTCCTATCTATGGGACGCTAGGCATAAATGAGTTGAGGGTTCCTAAGGAGCCATGTAACCAGTTAAGACCCAGATGACCAGTGCATGTATCCTTGAGTCTGGTTAGGATCTTCAGGACACACTGTCACTGTGTTTATAAAGTGAGGTTTGTTTTGGGAAAATAGCAAAGCTCCTGACCAGACTTTGCAGAGGCACTTGCAGATGTAGATCGCTACCAGCTGATTATGTTTGTACACAGCTCCAGATAAGATGCTTTTCCGCAACGGAAAAGAACTGATATTTTCATATTTCTCCCCGAAAATATGTAATGGGTACTCCTCAGAAGTCCCTCACTGAGGTGCTTACAATGAGTACCCACAACATACATTTTAGTGGAGAAATAAGAAAAATATTATGTGGCTACCCTCTTTTATCAAGGGCTATGTTAGTAGGAGGCCTTTTGTTATCCCTCAATCCATGTACAGTCGACTCTCGTTATCTGGAATTCCAAGGGACTCACTGAAACACTTCAAGATATCCGTACTTCGACATATCAGAGTTGAGAGAGTGAAGAAAACAATAAATTGAACAACCACATTTAACAAATGAATATGTAATTTGACTCCTGAAGTTAGAAATATGTATATAAAATAATGTGGAAAAGAGGAGAAATTGCTCCTTAGCAATTTCTCCTCTTTTCCACATTATTTTGTTACCTGTTTCATAGTTTCATGTTAAAACAGGGACCAGATTTTCACTTCGAGATAAGCGGTTATTGGAAATAAGCGAGTTCGAGATAACGAGGTTTGACTGTATTTATGCTGTATGTCTGTAAACACGGGGAGGAGGACATATTGATTTTGGTATGGATCCCGTTGGCATTGGCATTGGCGTTGGCATGACACTTTCTTGGATGTACAATAGCTTATGAACCAGTGTTTGGATTCTTACCAAATTTTAATGGATATATAATTCGGACATAACAAAGAGCTGTTAAGGTTTTGGTGACCTTGACCTAATCACAGCAGAAAAACTGAAAATTCGTGGTGGGGGAACATCTGTTATCTCTGAAAACTCTGTTACTAGTTATTAAGTGTTTTTACTGTTAGTTTAATAATAATTTATATGCTATAAGACGAGTGGATACATCTAAAAGAAAAAGCATTTGGAGCTGAACATTTGCCTCCCTTTTCTAAGGGAGACCCCAGTCAGAAAAGAGTTTGCTTTCCTGGTAAATGAATCTTTTCTCAAAATGGGACTATAAAAGGAAAGAACTTTGAGAGAGGAGAGGCATTTTCATGTCAGAGTGCTTTCCCTTAGATTAAGCTAGTTTCAAGTTTGAAAAAAAAATAGAATGTTACATATTTGGATATTAAGGATGCAGAATGCCCCACTTACCACTAGCCTTGCAAACACACACAAAAAAGGTCTTGGTAAATATACTTGTATAGTAATAGTAAAAAGTAGATTGCACCCAGGTCACTCCCAATCTCTCCCACACACACATATCAATAAACTGTTCCTGATATATAGTGTAATATGTAAAGCTCTACATATGCAGGACAGTCAAAGCTCTCAAAGTGGAGCTAACATGGGAGCAATTTTTTCCTATTTCATAGCTCCACATCAAGTTGGAAAGCACAGCTTTCATGACAGAGTGGTCTCCCTTGGAGTTGTATTTATTCCCCTAAAGAAAAAAAGAGTATACAATCTACTCAGGCCATATATTTGATTTAAGGCTCAACATAAGGGTTCTTTTTTTGCATAACCCATGTCAGCCTGCACATTTGTGAGGTCTGATTGGGAGACTTTACTGTATCTGTTATAGCAATAAAATATGGTTACAGTGAATGGATACATCTGGTACTTTGACCACCATTTTTTTAACGAGGGAGATAACTTTTGTTACTTTCTGTTTGCTTTCCTGTAAATCAGTCACTTTTTGAAAAGGGGTCTTCTCTAACAGGAAAGAATTTGCTCCCTGTGGGACTTCTAAAAAAGATGTCCTCTCTAAAAAGAAAATAATTTTCTTCCTGTGGGACTTCTAAAAAGATGTCTTCTTTAAAAAGGAAAGAATTTGCTCCCTGTGGGACATCTAAAAAGATAACTTCTCTAAAAAGGAAAGAATTTGCTCCCTGAGGGAGCAAATTCTTTCCTTGTTAGAGAAGAAATCTTTTTAGAAGGGAGGCAAAGTCTTGACACAAGAGTTACCTCTCCTGAGAGCATTTACCTTAATCTGATCAGGACTTTTAATGTCCACTTTAAAGAATATAGTATTTACCCAAGTATGCGGATAAATGGCTGAGCAAACAATGTACATGCAGATCAAACACTGAATTCTGCAACATCTAATCAGGGTCTACACTGTTGGGCACTCATTCAGCATTTTTTCAGACACATCAACAGGTAGTATAAAATGGACTTATTCAAAATTTAGGGAAGTTAAGGTGTTATGGTGTGAGAATATTTAGATACGGTAGTAAAATGCTTTAAAATATATTGATTGGCAAAGGAGGACTTTATCAGAATGCATGGATGTGCAGGCCGATCTAGCCATTCATTGTTTGCTTGTGAAATCAGGTCCCTTTTCTCAGTGGCTCATATATTCATATCTCCAGATAAAGCTGCTTTGTTATTTTTTTGCCATGAAAACATATGTTGTGTTACTCATTAGAAGCATCTCACTGGGGTGCTTCTAATGAGTACCCACAACATGTTTTAATCGAGAAATAAGAAAAGAGCAAGGTGCTTCTGATGAGTACCCACAACATACATTTTAGTGGAGAAATAAGAAAAAAGTATCTGGATACGTCTCTTATCTGTAGCTCTGTTATATTGAAAGGCCTGTATATGTACAATTTCTTATTACCGTACTGACCCTAAGTATTGGGACAACTTACCTACTTGCCATATTTGTCCGAAAAGTTGAATTAGTCCATTCTGTTACCTGTTGATGTGTGTAAAATATTGCTATATGTATGGAAAACAGAGTAGACCCTGATCAGATGCCACATTCTGCAGCATTTGATCTTGGTCTACAATGCTTGCAAAGGCCTGTCTGTCCTAATATTTAGGGTTATTATGGTAGTATGCACAGGCTGATGTAAACCACATTACAAACATGCTGAAGTATACAGTTTTTAGGTATCACAGATTATTTAATTTTATAAAATAAGAAAAAATTGTGTTGTCTTTGCTTGCATTTGATAGCTGTTTAACACTTAGCACTCTGGGTAAAAATTTCAGCAGACAACATTTTGAAATATTTGTCTTATTTTTCCCATAAAAAAGGATTTAACATTTCATGCAGATTGTCTCCAATGAAGACAATTTGCATGAAATGTCAAAATGAGAAAACTATGACCAATTTGTCATCTGCTAAATTAGCCCAGAGAGTGGTAAAGTTTAAAAGCTTAATTTTACGTTAATATTTTGCTAGTAATTTGATAAAGTAGAAAATACTCTTGAGTAGTTGTAGAAGAAAATGTCACTAGTTACCAGAATTTACACCACAGAACCAATATTTTTCTATGCCAATAAATTTGATAAAATGGTGAAAATGTGCTAGAACAGTAGAAAGTGCCACAATTGTCAATATTTACAACACAGAACATAGCTCCAGGAAAAGATTTTTCATCAAAAATAAGCTGATATTATTCTTATTTTATCTCAAAAGATGTATTTTGGGTATTCATTATAGAGATCAAACATGGTTTTTCATGTATTAACATTCGCACGTCCCGTGGGAGGTGTTGAAAACCGAGGCCGAAGGCCGTTGTTTTCAACACCTCCCAAGGGACCTGACAAATGTTAATGCATTGAAAAACCATGTTCAGTCACTGTTATTGCATAAAAACTGAAAACATTTGCTCCATTTTGCATTATTTCTTGCACTATTTTGTTTCGCATTTTCACCGATGTCGCGCGAATGCTATTTCCATGGACTATGCTCATTTGAGGGCATGGTAGTACACATCTTGTGACGGGAGCAATTCTGTGGCCCCGGTACCAGCATATTGAAAGTTGCGTAGCCGTGCATTAACAGCGTGTAACTTGCCTTGTGAATACGAGGCTTTTCGCTGGTTAATACACGGCTGTTAATAACGTGTGACACTGCTTTTTATGCAATAACAGATATTTGTTTTTAGGGGAAACTAAGAAATATTTATGTGGATACTCCTTATATCTGAGCGCCAGAGGAATTGTTAAGAAGGAGTATTTGGTGATAATTATGGGATAATTTTCTCCAGCTCTTCATAAAAACATATGTTGTGGGTACTCGTTAGAATGGCCTCACTGAGGTACTTCTAATGAGTACCCACATGTTTTTATGGAGAAATAAGAAAAATTATCCCAGAATTATCACTAAATACTCCTTATAAATTCCTCTGAGCTAAGAAGGAGTATTTGGTGATAACTTGGATAATTTTCTCCAGCTCTCCATATGTTGTGTTATTCATTAGAAGCACCTCACTGGGGTGCTTCTAATGAGTACCCACAACATGTTTTAATCGAGAAATAAGAAAAGAGCAAGGTGCTTCTGATGAGTACCCACAACATACATTTTAGTGGAGAAATAAGAAAAAAGTATCTGGATACGTCTCTTATCTGTAGCTCTGTTATATTGAAAGGCCTGTATATGTACAATTTCTTATTACCTTAATAACCCTAAGTATTGGGACAACTTACCTACTTGCCATATTTGTCCGAAAAGTTGAATTAGTCCATTCTGTTACCTGTTGATGTGTGTAAAATATTGCTATATGTATGGAAAACAGAGTAGACCCTGATCAGATGCCACACATCTGATCTTGGTCTACATTGTTTGCAAAGGCCTATCTGTCCCAATATTTAGGATTATTATGGTAGTATGCACAGACTGATGTGGGTACTCATTAGAATGGCCTCACTGAGGTACTTCTAATGAGTAGCCACGTTTTTATGGAGAAATAAGAAAAATTATCCCAGAATTATCACTAAATACTCCTTATAAATTCCTCTGAGCTAAGAAGGAGTATTTGGTGATAACTTGGATAATTTTCTCCAGCTCTCCATAAAAACATATGTTGTGGGTACTCATTGGAAGTACCTCGGCGAGGTGCTTCTAATGAGTACCACAACGTATGTTTTATGGAGAACTAAGAAAAAATTATCCCAGAATTATCACTTAATATTCCTCTCAACAATTTCTTGGAGCTCTAACAATTGATCTCCACAGAAATGCTTTTATTTTAATATTTGAACTGGTGCAGAGTACCATAATTACACTAAGTATTGGGACACCTTACCAGACTTGTCCTGACATTTGAAAAAAAGTCAATTTTACTACCTATTGATGTGTATAAAATATTGCTGGAATGAGTGGCAAACAGCATAGACCCAGATCAGATGCAGGGTTCTGTGGTGTCTGATCTGGGTCTACACTGTTTCCTTAGACCTATCTGTCCCAATACTTAGGGTTATTGTGATAATTAAGGCGAATTGATATACCTTGAGATTTTTCGCCATTTTTCAAAGGGAGACAACTTTTGTAGGTGGGAATTTGCTTCCCTAATAGTTCAGTCCTTTCAAAAAATAGGGAGTTTTCTTCAAGAAAAGAGTTTGCTCTCATAGGGAGCATTTTTTTTTCTTTTTTAACCCTAGTTCTGCTGAACCTGGATATGCCCTGCCTTTGCAAACAGCATAGATCCAGATTAGTTTGCTTCTGAAGAAGCCAACTGATCTGGATCTACTGTGTTTGTCATTGAGTATGTGAATTTGTATAAAAAAAACCTGGATAAAGTAATCTAATTGGCTAAAAATTGACATGGGCATGTCATCTTAATTTATTCAGTATGGCAGGGGATAAATGTAGCTTCTCGAATGAGAATGGAGGTACTATTTTCCAAGTGTTATTTTCCTTGAAGATGTATTTATTCCCCTTAACCTAGTCCTGCTGAACCCGGATATGTCCTGCCTTTGCAAACAGTGTAGATCCAGATCAGTTGGCTTCTGAAGAAGCCAACTGATCTGGATCTGCACTGTTTGCCATTAAGTATGTGAATTTATGTCAACAATCTGGATCAAGTAATCTGATTGGCTGAAAAATAGACTTGGGCGTGACATCTTAATTTATTCAGCAGGACAAGGGTGAAGCTTATCATAGCTTTACATAAGATGCTTTTCTCTATCTAAAAGCACATACTGATAGTTTTCTTATTTCTGTAGAAGAAATTTTGGGCAGTGTCATGTGAAAAAGTGCTTTCAAACATGCACAGAATTCACAGATTCATATCATGCACATGCACAAAGTATCTTTGGGGAATTTTATCTCCGTTTATACATTCTCTATTAGCCAATGATTCTGTTAGCGGGAAGTGAAGGCCCTGATCAGACTGCCCAGATGCATATTTGTCTGCGTATGCCCGAAGACATGCTTTGGAAAGCTTGGTACTGACCATTTTTTCTGGAGACTTTTTAGAAGTGCCTTGCCAAGTCAAATAACAACTTGTTTGCATAAAGAAATAAGAACCGTATTTATGTGGCCATGTTTCTGATCTAGAGCTATGCTGATATGTTTGGAATCTACTTCACTTAACCCTTAAAGCACGACTACAGCAGACGATTTTTTTTTCTTTCAGAGAAAATAAGGCATGACATGTCATGTGAATCATCTGCCTAGTAGATGATTCACATGCAGTATCAAGTCTTATTTTCTCTAAAAATAATAAAACTAGTTTTAGAATAGTATATGCTATAACTTTGCTTGGAACTTTAAGGATTAAAAGCAAGTGATCCCTCTTTTATCTTGTTCAGAATTTAGAGGGGTATTCTATAATTAGTGTCACAGAGAGGATTACACTGAAATACTGCATGATAAGTTCATGCAATTTATAGATAAATATGTACATCTCTTCTTTGAAAGAATTTAAGTTGAACTAGTATAAAATTATGGATGCCAAAGCCCAACTAGTTCGACATTTAACTTTTTACATTGGCAGCACAGTTAACTTTGCTTTTGACATCTTTCAGAAATACTCAGAAGAAGTAAATTTGCGAACATTTGTCATTATTCAATGCAAAAATCTTTTGTTATAACTGCCTATGTTCCAAAAGTTTAATTCTGTTCATTACTGTAAATGAATATTTTGATTATCTCCATAGTAAAAATGCCTGTAAACTATGCAAAACTCAATTGAGTAGGTAGATTAGAGGTAGATTTTCTATAAATTCCACTTCTACAGAATTTTTGGATTTTTTGCAATATTGTTGTGGAACATCAATAATTTAACCCTTAAACCGCCAGTCACAACAATTATCGTCAGCTTTGTCATCTGCTTGTGATTTTAAATGTCATTTTTGCAAACAATGTGGACCCAGATCAGACTGCTCCTCTAGGAGCAGTCTGATCTGGGTCCACACTGTTTGCCAGTATGTAAAAAGTAGGTTTGAAAAGTTTGCAAGAATATTCAGCAGACAACATAAACAGACGACATTTTCAGATGCAGGTTTTCTTGGCGTTTTAAGGGTTAAAACCTGTGAAGAAAAGCAAAAAATAAAAAAATTCTAAAAATGGCTGTAAATTATGCAAAACTCGATTGGGTAGTTAGATTGGTGATAGCGTTTCAACAAGTTCCATTTCTTCAGAATCTCAACACAATTGTTGTGAAACATCAATAATTCAAAATCTGTCAAGAACTGCAAAAAATATTTTCTTATATAAAAATTCCCAGAATCACTTTACTATAGAAATTGCACAGCCATAAGTGCAGACCAATTTTTGGCCATAAATTTTGTTTTATAATAAATGTTAGAGAAGAAAGTGCAGAAACAGAAAAGATCAGTGGTTACTAGTCAGATGTAGTCAATAAGAAGAAGCATTGTTTTTTTTTCACCAAGCAAAAGACATCTTTTCAAGTGAAGTCAAAAGAACTGTACTTTGTGATATCTAAATTGAAGCAAAGCCTTATATTACATCAACAGTTTAACCCTTAAACTGCCAATCACACAACAATTATTGTCTGCTTTGTCATCTGCTTGCAATTTTAAAAGTCATTTTTGATAACAGCGTGGACCCAGATCAGATTGCTCCTCTAGGAGCAGTCGGTGTTTTGAAAAGTTTGCAAGAATATTCAGCAGACGACATAAACAGACGACATTTTCAGATGCATGTTTTCTTGGCGTTTAAAGGGTTTAAGCTTTGTTCTTGATATTATGGTAAATGTCTAAAATTTTGTACAGCAAAGTTTCTGACAAAATGGCATATGCAAAAAGTGCAGACCCAGATCAAACTGCTTTTCTGGTTGCCATGCCACTATTTCAGAAAACAACTCCATTATAAAAAGCAAATTTTAGGCCAAAAAAGTATGGAATAAAGTGTTTGCAATTTTAGGACATTTACCCTAAGTTAACATATTTAAGGCTAGAAAAATCTTCAACAGCATTTTTGAACAATAGCTAGTATACAAGATATTGATTTGTAATGCAATTAATTCCAGAGGATGCATATGTTAATTGGAAAAATCAGCAAAGATAGTGAAAGGCACTGTTAACCCTTAAAACGCCAAGAAAACATGCATCTGAAAATGTCATCTATTTATGTCGTCTGCTGAATATTCTTGCAAACTTTTCAAACCTATTTTTGCATGCTGACAAACAGTGTGGACCCAGATCAGATTGCTCCTAGAGGAGCAGTCTGATCTGGGTTCACACTGTTTGCAAAAATGACTTCAAAAATCACAAGCAGATGACAAAGCAGACGACAATTGTTGTGATTGGCAGTTTAAGGGTTAAGATTCTCTGAAAGGCTCTTCAGTTTTGAAATATGAACCAGCACATGACACAATCTACAAAATGGCATGTGCTCCCAGCAAAGACTCAGATTAGTCTGGGCATTCTCTGTCCGCATGAAGAAAGCTTGGATCATTAGCTACCCATTGAGAGCTAAGCCAACTCTGATCAGACTGGGAGGGTGCCCAGGCTGATCTGAGTCTTTGCTGGGCGCACATGCCATTTTGTAGGTTTTGTCATGCACTGGCTCATATAACAGTGGGCTTGCTTCAGTTTGTGACCAAAACTTGGCCATCTCCCAGTGTCTAAATAATACAAGCTTGATTGGACATCATTAATGATGCTGTGTTGCAGTTTTTAATGTATTGGATTTGAGATTGGAAGGTCCTTAGTTCGAATCCTGCATCCTACCATAGTACTGTTTCCTTGTGCAAGGCACTCTGTCAATATTGCTTGTTTTGTAAATGTTGTCAATATTGCTTGTTTGTAAATGTATGTATATAGTCTTAATTGCGCTAGTTGTGTCAGTTGCAGAAAACTAAATAAATCTTAATTTTATTTTTTATCAAAAGAGAGTCTTTCAGATAAGGTCCACATGAAAGGGGAATTGTTACACTTTAATTTGTGGTAACTCTTTCAAATGGTTTTGTCTCCCTTCTGAAAAGGAATCTACTCTTAAAGGAAAGAATTTGCTCTCTAAATTCTTTCTTTTTAGAAGGGTGTTGATGTCAGGAAAAAAACAAACAGGAAGTCCCAAATGTTGTCATCTTTGTCCCCTTAAAGGATTAAAGGCTATTGTTTGTTGTCTAAATACATTTGAATTTTGGACTATGTGACACTAATTATTGATTACCTCTCATACTAGTTGTTGCTTGTTTTTTGCATTTTTTATTTATAGTTTATTGATGTTGTTTGCTTAAACTTCCATACAGTTGCGAGGAAAAAATGCTGTCTAAAACTAAAAAAAAAAAACGTTACAAAATAAATAAACAAAACTAAAACTTCATTTTATTCTATCAAAATCACACTCAATCACTGCCAGGCTGTTGCTTGGTTGGGTGGGTGCTAGGGAAAAAGAAACAAAAAAAATGAATATAAAATTTGCTCCAGATGTTATTCTGACTTTCTGTTGTCAGTACAGACAAGACAGTGGAGATTTGACGGAATACCAGAATGGGACTTAGAGGTGCAGAGCTAATTATCATCCTTAGATACAGTGAGTTACAATACATCACAACCTCTTTATAACACTATTGTTGGGGTCCATAGCATAAACCGTGTTAGTTAAATAACCATGTTATATCCAAACAAAAATGTATAGAATATATTGAAAAATGATTTTTCAATATAACCTATACAGTCAAACCTGTTTTAAAAGACCACCCTAGGGGAGTATGAAAAGTGGTCTCTTAATACAGGTGGTCCCTTAATTCAGGTTGGCCATCAGAGCAGAACACTAATCTGTATTGACCTGTATTGACTACCACCAACACTGCTACTAGCAAATATGAATAGAATTTGAGTTTATGACAAATTTAATAAATGCAAATTACCGGTAAAATCAGTGTTTACAGAAATATGATAAAATATTTTTTAACCGGAACATTTTGGAAGTTGGTTAAAATTGATAGTTCAGTTCATTAACTAAAGATTCAAGCCTTACAAAATCTGTGATTTGAGACTGTTTGGAGGAAATTAAAAAGATGTTCATGGTCATTCATGCCTTCCTGTTAAAGCAATAGATGATGGGTAAACTGGAAGTGTTAATGTTATTGAAGCATCGTGGCTGCTTGGACTTGTCGATTACTAGTGGTTTCAGTTTCAGCTAAAGCCACAGTGATCATTTTTGATCGTTTCCCACAGACACAATCTTGACCCAGAATTAAAAAATTGATGGGACAGCTTACCATTTAACACAGATGGCTATAAAAATGTTTCAAACCATCTAAAATGCATCAGCTTTCAATTTTGATGGAGATTTGGAATCCTCGGATCATTTAGAACCGCGACTAATGTGTTCTACTTTCAATTTTGATAACCCGAGACAGTTATTCCCCTTCGAAATGGTCATGCGTTCTGTAAGAGGGAACTGAAAAAAATCAACAACTGGCTCGAACAGAACTTTTCTTTTAGATGCTGAAAATTTAAATTAAAAACGCAAAACTCTCACTAAACTCGTCAGTTATGCCCCTTCGAAATGGTCATGCGTTCCATAAGAGGGAACTAAAAAACATGACAGCTGGCTCAAACAGAACTTTTCTTTTAGATGCCGAAAATTCAAATTAAAAACCCAAAACTCTCACTAAAATTGTCAGTTCAGTAAAATTTGTAAGAATAAAAACTGTTTAGAATGGGGGTACAGAACTGATTAGAGAACAATAGCGATACTATGAACCAATACAATCATCTAACTGCTACAGGCATTTAAGTGTAGAATCAATCAAACAAACCGTACCAATTACAAATATATTTGTATGTCTTTGCTGAAAATTACTGTTATTTGTGGTTGTCATAGGTAAAACACTTTAAGAAAATATGCAGTCGCTGGTTGCTTAAGGTAGGGAGTCGTTTAATACGGTGTCAGTTAATTGTAAAATTCATCGGGGGATTTTATACTGGTCGCTTAACGCAGGTGGTCGCTTATTTCAGGTGGTCGTTAGGGCAGGTTTGACTGTATATTTTTGGGATCCATCTTTGAACCCTGTTGTATCCAAAACCATGTTATAATGAACTGTGTTATAAAGAGGTTGTAGTGTATGATTTATTGTATATCTTGGGGACACCAGCCCTGAATGATCTGTGCAATGCAGCTTTTTTATCAAGACGTTTGGAGTTTGCTGATATACATTACAGTAGCCATGACTGTCATTCTGGGTTGCACAGGCTAATCTAAGCCTTAGCTTTTTGCATTTGATACAGTTATAAAACCTGTATTTAACTTAAATGTTCAGATGTTTTGGATCCTTATCATACTTGACTTAAATTTGAACAAGAAATGTGTTTGCAAAACACTATGCCCTTGACTATATACTTGTCCATACAAAATTGATAAGGGGAATAACTCAGACAAAATCTGATTTTTTTTTTTTTTCAAAAAAAAATTCAGGTGATTTACTTGTCATCCCCAGTAAGCTTGTGAAGTTTCAAGGCCCTATCACAAATACTTTTTGAGATCTCTTGCTCACAAGATTTCATTGTCCCCTAGGCTTACAATGTACGAGTCAAAAAAGGGGCAAAATGCAGGAACTATGTACAAAAGAAAAAAAGGGGTCTGCTTATTAGCTCACCTGAACTATGCTGAAAATGAGCTATATTGATCACTTTTTGCCTGTTAATCAGCGCATTAAACACTTTCAAACGAAAATTCCTCCAAAGCCATTGAAGCTATTTTTCCCTAATGTTGCTTTGATAGGGGGATTTAAGACTAGCTAAAATTATGGTGCACTGCCTTATAGTTTGGTTGCCATGGCAACAGAAAACTACCACGTCTAATGAGAAAATGGTTAAATTGCTTTTTTCTCTGTA
This sequence comes from Anodontia alba, assembly GCA_964016985.1. NCBI lineage: Eukaryota > Metazoa > Mollusca > Bivalvia > Lucinida > Lucinidae > Anodontia > Anodontia alba. Next base: position 85,376,903 of record OZ024821.1, read on the forward strand.
ACCAGGGAAGTGATGTGAACCATATTTGGTAGTTATGATCATCTGATGATTGTCTACCCAGTTTATGTGTTTTTTGACCAGTGGCTATTTTGCTTGGTTGCCACAGCATTAAATTTTAAAAACAGAATTTTTTAAATGACCACTCCTTCAAAACCACAGACAGAGTATGACTCTAATTGGGCACAAATGTTGCTTGGGTAAGGACAATTCAAAATAGCTAAAGTTAATGTGATTTGTCTCTTTGTTTGGTTGTCATGGCAACAGAATACTTATAATGGGAAAATGGTTAAGTTGCATTTTCTCCATAACCAGTGAAGTGATGTGAACCATATTTTGCAGTTATGATCATTTGATGATTATCTTCCCAGTTTACGTGTTTTATGACCAGTTGCCATTTTATTTTGTTGTCATGGTGACATTGAATTTTAACAAAGGAATTCTTAAAGTAAACACTCTTCCAAAACCACTTAAGCAGTATGAATCTAATTTGGTACAAATGTTGCTTGGGTATAGGCAATTCTGCCTCTTGGTTTGATTTCCATGGCAACAGAAAGCTCTCATAGACTTATAATGGGAAAATGGTTCAGTTGCATTTTCGTCATAACCAGTGAAGTGATGTGAGCCATATTTGGCAGTTATGATCATCGGATGAGTGTCTACCTAGTTAATGTGTTTTATGACCAGTGATGATTTTGTTTGGTTTCCATGACAACATTCAGTTTAAAAAAAAAAATTGTTTAAATGAGAACTCCTTCAAAACTACTGAAATAGTATTAATCTAATTTGGTACAAATGTTGTTTGGGTAAGGGCAATTCAATATAGCTAAATTATGGTGGTCTGCCTCTTGGTCAAGTTGCCATGGCAACATAACACTCACATAGACTTATATTGGGAAAATTACATTTTCCCCACAACCAGTGAAGTGATGCGAACCATATTTGGCAGTTATGATCATTTGATGATTATCTACCCAGTTTATATATTTGATGACCAGTGGCCATTTTGTTTGGTTGCCAAGGCAACATTGAATTAAAAAAGACTTTTTATGCCCCACCACCAAAAAAGTGGCGGGGTATTATGTTATACCCTCTGAAATTTTGAGTGTCCATCCGTCTGTGTCTGTCTGTCTGTCTGTCTGTCCATCCATCCGTCAGTCCGTCCGTCCGTCAGCGCCCCCACCATTCGTGTGCCCGCAACTCCACCTATAGTTTTAGGCTAATCCTTTTCAAACTTTTCAGGCACTTTACAGGCACTTTTAGGATGGTCTGAAGATATGCATATTGTTTTTTCGGAATCCTGAAATTATTTTTTATCACATTTTTTTTTTCATTTTTAACTTAGACTTTTTTCGAGCCCTAATACTACAGAAATCTATAGGGAGTATGTACCTTGTATGCGCAACTCCTCCTACAGTTTTAGGCTAATCCTTTTGAAACTTTACATGCATTTTTAGGATGGTCTGAAGATATGCATATTGTTTTTTCAGAATCCTGAAATTACTTTTTATTACATTTTTTTGCATTTTTAATTTAGACTTTTTTCGAGCCCTAATACTATAGAAATGTATAGAGTACCTTGTATGTGCAACTCCTCCTACAGTTTCAGGCCGGTCCTTTTGAAACTTCACACACGCTTTTAGGATAGTCTGAAGATATGCATATTGTTTTTTTTTCAGAATCCTGAAATTATTTTTTATCACTTTTTATTGCATTTTTAACTTAGACATTTTGTGTTTTTTTGTCACTTACTTGATACATTGCAGTGGCGGGGCATGGTGCATGGCTTGCAGTTTTATTTTAAATGACAACTCCTCCAAAACCACTGAAACAGTTTGGCTCTAATTTGATACAAATTTTGCTTGGGTACAGGCAAATTAAAAAAGCTAAAAGTTTGCCTGTCAGTCTGCCTCTTAGTTTGGTTGCCAATGCAACAGAAAGCTCCCATAGACTTATAATGGGAAAATGGTTAAATTGCATTTTCTCCATAAGCAGTACAGTGATATGAGCCATATGTAGCAGTTGTGATCATCTGGGCCCAGTTGTTCAAAGCTAACGACGTCATTAGTTAACGATTCATTAAAATTTAAATCGAATGATATGCAAAGATGCTGAAATTTTTTGCTGAAAAAATGTGAGTAGCTTTTGCAATGCAAAAGCTACTCACATTTTTTCAGCAAAAAATATCAGAATATTGTACATTGAATCTGCTAAAACAGTTAACGAAATGACCCTTAACGAGCTCGTTAAGCTAACGACGCTTTGAACAACTGGGCCCTGATGATTGTCTATGTGTTTTATTACTAGTGACCGTTTGGCCGGCCTTGGTGGCTCAGTTTGATACGCTGTCCGACTGGAGACCAGGAGGTCGCGGGTTCAGCTCCCACCGAGGTCGGCAACATTCTTTCGTGGAGATTGATCATGAAATATTTTCTACGGTCATTCTCTCCCTTCCGCTGATTCAAGAAGGGCAGTTGTCAGTTTCTGGCGAAAGAATGAGGACTAAGCATGCCCAGTAAACGTGTGGTTAGGTAAACTGACCGCGCTCGACATGACCCCATTGGGTCGACTGGGCCGTAAAACCTCAACACAAACAAACTAGTGACCGTTTTGTTTGGTTGCCATGGCAGCATTTAATTTATATAAAAAAAATTTTAAATAACAACTCTTTTAACACCACTGAAACAGTATGAATCTAATTTGGTACCAATGTTGCTTGGATAAGGGCAATTCAAAATAGCTAAAATTGTGGTGATCTGCCTCTTTGTTTTGTTGCCATCATAACAGAAAGCTCCCATAGACTTATAATGGGTAAATGGTTAAATTGCATTTTCTCCATAACCACTTACCAGTGAAGTATTTGATGATAGTCCACCCATTTTATGTGTTTTATGACCAGCAACCATTTTGTTTGGCCACGGCAAAATTTTAAAGAAGGAAATTTGTAAAGAAACAGCAGGGAAAGGAGACCCTGTTAAGCACCAGTGGGGAAAGAAGACCTTGTTAAGCACTAGCAGGGAAAGAAGACACTGTTGAGCTTTTCTCATATCTGGCCTTGTAATGAAACATAGGACATGTAGCATAGGTGGGAGTGGCAACACTCAATTGAAATACCTCCTCCCATCATTTCTGTCCTATCCAATAATGATAAGAGCTTGACAAGTTCCTCTGTTCTGGCAAAAATATATTATAATATAACTACCCTTGAGAGCAATGGAAATATACACAAAGACAAAAATAGGTGAAGTGTCTAAACTTACAATAGATGATTAAATAAGCAAAAGCTTTAAGTTAGAATCAAAAGGACAAGTTATGGTTTTCTATTGCGATGTGCCTACTTCAAGGTCAAATTTGGAAAGTAAGCAAATCCAAAAACACTATTGCAAAACGAGACCTGAATGTCTCTTGTTTATTCCGCTTGATTTCTTTTATTGATTGGAAAGGTGTTTTTGTGTTAATTTTGCTGTGATATACCTGCCCTATTGATCACGTTTAACATGAAGTCTATGGCAAACTGTAATACCCTGATGCAGTTCATGGTGAGATTTCATACATGTCCATATTTGGAACTGCAAACTAATTCTTTTCACTTTATTAAGAAGATAATTATACACTTTTTTATGGCAACAGAGAACCGGTTCAGACTATGGACCATACCATAAAAAGACTTTTTCGGCATTTTATACTATTGAACTTAAGCATGTCAAAGTACTGTAGGGACTGCAAGACTGTATTTTGAAAGACAGACATAATAAAATGCCCATCATTGGCAAGTTTGCATCAGTATACATTTGTAAGGGTACTTGCAATGCTGGAATGTGCTTCACAACTAACATTTAGTCAGATGTTATCTCAAAGATGTGGATTTATGCTGTATTAATCCTATCATTTTTGTCTTACATAAGGCATGCAATGTGGGATGGTGTACGAGGGATGATTGATGTTGGCCTTGTATTGAAGGATTTAAGCAAGGCTGCCTGTTTGCAGTCCCAATTATTTCTTGCCTATTTACAGTTGTGTAACCAACAGCCCAAAAGTGGTAACGTGTTTCAGTAAAATGGGCACATGAATTTTGCAAAATGGATAAAATTGCTGAACGAGCGGAAATAAATACAGTCGACTCTCATTATCTCGAAATCCAAGGGACTCTATGAAACACTTTGAGATATCCATACTTTAACATATGAGATTTTCGGAACTGAGGAAAACAATTAATCCAACCCACCTTTAACAGAATGAATATGTAATTTGACTCCTAAGTTAGATATATATTGAAAATATTGTGAAAAAGAGGAGAAATTGCTCCTGAAAAGCAATTTCTCCTCTTTTCCACTATATTTTGTTACCTGTTGGTAGATCTCAGTGTTAAGTCAGGGACCAGATTTTCACTTCGAGATAAGCGGTTATTCGAGAAGTGAGGTCGAGATACTGAGAGTCGACTGTATTTGCATAAAACGGGTCTAGCAAATGCTATTCATGCAGTTTGTAGCAATACTGGGGAAGTATGTCACTTAATATACTACTGTAAAAAGGTGGTTAGCAGAATTTAAGCATGGTAAAGAGAGCCTATAGGATGACCCCTGAGTGCCTCTTACTGTGTCAACTCTGGAAATAGTCACCAAAGTCCATGATATGGTTTGGTGACCATGATATGGTTATGGGTTACAGACAAGTTACAGAGAGATACATTACTAGTGCTGTAGGAATTTCTGGGGAAATTGTGCATACCATTTTCACTGAAGATCTGAATATGCGAAAACTCTCAGCCCATTGGGTCCCCACACTTCTGACAATTGATCAGAAGCACACAAGACAGACTATGTCACATGCTAATCTGAACTTTTTGAGACAGATCCTGACAAGTTTCTTCTGAGATTTGAGACTAAGACATGGGTCCGAAATTTCACAGCCAAATCTGAATAACAGTCTAAACAATGGAACCACCCTAGCTCACTCATCCACAGCTGGGAAGTTTATGGCCTCATTTTTTTTTTTGTTTTAATGCTGATGGTATTCTTATGGTGGATTATTTCCAAAAGGTATAGACTCTCAGTGGAATATACATGTATTATGCTTCACTTCTTAGCATAAGAGAAAGTATTAAGGTTTGTTGTTTCACCAAGACAATACTCCTATTCACACATCTGTTATTGTTATGGCTGCCATCATTGATTGTAGCTTTAAATTGATTCAACATCCTGTACCTGCATGCCCGATTGGAGACCAGGAGGTCGCAGGTTCGACCCGCGCGGAGGCTAGCAACATTCTTTTTTGGAGATAGGTCGTGAATAATTTTCTACGGTCATTCTCTCCCTTTCGCTGATTCAAGAAGGGCAGGTCAGTTTCTGGCGAAAGAATGTGCACCCAGTAAACATGTTGTTAGGTAAACTGACAGCGCTCAACATGACTCCATTGGGTTGACTGGACCGTAAAATCTCAACACAAACAAACAACCCTTACTCGCCTAATCTCGCTCCATCAGACTTTCATTTATTCCCATAGTTCAAAAAGGCCATTTGTGGTACCCATTTTCAGTTAGATGACATCATGCAGTGGAGAGCTTCCTGGACAGTCAAGAAAAAGACTCTTTAAAAGTGGCAGAGAGGCCCTATAACAACACTGGCAAAAGTATATAGACATGGAGGGGGATAATGTTGAAAAAATAATACAATATGTCTCCTGAAAATCAAGGCCCATTTGTTCAAAGCGTCGTTAGCTTAACAAGCTCGTTAAGGGTCATTTCGTTAACTGTTTTAGCGAATTCAATATACAATAATCTGACATTTTTTGCTGAAAAAATGTGAGTAGCTTTCGCACTGCAAAAGCTACTCACATTTTTTTCAGCAAAAAATTTCAGTATATTTGCGTATCATTCGATGTAAATTTTAACGAATTGTTAACTAACGACATTGTTAGCTTTGAACAACTGGGCCCAAATCTTTACATGTGAAGTTCACAATTTTTCAGTCAGTCCTTGTATGTTTAAGACATTGTAAAATTGTCTAAAACACTGCAGCAAAAGGTAATACATGTGTAGATGAAAAACTAGCAACTAAAAAAGCAATTTGGAAAGCAATGGATGAAGATGCTCTAAAAGATTTTCTTAAATTCTCTGACGATGAACTTCATGACATAAGTCTTGGCATCTGTGAGATAAAACAGGCTAAGTCAAACACAATTGAACGTATGCCTATGGCAAATACGAGATTGGGTTAATCCACAAAGAAGACATTGGCTTGATACCCATAAGGATATATTTCGTCATAAGTCATCCAAGACATACTTTTTATGGATTTCTTATACTGCTGGTGAGGTGTTCAGAACATTACTGGATGGTATTCTTTGTAAATCTGGTGCTAGGAACGGTTGACTGCTGTGCCCATATAGCATCAGTACTTTAGTATCTCGGGTGTCAGCGCCACAGTTTAGATGCATTAGCTGCAGATTCTGTTCAGAGAGAGTATTTTCTTAATGCTGCTGACCAGGACTGAGACGCAGGAGATGATGACGACGAGAGTCTAGAATAATACTTTCTGATAGGAGACCTTCAACCTATAATATTTCTAAACGATTTTAAATGTTTTTTGTAATGTTAAAATATGTTTATGTAAATAATGCTGTCTCTTGTTTTAATCAGTAGCATTTTTGAAAAATTCTTTTAATTCCTAGTTAGCTAACCAGGGCCCAGTTGTTCGAAGCTAACGATGTCGTTAGTTAACGAGTCGTTAAAATTTAAATTGAGTGATACGCAAATATGCTGAAATTTTTTGCTGAAAAAATGTGAGTAGTTTTTGCAGTGCAAAAGCTACTCACATTTTTTCAGCAAAAAATATCAGAATATTGTGTATTGAATCTGCTAAAACAGAAAACGAAATTACCCTTAAAGAGCTCGTTAAGCTTACGACACTGAACAACCGGGCCCTGGAGCTTTGCTCCAGATCAGCTTATACCATGGCCTATTGTCTGTCATCTGTCCATCCATCATTAGCTTTTCACATTTTTGACATTTCCTCCAGAACCATAAGTTGGATTGAGCTGAAACTTACTTGGAGGCATTGTGGCAACATGGAGGCAGAATTGCCGTGGCAGCCATCTTGAAATTCTTCAAATGACACCTCCTCCCAAACCGTAAGTCAGATTGAGCTGAAACTTGATGGGAGGCATCACAGCTACACAGAGATTCAGAATTGCTAAAATCAGTCCGTTCCGATATCCAAGCAGCCATCTTGAAATTCTTCAAACAACATATCCTCCCAAACAGTAAGGCGGATTGAGCCAAAACTTAAAGGGAGGCATCACAGTGACACAGAGATTCAGAATTGCTAAAATAGTTCCGTTCCAATATCCAAAATGGCCATCAGAGCGGCCATCCTGAAATTCTTCAGACATCTGCAAACCCTGTCAGATTGAGCCTAAACTTTATGGGAAGCATCAGAGTGACATAGAGATTCAGATTAGCTAAAATTGTTCTGTTCTGACATCCAAGATGGCCACCATTGCGGCCATCTTGAAATCCTTCAAACGACATCTCCTCCCAAACCGTGAGTGGGATTGAGCTTAAACTTGATGGGAAGCATCACAGTGACAGAGATTCAAAATTGCTAGAATCATTCCGTTCCCATATCTAGGGTGGCCGCCACAGGGGCCATCTTGAAATTCTTCAAACGTCATCTCCTCCCAAATAATAATTCAGATTGAGCCAAGGCATTGGAGCGTTAAAGTGATTCAGAAATGCTAAAATTGTTTCGTCCTATATCCAAGATGGCTGCCATAATGTCCATCTTGAAATTCTTCAAACGACATCTCCTCCAAAACCACAGGTCGTTTTGAGACAAAATTTGATGGGAGGCATTGGAGCACATAGAGATTCAGAATTATTAAAATTGTTCTGTTCAGATATCCAAGATGGCCACCATATATGGAGGTCATCTTGAAATTCTTCAAACGACATCTCCCAAACAGTAAATTGCATTGAGCAGAAACTTGATGGGAAGCATCGAAGCGACATAGAGATTCAGAATTGCTTAAATCATTCAGTTTGGCTGTGGCCATCTTGAAATCACATCTGCTCACGAATCCTAAGTCAGGTTGAGCCGGAACCTGGTGGAAGGCATTGGAGTAACATGGAGATTTAGAATTGTTGAAATCATTCCATTCTGATATCCAAGATGACTACCATGTCAGCCGTCTTGAAAATCTTCAAACAACATCTCCTCCCAAACTGTAAGTTGGATTGAGCTGAAACTTGATGGGAGGCATCAGAGCAACACAGAGATTCAGAATTGCTTAAATCGCTTGTTCTGATATCCAAGATGGCCCCCATGGTGGCCATCTTGAAAATCTTCAAACCATGTCTGCTCCCGAAAGGTAAGTCGGATTGAACCCAACCTTGGAAGCATTGGGGTGACATAGATGATTTAGAATTGCTAAATTGGTTCCATTCCAATATCCAAGATGGTGGCCAGCTTGAAAATCTTGAAACAACATCTGCTCTGGAATCGTAAGTCAGATTAAGCTGAAACTTGGTGGGAGGCATTGGGGAGATTCAGAACTGCTAAATTTATTCCATTCTGACATCCAAGTTGGCGGCCATGGGGGTCATCTTGAAATTCTTCAAAAGACATCTCCTCCCGTACCGTAATGAGGATTAAACCCAAACTTGTTGGGAGGTATTGGAGTGACATAGAGATTCAGAATTGCTAAAATAGTTCTGGTCTGATATCTGAGATGGCCCCCAAGGTGGCCATCTTGAAAATCTTCAAACCTCATCTGCTCCCAAATGGTAAGTCAGATTGAGCCAAAACTTGGTGGGAGGCATTGGGGTGACATGGAGATTCAGAATTGCTAAAAACGTTTTGTTACAATATCCAAGATGGCCACCACAGCAACCATCTTGAAGATCTTCCATTGTTAGCTCACCTGGAGCTTTGCATAAGGTCAACTTATGCCATGGTCTGTTGACCATGGTGCGTCCCTCGTCCGTATGTCCGTCAGTAACTTTTCACATTTTCGACATCTCCATCAAAATCGTATCCATGATGGCCACCATGGCGGCCATCTTGAAAGTCTTCAATTGTTATCTGCTCCCGAACAGTAAATCAGAGCGGAAACTTGGTGGAAGGCATCGGGGCAGCATGGGGTTTTAGAATTGCTAAAATGTTTCCATTCTGACATCCAAGATGGTCACCATGGCAGCCATTTTGAAAACCTTGGTCCATCTGGGTGTTATGGAAACTCAGAATTGCTAAAATTGTTTGCTAAAATTGTTCTGTTCCAATGTCCAAGATGGCCGCCATCTTGAAATTCTTCAAACTACATCTCCTCCCAAAAATTAAGGTTGAGCAGAAACTTGGTAGGAGGCATCAGGGTGACATGGAGATTCAGAATTGCTAAATCGTTCAGTTCCAGTATCCAAGATGCTGGCCATGGTGGCAATTTTGAAACTCTTCAAACAACATCAGGTTCTGAATTGCTAAAGGCAATCTGATCTGATAGCTGAGATGGCCACCATTGCACAATGTAACATATCGTGATCGGCCTAATCCAGGTGAGCAGCTTCTGGCCTATTTAGGCTTCTAGTTCCTAAGTGCTGTTTTCTTTTAATCTAATGTTTCATTCTCTTATTTATGGATATATTCATTGTCTTGGATAGCCGTACCTTTGTTTGGTGACACTTTAATGATGATATGCCTATTTGGCAGAATATTCCACAATGTCGCGAACAAAAACTTTGCCATAAATATATCACATACATTACAATTACATTCTTGAATCTTTATGCTTTACCTTTTATAAAAATGTTGTTTGAAAAAGATATTATATGCGATGGGAAGGTCAAGGTCAAATATGAATTATTATCTATTTATGTATTCTTTGAATAAAAGAAATATTTACGAGCACCCATACCTTCCAAATGTGTGACGGTGTACCCGCCCATGTAAATATGTGACATGTCATCTGTTCTATTTGCTTAATCTGAACCATAAACAAAAACGGTAATAAAACATAATTTTGCAATATGTAACTTCATCTATATTTTAACACCTAGTTAAAGTTTTCCTATAGAAAATTATCTGATTTTGTCACATGATAAAGCAGGCATGGATCTCAACAAGAGCATGTTTTAATCACATCAGAAGTATGTTTAGCTATTGCTTTTTATCTAATATGTCAACTAAGGTCAAAAAACCTCTATAAACATCCTCTTGCAATAAACCAGAAGTCATGTGACTCTATATGTCATCCTTAAATTCATATTTTGCTCATGTAAACTGGCAAAGTTCAAGCTACCTTACACATGAATTTCACCCAAATCCATCGTGGGCACAAAAATGGCAAAATGCAACTCGTCCTTGATTCTGCAAGAGTTATCTTCTCGCGCACCTGTGCTGTATACATGTATAAATCATGATATTGTTAAACACTCTTCAGAAATTACTTGGCCAGTTTCCACCAAATTTTATGTTGATCCTACTGTTGAAACGGGATTGAGAGTTTGTTCAAATGGTCATGCTTCATCGACTGTCATGCCCATATATGGAAAAAAAAATAATAAAAAACACATTCTTCTTCTTCAAAACCAGGAACTGCTCAAATGATTATCCTTTTGTTAGTTGCAATGACAGGATTGAAAAAATGTTGCATAATATCTGCACATCTGCAGTGACTATTTCACTCGGGTGAACCAGCCATGGCCCATGAGATGTTTTCCATCTTTATTCCATGTATAAAATTTCAAGATCCTGTCTCTTACCATTCTTGATGGTATGTTAAGTGTGATGAAAGCACAGATGAATGACCCAAAAGCAATATCCCCCTTCAACTTCTTTGAAGCTGGGGCATAAAAAATCCCTTTTACTGCCTGTTAATGTGTCTCAAAACTGCTGGATGAGTGGCAAACAGCATAGACCCTGATCAGATGCCACAGAATGCCACATTCTGTGGCATCTGATCTGCGTATACACTGTTTGCTCAGAGGTAATTCTTTGGAGACATAGGGTTAATAGGGTAACTTTAATCAAGCAGTCCCTGTTATTGCAGGAAACCAGCTTCACCCCATACTCCATGTCCGTGAGATGATAACTGGTCAAACTGGGCATGGAAAAAGACTCACAATTCCAACACTGAATTCACATTTAATAGCTGCCATTTTTATTCAGTCATTTAAATAAAATATTTTTTCCATAATTTTTATCCTAAATATTTGGATACACTGTTTGCAATTCATCGTTATGTCATAAAAAAAAGTTAAACTTCTTCAAACAACTTTAACCCTTTCTGCAGAACAAAACAGATACCTATACAAACAGGTATACACATGTATAAAATTGTGATATTGTTAAACAACTCTTCAGAATTTAACAAATTCTGAAGAGTTGTCTAACAAATTCTGTAGACAGAGATGAAGAGATGAGATGACTCATAATGACCTGTCTCATAAATGTCTACACGGTTTGACAATCTTTTGTTTTACACCTCTCTATTCAGTAACTTTGTTAACCCATTGTAGACTGAATGAACTCTCCCACACTATATATTGGAAGATTCTAATTTCCATTTTAGGTATGTCAGGCTATGTGATTTAGGTATTTCTAGAGAAAAATGGTTGAACTACTTGCAAACAGCAGAGACCCTGATCAGATGCCGCATTCTGCAGTGTCTGATCTGGGTATACACTGTTTGTCAATTACCCGTTAAGGGGTCTCCAGACTACAATGGGTTAAAGGGTTAAAATATGAGCTGGGGCACAGCATTTCCAGCAAGATTATATATGCGTCCAGTGAATACTCAGATCAGCATGAGCATATGCTCCTGCTGATCAGAGTCTTCACTGTCCACCTGAACATGCTTTGGATCCTTGGTTACCCACAGGGTGCCTTTTAAAGACTGTAAGGATGTGCAAGCTGATCTGAGTCATTGCTGGGTGCACATGCAATGTAGGAAATACTGTGCCCTGTCTCATATCTTAACCCTTGTCCTGCTGAATAAATTAAGATGCCACACCCACTTCTAATTTTCAGCCAGTCAGATTACTTGATCCAGATTGTTGATATAAATTCACATAATTGCAAACAGTGCAGATCCAGATCAGATGGTTTCTTCAGAAGCCAACTGATCTGGATCTACACTGTTTGCAAAGGCAGGGTATATCCAGGTTCAGCAGGACTAGGGTTAAGGAGTTATGGTGTCCAAATATTTAGGTTAATATTATGGTACAACCATACCAAAAACACTGCAGAATCACATTCAGCAGCCCAGTTAAGTGCGGTGTCAATCTAAATCGACCACAACAAGAAAAAATGTACCTGATGATGTGCCCACCAAGACTCAGATAGTGGGTCCATCCACCCAGTCTGATCACTCTGAAGAAGCCTTGGACCATTGGCAATCCACAGTGGCCAGAGAAGATTGATCAGATGCAACAGATACACAGGCTGAACTGACTCTTTACTGAACAAACATGTCATAGGGTCATGTTCTTATGTTGCAGCTCGACTAATTTTCCTGTTTTTGCATCATCACGAAAACATGCCTATATAATTTTGACCACCTTAAAACCCATTTTATATAGTTAAACCGGGGTTTACAAGGAAATACATTAGTTTTCTTATTTCTGTTCATTGTGGATACTCATTAGAACTGCCTCGCATTAGAACTGCCTCACTGAGGCAGTTCTAATGAAAACACACAATCTATGTTTTTGAGCAGAAATCTGAAAAATATCAGCAGAAATCTGAAAAATATCAGAATTTTTCATCTGAAAATTTTCATTTTTTGGTGGTGAAATTTTCAATATATTTGAAAAGGTATGTTTTTATAATGTGTAACAAATATTTAAAAGCCAATTCATCTTTTTTTTTTTTTTTTTTAATTTTTAGATTTTGAATTGCCATATTGTGCACCCATTACATGTTTTTTTAGAGGAATTTTAAAAAGTATCTGTCAAAATGCATTTTGCATTTCATTACATGAGAATAGCATCAAAATGCATACAGTTAATGCCATAAAGTATTGTTTTGGACCTAAATGGCAATTACTGCAAGCAATATATTGAGACACTTATTTATTCAGCTTTGATTCCAAATCTATGTCTTCAACTGAATAACAGAAGTGGGATAAACCTGGTTAGTTTGTTTAAAAAGAGTTACTGTCCTTTTGACATCACTCAGAAAGACATGTTTTGCTTGGCATTTTATTTTAAATGAAAATATTTTGTTCTGATTGACCATATCTTATCAGAAACCATCTGTTGTTTCTGTTTCTGTGTTTTGTTATCAAATATGTACCCTGAACTTAAATTTACGGCCGCAAATTGGTCTGACCTACGCAATTTCTATAGTAAAGTGATTTTTGTGGAATTTTTGTCTAAGAAAATTTTTTTTTTTTCTTTTCTTGCTGAATTTGAATTATTTTTCACAACTATACTGTGAAAATTTCAGAAAAATGGAACAAGCGGAACTTGTTGAAAATCTGCCTCCAAGTTACCTACCCTAGAGATTTCTGCATAATTTGCATTCATTTTTACTGCAGGAAAAAGTGAAAATATTTGATTTTTTAAAACCCAATGACTAGAATAAAACTTTTTGTGTATAGGTAGTAATGACAAATGGTTTTGCATTAAATTATGACAAAAGTTTGAAAATTTACTTTTTCTGTGTAAAGCGCTAAGCTAAAAACAACTTTCTGAAAGCATCGAAAGCACAGTAAATACAACTTTTGTCTCTCAAACTAATGCTTTAATTTAATAAATAACAAATTTCAGTAGACTATTCATCTAATAATCTTGAAACATACAAAAATAACAGTTAAATTCTACAGTAGCTTTCATTATACTAATTATCATTTACAGCAATGAGTAAACAGAATTTTCATTGTACTGGAAAGGCAAGGATGCTTGTAGTTGCACGGACCTTTTGGGTCTTACTCTTGCACCAAATGCTGTTCTTATAGTAGTACCCTAACTAAACTTGGGATCACCATTAAAAAATATGGGCCCAGTTGTTCAAAGCGTCGTTAGCTTAACGAGCTCATTAAGGGTATTTTCGTTAACTGTTTTAGCGGCTTCAATATGCAATATTCTGATATTTTTTGCTGAAAAAATGTGAGTAGCTTTTGCACTGCATATTTTTTCAGCATATTTGTGTATCACTCGATTTAAATTTTAACGAATCGTTAACTAACGACGTCGTTAGCTTTGAACAACTGGGCCCTGGTGTTTAACTCAAAAAACAAATTCATTTTAATTTTGGATTAGGCAAGTTTTATTTTTTGAATACAACAACTTAGCTAAATTACAGGGCCCAGTTGTTCAAAGCTAACGACGTCGTTAGTTAACGATACGTTAAAATTTAAATCGAGTGATACGCGAATATGCTGAATTTTTTTGCTGAAAAAATGTGAGTAGCTTTTGCAGTGCAAAAGCTACTCACATTTTTTCAGCAAAAAATATCAGAATATTGTATATTGAATCCGCTAAAACAGTTAACGAAATGACCCTTAACGAGCTCGTTAAGCTAACGACGCTTTGAACAACTGGGCCCAGATGATTCAAGTATTACTACTTTATAGATTAAGCAAGAATTTTTAATTTTTGAATATGACAACTTAGCTCAAATATGCATGATTCATTTTTTACTGGTTTCTTACTGATCAAAATTCATACAAAGCTGTGTTTTTTTTTTTTGTTTTTTTTTTTTTGTTTTGTTTTTTTGTTTTTTTTAGTTTTGTAGACCAATCGTAACACACTTATTTGTGAACTTCAAGAGGTGTAATTTATTATCAAGCAACACTTAAATGATATGTGGAGTAGCAGAAAACATTTACCGGTAATGGTACTGGGATGATGAGCAAGGCATTATATGATGCATTATTTGACATAAGAGTTTATGAAATGTAATGTCTAATTTCCAGTGAAAACTAGAAAAAAAAATTAAAATGGTATCTGCTGCTACATGAATTCCGAAGGTTCAACAAAATACTGTTGTTCATAGAAACCAGAGAATCTAATTTTTTCATTTCCAATAAATTTTTTATGTATTTCAGTAACCATCATAAAGTGAAGTAAGCCATGCAAAAGGAAAACGGAAGGAGATGGAGTGGGGAGAGGGGTGATGCATTTGCACATAATTGAGCAGCAAAGACCCAGATCAGCTTACTTGCACTCTGACATGGATTTTCACTTGTGTACAACAACAAAAGATTCTGATAAACAGTGATGGCCCTGAGCTGACTCAACAGATATGCAGGCTAATTGGGACCTTCACTATCAACATATGTCCCAGTGAATGACTTCACCACCAAGGAAGATCGCATTTACCTGGGAATATTTGCACCCTGCCCCCACCATCTTTTTCAAACGGATTATCCTGGGAACAGATATTTTCCTTTAAGAGTAGCTTCCTTTAAGAAAGTATCAATATACCAGGAAAGCAACTTCTTTCTTGCCAGAGTGGTCACCCTTTGGAAGGGGAGGTAAACATTTCTAGCATACAGTGCTCTCTCTCTCCCTCTCTGATGTGTAGCTAGTCACCTTCAGTTTTGTTACAATTGCTAGCACAAAATGGTATACATATTTTGTTTCATAAAATAAATTACTGATAAATTCATAAATGTTATGAAATAAGGTCATTTGTTGAGAACCACCAATGCTCCCTCAAGATACATATGTGCAGTTTTAGTCGGGTCAGCATACCAGGTTCTAATGTGTATTCAATAAGAAAAGAACTGGCCAGAATGCAGAATGGGTCATGTCAAGCTCTGTCAGTTTACCTAACCACACTTTTACTGGGCAGGCTTAATCTCTAAGTGGTTAACCAGTATTGAGCACATTCTTTCGCCAGAAATTGACAACTGCCCTTCTTGAATCAGCGGGAGGGAGAGAATGACTATAGAAAATATTTCATGATCAAATCTCCATGAAAGAATGTTGCCAATCCAAGGGGTCAAACCCACAACCTCCTGATCACCGGTCGGATGCACATCCAACTGAGCCAGCAAGGCCGGCAATGTCAAATGAACAACTGTCTTCTCGCATATTCTGCTAAGGCTCACATCAAATATCAGGTCTTCACTGTTCACTTGCATAATCACTGGTAGATTGCTCTAGCAGATTACAAATACCCTGGGTCCAGTTGTTCAAAATATTGTTAGCTTAATGAGTTTATTAATGACAAACTGTTAACTGTTGTAGCTAAGGTCATTACAAAAAACACACCTATATAATTTTGACCCCCTTAAACCCCACTTCATACAGTAAAACTGGAATTTCCAGGGGTATACATTATTTTTCTTACTTTTGCTTGAAAACGTAGATTGTGGGTACACTTAAAAGCTAAGGCAGTTCTAACAAGTACCCACAATCTATGTTTTGAGCAGAAATATGAAAAATATTAGAGTTTTTTTATCTGAAAATTTTCAGTTTTTGGAGATGACATTTTCTATATATATGAATAGGCATGTTTTCATAATGATTTTCAAGTACATTGATATTTTTGCTGCAAAAATGTGAGTAGCTTTTTGCTACTGCCAAACTATATTTACCCTAAGTATTTGGACACTTTAACCCTTAAACTGCCAATCACAACAATTGTCCTCTGCTTTGTCATCTGCTTGTGATTTTAAAAAGTCATTTTTGCAAACAGTGTGGACCCAGATCAGATTGCTCCTAGAGGAGCAGTCTGATCAGGGTCCACACTGTTGGCCTGTATGCATAAAATAGGTTTGAAAAGTTTGCAAGAATATTCAGCAGATGACATAAACAGACGACATTTTCAGATGCGTGTTTTCTTGGTGTTTTAAGGGTTAACTGTATACAATACTTGTCCTAGAAACAAACATGCTGGATGAGTGGCAAACTGCATAGACCATGATTAGATACAGCATTCTGTGGCATCTGATCTGAGTCTACACTCTTTGTTTATCCTAATTTAATTAGGGTAAATAGCATAGCTCCAGATAAGAGGGGTAACATGTAAATATTTTTCTTATTTCTCCATGAAAATATATGTTGTGGGTACTCATTAGAAGCACTTTAGGAAGGCACTTCTAATGAGTACCCACATCATATATTTTCATGGATAAATAAGAAAAATATTAGTAAGCCAGTGCACGACAAAACCTAAAATGAGACCTGTGTGACCAGCATAGACTCAGATAAGCCTTATATCCACCCAGTATAACACAGGTTCAAGATTATCCCTTTTTGAATAGCCTGGAGGCTGTAAAGGCACGTGGTCAGGGAAGACTGATTGGACAACCCAGATGCGCAGGCTGAGCTGAGTCTTTGCTGGTTGCACAAGTATTACTGTAGGTTTTGCCGTGCACTGGCTCCAATATTTTTGGTTGAAAACAGTGCCCTATCTAGAACTGTGGTAAATAGAGTATGCAGTAAACCCGCCCCTCTTTTGTGTGATGCAGCCTTAATTATTTTTCTTGTCTCTTCCAAGAATAACATTCTTTATGATTTCTGATATAAAATCTCCTCATCGCTACAGTCACTATCAAGAGTTTGATGAATGTATTGTAGTTTTCCATCATTGAAGTCTCCAACAACTTGTCCTCTACCTTCCAGAACCCATTTTGTGGTGAGAAGTCCCTCAACTCCCACTGGACCACGGGCGTGGATTCTTGTAGTACTGACTCCAACTTCTGCTCCTACAGAAAAACAATACATGTGTTAACCTTTAAGGTGTCAAGCAAATTTGTAGCAGGTGACATTCTAAAATCTTTATTTATTATTTTTTTTTAATTTTCAGAGAAAATAATTCCTGATATTTCATGTGAATTGTCTGCTTTGCAGACGATTCACATGAAATGTCAAGACTTGTTTTCCCTGAAAAAAAAGCAAACAAAAAAACAACAAACAAACCAAAAAAATAGAATGCAGAGTCGATGGCATGCCATAGCAAAATCACCTCCATTTCACCACCAGCAGAGAGAAATGAAAAATAATGTTACTCTCATATACCCTAACCACACGGGGAAGTCATATAGCAAGTCTGGTTAAATTCAGCCCTGTGGTTTAGGAAAAAGCATGACAGACGGACAAATGGAAGTGTTCACAATATTCCCATCACTTGTTTTAAATAAAAGCACCAAAAGCATAATATCCCACCAGTTTGGCAAGTTATTGTTCGGAAATGAAAATACGGCATGTTTCGGGTACGTAACTCCATAAAAAATTGTCAAAATTTGCCCATTAGCAATCAAAGCAGATATCAATGCACATAATAAGGAAAAATACACTAATATTTACTCAAGTTATCAGGCAGAAACAAAAATACGGGCATGTCTTGGGCAGATAATTCCATCAAAAATTAACAAAATTTGCCTATTAGTAATCCCAAACCAGAAATCCACAATATCAAGGCACATACCAACTTTGGCTAAAATCTATTGATATTTACTCAAGTTATAGTCCGGAAATGAAAATACAGATGGACGTATGACAGACCGACAGACGGATGGACGGACGGATGCACAGACGACCACGTGAACGCATAATACCCTACTATTATCATGTGACAGGGTATAAAAAACATGGGGATAATCTAAATTGTCATCTGCTGCAGTTGTGATGGCACTTTGAGGCTTAATAATCTTTCTGAGTAATAAATAAAAGCTGAAAATAAAATTTAATTTAATTTTTCATTCATATAAAATGCAGAAAAAAAGCTACAGGTACCTTATTTTCTCTAATGGGAATGTACACTTCCAGGGGAGGCAACTATGTTAAAAGTGTTTTTGCCTCCCTTCTAAAAAGGGATCTACTCTAAAAGGAAAGAATTTGCCCTCTTAGGAGCAAATTTTTTCATTTAAGAGTAGACTCCAGGGAGCAAATTCTTTCCTTATAGAGTCGACCTTTTTTCAGAAGTGGCTTATAAGCAGATCAAACAGGAAGTTACAAAGTTGTCTCCTTTGTACAATATGTGGAAAATGTACCAAGTGTATCAATCCCCCCTAAGTATTTACTAATTAGGGGATAACTGCATTCAAATTTGTCATTTGGGGAGGTAAATTGGCAGTTTTACGGTCTAAAATTTTGTTTAACAGCGACGCGTCAGCAGAGCCATAAAACGTAATTTGCGACTGTAAAACAGCCAATTTACCTCTCAAAATGACAAATATGAATGCAGTTATCCCCATTCTAATGCATTTATTCATTTTTTCTGTTGAGAAAATGTATTATTTGCACAAAGCGACAAGTGCTGTGAGCTGCGTAAAACCAAATGCCAGCCAATGAGAAGCAACGTTTCGTGATGATATCAGATTTCCAACAGTGTATCGCAGAATATACCGTCGCAAATTTTTGACGTTATCCAATCAGACATCACGTTACATATGCAAGTGCATTAGAATCGTGTTTTGCTATGATATGTTTGGCCTTTACAGCATCAGAGGAGTTGTTAAGTTATAATTCTGGGATAATTTTTCTTGTTATAATTCTGGGATAATTTTTCTTATTCCTCCATAGAAACATTAAATTTTATAATGGGTACTCATTAGAACTCACTATCAGTGATAGTGTCATCTACACTGTTTACAACTCATCTGGCATTTTTGTAGACACAACAAAGTTGTCAGATGAATTTGTTCAAATGTTGGAACAAGTATGGTAAGGAGTTAAGGTGTCCCAATATCTAGGGTAAATACAGCAGCGAAATTGTGTTTACCAAGTCCAAATCTGTAGCCATCTGCAAATCTTGTACTGGCATTATGTAAGACACAGGCGCTATCTACTCTCTGTAGAAAATGTTGTGCAGTTCCCACTGAAATCATATCAAATCATAGCTCTAGATAAGGAGTATTCTATAAATATTTTATTTCCCCACAAAAAAATATGTTGTGGGTACTCATTAGAAGTGCCTTACAGAGGCACTTCTAATGAGTACCCACAACATATGTTTTTGTGGAGAAATAAGAAAATATGAAAATATTTGGTTGGAAAAAGTACCGTATCTGGAGCTACATCAAATGATCTGAGCTTTGTAAAGAAAAGAATATGTTTCAACAAATATTTGTATTATATTACCTCACCACATGTTACCTTACACATATGAAAACAATAAACAGTTTACACATCTGTAGATTGATAAATGGGGGGTTTTGTGTGTGTCTGTGTTTTTTTTTTCTCATTTGTAGAAAAGTATAAAAGAGAGAGAGAGAGAGAGAGATTAGTAAAATATTAAAATATTTTTGTTTTTATTTTCAGAGAAAATAAGGCTCTATATTTCATACAAATTGTCTACTGAGTGAACAATACACATCAAATATCAATGGGTTCCTCTGTCCATCCGTCCATAGACACGAGATAGGTAGCTTGTGGACCCAATTCCTCTTACAGTTTTTTACCAATCTTTTTAAAACTTTGCTAGTGTTTTTGTCATGGTCTGAAGATGTGCATCTGGTTTTGGGTATATCCTCCTGACTACAGATGTACACGGTGCCATGGAACTGCTCGCCCCTAGGACAACAGATCACAGAGGGAAGTCCAAGTCAGACCTGACAAGCTGGAGGTAGCTTCCTTTTGCTACCTAGAAGACATGCTCTCAGCAGCAGGTGACTGTGAACTTTCAACCACAAATTGCTGGGAAGAAGTTCAAGGAGCTGCTACCAGTTCTCTCTTTATGCCACCTCTCTTTCAAGACACGTGACTGTGTGTACAGCTCTTGTGTGCGGAGCGCAATGCTCCATGCCAGTGAGACTTGGCCACTGACAAAACAAAACCTCCGTCTGCAACAGAATGACAGGGCAATGATCAGACAGATCTGCAATGTCAGGCTGCAAGATTTGTCACCACCAGGTCCAATGAACTACTTGCGCAGCTTGGCATTGAGGATCTAGACCTTATTCTGAAGGAGAGAAGGCTCGGCTGGTATGGACATGTGGAATGCTCCAATGGTGCAGTCAAGACAGTCTTTCACATACAGGTTGAGGGAAAACGTGGGCCTGGAAAGCCAAAGATGACATGGAAGCAGCTGACAGAGAGGGATTGCAGAGAGTGGAAGCTCTCAGCTATCAACCCTCACGATAGAAATATGTGGAAATCTGGTGTTAGATCTGCCATGCGTGCTGCAAGCCAGCTATCTGGAAGGGGGCCCACTGATGTGGATGTTGCCCTGTACCTGCATGTTAATCAAAAATCCAATTATGATGATATGATTACTGATTTATAAAATTTTTTCACTTTTTTGACTTAGTTTTTTTCAGGTCCGATTACTATTAGAATAGATACCTTTAGGGCGCAACTCATCCTAGAGTTTTTCACCGATCATTTTGAAACTATGCATACTTCTACATGGTCTGTAGATGTGCATGTGGATTTGGGGTTATCCTCCCATTATTTTTTATCAACTTTTTCTGCTTTTTTGACTTAGTTTTTTCAAGGTTCTATCTCTATTAGAATAAATAACATGTGGGTGCAACTCTTCCTAGAGTTTTCCACCAATCATTTATAAACTAAGCTTTCTTGTTCTACATCATCTGTAGATGTGCCTGTGGTTTTGGGGTTATCGTCCCTTTATCTTTTATCAATTTTTTCTACTTTTTTGACTTTTTTTCCAGGTTTGATTGGTATTAGAATAGATACCTTATGGGCACAACTCCTCCTAGAGTTTTCCACAGATCATTTTGAAACTATTCATATTTGTTCTACATAGTCTGAAGATGTGCATCTATGTAGTCTGAAGATGTGCATGTGGTTTTGGGGTTATCCTCCTATTATTTTTTATCAACTTTTTCCACTTTTTTGTTTCCAGGTCCAATTTGTATTAGAAAAGATATCTTGTGGGCGCAACTCCCCCTAGACTTTTCTACTGAATATTAGAAACTATGCATACTTGTTTTACATGGTCTGAAGATGTGCAAGTGGTTTGGGGGTTATTCTACCATTACCTTTTTTCAACTTTTTGCTTTTTTTTTTCAACTTGGTTTTTTCTAGTTGTGACACAATGATGTGGGTAGCTTGTGGGCACAACTCCTGTTACAGTTTTACACCAAACTTCTTGAAACTGCAGATGTTTTTGTCATGGACTGAAGACGTGCATGTGCTTTTGGGATTATCCTCCCATATTTTTTATTAACTTTTTTTTCCACTATTTCTATGTTTTTCAGGTCTGATTGGTATCAGGACAGCTTGTGGGTGCAACTCGTCCTACAGTTTTCCACCCAACATTTTTAAACTATGCATACTTGTTCTACATGGTCTGAAGAAGTGTGTGTGGTCTTGGGGTTATCTCCCATTATTTTTTATCAAATTTTTCCACTTTTTTTACTTAGTTTTTTCCAGGTCTAATTAGTATTGGAATAGATATCTTGTGGGTCCAACTCCTCCTAGAATTATTTTGAAACTATGCATATTTGTTCTACATGGTCTGAAGATGTGTGTGTGTGTGTGTGTGTGTGTGTGTGTGTGTGTGTGTGTGTGTGTGTGTGTGTGTGTGTGTGTGTGTGTGTGTGTGTGTGTGTGTGATTTTTGGGTTGGCCTCCTATCATACGGATTTAAAAGTCACAACTCTTCACTGACAAAGCCATGACATCGGACGATACTTGCCTGCAACAGGCTTTTATTACACTATTATTGGGATCCAAAGCAAAAATGTAAACGGTCATTTTTCTACATAATCTACAATTGTTTGTTAGGATACAAAAAACGTATAGATTATATAGAAAAATGACCGTAAATGGTCATTTTTCTATATAATCTTTACATTTTTGTTTGGATATAACACTTTGTGGTCCATCTTTAAACTGTCTTATGAAGAACCACCTTAAAAAGAGGTATCAGTAAAACAATCAGCCTAAGATTTACTTACAGTTCTCAGTAACTATTGCATCTGTGTGAGAGCTGCCATGTTTATTGATATGACTGATTGCCTCATTTACATCATCCACCAATTCAAGGTTCATTTCAAGGTCACTATATTCCTTTCGCATGGAAGAAGCAGGTGGTGGACCAAATTTAAGAGCATTACAAAGGCGAGGTCCTGAATGGATCTTGACCTGAAAGAAACATCAAGATACTGAAATTACATCTAAATAAAACTGGGCCCAGTTGTTCAAAGCATTGTTTGCTTAACGAGTTTGTTAGTGGTCAAAATGTTAACTGTTCTAGTAAGTAGAATATCTAATTCACAGGTATTTTTGCTGAAAAAATGTGAGCAGCTTTTGCAAATGCAAAAGCTACTCACTTTTTTCCAGCAAAAATATTAGCATAAATGCCATATCTAATGATCAAAGTTTTAACAATACAGTAAGTAACAACATTGTTAGTTTTGAACAACTGGGCCCTGGATAAGACTGCCATTTAGAAAGAAAAAAAACAACAACAACACTTTTTTCACATATCTCCATAAAGTAAGATGGACTTCTTCAAAGATTAGGATAAGTATGGTAAGTTACTACCGTATTCAACCTAAATGCGGCACTGTGTGCTTAGGATTTTCAAAATTACTGGAAAAACTTGCAGTAAACTATCAACCTGATAAAGATTATAATAAAAGATAAAAAGATGACTTCATGAGATGATTATTTACTGAGACTTATGCAATATTTTTTTCTGATTTTCTTTATAAAAGCATATATAGTTGGTACTCCTTTGAACTGCCTGGACTTATCGAGGCAATTCAAATGAGTACCAACAATATATGCTTTTATAAAGAAGCATATAAAAGTATGAGTTAATTTAGAAGACGATTTGTATGAAAAACTATTTTTGTGGAGAAATAAGAAAAATATTTTCCGGGTGTGTACGAGTTAGCCAGGGTCCAGTTGTTCAAAGCATCGCTAGCTAAATGATCAAAATGTTTACTGTTCTAGTAATTACAATAACTAATTCACAGGTATTTTTGCTGAAAAAATGTGAGTAGCTTTTGCAAATGCAAAAGCTACTCACATTTTTCCAGCAAAAATATTAGTGTATATGCCATATCTAATGATCAAAATTTTAACAATATGTTAACTAATGACATCCTTATTTTTGAACAACTTACCTTTGATCCCTTCAATGCATCCCAGAGCTGATCAAACAACTCTGTCTTGAGGTGACTTCTGTGTATAAGGAGGGTCTCCATAGCATTACACGCCGCAGGATAATCACATTTTGAGTCAATAACTAGAACAAAAGAGACAGAACTACAAATGTAACAATCTAGAAGAAAGATATAATAAAAAGAGGAAAAACCTTTGGTCTCTGAATCCTATAGTAACTTGGTATTTATTAAGTTTTAATTAATTCGGCATAACAGACACTTCACATAAAATATGAGTTTTGATGAAGCTACATATCAAATATCAAAGGTCTGGGCCTTCTAGCTTCACACAAGAACATGTTTAAAGGTTTTTTCACATTAGGTTGGGCCATTTTTTAACCCCATGGGAATGTGAAAAATCTTGGTAGAAGTCCACTAGATGAAGCTACATGCCAAATATCAAAGGGCTGGCCTTCTGGTTTCAAACGACAAGAGTTTTAAGTTTTTTCCTATATAAGTCTATGTAAAAAAAGTGACCCCTGAGGCAGGGCCATTTTTCAACCATCGGGCTATAATTTGAACAATCTTGATAAAGTCCCACAAGATGAAGCTACATCCCAAATATCAAAGGCCTGGGCCTTCTAGTTTCAGACAAGGAGATTTTTAAAGTTTTGCGTATAGCAGTCCATTAAATATATATATATATATATATCCATAAAAAAAGGTCAAGGTCAACCCAAAGTTATCATTATTTCAAACTCTATTGGCCCATGTTCCCAATGTTGCATATTAAGCTACAGAGCCATTGGCCCTTTGGTTCCAGAAATGAAGATTTTCAAAGTGATGTTACCATATAAAGGCATAGCGACCATCTTTATCATGTGACCATGATGTGGCAAACAACTTCCAAGCTCTCAGCCTATGGAGACTCCATAAGAAATTTGGCTTTGATTGGCCTAGTGATTTCTGAGGGAAAGACATTTGAAGAGTGGGTTTTTCCCCTATATATGTAAAACAAGTGACCCCTTGGGTACTTTTTACCCCAAGGTTATAATCTGAACAATCTGGACAAAGGTCCACAAGATGAAGCATATCAAATAAGCCTGGCACAATTAATCATATATCGATAAATTGATTGATAAATTCCACAAAAATGATTATTGTTACAGATTTGCTTATAATAGATCATTTGATTTCTGTGTCTGTAACTACCGTATTTACCCTTAGTATTCAGACATCTCAACTTCATACCATACTTTATCTAAATTTTTGAACAAGTACAAATTATTACTGATGTTGTGTCTAAAAATAGCTGGATGGGTGGCAAACAGTGTAGACCCTGATGAGATGCAGTGTTTTGTGGCATCTCATCTGGTTTACACTGTTTGCTCAGGCCTGTCTGACCAAATATGTATAGTAAAGTATAACATATGGTAAGAGTCATGCTCAGACAGATAGGTAAAATTATGATCAAATCTTCAGTGATTACTAATCGATTATCAATCACAATGACAGGACTGATAATCGATTATCTTTTCAGCTCTGATTAGCCAGCCTTAATACCAAATATCAAAGGCCTGGGCCTTCTAGTTTCAGATAAGAAGATTCTTTTGCCTATAGGAGTCTATGTAAAAATAAATTGACCTTTCCATAAAAAATGTCAAGGTCAACCTAATGTCATCAGTTTTTTCAAACATTGTTGGGCCCTTGTCCCCACTGATGCATACCAAGCCCTGGGGCCATTGGCCCTTTAGTGCCAGAGAAGTTTTTTTAATCGTATTTACCATCTATGGGTGTGACAGCCATCTTGGTCAAGTGACCCAGATGGAGTGAACAAACTTTTGTTCCCCGACGGCCCATGGAGGCTCCATATGAAATTTGGCTTTGACTGGCCCATGATGGATAAAGGAGCCTGCCTATACTATAAGCTCACCTATGAATCTTCAGGCTCAGATGAGCTAAAAATACAAGGATTTATAATTAGATGTCAACTTTGTAAGGAGTATAGAGAGAGCATAATTATTATTATATACAAATAAACAACAGCTGATACATTAATGGAACTAATACACTTTCAAGGGAAGTAACTCTTTCAAAATTGTTTTTGAAAGAGTTACTTCCCTTGAAAGTGTATCTCCCTTCTGAAAAGGTCTACGCTAAAACAGTAGAAAGGGTATTCATTTCCTGTAAAGAATCATTAGATATTGCAGAATATATCTATCAACAATCAATCAATGCCCTGCCCTGCTCAGACTGCATGGATGCACAGACTAATCAGAAATTAGCTGTTCACACCAAGATCATGAATAGTTTATACTGATACGTTTGCAAAACTACAAACCTATTCTAACGGCCATCTCTGGATCAGCATCTTCATCAATGTAAACATGACAGATACCTTCACTGTGACCTAGAACTGGTATACCCTGGCTCTTTTGCTGAATCATATGTACTAGCTTGCTTGAGCCTCGTGGAATTACCAGATCAATGTACTCGTTAAGATGCAATAAATCTTCAATATCCTCTCGTTTGCCCACCTGAAAAATGGCAGTAAGTATAAGCTATACTGTACCCTGCAAAATAGACAAGATTTTCAATAGCTTATACAGTTGACTCTCGTTGTCTCGAATTCCAAGGGACTGTCTGAAATACTTCGAGATATCCGTACTTTGACATATCAGATTTGCAGAATTGAGGAAAAACTAGCTCGATTAACCACATTTAACAAATATATGTGTAATCTGACTCCTGAAGTTAGAGATATATTAAAATATTGTGGAAAAGAGGAGAAATTGCTCCTTAGGAGCAATTTCTCCTCTTTTCCACAATATTTTTTACCTGTTGTTAGATTTTCATGTTTAGGCTGGGACCAGATTTTCACTTCGAGAAAGCGGTTATTCGAGATAAGCGAGTTCGAGATAGCGAGAGTCAACTGTATATCCAATACAGTAACTGTTGCTATGCAGTAATAAGTCATAAAAAGGAAAATATTCCTGTCAATATAATAATAGATGTTTGCAAAAAACAACAACAAAAAAACATTCTGTAACTCAGCAGCATGGTTTAAAAAAGCTATATACCTCAAAACAGAAAACAAACAAACAAAATTTAGCTATATATTTATAAATATACATATAGCACATTTATGCATTAGCACAAGTTTGTTTATAAGATTTGCAAGTATCGAGAGAAATATTTCTTGTACCTTATACACAGTATGTATTAACTTATATATTACATAATCACAGAAGTGATTTTTTTTTTCTTTCAAATGACATCAATAAATTTTGCAATGTAACTCCATCTACACTTGTTGCACAGGGTGATAGCATTCTAAAAGGGAATATTTCATCCTGAGAATTATAAATTATATTTCCCGCAGAAATTATGAATAAAAAGCATCTCAGACACTGCATGATACCCTGTCAATGCAGGGTTACAAAACATAGACAGAGGATGGCTGTGTTTGATGTGGTATTTAATAAATTGTAAGCCACCATGAGAACTTGAAGCCACGTCATGCTTGAATAATCTTTAAAGAGCTATAGCTCTATCAAAATTTGGTGTACTGTAACTTCACAACAATACACCCTGCATCACCTCATAGTCTAACTGGCCACCATGTTTCAACCCAATTGGATGAAAACTGTAGGGGAAGTTATTCAAGAACAAAGTCGTCTGAAAAATCTTTAAAGAGTAGAATAACTATCAAAATTTGGTGTACCATAATCCCAAAACAGTACACACTGTACCACCTCATGGTTTAACTGTCCACCAAGTTTCAACATGATCAGACAAAAACTGTAGGAGGATTTATCTTGAAATGAGGAAACAAAGTCGTCTGAAAAATCTTAAAAAAGTTTAATGACTCTATCAAAATTTGGTGTACTGTAACCTCAAAACAATGTACCCTGTACCACCTGATGGCCTAATTGTTCACCAAGTTTCAATGTGATGTGATGAAAACTGTAGAAGTTAGCTGGAAACAAAGAGCAGATGAAAAAAAAAATATTTAAAAAGTGTAATAACTATCAAAATTTTATGTATGGCAACCTTGAAACAAAATGCACTGTACCACCTCATGGTCAAACTGTCCAGTAAGTTTCAATGCAATCCAAGGAAAACTGTACAGGCCTGAGCAAACAGTGTGGGCCTGTATCCAACTACTACTGCTAAAGGAGCAGTTTGATCACATCTAGATCATTTATATCAGACAGATAGGCATGAGCAAATAGTGTGGACCTTTATCCTACTACTGCTAAAGGAGCAGTTTGATCACATTCAGGTCATTTATATCAGATAGATAGGCATGGGCAAATAGTGTGGATCCTTATCCAACTACTGCTAAAGGAGCAGTTTGATCACATCTAGATTATTTATCATTCCATCACAACATTTTAGACATCTTGTCAGGTAGTCAATGGACTTGTTCAACTTTGAGGGTCTGCATGATAACATGTTAAGCTATCCAAATATATAGGGTAATTACAGTACTCATCTCATTAGATCTTTATACTGTGTAGGCAAATAGTGAAGACTGAGGTCTGATTGCACTAAAGTGCAGCCAGGTCAAAAGAGCTTAAATACCCATTACTGCTTAGTGGATTCTTCTACCTCATGATTTGGACAGCTCGATTTTCCAGTTGTTTTTTTTTGTGTTAAGGTTTTACGGCCCAGTCAACCCAATGGGGTCATGTCGAGCGCGGTCAGTTTACCTAACCACACATTTACTGGGCAGGCTTAGTCCTCTAAGCGGTTAACCAGTATTGTGCACATTCTTTCCCCAGAAATCATTTTCCAGTTAAAGGGTGTCTGGTTTGTTGTTTTTTATTATTAACTTTAAGAGAAATTTCAATATTTAATGCAAACAGTACTGACTCTGATTAGATGCTGTGTCCTGCAGTGTCTGATCTAGGTCTACACTGTTTGCCCATGTCCCTTTTATGAGATGCTAGGCATGAATGGATTAATTATGAGGATGACGATTTGTTATTTTATGTCCCTTTCAACATTATCTAAGTCATATTTATGGTAAATGTCCTAAAATTTTGTACATCAAAATGTCTGACAAAGTGGCATATTCAAACAGTGCAGACCCAAATCAGACTGCTCCTAAAGGAGCAGTCTGATCTGGGTCTACACTGTTTGCCATTCCACTAAGTATTTTAAGAACTGTATAAAAAGCAAATAGGCAAGAAAAGTAAGGAATAAGTGTTCGAAATTTCAAGACATTTACCTTAGAGGATGAAAAGATGATATTGAAAGGCTCTATGCAATGAATCACTGTACAGTCATGGGTTGAATTCCTCCTGCAACAGGTTTCGAACCCGTCTCCTCGTTATCCGAATTGGGTGCACTAACCACCTGGCCACCTAGACGTTTCTAATTATGAGGAAAGGCTTTTGCACTTACCAGTGAAATAGCACTTTTGTCAACATACTGTTCCAGAGCTTCTTGTACAAGACTGTGTAACAGAATATTAGTGTGATGTCCTTCTTTCCCACCCTTGAGTATAAGACCATTACCACTACTAATTGCCAAAGCTGCAATCTGTACAAACACATAAAATATTACATGAGAGGAATATAGTCATTCTTTCCCTTCTGTTGATTCAAGAAGGACAGTTGTCAGAGGTTGTCAGTTTCTGGCAAAAGAATGCACACAAGTACTGGTTAATTGCTTAGATGACTAAGCCTACTGAGGAAAAGTGTAGCTAGGTAAACTGACCGGCACGACATGACCTTACTAATGTTGCCTGGGTTGTTAAACTTCAACACAAACAACCAACATGAGCAGAGGAGTTGTTATGGAGGAGTATTTGGTGATAATTCTAGGACAATAAGTTTTCCATAAAAACATGTTGTGGGTACTCATTAGAAGAACCTCAAAGAGGTGCTTCTAATGAGTACCTACAACATATGTTTTTATGGAGAAATAAGAAAACATCACCAGATACTCCTTCTTAATTGTTGTTTATCTATTGTGTTGGGGTTTGACACGTCAACTCTTGTGGGTCATTTTGTGTCCTCTCCCAGATATAGGGAGAAAAGAGATACAAGAGATAGCAGAAGAGATGAAAGTGAGGTACAGGGAAGAAAGAGGAACAGCAATGAAAGTGAAAAAAACAGAAAAAATAAAAACATTCCCCCTCCATGCAAGGATAGCAGGCCTTGCCCAACTATAAGCCAGTATCAGTCGGATGCCCCGGTAACGTAAGATACATGACACCTTTGCACCACCCAAACACCCCTATACTCCTCAACAAGAGAAAACTAATGTTACCAGTATTAACATTTTTTCATATTCAAACTAGCTGAGCATCAGTTATGAAATTTTAAATTTCTGTTAAAGTCTCAAACCTAACTAAAACAAATTTTGGCAAAACATATTTTAAAACTGCCAGAGATATTGAAAAATAAAAGGCTCTGACGTATGCACAGGCACAATTTTTCATCATTTTAAAATTTTCATTCTCTGACTGCTGCTGAGGTGAGCATGAAAAAAATACCTGATTTCAGAATTTGGGCCAGGGCATGACAAATCCTACAATAAGATTTGTGTGACCAGCAAAAACTCGGATCAGCCTCTGGACTATCCAAAGATGGCTATATGAGAACCCTTGCCATACTGGGTGGACGTACAGGCTGATATGAGTCTTTGCTGGTTACAGAGGTCTTATTTTAGAGGTTTTTTTGTGTGCTGGCTCATTTGATTATTTGACAGTGTGTTCTGCTCTGAACTTAATAATGATTTCACGATGTGAGATAGTCAAAAATGTTTTATTTTCTGGCTGAAGAGGTGGTTTAACTTTCTATAATTTCATATTGATCAGCGTCTTCAATCACTGTTATTTAGCAAGCCCTGTTATTATATGAAAACATATCTGTTGACTTTGAAGATGCCAACTGATCTGGAACTGCACAGTTTGTGATTATGTGAATTTGTATCAACAACTTAGATCAAGTAATCTGATTGGCTGAAAATTTTGTGGGCATGGCATCTTAACCCTTGTCCTGCTGAACCTGGATATACCCTGCCTTTGTAAACAGTGTAGATCCAGATCAGTTGGCTTCTGAAGAAGCCAAATGATCTGGATCTGCACCATTTGCCATTCAGTATTTGAATTTATATCAACAACCTGGATCAAGTAAACTGATTGGCTGAAAATTAGAAATGGGTGTGGCTTCTTAATTTATTCAGCAGGACAAGGGTTTATTCAGCATGGCTGGGTTAAATAATCATTTGGATTACAATATATAATTACCCACCTGAGGAAGACAGTCTGGTCTTGACTCAAAAATCACCAGAAGAACTCCAATAGGGACTGTTATCTGCTTCAGAATCATGCCTTCTGAAATCTTAGTTTTTTTCAGAACACGACCAATGTTTGTGAGAGATGACTTTGCAATCTGATATAAACCATCAGCTAATGTCTCAAGCTTCTTTTCCGTCATCTGCAATCGGGACATCAGTACATCAGACAAACCTGAAAAATCAATCAAATTGGAGGCTACTCTTAAAGGGAAGAATTTGCTCCCAGAAGTAGCAAATTCTTTCCTCTGGGAGCAAATTCTTTCCTTCAAGAGTAACCTCCAATGAAAAGGGAGCCAAATATTTCCACATCAGTCATTTCCTGTAGAGGCATACCAGCTCTCTCAAAAAACATATGAGCTGCAGTGTATACAAAATGTGATAATCCTTTCAGTTCCATAGGTGAAACTAGATCTGTCAGAGAATCTAACTATAGTCCCGCTTCAGCGCTATTAAAGAAAAGTAGGCTTTAGTAATGCATTATCATTTGGAAACAGGCCAACTAGGTAGACTACCCATTCCCAGCTAGCATTCTACATAAATCTACATCGGACCGTCATCGGCCCGTCAGCTACCCTGACGGGCCGATGACGGCCCGATATAGATTTACATAGAATGCTGACTGGGTTATTATTTCAATCTCCTAAGCCTCACAATGCCTGTCAGAGAACAAAACAACAAAATTTTTCAATATTTAAAAATTGGAAAGAAAGAAAAAAGATGAATAAGAAACAACTGCCTCATTCATCTCTTTATGTCTTTATACCAGAGTTTTGATCCCACCTGCCCCCAAACCTAATGCAGCCTAACCCCCAGCCAAAACATGCTACTGATAAGTTTTGACTAAAAACGGCTAACTGGTCTTGGAGATATCGCAGACGACAACAACAATGGCCGCCAGAGCCTTGCTATACTATAAGCTCACCTTGTGAGCCTTCAGCTCTACTGAGCTAAAAAATATATCAAACTGTTGTTGCTGAAAAATTTTACTCAGCATGCTAAGCATTATACCAGAATTTATTGTACCAAGGCATCTCATCAAGACATACACTGTTTGTTATTCTTCTATCTATGTTTTTGTTTTGATTGTCAAATTTTTTTCAGATAATGGACTGCAAAATCAGTCTGTTTTATAGATAAAGGTAAAGCATATGAGGTCAGGTGTTGAAAACCTGACATTTTTCTATTGATGACTAATATCCTAAAATCATACCATTTTTAAGGCCAACACGAAGATCTTTTTGATTTGCAGCCAAGATGTCTGTCTTCCTCTCGATAAGGAGATCTGCAAGTCTGTTAATGATGGCCATTCTGGCTTCTGGCTTTAACGCCTGTAACTGATGGCTTCCTTTACGAGCTGAAAACAAGAAACAGATTCAACATGGGGAAGTCAGCATTTTATCTCAAATTAGAACAGGCAAATTTTAAATCAGGACAATATATGCATTTACAAGTTTACAAGTTTCTTGTGCTGTGGTAAAAGCATCATGCTGAAACTACAAAAACTATCAGGAAACCCTAATTACACCAGCTGTGTTGCCAAGACTGGTTTGCATCACCATGATACAACTAGCTTCTCCTGTAACTTATATACCAACAAGAACAGTATTTTCAGAGAAAACAGATGTTTCTCCACCAATTTGCACTTCAAGTGCACTACTGCTTAAATCTGACAGTTTAAGTCCAGCCAGCAATGACCTTGAAAATTAATCAGTTCATCATCTAATGTCTTTTCGACATCACTTGGAAAGATATTTTATTTTTAAATGATACTGTTTTGTTCTGATTGATCATCTCATATCAGAAACCATTAATTTTGTCTTTTCTGTTTCTGCATTTTGTTTTCAAATATCTACCCTAAAATTAACTCTATGGCCAAAAATTGGTCTGAACTATGCAATTTCTATGGTAAGCGATTTTTTTTTTTTTTTTTTTTTTTTTCAAATTTTTATCTATGAATTTTTCTTTTTATATTTCTTTGCTGATTTTTAATTATTGGTGTTTCATGACAATATTGTGAAAAATTCAGAAAATTTGAACAAGTGAGACTTGTTGAAAAACCTGCCTCCACTTTACCTTCCTACCAATTCATGCATAATGTGCAGCCAGTAAAGTGCGGAAAAATGAAAATAATCATTTTTTTTTTAACCAATAAATTAAATAAAACTTTTTGTGCATCAATTGTTACAACAAAAGGTTTTGCATAAGATCATGACAGAAGTTGTAAATTTTTCTATTTCTGTGTAAAGCATAAGACAAAAAATGACTTTCTGAAAGCTGTTACATGCAGAGTAGTATGAATGATATACCTATGCAAATTTGGTAAGAATCTGCTTATTGGTTCATAAGATTCCATGCTGACAAGACAATGTCATGCCCATGCTGATGCTGATGCTAACAGGATCTGCACCAAAAAAAATGTCCCCCCCTGCCCTTTGGTGGAGGGACAGTTCAGTTGGGGGACAATATCAGAATTATAGACTCAATTGCTGTGAAAAAATTGTTGATGGAAATTATTTACAAAAAGTGAGAATGGATAAAGGTAGGCATCCAGATGAATGTTTTTTTTTTTTTTTTTTCTGAAATTGCCAAGGTAATTCTAATGAGTATAGTCAACCCTCTTTATACCGACACTCGATACAACGACAAAATTCGTTATAATGACAATTTAAATGCCACGAAACCTTCGCCCAAGAGGTGTCAGTTAATGAGAAATTATGCAAGAATATTGCATTAAAACTTCAAGCAACATATGTTTTGGATATTTGTTAGAATTGCCTCACTGAGGCAATTCTAACAAATATCCAAAACATATTTTCTATGAGAAAATAAGAATAAAACAAGGTCTTTCTTACATATAATTCTGTCCATTAAGGATTCTTTACAAAAGTAAATTCAGTTTAATGGCAACATCTTTGGGAACAAATGCTGTCATTGTAACGAGGGTTCACTGTACCATAAAAATCACTAACTGTACTTCTGGGATCATTTTCCTTTTTCTATAGTCATACAAAGTACAGAGACCCAGCTCTAGAGAATCTTTAAACAAGAGGCACATGGACCACCATTCGCTCACCTGATAAAAATAGCTACTGCATATCTGCAAATGGCCTGGAACGTCTTCCAGTTTTGCCACAGCAACTAGGGCACATATTTGACCATAAGGCCCCATGTGAAATCTGGTGCAAATTGCTTAAGCATGCTCAGAAAAGTCATTTAAAAATTACACAATTTTATACATGTATATAATCCAGGGGCAAAAGCAGATAACCCCCAGGGGACAAAATTTTGATTGTAACTAAAAAGTTTTAATAATGTAATCATACATTGGTAGATACTGCATAAAAAACCACACGGGTTTTTTTGGGCACATTTTTTTTTTTTTTTTTTTTTACAGAAACAAATTAAACAGTTAAAATATATAAGGAAACCTCTAAAATGGACTGAAACAGAATGAAACAAATGAAACAGACCAATAGCAATTCTCACTGATGGTCATTTTCATTTGTTTCATTTGTTAAATAACAGGATGAAACAGACCAATAATTTATATGATATATAGAGAAAACTCTGATACAGGATGAAACAGACCAGGAACCTTGGTCAATGCTCGAAATGAAACAGGGTGAAACAAAATGAAACAGATACTTTTTTTTTATAAACCCATTTCTGTTTCATAACAACCTTGGTCAGTGGTCATTATGAAAAAAAGGCAAAATGAAATGAGCCAATGAAACAGGTACAGACATGATTTCATATTGTTGAGTAAGGCTAAATATTTGGGACCCCTGGACTTATCATCTTATTTATCCTAAATTTTGTAAAAAATCCATTTGACTGTTTAGTGATGTATCTACAAATATTGTGAGGAATAATAAACAGTTATTTAGGAGCAGTTTGATCTGGGTCTACACTGTTTACTGAGGCCTGTCTGTCCAAATATTTCAGGTATTATGGTGTAGATCCCTTTTGATTATCTTACCAAGTGCTGCTTCTACTTCTACTGGTGTGTTTGTGCCCTTGGCCGGGGTGAAGAAAGTCCCTATATTTTTACCCTTCACAATGCCAAGTATAGCTTTATCCAACTTTCCATTACAAACCACAACTGAAACACCATTGTCTAAAGCCCAGGCCCCAGCTTTTACCTGCAAAATACAGTCAAAATTTTACATGATGTTATCCAGACCCCAGCTTTCATCTGCATAATACATTCAAAAATTTAAACAGTTACCCAGCCCCAGCTTTAACCTGCAAAATACAGTAAAAAAAAAATTACACAAAGTTATTGGGGCCCCAGCTTTTACCTGCAAAATACAGTCAAACAATTAAACTAATTTTAACTGTGCCCTTGCTTCCGCACAGTTAAAACTTATATATATGTGTTCATTCTGCATAGGGTCCTCTACCTCATCAATGAAACATAAATAATCACAGAATTGCTCCTTTTAAAGTAGATCCATTTTCAGAAGGGAGCAAATACAAAGCAAAAACAAGTTGTTTCCCTTGAAAGTGTATCAATTCCCTTTAAGGACAACCTGCTCATGTGTTTTTTTCTTTTTTTTTTTTTTTTTTTGCTACTCTGATAACTTATACGAGGGATGTTCGAAATGAATTGCTTATTTCTATCTGGAGACTTCAAATTTCAAGTGAGCCCAAAAGTACTCATTTCATGCCCTCGAAGTACTCCCCGTGGCTAGAAATGCAAAGTTTCAGCCGATGTATCCACTTCTTGAAGGCGTCACAGTACGCTGATTTGGGCACAGTAATAAGGTACTGATGAATGGCAGATCCAAGTGCCTGTCGGGACTGGTATTTCTGCCCAGCAAGGAATGCTTTCAATTTCGGAAACAAAAAGAAATCACATGGGGCAAGGTCTGGGGAATACTGGGGGGTGAGGCAAAACAGTTACTTTTTCTTTCTTCAAAAACGCCGTAACTATTGCGGAGGTATGAGCTGGGGCATTGTCATGTAGAAGACGGACATGTTTAAAACCAATGGCAGGGCGTCGTTTCTGATAATACTTTTTCAGTTTCTTCAGTACTACGTCTTTGTAGTACTTTCCGGTGATGCTTTTGCCCTTTTTCACTGGCACTTTTATTGCGACTCCTTCACCAGAGAAGAAGATTGCATACAAAACCTTCTTTGTACTCAAAGAAAGTTTGGCAATTATTGGGCGTTTGCTGTGTTTAGTGGCCCAGATCTTATTGCTAACCTTTCTGACGGGCTCAAAATAATGGACCCAGGTTTCATCTCCTGTGACGACATTGGCAAACTGCTTTTTGTCATATTTTGGAAACATTTGAAGCAGCTTTTTGGCCACTTTAACCCATTGCCTCTTTTGCTCGTCAGTCAACAGATGTGGCACCCATCTAGCAGAAATCTTTCTGACTTTCAAATGCTTCTTCAAAATAAGGTGAACCGTTGATAGTGATATGCCTACCTTTCGTGCAATATCAGGAACTGTAAATCTGGCATCTCCTTCAAAGATTTCCTTTATTTTGGAAATGATTTCTTTACGAGATGCAGATTTTGGCCTACCTGATTTAGGTGCATTTTTGATGGACTCTACACCAGACTCAAATTTCTTTTTCCACCGCCGAACTGTGTCATAAGACACACAAGAAGGTCCAAAAGCAGTAGAAATTTCAGTCATCAGCTTCTTCAAAGAACAACCAAGTTTTGAGCGAGCTTTGATGTAAGCCCGTATTTCATCTTTTTTGTCGACGCTTCTACCAACCATTTTTACTGCAGTGGTCAATGACTGCATGTATTCAAATGGCAAATTTTATGTCTTACACTCAGTCTAACATGTACATTTATACACCATTGTGTAGATATTGAATAGCCCTATACAGGTATGTATTGGTTTTTATCGTGCCCCACGTGGATATCGAGCTAGAGGACAATAAGCAATTCATTTCGAACATCCCTTGTACATGTATAATACCATATTCAACCTAATTACCTCATATAAGTGAACAGTCAAACAATTTCATAGTCTTCAAATTACAGCTCATGTACTTTTATCTGCTTCTTTATAAAAATATATGTTGTTGGTACTCATTTGAATTGCCTGGACAAGTTGAGGCAATTCAAATAAGTACAGCATATATTGTCAGTAGTCATTTGAATTGCCTCCACAAGTCAAGGCAATTCAAATGAGTACCAACAACATAAGCTTTTACAAAGAAAATCAGAAAAACTATCGCATAAATATCATTAAATAATCGTCTCATGAAGTCTTCTTTTCTTTATAGTTCTTATCAGGTGAATCTTTTACTACAATTTTTTTCCAGATATTTTGAAAATCCTATGTGCACAGTGCCGTAATTAGGTCGAATACGGTATTTTCATTTGATCTATTATGTGAGAAATATACCTTTAGATGTGCATTCATTAAAGACTCAGATCAAGCAGGGTATCTATATCAGTCTGATCAAAGCATTCTATAGTCACCTACAAAGTTCCTTAATCCATTTACGTTGAGTGGACTCCTCTACCACAACTCTTCGGAGCAGTCTGTTTCCAATAGCAGGGTGTCTCGTTAGATTTTATTATTAATTTGTTTTATAGCAATTCCTGTATCTAATTCAAACAGTGTAGACTCTGATCAGATGCTGCATTCTGCAGCATCTGATCTGGGTCTGCATTGTTTGCCAATTACCCTTTTGGGGGTTTCCTAACTAAAATGGTTTAATGCAGGCAGACCTGGGTCTTTGCTGAGCACACATCTGAAGATTTGTTGGGCAATACATTATCATGTCTTGTAGTTTTATGTTAACACTCTACGTAAAATTTTCAGCAAACATTTTAAAACATTTTTCTTATTTTTCCCAGAAATCAGGTTCTGATAGTTCATGCAAATTGTCTCCAGTGGAGACAATAAGCATGAAATGACAAACCTGATTTCTGGGAAAAATAAGAAAAATATCACCAATTTGCCATCCGCTTACCTTAGATTCCATACCACCCATTCCTACACGTGACTTTTCTCCAAACACAATATCTTGAAGATCAACTTTCGGTGAGAATGTCTTCATTAGCTTAGATCCTTCCATATCTGGTGGGCTTGTATAGAGACCATTGACATCTGACATAATGATAAGAAGATCTGCTTTCATTTCAACAGCCACTTTAGCAGCCAAACTGTCATTGTCTTGTACACTGATAACCTGTCAAAATGATGATAAAATTATGTTTAAAAATAGGAGATATAATTACTCTAAATATTTGAACATCTTCTTACTATACTATGCTTAGCTTGCTGGGTAATGATTTAAGCAGATGACATTTTGGAATATTCTTCTTATTTTCCCAGAAAAAAGGCTTGACATTTCATGCAAATTGTTCCCTAAGGAGACAATTTGCATGAAATGTCAAAGCCTGTTTTCTGGGAGAAATAAGAAAAATATCATCACTTTGTAGTCTCCTGAATCTGCCCACAGAGTGGGAAAAGTTAAACAAGTATAGTACTTGTTAACATGTCTGCCTGATGAGGGGTGAATACATGAACAGTGGTCACCCTGATAAGAATCTGCATTCTGCTATATCTGATCTATGTCTATGGTATACTCAGGCCTGTCTGTCAAAATATACTAGGTAAATATGGTACAAACTGAATAAAATAGAACTTGTCTTTCAACAACAACAAAAAAAAAAAAAAAAAAAAAAAAAGATGCCACCCTTAAACCCCCTCACCTTCACCCCCCCCCCCCACCCCCCGCCCCCCACCTCCCACATACACACATTTTTGGAGTCATGCAGCATGGCATAACTCAAGAAATATATAAACAAGAATTACTGTACTGTTTTATGCTTTGCACACATCATAGGATGCTTAATATTTGTATGAAGTTTCATCAAGATACCATGAATGTTGAATGGTAACAGAGAGAGCTATTACAAATTCAAAGAGGCACAATTAAAACAATGCACAAACAAGAGTTCTGATTCTAGCACTCAGTACATCCTTTTTTGTGCTTAATTTTTATATGAAGTTTGATAAAATTACCTTGAAAGTTATACAATGGACAAGATTTTGTCACAGAAACTGCCACTTACAAAGTTTAAAGGGACATAATAAAAAAATACATATCCAAGGGTTATGGTTCTTGCCTCACTCGCTCTAAATGTCATATAATGTTGGTTAATAGTTCTTTGAAGTTTCATGAAGATATAATGAATGGTTTTAAAGTTATACAGCTGGCATGTCACAGAAATAGCTACTTACAACCAGAAATAAGTCAATACAAATCCAAGAGTGTTGTTTTTTATGCTCTGCATGCTGTCCAATTTTGGTTAATAAATCTATGAAGATTAACAAAGATACACTATGACAAATTGATGACAGCTTTCTTATTTTTCCCAGAAAAAAATGTTTTGACATTTCATGCAAATTGTCTTCATTTTATTTTTCCCAGAAAACAGGTTTTGACATTTCATGCAAATTGTCACCAATGGGAAAAATAAGAAAAATATCATCAATTTGTTGTCTGCTGAAATTTTTACCCAGAGTGCTAAGCATTAAGGAAAATTAATGTTCTTGAATTTAGCAGATTCACAAGTAAAATAAAGTCTTACTCCTGCCAAGTCTCTGCCTGGTTCAGGTGGGGGAGCAACAATGTCATTAGTTGATGATTAGGATTATCATGACATCATATCAAGAAACTGCTGCTCACTAAGTTCAAAAGACATAACTAAAAAAAAATACATATCCAAGAGTTATGGTTTTGGTACTCTGCATGTTGCCCCCTGTTGTTTAATATTTCTATGAAGCTTCATTAAAATAAACTGAACTGTCTTAAAGTTATAGAGTGGGCACAATTTTTACTTACAAAGTTCAAAGGAATGTAACTTAAAAGAATACACATCCAAGAGTTATGGTTTTTGTACTCTGCATGTTGTCAAATGTTCCTGAATATTTCTATAAAATTTCATTAAGATAAAGTTAACGTCTTAAAGTTACAGAGTGGACACAATTTTTTCATAGAAATGACTACTTACGAAGTTCAAAGGGACATAACTAAAAAAATACATTTCCAAGAGTTATGGGTTTTGTACTTACACCTGTCAAATCTCTGTCTGGTTCAGGTGGTGGTGCGACAGTATCATTAGCGTTGATGATTGGGATGATGTTCAGTGACATCAGCTCTTGTAAAGTGCTGTGTAAGTTGGTACGAGTGAACTCATTCTGGAAATCTGGCTTTGTAACTAAAACCTGAAAGGCAAAAGTTACCACATCAATCCCAATTATTAGGACTCCTTAACAGTTTACCATGTTTGTCCTAACATTTCAAGTCAATTTTACTACCTGT
This sequence comes from Anodontia alba, assembly GCA_964016985.1. Taxonomy (NCBI): domain Eukaryota; kingdom Metazoa; phylum Mollusca; class Bivalvia; order Lucinida; family Lucinidae; genus Anodontia; species Anodontia alba. Next base: position 85,417,491 of record OZ024821.1, read on the forward strand.
GGACAAACAGCAAACAGTAAAGACCCAGATCAGATGCCACAAAATGTGTCATCTGATCAGTGTCTACACTGTTTGTTATTTATCTAGACACATGAACAGGCATTAAATTGGACAGTTTTCAAATTTTAACCCTTGTCCTGCTGAATAAATTAAGACGCCATTCCCACTTATATTTTTCAGCCAATCAGATTGCTTGATCTGGATTGTTGCTATAAATTCACATACTTAATGGCAAACAGTTAAGAGCCAGATCAGTTGGCTTCTTTAGAAGCCAACTGATCTGGCTCTTAACTGTTTGCAAAGGCAGGGTATATCCGGGTTCAGCAGGACAAGGGATAAGAGAATTATGGTGAGGAGTTTATGTGACTGAATATTTAGGGTAAATGTGATTATGCTGCTTGTGTAACATAATAGCCCAAGGAGTCTGTATACTGTGGAGTATGGTAAATGTCCTAAAATTTCATACACCAAAATTTCTGACAAAATGGCATATGCAAACAGTTTTCACTGTTTGCCATTCCATTAATCATTTAAAAAAAAAAAAAACAACTGCATAAAAAGCAAAATTTAGGCAAAACCAAGGAATGTCAATAAGCAGAAACCAAAACGTAACTGACAAACAGATGGACAGACAAACAGATAGATCTACATATGGATAGACGTGAAAACAGTATACATCCCCCACCACAAACATAGTATGAGTGGTGGTGATGGGGTGGGGGGGTGGGGGGGGGGGGAAAGGGCAAGTGGGGAGAGGTTAGGGTAGGAGAGAAGTGGGTGGGGTATAAAAATTTTAGGACATTTATAGTAGCTAATTTTTGAGTAAGTGGATGTGAAAAGGTAAAACTTGTTATGGTAACTGACAAATATTTTTTACTGACATATATTTTTTACAGCTTCTACATCTATGCTGATTGCTCAAGATCTAAATACATGTACTTGCAAAATGAGCCCCACAAGTACTCATGTAGTATGTAGAAAAGATCCTGACCAGACTGTAGAGAGCATTTGTCTTTTAGCCTTCTATTTTAAAATGGATCAGGACTTAAATTTTGCAATAACTGCAATAAGCACAATATTTAATAGAGGTGTTTGTTGTTGGAGGTCAGTAAACACATTCTTTGTGATTCTGAAAATGCTAAAATGTGTGTATACACATGGATGTGCATAATGCACACACATGCAGGTGCACACACACACATGCAGGCATGCACACACTTCCCCCCACCACCCCCCCCCCCCCCCCCACACACACACACACACACTCCTGTTTGACTGATAGTATGTAAGGAATATACAAATTACCTGAGCTATGCTAAGGCCATACTGTGAAAACATAGCATCATACAGAGACATAAGTCCACTCTGACCAGCAGCTGCACATGCCCGGGGCTCCAACAAAGGACGATTCACCTAAAGTATATATAACAGAACCGTAAAACAATTATGGCAATTGTTCTAAAATTTTGTTCCTAATTTTTCTGACAAAATAACTTATGATGCTCAATGTGGTAAAAAGGCCCTTATGCCATGTGCTAACAGTGAAGGTCCAGATGAGTAAAGTCTGATCTGAGCATTCTCACTTTATCCACATATGCTACAGTATCCACCGTTTCTGTAGGCGGACAATGAAGGCCCAGATCATAGATATGGTACACCATTAGAGCCATGCTGGCAAGTCATACATTGTATACTGCATTTACCCTAAGTATTGAGCAAATAGTGTAGACACAGACCAAACTCAGCATTAAATGTCTGATCAGCATCTACACTGTTTGCCACCTATCAAGTAGTTTTAAGACAAATAACAGGTAGTAAAATGGACATGTTGCAGTAATGAGTTTTATCTGCCACATTAGTGGCATCTGATCTGGGTCTACATTGTTTGCTCAGGCCAATCTGTCCAAAAATGGCATCTCTCAAAGTTCCTGACAGTATGAAAGAAAGCAGATTGTGATATAATTGCAAAGTAGTTTGGTATGAATCCACATATTTAGCACAAGGTACTAGTTATATATTTGCTTTTTCGCAACTCACTTTATAGACGGTGAAACCATTATAAATGTACATACCGGTCTGTTTAAGTGTCTTCTAGAAGATGTGAGAGCTTGTCTCATACTCTTAGCCATTAATACTTCGTGTTGTAATTTCTGCTTTCCAAAGGCCACGGCACCACTGGTAACCATCATTAACTGACGACCTTGACCTTGTAGCTCAGACACCTGTATATGATACATAAATCAGATAAAATGTTCAAAACTTTAGGACATTTATCGCAACCCTTCATCTCAATTCTAATATAATTTTTTCCATTTTTGGATCTGGATTACATGAAGACAAACTTTAACCTACTTTAGTCTGGAAACCCCCAAAAGAATAATTGGCAAACAGTACAGACTGAGGTCAGATGCTGCATCTGATCAGGGTGTTCACTGTTTGCAAATAGTTTAGCCATTTTTCTCCAGGAATCTAAATCACATAGCACTGAAGCACTTCACAAAGGACCCTGATTACAGATGTACACAGTGGCAGGGAACAGCATGCCCCTTGGACAGAGGGAAGTCCAAGTCAGACCTGACAAGCTGGAGCTGGTACTTCCTTTTGCTCCTAGGAGACATGGTCTTAGCAGCCAGTGGCTGTGAACTTTCAACAACACGTGTGAAAACTGCTTGGAAGAAGTTCATGGAGCTGCTACCAGTTTTCTCTTCCTGCCACCTCTCTTTCAAGACACGTTGCTGCGTGTAAAGCTCTTGTGTGCAGAGCGCAATACTCCATGCCAGTGAGACTTGGCCATTGACAAAGCCAAACCTCCAAAGTATGCAGCAAAATGACAGGGCAATGATCAGACAGATCTGCAATGTCAAGCCGTAAGACACTGTCATCACCAGATACAATGAGCTACTTGCACGGCTTGGCATTGAAGATCTGGATCTCATTCTGAAGGAGAGAAGGCTCCACTGGTATGGACATGTGGAATGCTCCAATGGTGCAGTCAGGACAGTCTTTGACATTCAAGTTGATGGAAAGCGTGGGCCTCGGAGGCCCAAGATGACATGGAAGCAGCTGACAGAGAGATTGATAGACATACCTGGAGATCCTGTAAGAGATCTGCAATGCATGCAGCAAGCCAGCTACATGGAAGGGGGCCCACTGATGTGGATATTGCCCCTGTACCTGCTGCTTAATCAAAAATCTGATGATGATGATGATGATGATGATGATGATGATGATGATGATGATAGCCTGACATACTTAAAACTGAAATTGGACTCTTCCAATATATTGTGTGGTGGAGCTTATTCAATCTAAAATGGGTTGAAAGACTGACATATTTTCGAGACTTTTGGGGTCCAGGAACACAGTTATACATGAGTATACAGTAAACAAAGCTTACTAATCAGAAACTGTTAGCAGCTGAGAAAAAAAGTCAGCAGACATCTTTAAATACATGTACTTCAGCCAAAAATAAGGGTTTGTCATTTCATGGAAATTGTCTACTAAAAAGAAATCTTTATTTTTTAATCAAAATAACAATTCTTAAAAATTACAGGCAAACCTACCCACAGGCATGACTCATGTAATGTTGCTCTGATATTGTCTTTTATCAATTTTAACCCTTGCCATGCTGAATAAATTAAGATGTCACACCCACTTCCAATTTATAGCCAATCAGATTACTTGATCCAGGTTCTTGATACAAATTCACATAATTCATGACAAACAGTGCAGATCCGGATTAGTTGGCTTCTGATCTGGATCTACACTGTTTGCAAAGGCAGGGCACATCTGGGTTCAGCAGGATCAGGGTTAACATGAAGATACGAGCTTGAGGATTAAAGTTTTAAGTTTTTCATAGAAAAAATTTAGCTGGGCAAATAAACATTGTCATACATTTATACATATCTACACTAATAGCCCACATTTCTTATGGAGGCATGTTCTGTTATTGTCTTCATTAATTTTACTCTATTTATATATCAAACTCTGTATATATTTTAACATTATCCAGTGGTTTGCATCTTATTACGCACTGTCTTTCCCTGCTACAAACATCATATTAAGCTCCCTTGAAGTGCCAAACCCTTGTCATGCTGAATAAAGATGCCACACCCATTTCTAAGCTTCAGCCAATCAGATGACTTGATCCAGATTGTTGATATAAATTCACATACTTAATGGCAAACAGTGCAGATCCAGATCAGTTGGCTTCTTCAGAAGCCAACTGATCTGGATCTACACTGTTTGTAAAGGCAGGATATATCTGGGTTCAGCAGGACAAGGGTTAAGCTCCCTTAAAATGCCAAAGCTTGAACACTGTTAACCCATGTGTGTAATGACATAGATGTAAAGCTCACAATTTGATTGGTTGATAGTGAGATTTCTTGACCTTATAATTTTTATGATGTGATATGGCTAAATATATTATTAAAAATATTGGTATTTCCAATAAAATTGTTGAAGGATGATTTTCTACCAATTTAAAATAGCATTGGCTATTCAGGTTGCAATTAAGTGCCAATTCTAATAGCAATTCTATTAGTAATATAATTGAAATAAGTTTATTGTTTTTTGACATAATAAATTAGTATAGAGTTAATTATAACTTTTGCAAGTCAGTTTAGAGGGAATTTTATTAGTATAGAGTTAATTATAACTTTTGCAAGTCAGTTTAGAGGGAATTTTGGTGGCCAAAATATGAATAATAAACTGATATCAGGGTGGCAAATCAAAAGTTCAGTGGGTAAGGTATAGTGAGGCAGGAGTGTTGGTACAAAACTACTTGAATAAGTACCAAGTTGCTGAATAATTTAAAAATTAGTACATAAACATTTTAGAAATATGATAACCAATGTATTATATAATATTTTTTTTACACAAATACAATAATAAATGAAAAAAAAAAATGAGGCCATGAAAGACAGAGTGGAACCATTTTAACAATTTTGGTAGAGGGTCATCTAAGGAACATTTCTGTGAAATTATTTTGAAATCGATCCATTGGCCTAGGAGGAGATGTCCTTTGAAGGTTTTTCTATTTTTAGCTTTGGCAGCCATTTTATTCAGCGGAGTGGAACCATTTTAGCAATTTGGGTAGAGGGTCACCTAAGGAACATTTCTGCGAAATTATTTTGAAATCGGGCCATTGGCCTAGGAGGAGATGTTATTTAAAGGTTTTACATTTTTAGCTCTGGTGGCTAATTTGTTCAGTGAAGTGGAACCATTTTAGCAATTTTGGTAGAAGGTCACCCAAGGAACATTTCTGTGAAATTATTTTAAAATCAGGCCATTGGCTTAGTAGGAGATGTTGTTTAAAGGTTTTTCTATTTTTAGCTCTGATGGCCATTTTGTTCAGCGGAGTAGAACCATTTAAGCAATTTTGGTAGAGGGTCATCCAAGAAACAATTCTGTGAAATTATTTTGAAATCATGCCATTGGCCTAGGAAGAGATGTCTTTTACAGGTTTTTTCTATTTTTAGCTCTGTTCAGCGGAGCAGAACCATTTTAGCAATTTTGGTAGAGGATCACCCAAGAAACAATTCTGTGAAAATATTTTGACATCAGGCCACTGGCCTAGGAGGAGATGTCGTTTAAAGATTTTTATATTTTAAGCTCTGGCGGCCATTAGTACAGCAGAGTGGAATAATTTGAGTAATTTCAGTGGAGGACCTTTAAAGGAACAATCCTATCAACTTTGGTTGAAATCCGCCCAGTAAATACAGAGAAGATGTCATTTGAAGCAAATTGTGGATGCCGCCGGACACAGGGCCATCACAATAGTTCATCCCGAGCATGTTTTGCTTGGGTGAGCTAAAAATCTAATTTTATTGAATTTTTTATCTACTATGGATTATACCAAAAACATCCTGATAAAAAAATCTGGCACTAGATGCACCTACTAGTCTCAATTTTCACAGGAGGACAAGGGTTAATACTGAGTTGAAGTTTTACAGCCAAGTCAAACCAACAGGGTCATGTTGAACCAGTCAGTTTACCTAACCACACTAGTGTCTGGTCAAGATTTACACTATTTGCTTCTGGTTCAGCAGTTTTCTGTCATAACAAAAAGTAGTAAAATGTACTTATTTAAATTTTAGGACAAGCATGATAAGGAAAGGTGTCCTAAAATTTAGGGTAATAAATATGGTACAGACCTGCTCTACAATAGAGGCTAGCCGACCAAGTGCCAGTCCACATTCATCTTCTCTAGTGATGATCGCACTACCAAGTTTAACAATAATCCTCCTGGCATCTTTTAAATCACCTCTGTATAAATAATGTTGTTGATGAACACAGGATGTTGAGAAATTGTTCATTTGTGTATATGGTGTAAATATTTTCACTTTTTCTGTCTGTTTAGGTTTGAAGGTTTTTGATAAAGTTTTTGTTGAAAAGGCACCAGTCTGTAATAATTGTTTGTTTTGTCTAACAAGTGTCAAAATCTGCTCTTTGCAGAATACACAATTCGTTGGGTGAAACTTTGTAAACATTGTTGGTTCGTTGTGAGTATCTTTTCAGCTATGACAGTTCAATCTGAAAATATGAAAAAAATATGCTAAAGTTAACCTTTAACACTCTCTGGGCTAATTCAGCAGGCAATAAAATGGAGATACTTTTCTTATTTTTCCCAGAAAACAGTTTGACATTTCATGCAAATTTTCTCCACTGGAGACAATTTGCATGAAATGTCAAAACCTGTCTTCTGGGAAAAAAATATGAAAAAATATTTCAATATGTCTGCTGAAAATTTCACTCAGAGTGTTAAGTGTTAAATAAATATATACCATGCTTTCTCTAATCAGGCTTCCTTGATAGTAATTAGTTTGATAAAATCACTGGAACCTAACTATGAACAGAACACATTTTTAAACTCCCTATTATCATCTCTAGGCACATAGCTCTAGACAAGAGGGTGTATCTTATATTTTTTTCTTATTTCTCAATGAAAATATATAGAAGCACCTCAGTAAGATGTTTATAATGAGTACTGCCCCCGCCCATCCCCCCCACCCCCCCACCCTCCCACACACATGCACACACAGACACACACACACACTTGTTTTTGTGGACAAATAAAAATATCAATACTTTTCTGGTGAAAAAAATTCCTCGAAAAGCTCCACAAAGCTTGTTCAAAACAGGAGGAATAGTTGTAGCCATAAGTTTCATCATCAGAGACCTATTGACAAAGTGTCATAGCTGTGGTAAAATATACGGATCACATACACAACCATGGTAAAATATGATCAATTCAGACGGTTAGAACAATTTCTGGGCAGTCTATGAGAATCAGTCAAAAAATTGAAGGAGTTAGAGCCACTAGGTTTGTGACAAAGAATCTATAGATAAATGGCTATAAATCACTGGCATGTAACCATTGTGGTAGGGATGATTCAGGCTTAAACAAAATATTAAAAATGTGGGTCATTAGCATTATCAAGAAAGTAGGAGTTGTCGTTTTCATTCATAACACTCCTAATAATCTACAGCTGAATGCAATATCATGAAAATATATCAGAAGGTAACGGAGATAATTATGAAGAATACAAGGCTCTGCCTGTGAATGGAAATATGAAACTATTTCAATAGCTCCCATATACTACATATCAGTATCAGTGCATCCAACATTTCTACCAAGTTTCATCAAAATATATCCACTCCAGACATGTTATGAGTAATAGAAACATAAAATGATAATATCCCGCCATTATCATGTCATGGGCAGATAACTGTCTAAAATTGCCAATGAGCAATCCCAAACCAGACCTCCACAATATCAATACACATATCAAATTTGGTGTGGTTTACTTAAGTTATTGTCCACAAACTAAATACGGATGTGTTGCGGGCAGACAAGTCTGTTAAAATTTATGAAATTTGCTCATTTGCAATCCCAAACCAGATCTCCCCAATATCAATGCATATACCAAATTTGGTGAAAATTCATTGATATTTACTGTCAAAAGTTATCTGAAGTTATTGTCCTGAATTAAAACTGCAGATATGCCGCAGGCAGATAACTCTGTCATAAAATGACAAAATTGGCTCATTAGCAATCCCAAACCAGATCTCTACAATATCAATGCACACACGAAGTTTGGTGAAAATTGACTGACAGTTACATAAGTTATCATCCGGAAATAAAAAAATATGGAGGGATGTACAAGATGGACAGACAGATGGATGGACAGACCGACAGATGTTTGTACGTATGGACATTTGTTGGGTATTATAGTGTAAATTTTTTGGCTCAAAATATATACCCAATATGTGCCTCAAATTTACTGGACACTAATGGAATAATTAGCAAGTACCCAATTTATGTCTACCCAATATATGTCCATTCGTGGATTTGGACAGACAGATGAATGGACAGGCAGACAGACAGACAAATATACGAACAACCAATGTGACAGCACAATACCCCACCATTTTTGTGTGGCAGGGTATAATAAAACATATTTAATGACCAAACAGTCAAATTTCAAGGGCTCAAACATCTTTGGGACCATGAAAATTTCTTCTACAGATGGGTAGTTCAAGCCACTAAGAGTTCATCATAGTGCTTGGTTCTGGAGGCAAAGAGGGATAATTTAGGGACGTCTTTTTGAGCTTGTATAAAATAAATGTATGTTGAGTGTAATTATTGCTTCAATTAGAAGATTCTAATGAGTACACACAACATACATTTTCATTATAAAATAAAAAAATTTTCCAAAATATTCCTATACATTTGTTTTCTTGAGCTATCAGAATTTCCTAGGGACTCAAAAATCAACCTAGTTCTAGTCAATATAAAGGTGTACATAAAATTCAGTCAAAATCCATCAATTTGTTCTCAAGATATTTAAGCAAATACTCAATTAATTTTGATGTTAACCCTTCTCATGCTGAACACAACATGCCCTGTCTTAGCAAACAGTGTAGATCCAGATCAGTGATCTAGATCTGCACTGTTTGTCATTAAATATGTGAATTTCTATCAAAAACCCAGATCAAGTAATCAGATTGGCTGGAAATTAGAAGTAGGCATGGCATCTTAATTTATTCAGCATGACAAGGGTTAATCAAGAGCTATAACTATGATGAAAACTAAGAATATTCGACTTTTTTCAATCCCAATGTAGCTCTAGTCAATATCAATGTGTATATAGAATTTGATCAAAATCCATTCTGTTGTTCTCAAGCTACTGAATAGAAATGACAGCTTAACATCAACCAAGGGCCACAACTCTGTTGAGAGCAATTTACATTCCCAAATCACTTTTTCCAAATATCAATGCCTATACAAAGTTTTGAAAAATTCATGAAAAAAAAGAGAGGAAACAGTGCTAACAGAAGGACACTTCCTGGTGTAATACCCTACTCCTATTGTGTGGCAGGGTATAAAAAGTCAAAATGTTGTCTGCTGCAGCTGTGAGTGTTGCTTTAAGACTTAATGGTCTTAAAATAATATATCAATAGCCCCACTGAAGCTTTGCTTAAGGTGAGCTAAGAAATTCAAACTTCATTGATTTTACTTTCATTATACAGAAAATTAACTTGAGCCACTTGCAAAGACAGATGTTAGAATTTTATGATCAGAGAAAACCATCTATCCATATACGTGGGATGTTCGAAATGAATTGCTTATTGTCCTCTAGCTCGATATCCATGTGGGGCACAATAAAAACCAATACATACCTGTATAGGGTTATTCAATATCTACACAATGGTGTATAAATGTACATTTTAGACTAAGTGTAAGACATAAAATTTGCCATTTGAATACACACAGTCATTGACCTCTGCAGTAAAAATGGTTGGTAGAAGCGTCGACAAAAAAGATGAAATACCAGCTTACATCAAAGCTCACTCAAAACTTGGTTGTTCTTTGAAGAAGCTGATGACTGAAATTTCTACTGCTTTTGGACCTTCTTGTGTGTCTTATGGCACAGTTCGGCGGTGGAAAAAGAAATTTGAGTCTGGTGTAGAGTTCATCAAAAATGCACCGAAATCAGGTAGTCCAAAATCTGCATCTCGTAAAGAAATTGTTTCCAAAATAAAGGAAATCATTGAAGGAGATGCCAGATTTACAGTTCCTGATATTGCACGAAAGGTAGGCTTATCACTATCAATGGTTCACCTTATTTTGAAGAAGCATTTGAAAGTCAGAAAGATTTCTGCTAGATGGGTGCCACATCTGTTGACTGACAAGCAAAAGAGGCAATGGGTTAAAGTGGCCAAAAAGCTGCTTCAAATGTTTCCAAAATATGACAAAAAGCAGTTTGCCAATGTCGTCACAGGTGATGAAACCTGGGTCCATTATTTTGAGCCCGTCAGAAAGGTTAGCAATAAGATCAGGGCCACTAAACACAGCAAACGCCCAATAATTGCCAAACATTCTTTGAGTACAAAGACGGTTTTGTATGCAATCTTCTTCTCTGGTGAAGGAGTCACAATAAAAGTGCCAGTGAAAAAGGGCAAAAGCATCACTGTACAAAGACGTAGTACTGAAGAAACTGAAAAAGTATTATCAGAAACAAAGTCCTGCCACTGGTTTTAAACATGTCCATCTTCTACATGACAATGCCCCAGCTCATACCTCCGCAATAGTTACGGCGTTTTTGAAGAAAGAAAAAGTAACTGTTTTGCCTCACCCCCCGTATTCCCCAGACCTTGCCCCATGTGATTTCTTTTTGTTTCCGAAATTGAAAGCATTCCTTGCTAGGCGGAAATACCAGTCCCGACAGGCACTTGGATCTGCCATTCATCAGTACCTTATTACTGTGCCCAAATCAGCGTACTGTGACACCTTCAAGAAGTGGATACATCGGCTGAAACTTTGCATTTCCAGCCACGGGGAGTACTTCGAGAGCATGAAATGAGTACTTTTGGGCTAACTTGAAATTTGAAGTCTCCAGATAGAAATAAGCAATTCATTTCGAACATCCCTCGTATATACATACCTTTAATTTAATGCCTTGTACAATTGTACTCAAACTCTGTTAGTCTTTTCCAACTCCAAGCAACACAAATCATTACTGAAAAAGTTAATTTCAGTACAGTAAATGTCCTAAATTTCAAACACTTTATTCAATATCTTTTTGCCAAAATTTTGCTTTTTATGTAGGGGCTTCTTAAAATCCTTAGTGGAATAGCAAACAGTGTAGACCTGATCAGATGCTCCTGAAAGAGCAGTCAAATCTGGGTCTGCACTGTTTGCATATGCCATTTTGTCAGGGACTTTGGTGTATGAGATTTTAAGACATTTACCATGGCTATCATACACATATAAAAAATATACCATACTTACTCTAGATATCTGGACAATGTATGAGTAACTCCTTTCCGTACTTATCCTAAAATATGATCATATCTTGTGGCAGAAAGGCAAACATTGTAGACCCTGATCAAACTTAAGAAGCAGTATGATCTGGGTCTACATTTTGCTCAAGCCTGTCTGTTGAAATATTTAGCATAAATACAGTAGCTTATATATTATACAACTATTTCATACCTTTCTGGGTGACAGTCAAAACTATCAGCCCCGAAGTGCTGTGGATCATCTGATGAACTATCACCCTCGGCCCACTGTCACCCAAAAAGGTATGATATACGGCCAAGGGTGATAATTAATCAGGTGGCCCACAGCACCTCAGGGCTGATAGTTTTGACTGTCGCCCAGAAAGGTATGATAGACAGTCATGTCTTATTACCCAACTCATAGAAGTTGCTAGGTAATTCACATGACCAGGAGATAGTCCAAAATATGAGCCCAGGTGAGAATCGGTTCAATCTGGCTGGCATTTTCACAGGTGAAAATGCTGTGAAAATGCATTACATAGTCAAAAATGCTTTGTAAAGTCTCATATAGTTGGTTAGGTAATAAATCTAAATGGCAATACTTGATAAGGTAGGTTGGTTCTTGTCACATTACCTGCATTAGTTTAACCCTTCTCATGCCCTATCTTAGCAAACAGTGTAGATCCAGATCAGTTGGCTTCTGAAGAAGCCAACTGATCTGGATCTGCACTGTTTGTCATTAAATATGTGAATCTCTATCAAAAATCTGGACCAAGCAATCTGATTGGCTGGAAATTAGAAGTGGGTGTGGCATCTTAAGTTATTCAGCATGAGAAGGGTTAAATTAATAGTTAGCACTTTCTGTGCTATTTCAGCAGATGACCATTTGACATTTTTTTCTTATTTTTCCCAGAAAACAGGATTTAACATTTCATGCAGAATGTCTCATAAGAGACAATGGCATGAAATATTAAATCCTGTACAGAAAAATCAGAAAAATATCATCCATTTGTCGTCTGCTCAATTAACTCAGAGTGTTGTAAAGTTAAGTTTATTAACCAATAGCATTATATGACAAAAGCAGCAGAAAAGAAATTGCCATTTTTTCTATTTTCCCTAAGTAAATAGGGTGTGACATTTTATGCAAATCATACATGAAATGTTAAAACACTGTTTACTTGGAAAAATAAGAAACATTATAAGTTGTCTGCTAATTTGTTTTACCGAGTCTGAGATGCATTTTGGAGTTAAGATGTCTGAATATATACTTCAATAAAAGTACATATAAATGACACATCAAAAAGAAATTGTCTTTGAAGTATTTCAATAATATTGAATGTGAACATATTATATTTTCAAAAGAAATTACAAGACAAAATAAAAAGATGAATGTAAGTTTAAAATAAAATATAATTACAGGAAAAACATATAAAAGTAAAGATTAATTAAATATAAAATGTAATTAGAGCTTACCTGTACGTCTGTTATGAGAAGCAATAAGTAAACTACTGTGACAAACCACAACACTCATCAACTTTTCCAATACAACATTGCGTCAGATTACATCATCATATATGCCCACAACATTGCAGCGTGAAGACGTCTCCGATGATCAATATTGTACAATAGAACATTTTCTGCTTGCCTACACCGAATAACTTTTACCCAGATATCACAGAGGCCAAGATAAGAGGGGGTATCCACATAATATTTTTCTTATTTCTCAACAAAAATATATGTTGTGGGTACTCATTAGAAGTGCCTCAGTAAGGCACTTCTAATGAGTACCAAACATTTATTTTCGTGGGGAAACAAGAAAAATATCATTACTTTTCAGTTGAAGAAAGCACCTTACCTGGAGCTATGTTATCACTTACTAACTGCATGATTATATGCACAGATACAGATAAAGGAAGTTTTTAGAAGAAAACTTTTGCATGGAAGCATATCTTGTAGGTACTCACTGTAATCACCTTGATGAGGCGACTCCAATGACTACCTATAAGATATGTTTTAATACAAAAATTTTCCTAAATTATCACCTCAATTAACACCTTATCTGGAGCTATGAGGTATATTTCTACTTCTTTATTTTCATTATCAGCATTTGATTTTTCATACCAGATGGCACATGTTTGACGGCTGAAATCTCAGAAGTTTTATTAGAGTGACGCAAGTTTCAATAATCCTAAAAAAAGATTGTGCTGACTTTGCGTAAATATTCAACTGTTTAAGGAAAACATTAGCAGATGGTACTAGAAAATATTTTTCTCTGAAAATAAGGCGTGGTATTTCAATCAAACGGGGTCTTAATAGCATAGCTTCAGATAAGGGTAGTATTCAAAAGACAATTTTTGTTAAGGTAAATCAAAACATATTCAGGAAGAAAAAAAATCTGTCAAAATTGTTTTTGTACCCTTTTGAAAATGGGTGTTCTCAAAAGGCATGAATTTGGGGGCAAAATCTTTAATTCTTGTCTTTTAGGAAAGACCCCCTTTTCAGAAGGGACATTGTGTGCAAGAAAACAAACAAGGAGTTATAAAAGTTGTCTCCCTTGTAAAAATGATAGAAAATCTACAGAGTGTATTCAGTCCCCTTAACCTTGTCATGTTGAATAAATTAAGATGCCACAGCCATTTCTAATTTTCAGCCAATCAGATTACTTGATCCAGATTGTTTCTATAAATTCACATACTTAATGAGGAACAGTGCAGATCCAGATCAGCTGGCTTCTTCAGCAGCCAACTGATCTGGATCTACACTGTTTGCAAAGGCAGGGTATATCTGGGTTCAGCAGGACAAGGGTTGATTTTGCAGCAAAACATCAGGCAAAGTGAATCTAAATGAATGCCCAAGTTTTGGTACAAAAATAAAATTGTCCTAAATTAAGCACCTTAATTATCACCTTATCTTCGGTTTCATGGAAAATGGCTTTTTTTTTTTTTTTAAATCATCTCTCAAGGAGATTTGTTATACTTGGTAGATTTTCTGTCATTTTTTCCAAGGGAGACAATTTTTGTGACTTTCTGTTAACTTTCCAACACAACAAAAACCTTTGAAAAGGAGTCTACTTTAAAAGGAATGAATTTGGCCCCCTTCTTCTGAAAAGAGATCTACTCTAAAAGGAAAGAATTTGCTCCAAAGGGAGCAAATTCTTTCCTTTTAGAGTAGACCCTTCTTCAGAAAGGAGACAAAACAATTTTGACAATTACCTCCCCTGAATGTGTACCTATTCCGCATAATATAGAGTTCAAACAATAAACAACAAAATCATTTTAAAGGGAACAAACCATGTGACAGTTACTGAACAGTGCCTTGAGAAAAGGGACTTTTGAGGTTTGTATGTTATACATTGACAATGTAAGCTTAGATTAGACTGTGCATCTACAAAGTCTGATAAAATTCCAGATCTGGGTGACACTGGGTATAGGTATACAGAACACTTGAACAGCCTTGTGGTACAAGTTGACTTTTTTGCGATGTGGTAAAGTGTAGGACTTGAGTCCAGCATACAGGGTTTAATCCCTGGTCAAGGAAAAATATGATTTGAATTTTTTCTCCTGTTACTTTGGTGCCAACAGTAAATGTGTGTGTGTGTGTTGAGGTTTTACGGCCCAGTCAACCCAATGGGGTTATGTCAAGCGCGGTCAGTTTACCTAACCACACGTTTACTGGGCAGGCTTAGTCCTCTAAGCAGTTAACCAGTATTGTGCACATTCTTTCGCCAGAAACTGACAATTGCCCTTCTTGTATCAGCGGAAGGGAGAGAATGACCGTAGAAAATATTTCATGATCAATCTCCACTAAAGAATGTTACTGACCTCAGCGGGGGCTGAACCCGCGACCTCCTGGTCTCCAGCCAACAGCAAATAAGCACCATGACTGTGTGCATAAAACTCCTCTAGTCTCATTACATATGATTCTCGGTCCTAGAAATTAAGGGGAGGAATTTCAATTCATAGGGGGAGAATGTCTCCAGGTATATACTAAATGCATATTGCACACTTGTACTGACTTGCTGTACAAGCCAGCTTTTATAGAGAAGTGATAGAGTGTAGGACAATGAGTCCAGCAGTCCAGGGTTCAATGCCCAGTAGGAAAAAAAAGGTGATATGCATTTCTATCCCAATACTTAGGGTTAATATGGTATACTGTAATTGCCCTAAATACCTGGCTGCTGTAATTCCTTTCTGCATTTACCCTAAAATTTGTACACATGGCCACCTGGTAATCCATTTCCTATAATAAGGGGAGTCTGATTAGTTTTTATTACCGTATTTACCCTGTATTCGGACACTTCAACTCCTTACCATACTTTTTCTAAAATTTGAACATGTACAATTTACTACCCGATGTTCTGTCTAAAAATTGCTGGGTGGCAAACTGTGTAGACTCTGATGAGATGCTGCATTCTTTTGTGACTTCTCATCTGAGTTTATACTGTTTGCTCAGACCTGTCTGTCCTATTACATACAGTATATATGGTATTATTATGTTTTGTAGAAATTTCTGAAGTTAATGTAAATAGTTTAGACCCTGATCAGACCTGCATTCTGCAGCCTCTGGCCAGATTCTATACTGTTTGCCAATTTGCCTTTTTATGGGATATTAGGCTTAAATGGGTTGAGCAGACAACAAATTGATAGTTTTCTTATTTTCCCCAGAAAATAGGCTCTCTCTGACAAAAGACTTTGATAGTTCATGCAAACTGTCTTCTCTCAGAAAACAGGCTTTGACATATCATGCAAATTATCTCCTCCAGGAAAACAGGCTCGACATTTCATGCAAACTCTCTCCTCAGGAGCCTTTTTTTCTAGCAAAAATATATGTAATTGTCATTTGCTGAATTTTTTTTCCAAGCATACTACCCATTACACATGCTGACTGAGTGGCAAAGTATGCAGACCCTGATCAAAGTTTGAGCTGGGCTTACACTGCTTTATGGTTTATTCAATAAAGAATGTTCAAATTATTAGCTTAAACATTAGCTGACTTCCTAATTAGTCAGCTGTATGTAAAACAATTCCATTTACTAGTTTCATTTACCAGTACCATACTTTGTATACATAAAGCAGATATTCTCAGCCAAGTACAAATCTTGTCTTCTGAGGCATTTCCAGACTTAATAGACTGGAACCCCTGTATAAGATGGTTCATTATAAGATAGTTTCAGATATAAGACGGTTTAACAAAACAATGCAAAATTTATCTCGAAACAAAAATGTACAGATTATATAGAAATATGACTATTTACAATATGTATAGGTTATATAGAAAAATGACCATTTATGGTCATTTTTCTATATAATCTATACATTTTTGTTTGGACACAACACGGCTGTTTAGCTAATATGGTTTTTGCTTTGGATCCCAGCAACAGTGTTATAAAGAGGTTGTGGTGCACCTATATTTCTGAATAAAAAAAGTAGATCATACATTGATCAATTACATGGTATAACCTTGGGTGGCAAATCAATATTGAATATCGAGTGTCAAGATAACAGCGGCAGATTGTGTGTTTGCAATGAGACAATGTGCATTAAGCAGAAGCAGAGCATTAGAATATAAGTAACAAATAAACAGGGTCCAGTTGTTCAAAGCGTCATTAGCTTAACGAGCTTGTTAAGGGTCATTTCGTTAACTGTTGTAGCAGATTCAATATACAATATTATGATATTTTTTGCTGAAAAAATGTGAGTAACTTTTGCACTGCAAAAGCTACTCACATTTTTTCAGCAAAACATTTTGACATATTTGCATATCACTCAATGTAAATTTTAACGAATCGTTAACTAACGAAATCGTTAGCTTTGAACAACTGGGCCCAGATTAGCTTGAAAACAACACTTCTGATACGGATCTGTTACACTGCAGGTTATTCTTGAGGGTTGGGCAGAGTGGGGGGAAGTCCCATTTAACATCAATTGTTGACTTTCTAATCTGACAATTAAGACCTTCGATTATAT
Organism: Anodontia alba; assembly: GCA_964016985.1. Classification (NCBI taxonomy): domain Eukaryota; kingdom Metazoa; phylum Mollusca; class Bivalvia; order Lucinida; family Lucinidae; genus Anodontia; species Anodontia alba. The sequence continues at coordinate 85,434,740 of OZ024821.1, forward strand.
ACCAACATGCCTATATAAGGAACTTGATCACTAGAGTTCCTACCCCTAATGACTTCTTCTATCACCTCCCAGCTCTCCCTCCAACTCACCCTTGGAACCGTCACTATCAGTCTCCCCCATGACCTTGGCCTTCCATTATAGGTAACACTTATAGCTGTATACCCTAATATTTGACAAAAGCTGGTGTCATGCAGAATCAGTTTCTCAAGTGTGATTTTCATATATCAAATGGTGTTCAAGATACAGTCAAACCTGTGTTAGTGGTCACCTCTATTAAGCAGCCAACCTGTATTAAGCAGCCAGAAGAAAGTTGCCCCAAAATTCGTAGACTTATATATTTGAACTGTATTAAGCAGCCACCTGCCTTCAGCAGCCACATTTTAAGCTTCCCATGGGTGGCTGCTTAAGACAGGTTTGACTGTATAAGGAAAAATCACTGGAGTGTGAAGTATTGACCAGATATACTTACTTTATTATGAGGGCAATCTTGGTGCCACATCCCAGTATCCTAGGTATGATGTTCAGTCATCAAATGGTCTTCAAGATATGAAGACAAAAATGCTTGAGTACAAAATATTGGTCACATGGATGTACATATATTATATGGCCAGTCTTGGTGTCACATGGAACCATAATGTCCCAAGTATGAAGATCTTTTTTAAATTATTTACATATAACGCAAAGTGCTAGAGAAGACTTTAAACATATTGAATGAAACGAGTCTTACATTTTAACCTCCAGCAATGCCCAGAGGCATGGGCTCTGGGTCAGCATTGATTGTAATAACATTTTGGCCTATAAATATCAACTGGTGAAACACAAACTAAATCCAGCAACAGGTCTTAATAATACAACATCTTAACAACTTTGATGCAACAACTCTGATGTCCACTTAATGCTATGGAAGGACAAACAAATATACGGACATAAGTACACAAGAGCAGCCAAATGGATGAATAGAAAAACAAAAACTATATACCCCTTGGTATACAAGTATGCTTGGGATATAAAAAGGGGTCAAATCTAAAAGGAAAGAATTTGCTCCCAAGGGGAGCAAATTCTTTCCTTTTAGAGTGGACCCCTTTTCAGAAGGAAAGCAAAATAATTTTGAATTAGTTACCTCACCACCCGAAGTTTTTCAGTTACCCTTAAGGGAGATATGGTAGGTTACAGACAAGCAAAATGGATTATCAAATCGTCTGAGAATAAAGACAAAATCTAATATTACTTAAAAATTTTCTAAGTGATTTTGCCTGGGGTCAAACCCACGCCATGCAACTACCAATTGTGCTGCAAAGACAATCCCAAAAAAAGGTTGTTCAAATACCGGTAGTGCTTATAAAGCCAACTGACACTTCAGTTTTTGCTGAGGTTTTACGGCCACGTCAACCCAATGGGGTTACGTCGAGGGCGGTCAGTTTACCTAACCTCACGTTTACTGGGCAGACTTAGTCCTCTAAGCGGTTAACCAGTATTGTGCACATTCTTTCACCAGAAACAGACAGCTGCCCTTCTTGAATCAGCAGGAGAGAATGACCGTAGAAAATATTTCATGATCAATCTCCAAGAGAGAATGTTGCCGACCTCGGCTGGGGTTGAACCCGCAACCTCCTGGTCTCCAGTCAGACGGCGCATCCAACTGAGCCACCGAGGCTGGAGTACACTTGGTATTTAGAAGCTTAGTATTTTTTAATTTAGTTTGCGTTACTTGGATTATTTTTTACTCTCTTTTCTCTTTTCATCACAAATAAACTTTGATCTTCATACAAGTCAACATGTTTTAACACACTTACCCCAATGAATACACTTGGTAGCATTTCTGTCATTTTTTTTATATGCAGGTAACTTTTGTGTCTTTCTGTTTGCTTTCCTGCAAACTATGTTCAAAAGTGTCTACAGTAATAACCCTAAGTATTGTGAGAGACAGGCCTATGCGGCATCTGATCAGGGTCTACACTGTTTTCCATACAGCAATATTTTAGACACATCAAGAGGTAGTAGAATGGACTATTTTAAATTTTAGGACAAGGGATGGTAAGTAAATAACGTGTCCCAATACTTAGGGTAAATACGGTACCCTGTAAGGGGGGAAAATTGTTTCCTGTGGAAGAAAATAATTTGAAAAGGAAAGAACCTGCTTCCCTTAAGTGGAAATTCTTTCATTTTAGAGTACGGTAATAACCCCAAGTATTGGGACAGACAGGCCTTTGCAAATATGATCAGATGCCACAGGACATGGCATCTGATCAGGGTCTACACTGTTTGCCATACATACAGCAATATTTTAGACACATCAAGAGGTAGTAGAATGAACTATGTCAAATTTTTGGACAAGTATGGTGAATAGATATGGTGTCCAAATACCTAGGATAAATATGGAGATCCTTTTTCAGAAGGAAGACAAAAACATGAAAAAAAAACCAACAAAAAACAAAAAAAACCAAAAAAAAAACCAGATTGACAGTTTCCTTTCTGAAAGTCTATCCATTCCTCTGAAGGCAAAATAGCAGAAAACAAACTACATACAGCGAATTTTCTCTCTTCTTTTTTCAAAAAAAAAAAATATGGCGTTTGATCTGATTACCGCACATACCCCTACAAGCGCAGTGTCAAGCAATTTCGTATGCTTCAGACTGCAGTCCATTTAGTATAATCTACTTCTTTATAATGGCATATTTTGTGGTTACTCATCTGAATTGCCTTTCCAAGTCGAGGCAATTCAAATGAGTACCCACAACATATGCTTTATAAACTTGTTGAGGCAATTCAAATAAGTAACCACAATATAGCATATGTTGTGGTTACTTATCTAAATTGCCTTAACAAGTCGAGGTAATTCAAATGAGTACCCACAATATACCCTCTTATAAACTTGTTTAGGTAATTCAAATAAGTAACAACAATATTTGCATTTATAAAGAAAATCAGAACACATTTCACATAAGCATCATTAAATACGCCCCTAAAGAAGTCCTTTTACTACATTTTTTTTTCAGTAATTTAGAAAAAATCAAGCCTTAGCAATGCGGTCATGGTAGACCTTGATGTTTATCATCTTCTCAAAAGCAGCTTATTGTAGTTACCCTAAAAGTTTGGACATTTTCATTCCTTACTGCACCTATCCTAAAAACTGGACAAATCCATTTTACAACCTGGGTCCAGCTGTTCAAAACTAACGATGTCATTTCTTAACGCATGGATAAAACTTTGATCATTAAATATGGCATATATGCTTATATTTTTGCTGAAAAAATGTGAGTAGCTTTTGCATTTGCAAAAGCTACTCACATTTTTTTTCAGCAAAAATGCCTGTGAAACAGATATTGTACTTACTAGAACAATTAACATTTTGACCACTAACGAGCTTGTTAAGCTAACGATGCTTTGAACTGAGCCCTGGTATTGTGTCAGAATGGCAAGTAGTGTAAACCCTGAACAAACTTTTCCTTTAGGTGCAATTAAATCTGGTCTATAATGTTTGTTTAGACCTGTTTATTCAAATACTTCAGGTAAATACAATGATACTAGTGAACTGTCAAGCTCCGTTTTCTGGGGAAAATAAGAAAAAAAATATTAAACCCATTTCGAGAAATCCCCAAAAGGGTAACTGGTAAACAGTACAGACCCATCTCAGGTCTAAACTGTACATCAAAAAAAGGAATTTCTGTAAAACATAATTATAAAACTAACCAGATACTCTGCTATTGGAAACAGAACAGTACAAAGGGTTGTGGGGAAGAGTCCACTCGAGGTAAATGGGTTAATTTGTTTGTTTTGAGGTTTTACAGCCCAGTCAACCCAATGGGGTCATGTCGAGCGCGGTCAGTTTACCTAACCACACGTTTACTGGGCAGGCTTTAAAAGTCCTCTAAGCAGTTAACCAGTACTGTGCACATTCTTTCACCAGAAACTGACAACTGCCCTTCTTGAATCTGCGGAAGGCAGAGAACGACCGTAGAAAATATTTCATGATCAGTCTCCACGAAAGAATGTTGCCGACCTCAGCAGGGGTTGAACCCACGACCTCCTCTTAAGTATTGGGACACCTTATCTACTTACCATATGTCCTAAAATTTGAAAAAGTCCATTCTACTACCTCTTGCTTTGTCTAAAATATTGCTGTATGTATGGCAAACAATGTAGACCCTGATCAGATGCCACATTCTGCAGCGAGTGATCTGGGTCTAAACTGTTTGCAAAGGCCTATCTGCCACTTAGGATTATTATGGTACAACATTGTTTTTGGGCAGGCAGACTTGAGCAGATAGCGTACATCCAGATCAGATAATACAGATTACTACCCAATCTACGTACTGTATGCGAAGTTAAAATGCATTTTTGACTATTTAAACATTTTCATCTGTGACAAAAGCCAGCCAGATTGAACTGGTTCTCTGAGAACTATCATCTGGGCTCACAGTTTGTACTATCTCGCGTTCAGGTGAATTACGAACCTATAAAATATCTGTGACAAAAGCCAGCCAGATTGAACCAGTTCTCAGAGAGCTATCACCCGGGCTCATATTTGAACTATCTCCTGGCCATATGAATTACCTATAAAATATGAATTGGGTAATAAAACATCTATATCATACCTTTCTGGGTGACAATCAAAACCCTCGGTGCTGTGTACCTCCTGACGAACTATCAGCCAAGGCCTTCACCCCTCGGTGCTGTGTACCACCTGATGAACTATCACCCGAGGCTGAAGGCCTCGGGTGATAGTTCATCAGGTGGTCCACAGCACCGAGGGGCTGACAGTTTTGACTGTCACCATTAAAGGTATGAAATAGTTGTATAATGTAGCATCTGATCATTTTCTACACTGTTTGCAACTCATCCAGCTGTTTTTACACACATCTACAGTTAGTAAAATGGACAGTCAAATTTTGGGAGAGGTATTAATTCTGAGGAGTTATGGTATGATAGTTTATAAGTTAAATTTGGCAAGTTCTGGGTACTCAGTAATATTACCTTTGTAAGCTTTAGGCTCTAAGGAGAACCCACAACATATTATTTCATGGAAAAATGAGGGTTAAGGTCATGTCAAACTCATCAGTTAAAACTACTCACTTTTCCTAGGCAGCCTAGTCCTCAAAGCGGTGAACCAGTACTTGTAGACATAATTTGGCCTGTAACTGACACCTGCTTTTCCAGAATCAGTGGAAGTGAGAGAATGGCCGTAGACATAATTTCATATTCAATCTCCATGAAAGTTATGTGGCCGAGTTGGGATTCAAACTTGCCACCCCTGGATCTGCAGTCAGATGTGCTTTGGATGTTTGCATATGCTACAGATTTAACCCTTGTTCTGCTGAATAAATTAAGATGCCACTCCTACTTCTTATTTTCAGCCAATCAGATTACTTGTTGCTATAAATTCACATACTTAATGGCAAACAGTGCAGATCCAGATCAGTTGGCTTCTGAAGAAGCCAACTGATCTGGATCTACACTGTTTGCAAAGGCAGGGTATATCTGGGTTCAGCAGGACATGGGTTAATGAACTCTGACAATGAAATATTTGTCTCCCTTCTCCCTTGAGCTACTCCTTGTCTTCAAAAAAAATATAGACACACAGTTGACTCTCGTTATCAAAGTCCAAGAGACTGTCTGACATACTTCAAGATATCTGTACCTCGACATATCAGATTTGCAGAATTGAGGAAAAATAAATTGAACAGCCATATTTCAAAAATGAATATGAAATTTGACTCCTGAAGTTATAGATATATGGCAAATATTGTGGAAAAGAGGAGAAATTCCTTAGGAGCAATTACTCCTCTTTTCCACAATATAATGTTACCTGTTTTTAGATTTCCATTAACCCTTGTCCTGCTGAACCCGGATATACCCTGCCTTTGTAAACAGGGTAGATCCAGATTAGTTGGCTTCTGAAGCCAACTGATCTGGATCTGCACTGTTTGTCATTAAGTATAAGAATTTCTATCAAAAAATCGGGTCAAGTAATCTGATTGGCTGGAAAATAGAAGTGGGCGTGGCATCTTAATTTATTCAGCATGAGAAGGGTTAAAACAGGGACCAGATTTTCACTTCGAGATAAGCGTTTTTTTGAGATAAGTGAAGTCGAGATAATGATAGTCAACTGTACTCCCTTTTGGAGCAAATTCTTCCCTTTATGATTAGTCTCATTTTTGAAAGGTTCCAAATACTAGAAAAGCAACTTCCTGTCTGCAAAAGTTGTCTCCCTTTATATCTGGTGGCAAAATTAACCCAAATAAGCTTATGGACTTTCCCATCTGTATTCATTGGATGAGTCTATTTGCTTTATAAGGGGGCCAGGTGTATTTTTTCATTTTTGTTCCATTTGTAACTGAAATTCCTGTAAGCAAACAGTGAAGACCCTGATCAGATGCCGCATAATGCGGCATCTGATCTGGGTCTGCACTGTTTGACTATGTCCCACAAAAGGGATGTGAGGCTTAAATAGTTTAACATGTGTATCCTTCACTTTATACAGCTTATATAAAACTTAATCGATACTATAATTTAAACAAGAGTTGTCAGAAGACAACACAGCTTGCTGGAAAGGGGTGATCCAATATGAAAACAATCTTTGGAAGTGATCATTGTTAAGAAGACTGTGACTGAAATGTCTTCCCTTAGGTTGGTGTGGCCAAAATATGAAAGCTACAAGGAGAGTTCAATAAATTCATAGAACTCGGTATTTTTCTATACAATTCAAGATTTCTTTTTTCATTTTTGTGCAGTGTAAACCTTTGTCAGTTGAATGATAACAGCCCTTCAGTCAACACGTACATTTTTTGCTCTTACTTTTTGTTTGAATACCCATAGGCAAAAATGGAAAGTCAGCATATTGTGTTCAGAGCAGTCATAAAGTTCCTCACTAAGGAGGGTGCAAAGGCCAAAGAAATCCATCGGCACATGGCTGATGTGTATGGTGATAGTAGCCCAAAGTATTCCACAGTGGCAAAGTGGTCAGCAGAATTTAAACGTGTGCGAGACTCCTTAGAAGATGACCCAAATCCAGGTCGCCCTGCTGATGTCATCGACCGTGTTGAGAGACTTGTGCTAAACAATTGCTGAATCAAAGTTGCCGAACTTGCTTCAGAATATGGTATTTCTAATGGAAGTGTTTACACTATAATCCATGAACATTTAGGCATGTCAAAAGTACCCGGTATCTGCCAGGTGGGTACCCAGAAACCTGAACATGCAAGATCGTCAGCAAAGGGTGGAGTCAAGTCAAGAACTTCTGGAAGTGTACAATGCCAATCCAGAAGACTTTCACACTCGTCTTGTAACAAGAGATGAAATTTGGCTTCATCACTGGGACCCAGATACTAAAAAAGAGTCCATGCAATGGAAGCGCCCTGGCTCACCCCCACCTAACCATCAGCCAACAGGTAATGGCCACGGTGTTTTGGGACTCCAAAGGGATTATATTGATAGATTTTGTAATCTTGTAAGCCTGCTGGTACTTCAATTACAGGAGAATACTATGCCAATGTCATTAAACAATTAAGGGTTGCTATTAAAGAAAAATGAAGGGGAAAGCTAGCTGCTGGTGTCCTTCTTTTGCATGATAATGCCCCTGTGCACAAGTCCAGAGTTGCACAAGCGGCTATTCGTGAGTGCAAGTTCGAGCAGTTAAATCACCCACCATAGAGTCCAGACCTGGCCCCAAGTGATTATTATCTGTTTCGAAATTTGAAGTCCCACTTGCGTGGAACGAGATTTTGGGACGATGGTGAGCTCAAGGCTGCTACAGAGGCTTGGTTTGAGGACCAAATAGACGACTTTTATTTCAAAGGCAGACTGCTTAAAAGAAAAGTGGGCCAAATGCATTGAAGTAAAGGGGGATTATATTGAAAAAAATGTTGAGACCATCTTCCAATCTGTGAGTTAAACCCCGAGTTCTACGAACTTATTGAACTCCCCTCGTATATCTTACATGCTGAATTCCTTAGGTTGGTGTGGACGAAATATGAAAGCTGTATCTTACATGCTTCAGCACTCATGTACATTTTTCAAAACTAAAACACAGCTAAAATGACAAAGTATGACCTGACTTTGACCTAGGCAGAAGGTCAAACTGAGGGAGTGTGTGTCTTACCCAAAGGTAGGTGGCAGCCAAATATTGAAGCACTATCTTGAATACTTCAGCAGTTTACGAACACTTTTCAATACTTAAACGCAGAACATGAACATGGGTTTAAATGACAAAGTATGACCTGACCTTGACCTAGGCAGCTTTGATTGTGTTCAGGTTTTATGGCCCAGTCAACTCAATGGGGTCATGTAGAGTGCAGTATTTACCTAGGCAGAAGATCAAACTGAGGAAGGGGTGTGTGCTATTGAAAGATCTTACCATAATGTAGGTGTGGGCCAAACATCAAAGTGGTATCTTGAATACTTCAGCAGTTGCATACACTTTTCAAAACTTAAATGCAGAATTTAAACATGAATGTAAATGACAAAGTGTGAATTGACCTTGACCTATATAGATGGGGATGGGTGTGTATGCTATTGAAAGGTCTTACCCTAAGGTACGTGTAGGCTAGATATGAAAGCAGTACCTTAAATAATTAAAAAAACTATGCACACCTTTGAAAATTTAAACATTGTGCTAATGCAGAGGCCGACACCAACAACTGGGTGACAACATAAGCTCTCCAGGGACATAGTCCAGCGTTAATGGAAATACATTCCTAATTCTCTGAGCAACACAACTGAGCAAAAATAATTTTGAAAAAATCTTTATTAAAACATATAAAAGTAGAAACAAAACATAAAACATAATACTTTAAGTCTACTGGACGGACACACAGAAAAATTCATATGTTTATCATATGTGATACAGACATCTGGGCCTGGTTGTTCAAAGCATTGTTAGCTTAACAAGCTCGTTAGTGGTCAGCAGCTTAACTGTTCTAGTAAGTACAGTATCTAATTCACAAGTATTTTTGTTGAAAAAATGTGAGTAGCTTTTGCAAATGCAAAAGCTACTCACATTTTTTCAGCAAAAATATTAGCATATATGCCATATTTGATGACCAAAGATTTAACGATACGTTAATTAACAACATCGTTAGTTTTGAACAACTGGGCCCTGAGATACAACATGCTTTCGATATGAGCCGCAACATGAGAAAACGCACCTTCTGACATGTTCACTCAACAAAGATTCAAATCAGCCTGTGCATCCACACAGTCTGATTAGCCTTAATTGTTCACATAAAGAAACTTTGCATCCTTAGCTATCCAAAATGCACCCAGTGATGATTCTGATCAGCCTGTGTGAATGGACAGGCTAATTTGAATCTTCGCTGGGCTCATAATTTTATGTCCAAAGGTACATTTTTTATGTTGCAGATCATATATCATCTGCCTGCTCTCAACTTGATGTCTTTTTCTCTTCTTATTTATCTTTATTTTTACCATTACTTCACAATTTTTTCCTTTCTTCCAGCATGAAAATTTAACATGTAACCCTTGTCCCGCTGAAGCCAACTGATCTGATTCTACACTGTTTGTCATTCAGCAAATAAATTTATATGAACAATCTGGATTAAGTAATCTGAAAGGCTGACAATTAGAAATGGGTGTGGCATCTAACTTATTCAGCATGACAAGATTTAAGATAAAAAAATGAGATATTTTCTTATTTTCCATAAAACAGGCTATCCGTTCCAATCAAATCATTACCTCACAATTTGAAAAGATTCCATTCCATGGAATCGAAATGTATGTCCTGCTCCACTCCATGAACAGTGCTAAATAAAAAAAACACAACATGTCACTATTTAAATTCAGCAGGAAAAAGTCAATTGTACACTACAAGTTTGATTTTCAAACAAAAATACGTATGTGCCCCCTCTTCCAGCATGAAAATATCTAAACTGAGTTTTTGGTTGCAAGCTGAACAGATATTTCTTATTATGTACTAAATGTGCATTTAACTCCATCAAACTAGAAACACAATTATGGTCTTTTTCTGTGTGTTTGTACATGTACTAAGTTTCATGAGAATATCTAAACTTGTTCTGTAGTTATGGGCCAAACAGTAATTCCCTACTAACCCTTAAAGAGTCAAGAAAAAATTGTAACTGATGACATTCTAAATTTTGTTTTATTTTTTTTACATAGCAAATAAGTCTTGACATTTCGTGTCAGTCAATTCATATGAAATGCCAATACTTATTTTCTATGAAAAGTAAAAAAAAAAAGCAGCTCAATAATTTAAAAATGTCTGCTGCAGATGTGTTTGGCAACTTTAATTGCACTTCTACAGAGTACCCACAACATATGTTTCCATGGAGAAATAAGAAAAATATCAGTACCTTTGGCTTGAAAAAAGCAGCTTAGCTGCAGATATGCATTCAATGATAAGTACTCAAATATGTGACATGGGACTAGAGCTCTTCAAATCCCATTCAAGATAGAATTCATCACACAAATATGGCATTACACTGAACTGGAGGATCAATTAATGCTTAGCATGCTGGATATTATTTTTCAGCAGACAATTAGTTGAAATTTCCCTTATTTTTCCTAGAAAACAGGATTTGACATTTCATGCAAATTGTCTCCGATGGAGACAATTTGCATGAATGTCAAATCCTGTTTTCTGGGAAAAAATAAGAAAACTATTTCAAAATGTTGTCTGCTAATTTTTTTTCCCCAGCATGCTGAGCATTAATAGTCTCTCAACTCTCCTGAAATGATTGTAATATTGCAAGGTATTATCCTCATTATTCAATATTCAGTATCTCAGTATTATCACATGTATGATGCTGTACAGGGTTGTGGAATTATTATTACTTGTTCACGGATAATGGTCAAAATCCACTTGTCCAACCAATATTTCCTTGCTCGAAAACTGACATATGTTGTGGATACTCATTAGAAGCACCTCAGTGAGTGCTTCTGAAGAGCACCCACACCATATTTTTTCTTCAAGAAATACATACATATCTTATAATCTGGACAGTCTTCTTAGCTAGAGCTATGAAGGCCTTGTCCCAGGACAAGTAAACTGAAATTTCTTTCTTGCCTTCAGGGATATGGGACAAGTTGGACAAGTGCACAGACTTAATGTTGTCAGTATTTCAATTATCTTGATAATGTCTAGTATCATCTCCATTATCAGACTGATCCTCATCACTTTCCTCTTCATCACTGTCATTATCATCATCATCATTGTCACTGCTATCTTCTACTTCCTCTTTGTCTAACCCATTAACTAAATCATCTCCTAGGCTTTCTAAACCCAGTTTGCCAACCAGTATATAATCTAAGCCCTGAAAGATATAAGAATTATATTTACCATCAGTATTTGCGCAGACGGGCAGAGCAAACACTGCAGACCCAGATCAGATATTGCACAATGATGTCTGACCAGGGTATACACTATTTGCTAACATCCAGCAGTTATTAGACAAATAAACAAGTAATAAAATGGATTTGTTAAAATTCTAGGACAAGTATGGCATATATGGTACGGGGTTAACCCTTGTCATGCTGAATAAATTAAGATACCATGCCCACTACTAGTTTTTAGCCAATCAGATTACTTGATCCAGGTTGTTGATAAAAATTCAAATATTTAATGGCAAACAGTGCAGATCCAGATCAATTGGCTTCTTCACAAGCCAACTGATCTGGATCTACACTGTTTGCAATGGCAGAGCATATCCAGGTTCAGCAGGACTAGGGTTAATGGGAATTGATCCATTTGGTACATTTTCTGCTGTTAGTTGTTTGTTTATGTTGAGGTTTTACGGCCCAGTCAACCCAATGGGGTCATGTCGAGCGCGGTCAGTTTACCTAACCACACGTTTACTGGGCAGGCTTAGTCCTCTAAGCGGTTAACCAGTATTGTGCACATTCTTTCACCAGAAACTGACAACTGCCTTTCTTCAATCAGCGGAAGGGAGAGAATGACCGTAGAAAATATTTCACGACCAATCTCCACAAAAGAATGTTGCCGACCTCGGCGGGGGCTGAACCTGCGACCTTCTGGTCTCTAGTCAGACGGCACATCCAACTGAGCCATCGAGGCCTCTGCTGTTAGTTACAAGAGAGACAACTTCTCTGACTTCCTGTTTGCTTTCCTGCACACTAATCCTCTTCTGAAAAGGTGTCTACTTTAGAAGGAAATCAATCAAATTTTCCTTTTATAGTAGATCCCTTTTCAAGAGGGAGGTATAAACCAACACAGTTTCCTCCTCTGAAAGTGTAACCATTCCCAGTATTTTGGATAAATACGATGGGGATTTCAGATTAGCTCTTTTCACAATGAACAAGCAGAAGGGCTTTACAAACCCTTTCTTAAATAGGCTGCGCCATGCGAAAACAGTTCTTCAGCATATGCCAAGACCCAGATCAGTCTGCGCATCTGTGCAGTCATCCATGCAGTCTGATCAGGGCCATTACTGTCCATTAACCGAATCATTGTACACTACAGAATGTATCAATAGAGAGCAAGGACATTGCTGATACTTTGCAATGTGCATTTTGTGCATGTTCAAAGTTTTGTTTTGCATGATGCAGCCCAAATAAATCCTTCCAATATCAGTATTTCATCATATGGAAACAATTCACAAAAAAAGCTGTCCTATTTTCAAACAACAAAAACTTGATTGAGCAGTCGATTGCACGCCATCACAATATCCCCATACTCAAAGCTAATGTTGCTAAATGTGTGATGCACAGACTGCAAAATAGTGTTGCTGTCGCAACCCTTACCACGTAGGGAAGTCATGTTGCATGTTTGGTTAAATTCTGCCTAGTGGTTTAGGAGGAGATGGTGTGATAGATGGACAGACAGACAGTGACCTTTTGACCCTAGCCTAAGATCACATGGGGCAGAATGAAAAATAATGTAGCTGTCCCATACCCTTACGCGAGGAAGTCTTGTAGCAAGTTTGGTTAAATTCCGCCCAATGGTTTAGGAGGAAATAGTGTGACTGACAGATGGAACTGTTTACAATATCCCAATCGTTAAAGAGTGGGTATAACAAAAAAAAAACAACAAAAAAACAAAAAACTAAAACTTTAAAATGACTGCTAACACTTAAATTTGTTTTAACCCATTTACCATAACTCTTTTGACTGGCCTATTTCCAAAAGCAGGGTGTCTGCTTAGTTTTGATTACTACTATGTTCCTGTAGGTAATGCATACAGTGTGGACCCTGATCAGAAGCTGCAATGCATTCTGCAGCATCTGATCTGGGTCTGCACTGTTTGCCAGTAGCCCTTCTGGGGGGGGGGGGGGTCTCTTGACTGAAATGGGTTAATGATTAAATTTCACAGACACACTAAAAAGTACAGCTACAAGAAAAACATGAAAATGAGGCCCTGTATGGTGAAACCAACATTTATACAAGGAGAGTAAATTCCTTCTTTTTAGTGTAGATTCCTTTTCAGAACAAAGGCAAACTATTTTAGACAGAGTTGCCTCCCTGGAAAGTGTATCCGTTCTTCTTAAGTCCTCAAAGTAAGTATCCTAACATTTGAACAACTTTTGCACTATCATGCAATGCATATTAAACACTGCAAACACTGATCAAACTGTTCCTTTGTGAGCAATTTAATCAGTGTCTACATCATAGATCTTGATAAGACACTTTTTTCAACCAAAAAATATTGATATTTTTCTTATTTCTTCACAAAAACATGTATTGTGGGTATTCATTAGAAGCACCTCAGCAAGGCGCTTCTAATGAGTACCAAAAATGTCTGTGTTGAGGTTTTATGGCTCAGTCAACCCAATAGGGTCATGTCGAGCGTGGTCCGTTTACCTAACCACACGTTTACTGGGCAGGCTTAGTCCTCTAAGCAGTTAACCAGTATTGTGCACATTCTTTCACCAGAAACTGACAACTGCCCTTCTTGAATCAGCGGAAGGGAGAGGATGACCGTAGAAAATATTTCATGATCAATCCCCACGAAAGAATGTGTACCAAAAATGTATGTTTTCATGCAGTAATAGGAAAAATATTCACCTGATTCCCTATTATCTAGAGATATGCTACAGTTTGCTCAGGACTGTCTGTCTAAATACATTGTACTTACATGTAGAATATCATATTTACACTAAGCATTTTGACAGACAGGCCTTACGCAGCATCTTGTCTGAGTCTAACTGCTTCCCACTCATCCAGCAGTTTTTAGACAAATCATCTGGGCCCAGTTGTTCAAAGCAAAGTTAGCTTAACTAGCTCATTAAGGGTCACAATGTTAAGTGTTCTAGTAAGAACAATATCTAATTCGCAGGCATTTTTGCTGGAAAAATGCGAGTAGCTTTTGCAAGCTACTCACATTTTTTCAGCAAAAATATTAGCGTATATGCCATATTTATTGATCAAAGTTTTAACGATACATTAACTAATGACATGATTAGTTTTGAACAACTGGGCCCTGGTACTTAAATGGACTTGTTCAAGTTTAAGGATATATAAGCATGGTTAGGAGTTAACCATTTGTCCTTCTGAATAAATTGACATGCAACACCCACTTCCAATTTTCAGCCGATCACATTACTTGATCCAGATTTTTGACATAAATTCACATACTTAATGGCAAACAGTACAGATCCAGATCAGTTGGCTTCTTCAGAAGCCAACTGACCTGGATCTACACTGTTTGCAAAACGCAGGGTATATCTAGGTTCAGCAGGACAAGGGTTAAGGTGTCCCAATATTTAACAAGAGCTCTGCCAAGTGGGGCATTATATGCCTGTGGCAAGTAAAAAGATGTAGCACAAAAACTGGCTCCTGTATAATTCAGTGCTCTAGATATAAACTGTAAGTGGAATTACAAAAAAAAAAAATTAAAAAAATTTCATTGGGGCATATGTGCTGATATTTGGTGAACTGTAACCTAAGCGACCAAGCTGGCCCAGGAATTAAGGAAGAAGTGACATCTCCCTCATGGGAAAATAGGGAGAAGTTTGCTGCTTCTAGGGAGAAGTGCTTTCTGATGGAGGACACACCACAGAAGCATGACTAAATTATAAGCTCATACAAGAGGCCCACGGGCCACGGGTCGCTCACCTGAGTGACATAGCCACTGCAGATATGCAGATGTTATGCAACTTTTTTCCAATCCTGTCATCGCAACACAACTAATGAAAAGATCATCATTTAAGCAGTTCTTTATTTTGAAGAAGAAGATAAATGGCATGCCAGTCAATTGAGCGTGATCATTTGAACAAACTCTAAATGGCAGCCAGCTTGGATTTACGATTGGCACTATTTTAGCTATTTTTTATCTACGAGTCACCCCAATGCTTCCTACCAAGTTTCGAGTCAACTGGCCTTTCAGTTCAGGAGAAGAGACGAAAAATAGATTTCGAAGATGGCCGCCATGGTGGCCATCTTGGATATCCGATTGGCACGATTTTAGCTATTTTTGATCTACAAGTCACCCCAATGTCTCCTACCAAGTTTGGTGTCAATTGGCCTTTCGGTGCAGGAGAAGAAGCTAAATATAGATTTTCAAGATGGCGGCCATGATGGCCATCTGGGATTTCTGATCAGAACGATTTTAGCTATATTTGATCTACAAGTCACCCTGATGCTTCCTACTAAGTTTCTAGTCAAGTGACTTGGGTTTAGGAGAAGAAGCAAAAAATAGATTTTCAAGATAGCCGCCATGGCGGCCATCTTGGATTTACGATCGGCATGATTTTAGCTATTTTTGATCTACAAGTCACCCAAATGCTTCCTACCAAGTTTGGAGTCAACTGGCCTTTCGGTTCAGGGGAAGAAGCGAAAAATAGATTTTCAAGATGGCTGCCATGGCGTCCATCCTGGTTTTAAGAGCGGCATGATTTTTGCTATTTTTGATATATAAGTCACCCCGATGCTTCCTATCAAGTTTGGAGTCAAATGGCCTTTCGGTTCAGAAGAAGAAGCGAAAAATAGATTTTCAAGATGGCTGTCATGGCGGCCATCTTGGATTTCCGATAGGCACGATTTTAGGTATTTTTGATCTATAAGTCACCCCAATGCCTCCTACCAAGTTTGGAGTCAATTGGCCTTTCGGTTCAGGAGTAGAAGCGAAAAATAAATTTTCAAGATGGCGGCCATGGCGGCCATCTTGGATTTCCGATCGGCACGATTTTAGCTACTTCTGATCTACATGTCACCCTGATGCTTCCTAGCAAGTTTGGAGTCAATTGGCCTTTCGGTTCAGGAGAAGAAGCGAAAAATAGATTTTCAAGATGGCGGCCATCTTGAATTTCCGATCGGCACGATTTTAGCTATTTTTGATCTACAAGTCACCCTGATGCTTCCTAGCAAGTTTGGAGTCAACTGACCTTTCGGTTCAGGAGAAGAAGCGAAAAATAGATTTTCAAGATGGCGGCCATGGCGGCCATCTTGGATTTCCGATTGGCATGATTTTAGCTATTTTTGATCTACAAGTCACCCTGATGGTTCCTAGCAAGTTTGGAGTCAATTAGCCTTTCGGTTCAGGAGAAGAAGCGAAAAATAGATTTTCAAGGTGGCGGCCATGGCGGCCATCTTGGATTTCCGATCGGAACGATTTTAGCTATTTTTGATCTACAAGTCACCCCTATGCTTCCTACCAAGTATCAAGTCAATTGGCCCAGGGGTGTAGGAGGAGTAGGCTTTTAAAGCAATTGTTGACGCCGCACGAGGCACGACGGACGACGGACATTGACTGACCACAATAGCTCACCATGAGCACTTCGTGCTCAGGTGAGCTAATAAGCCTTTGGCTGATTTGTTTTTCCTATACTTCAATATCGGACCAAACAATAACAAAACAAACAAAAAATGCTGCAAGAAATTTTTTTGTAAACCTTTAACTTGTTTAATACTGACTTTATTTTTTTGTTCTTCAAGGGAGCCAAATCAGAAGAGTATTAAAAAAAAAAAAAAAAAAATCCAAAAAGAATTATGTATTCATAAAGATTTAATAATGGCAACCTTTCCTTGCAATTCTAATAAAAGAAAAAAAAGAAAAAAAAAAAAAAAAAAAATCAATATCTTGCCCATATGACCAAAACTTTAGTTATTTGCAAAAATATACCTATTATAAAATAAAATTTGCACACTATTACCTCTACACAAAATGCTGCGAAAAGTTTACAAAAACTTTCAAAGGGGCATAAATCTGCAAATATTTGGTGCACTGTAACCTCGAAATAATATGTGCTGCTCCACATCATAGTGTAACTATTTATGAAGTTTCAGCTTGATCAGATGTAAACTATAGAAGGATTTAGCCGGAAACAAAAAATTAATAGAAATTAATAGAAATTTTCAATGGGGTTTAACTCTGCTTATATTTGGTGGACTGTATCCTTGAAATAATATGCGCTACTCCACATCATGGTCTAACTACAAATAGAATTTCAGCTTGATAGGATGTAAACTGTAGGAGGATTTAGCGGGAAGCGAAAAGTTTCGGGGTTCTCGGGGACGCAGAATCCTGCGTCCCGGGACGCATAAATCATGGTCCGGACTCCTAAAAATTCCCAAAGCCGAGTCCGCCGGACGCATGTTTTTTTCCCGTGGGACTACTACTAATTATGATCGGATTATTTGACTGAAGTCTAAAGTCCGCCACGTGTTATTCGTACCGTCGGTAGCATCTTAAAAGAACAGTAGTAATCCGCCGCGTGCTTTCAACACCTGCGACAAGTACCGTTATTTGCTAAGTAAACGGTAGTTAAACAGGTGTTGGCAGTTCACACTTTAGCGATCGAGTAATTAAAGCATGCAACTGACACCGGTATGCGACCCTTTCCCTCACTGTGTATTTGTGTATTGCTTGCACCGACGACTGATTCATCGAAAACGTACACGCAGGTGTCATGCTTGAGGCTGGCGTTTGTTTGTTTGTTTGTTTTGTTATTAATAGATTTTTTTTTCCATTTCAAAATTTTCGGACGCTGAATTTTCGTCACTAACATCAAAAAAGCCCGCTTACTGTTTTCTGCTAAAAGCCGACAAGTGTACCTTATCCCTTGGCGAGATAACAGTCTGCGCATCTAAACAGTTATTCCTGCTTGTCACTAAAAACAAAAAAAAAAAGTTTCTAAGTCCCGTCGAATCTATCCCATAAGCCCTGTGAAGAGTCTGATAGGACTGCTCAGATGCACCCCGGACGACGCTGTACAATTCGGGACTGTTCTAGTATAAGTTACATTTTCATTGCTCACGTATGATGAAAGCGCGTGCTCGTTACGGTAGCCCGTGCTCGTAAGGGTAACGTCATTGGACAGCGTAGCGGGAAACCGTTTTGGGAGAAAAACGAACTATTTCCATGTTGCATTGTAGAGCATTTTCTTGTAAGAAATAAATATGAACCAGACACATATTTAAAAACAGAACTAAATTATCAAGACGTTTACGCCAAATCAAAACAGTAGATCGAAATTTCAGCTAGTGAAGAAGTCCCGGACATATTTTTCGTAGCGTGTATTGATCGCAGCACGGTGCAAATGTAAACATTGAAATGACGTTTTGCGGGAAGCTCAAAAGAGGTGTCCATGATCAAAATGTGCGGATAGATTGTATATATAAGTTTGCGATAGCATATAACGGAGCTTTCGTTGGTTTTGATTAAAATATTTTTCACTTAATATCCAGAACACTCGAGATCACTTAACAGACAGCGACGAACGGTGGGGTATTGAATTTAAGTGCGACGATCTTTACCATGCAAGTAAAATAGATTAGGATTGTCATGTCTCCCAGATCTGCAAAGATGTCTCTAGTTCCCCATGAGGGAGACATGACGTCATCTTAATTTCTGGGCCAACTCCATTGAATTAACAACATCAGGATGTGTGATAATGACTACTACTTGGTTACATGCATTGCTCGGAATAACACATAATGCAAAGCACCATAAAAAAGTATGTGAAAATAAGGAAACTGATTCTCCATCAGATATTTATAGAATGAAGCTACCGGGGACATGCTCACTATCAAAGGAGAGTGAAGTTACCGGGAACATGCTCACTATCAAAGGAGAATGGATTTACCGGGAACATGCTCACTATCAAAGGAGAATTAAGTTACCGGGAACATGCTCACTATCAAAGGAGAGTCATGAAAAAAAAAAAATGGGGACTCCTATTTTGGGGGAGTGGGACTCCTACTTTTTGGCTGGGACTCCTACTTTTTACAAAAAGGGAGTCCCGGACTCCTACTTTTAAAATCCTAGTGAGAACCCTGAGTTTACTGAAATTTTCAAAGGGGCATAACTCTGCTAATATTTGGTGGACTGTAACCGCGAAATAATATGCACTGCACCACATCATGGTCTAACTGTATATGAAGTTTCAGCTTGATTGGATGTAAACTGTAGGATGATTTTGCCAGAAACGAAAAATTAATAGAAATCTTCAAAGGTGAATAACTCTGCTAATATTTGGTAGACTGTAACCTTGAAATAATATGCACTGCTCCACATCATGGTCTAACTACAAATCAAGTTTCAGCTTGATCGGATGTAAACTGTAGGAGGAGTTAGCCGAAAACAAAAAGTCAACTGAAATTTTCAAAGGGGCATAACTCTGCTAATATTTGGTGGACTGTATCCTCGAAACAATAATTGCTGCTCCACATCATGGTCTAACTATATATGAAGTTTCAGCTTGATTGGATGTAAAATGTAGGAGGAGTTAACCGGAAATGAAAAGTGTACAGAAATTTTCTAAGGGGCATAACTCTGCAAACATTTGGTGGACTGTAACCCCGAAACAATATGCGCTGCTCCACATCATGGTCTAACTATATACCAAGTTTCAGCTTGATCGGATGTAAACTGTAGGAGGAGTTAGCCGGAAACGAAAAAGTTTACGGACGGACGGACGCCATACCCCGTAACATAGTACATCCTGTTTTTCAAACGGGCGTATAATATATGGTAAACACAGTACGCAATATCAGGACATACAGAATGCAATGAACAACTAACCCTTTCAGCCCTGCAGAACAAAATTAATACCTATGCAAACAGTGTAGATCCAGATGATATGGCTCATAATGAGACTTCTCATCAGGACCTACACTGCTTGCCATTGTGTTTTTTTTTTTATTTTAGACAGAAACCCTTTTTGCATCAGTGGACAAGTCCAAATTCAAGAAAGGAAGAGTCTACTTCAGAAACTCAGGGATGAAAGGGCTAATGAAGATTCTCCCTAACTAGATGCTTGCATGCAGGAAACTGTTGATTTTTGACTAAGTTTCATAGCTCCATACAAGGTGCTTTTTTTCCATCGAAAATATATTTCTTATTTCTCTAAGAAAACAGAGCTTTTGGCACTCATTAGAAGTGCCTCACTGAAGCACTTCTAATGAGTACCCACAACATATGTTTTCAAGGATAAATAAGAAAAATATTTTGTGGATTCTACATCTTATCTGGAGCTATGAATTTACCTTCCAATGTTCAGGCTTTTCACTAATAATGTTATCTCTGAGATCAAACTTTGTTAATTTTGAAAGGGCCAAGAGGGTGTCATCTTTCACAGTAGATATACCGTTGGACCTCATGTGAAGTGAAGTCAACTCACTCAGTTCTGGAACACAATCTGGTATCACAGAAAAATTGTTTCTATTCAAATTTAAGTACACAAGAGATTTTAAATGCGACAATTCATTTGGCAGACTTTGTAGTTTATTTTCTGCCAGACACAACCATGTTAATGATGTCATCTTTCCTAAAGCTGAAGGCAATTCCATCAAACTGTTCCCACGCAGGCTTAATGTTTTTAACAATGTTAACTGACCGATGTTATCTGGAATGCTGATGAACTGACACTCAACAAGCCATAGTTGAGTCAAGGAACTTAGCTTTCCTATGTCTTCTGTTAGCACATTTAAAGGATTATTGCAAACACTGAAGAATTTCAAACTTTTCAGTTTTTCTAACCCTGTAGGTAGCATAGTTAAGTTATTATTATCAAGTGTAAGTTCTTCAAGATGGAGAAGATCTGTAATTTCTGAAGGTGGCATCAGTAGTTTGTTGTCATTCAACATCAATTTTTTCACTTTTGTTAATTTATCAATGTTACTCGGTAGTATTGTCATGCTCCTGTTGCTAAGATTCAGTACTTCTTTTTCCCTGGCAACAGCATTGTTAACAATTTCCTCAATTTTTAACAAATCCATAGCACATCATTGTCTGGTTGCATGATATTCAATCTATCTTCTTGTTATAACAATTTTCCCTTTTAATTCACACCCTGAAAAAGACAAAACATTCCATAAATAATGCAACAGAGAAAGAACATTCATTATCCCTTAAAGCATCAGTAAAAACAATAACGTATGCATTCTAATTTCATCCCCACAATCAAAGTTTTGGAAAGTGTATACAGAAGTCATTATGCTGGTCGGTTCCTTGGTCAGTCCTAGTTTTGGGCACAAACTCCTATATGAGCCACATCAAGTGAAAAGTGCCTTCGAACATGCACAAAATGCAAAGATTCAGATCATCTTGTGCATGAGCAAAGTATCATCCAGGGCCCAGTTGTTCAAAGCATTGTTAGCTTTACAAGCTCGTTAAGGGGCATTTCATTAACTGTTTTAGCGGATTCAATACACAATATTCTGATATTTTTTTGCTGAAAAAATGTGAGTAGCTTTTGCACTGCAAAAGCTACTCACATTTTTTCAGCAAAAAATTTCAGCATATTTGCGTATAACTCCATGTAAATTTTAATGAATCATTAACTAACAATGTCGTTAGCTTTGAACAACTGGGCCCTGGCCTTTCTCTCCATTCATACATTCTGTAGTATCCAGTGATTCTGTTAGTGGACAGTGAAGGCCCTGATCAGACAGTGCAGATTTGCTGTCTGTATATGCTGAAAGACACATTTTCACATGGCGTGGCCCATATATAGTTTTAGTTAGATTTTCATGACAATTCATATAAAAGATCAGCATGATGAATAGCAGGTGCAGGACATAAAATTTTCTTTATTGTAGGGTTATCTGCTCTTGGAACAAGTCGTTCTGTCCAACATTGTGATGCAAACTACTTCTATAGTTTTTGTTAGATTTTCACGAACTTCTATAGAAATGATCAGCATACCAAGTGACAGTGTCTGACATATTTTTTTTTTTTTTTATCTGCCCTTTGCAATTGTGTTCATCTGTCCAACTTTGTAATGCAAAGTACTTCTATGGATTTTGTTAGGTTTTCATGAAACTTTACAGTAATGATCAGCATGAGTGGTAGTGCCCGACATTTTTTTTTCATTGCAGATTTATCTACCCTTGGCACTTACGTCAGACTGTCCAATTTTGTGATGCAAAGTAATTCTTAAGCTTTTTGTAAGATTTTCATTAAACATTACAGCAATAATCTTCATGACTGGTACCAGTAATAGTGTGTGACATTAAAAGATTTTTTTTTGTAGTAGGGTTATCTGTCCTAGGTATTTAAATCTGTCTGTGAACTAATTATACAGTTTTTGTCAGCTTTTTAAGGCTATCAGCTATTAGAGAAATATTAGCACATGATAAAAGATTACCTTGCTACAGTATATGATTAGCATACAACAACATATGGCTATCAGCAGAAAAATATTAGCACATGATAAAAGATTACCTTGCTGCAGTATATGAGTAGCATACAACATATGGCTGGCAACAGGGAAGTTTGAGCACATGATAAAAGATTACCTTGCTGCAGTACATGATTAGCATACAACAATGTATAACCTGCAGCAGGGAAATATTATCACACGACAAAAGATTATGTTGCTGAAGTCTATGATAAGCATGCAACAAGATATGGTTTGCAGCAGAGAAATATTAGCACATAATAAAAGATTACCTTGCTGCAGTTTATGATTAACACACAACAACATATTGCTTGCAGCAGGGAAATATAAACATGCGATAAAAAATTACCTTGCCGTAGTACATGATCAGCATACAACAACATATGGCTTGCAGCAGGGAAATATTAGCAAATGATAAAAGATTACCTTGCTGCAGAATATGATTAGCATACAACAGCATATGGCTTGCAACAGGGAAATATTAGCACACCAAAAAAAGAGTATTTTGCTGCAGTATACGATTAGCATATAACAAAGTATGGTTTGCAGCAGAGTTATAGTGTCACATGAGAAAATATTACCTTGCTGCAGTACATGATTAGCATACAACAATGCATGGCTTGCATCAGGGAAATAAAAAAGATTATTCTGTTACAGTATGTGGTTATCATGCAACAACTTATGGTTTGCAGTAGGGAAATATTAGCAAACAATAAAAGACTACCTTGCTGCAGTACATGATTAGCATACAACAACATAAGGCTATCAGAAGGGAAATATTAGCACACAGTAAAATTTTATCTTCCTGCAATACATGCTTAGCATACAACAATGTATAGCTATCAGCAGGGAAATATTAGCACACAATAAAAGACCATCTTGGTGCAGTACATGATTAGCATACAACAACACATGGCTTATAGCAGAGAAATATTAGTATGTTAAACAATTACCTGCTGCAGTATATGATAAGCATACAACAATATATGGCTTGAAGCTGGGACCTATTAGCACATGATAAAAGATTACCTTGCAGCAGCACACGATTAGCATACAACAAATGGCTATCAGTAGGGAAATATTAGCACATGATAAAAGATTATCTTGCTGCAATTTAGGACCAGCATACAAAAATGTTCTCGAACAGTAGTTATCAAGATACAAACTTTCAGTATATATGATATTTACATGATAGTAGTTCTCAGCAAACTTTTAGAAGTATAAGTTTAACAGTTGATATTTTTTATTTGTACCATATTTTTGAATAATTTAAAGAATGCTTGTTCAGATTTTTGATTAAGCCAATTGAACTGTAGTTATTGTGTTATTTTTAACAAGATTTTAGTTTGGTATTTTATTTTTGTTCATTTGTTTGTTTATTAATAAAAGTTTCATTTACCGGTACATTGTTCATTTTCTATTTATTTCCCATCTAGCATCAACTGCCAAGGAAAGAATGATTCTTGATTAGATAATATGGACTAAATCACTTTCTAAAATTCTTGAATGGCAACATTGGCCTCAAATCCCACAAGTAGAGACAGGATTGAAGATCAGACACCATTTTACTAAACTGATGGGTAGACCTGGGGCTTGACAGCTAAAAGTGCTCCAAGCAAAAAAATCTTTACAATCGAAAAAAGGGTTGAAAAAATCGTAAGCTTTTTGGAAAGCTTTAACGTGTTTAAAAGAAAATGTTGTATTGCTTTGATAACTGGTCAAACATGACCAAGTCAGAAGTGACATGCAATGATCTTAACACTTAGCACTCTGGGCAAAAATTTCAGCAGAAATTTTGAAATATTTTTCTTATTTTTCCAGAAAAAAGACTGACATTTCATGCAAATCATCTCCTCTCAATTTGCATGAAATGTCAAAGCCTATTTTCTGTGAAAAGTAAGAAAATATTATCAATTTATGGTTTGCTGAATATGCACCCAGAATGGTAAAAGTTAATGTTTTGTTGATTACTGTATTTGTTTTCATAATGAAGAAAAATAATGGGACTGTTTGAGATAAAACAGTAAGAGTTTCACCTGAGAGTTTCACTAACAAGATGAAAATAAATGTCAGAAATGTTTTGCCTTTGCCTTTTATCTGTCAAAGATTTGGCAACATACAAAAACCAGAAATAACCTGATATCATTTACTGGGACAAAAAAATATTCACATACTGCTTCCAAATTTTCTAAATGTAATTTTTGTAATAATGTCTTAAATGTCATGTGAAGATGAAACATCTCTGATTATTTATAGTATAAATGATTCTATAGGCAGTGAAAATTTTAACGCTTACCAGTCGTATCATGGGAAAAGAGTCATTATAACACATGTGAACAGGATTAACCGACTGTTAATGATATAAATCATACAGCAGAGTCTGAGAGAACAAAGGCACAGACCAACCTGTGCATATATAGGCACAAATTTTATTTCCATCTTCTTTCTTTGGATCCCACACTGTATTTAACCTTTGTCCTGCTGAGCCCGGATATACCCTGCCTTTGCAAACAGTGTAGATCCAGATCAGTTGGCTTCTGTCTGCTCTGGATCTGCACTGTTTGCCATAAAGTATGTGAATTTATAGCATCAATCTGGATCTATCAATCTGATTGGCTGAAAATTAGAAGTGGGCTTGGCATCTTAATTTATTCATCAGGACAAGGGTTAACTTAAACAGTGGGACAGATATGCCTGCACAAACAGCAAAGACCCAGATCAAATCTGACCTAAAACAAACACTATGGTAATAAAAGTAAGTCTGCACTGTATGTCACATCATCAGATGATCAAATGGACTTTCAAATTTTATGATAAGTACAGTAAATGTCCTAAAATTTTGTACATCAATGTTTCTGATAAAATGGCATATGCAAATAATTAACCCTTGTCCTGCTGAATAAATTAAGATGCTACACCCATTTCTAATTTCCAGCCAATCAGATTACTTGATTCAGATTGTTGCTATAAATTCACATACTTAATGGCAAAGTTTTGTGGGGTCACTACCCCCTTTCGTGGTGTCAGAGTGTACACAAGATAAGCTATGGGTATGCCAGGTTCAGAAACTGCACTTGAGGAGCTAATGTGTTGCATTTTAGGCAATTTGTTGCAAGATGGAATAGTCACTAAGCTTGCTGATGGTTTATACTGTGGAGGCGGCACCCCTAGAAGAACTCCTTTGTAACTGGACAAAAGTACTTCAGGCACTTCAGAAGGCCAACTTGCCTTTGTCAGCTTCTAAAACTGTCATCTCCCCCGCAATACAATGATACTAGGTTGGGTCTGGAATCAGGGTACACTATTTGCCAGTCCTCACTGCATTGCTGTTCTATCCAGTTGTCCTCCTCCTGACACAGTTGGGGGACTGCGTTTGTTTATAGGAGCATATAAGGTACTACTAAGTCGCATCTTGCCCAAATGTTCACAGCTGATATCGGATCTAGATAATACAGTTGCAGGAAAGCAATCACAAGATCCTATATATTTTGGACAGACGAGTTAACAACGTGCTTCAGAAATGCCCCAAAGTCAAAGTTAAAGCTATAACTCGCCCTTGTGCCGATGATCAATTATGGATTGTTACAGATGGTTAGGTTACAAAACGTGACATTAGAGCCATATTGTACATTTCTCGGAAAAATATGCTATCACTAGCTGGGTTCTTTAGCACTATGTAAAGAAAACATCAAGTCACATGGTTACCATGCAAAGTTGAGGCATTGCCGCCACGGTGAAATATTTTAGTCCCTATATCTTTCAGTCAAAGCTTAATACGTGTGTACTGACTGATAGTAAGCCATGTGTCCAAGCTGTAGATAAGTTGGCTAGGGGTGAATTCTTGGCAAGTCCTCTTGTCACATCCTTTTTGTCAACTGTTAGTACACATAGATATCTGGGCCCGGTTGTTCAAAGCGTCGTTAGCTTAACGAGCTTGTTAAGGGTCATTTCGTTAACTGTTTTAGCGGATTCAATACACAATATTCTGATATTTTTTGCTGAAAAAATGTGTGTAGCTTTTGCACTGCAAAAGCTACTCACATTTTTTCAGCAAAAAATTTCAGCATATTTGCGTATCACTCGATGTAAATTTTAACGAATCGTTAACTAACGACATCGTTAGCTTTGAACAACTGGGCCCAGGTTAGTGTACGCCATTTAAATGGATCAGCTAATATTCCCTCCGTAATGCACCAGAGTGCAACGAACCACGATGTAAAGTTTGTAGCTTTATTATACAGACTGAAGATGTTGTTGTTCGCCCTGTCAGTGTACAGGAGGTAGTCAACAACATGAGAAAGTTATCATTTACCACTCCATCATCCTGGTTGGTCATCAAGTCAGAATGTCCTGATTTCTGCCGTCACATGCATACTTGAAACAGGGCACCCGTCCCTCTAAGAAAGTTACCAATGTGAAAGATGTAAAGCGGCATCTGTTGCCAGGGATGGACTCTTAGTTGTTCCCCTTAATGACCCTCTAGGTCATGAGATTTAATCATAGTTACCCGCTCTGTCTTACATGGTCTAGTTACTGCCCTTCATCTCAAACTTGACCACCCTTCCAAACATCAGCTTCACCTGGTAATGAAGAGGCAATTTTTGTGCTCTTGATATGATCAAAGTAGTTGATCAGGTCATTGTCTCCTGCCATATTTGCTCCTCATTACAGAGTTTTCTGCATCATTGATGAAGACGCAATCCTCTGATGATCCTCCTGAGGCAATAGGTATGTCGTTTGTGGCTGATGTTCTGAAACAAAATAGGCAACTCATACTAGTTCTCAGAGAGATAGTTTCCTCCTAGACTGCCACTTGTCTCATAAACGATGAGAAACATAACATGTGCTTAGAACTTCATCTGTTAGATGGTCCTAATGCTGTCATCTGTGTCGGGTATGCAGAATCCTGTGTCCCGGGATGCATAAATCAGGTCCAGACTCCTAAAAATTTGCAAAGCTGAGTCCTTCCGGCGCATGTTGTTTTATTTTTCCCAGGGGACTACTACTAATTATGATCGGATTATTTGATTGAAGTCAACATACATGTGATATTTTCTTGGTCTCAAATAGGGAGATTTTGATTTCAGATAGGGAGATTGGGATCTCGAACAGGAAGATATTTCTGTGGTTAAGTGATCTAACTTTTTGATGAAAATTCATTTATGAAGCACTTTAAAAGCACTTATAATCTGAGTGAGTTGGTGTCAGAACTTACAGTCGACTCTCGTTATCTCGAATTCCAAGGGTCTCTTTTAAACACTTCGAGATATCCGTACCTCGACATATCAGAGTTGCGGAATTGAGGAAAACAGTTGATCGAACAACCACAAATGAATATGTAATTTGCCTCCTGAAGTGACAGAGATATATTGAAAATATTGTGGAAAAGAGGAGAAATTGCTCCTTATTTCTCCTCTTTTCCACAATATTTTGTTATCCGTTAGATTTCTACGTGAAAACAGGGACCAAATTTTCACTTCGAGATAAGCGGTTATTCGAGATAAGCGAGGTCGAGATAACGAGAGTCAACTGTAATTCTGAATTACATCTGTTCATCTACAGTTGTTCAAGATCCAAAATTAAGACTTCTTTTAACGTGAGTACTGAGTAAGCCTTTCAAATCAAAACAGACTAAAACTCATGAGAAATAACCTCCACTGGACCATAAGCAGCTTTTTTTAACTTAACGAACTGAAAGGTGTTCTGGTTGCTACAAATTTCAGTCTCAGTAGTTGTCTCCCTTGTATCATACTAAATGTCAGCAATCTTATGACTTGGATAACGGATAAATTAAACTGGGACAAAGATTTTTTTCTTTTTAATTGTGATTTGAAAGACTTTGGTGATTATAACAAACACGAAAACTTTGATATACCCAACAACTTTAAGTTACTACACTAAACACTTTTAAAGTTCTTGTCTCTGTTAAGATGTTGTTTTTCTTTACTGATGACATGTCTACTGACATTCATTCACCAGGCGTTAACAGCACATGTACTTCATTAACCCCAAAGCAAGTCCTTTGCAAACAGTGCAGGTCCAGATCAGTCACTGCTGAATACTGTGTCTGATCAGGGCCTTCACTGTTTGCAGAAAGTCAACCATTTCACTATCAAAAAATACACTGGAGCACCGTTACTGGTTATCAGGAGCCAGGAATGCCGACCGTGTAATGTGTTACATATCGCATGTATTACATATTGCATGTACATGTATATGCATATATTCTATGTTTGTTTTCAATTAGATTATTGTTGAAACATTGTTGTTATTTCACCTCCATAATGAATTGATCGCAGGGTTTTCCTAAATAACTATTTGAAGACAACTGGTTTCCATCTTATGTGTAAGCGCTATGATGGCAGAAAACTGGAGAGACGGAATGAAACGACTTATACTAGACTTAATCAAGTCAGAAAAATAAAATAAAAAAGATGTCTTTTTTTCAGTGTTTCAAGGTCTGACCAGACTGCGTAAATTTTAAGCACTGACCATTCTTTGTCAAGCGCAAGTGATGCATTACTAATTTCTACCTTGAAATCTTCATTGAATTATTCTCGCATGTTACAGCCTTAAAAAAAAAACTAACAGTAAATGAGTTAGACCCAGATCAGACACCACTGTGTGTGAAGGCTGATCAGGATCTACACAGTTTGGATATTATTTCATCTTCTGGGACCATTGTTTTACAAAAAAAAAAAAGAAAAAAAAAAAAAAAGGAAAACATTCAAGCAATTGCACTCTTTAATCACTCTCTGTTGGTATTTAAAGCAACCTTTGACCATTTGGACATGCTGACTGCACCTGGATCAAGAAAGTTGCCAGGACATTCTTTTATAAAATTCATTGAAAACGTCTACGGTTATGTAAGTAATGGGAATGATGGCTGTCAACACCCATTTATAGCTGTGTATATAGAATTCTGTTTTTTATGGGCTTTTACTGAACTTTTACGTCCCGACGGGCGGTGCTCTTGAAAGGATAGGAGGAAAATACAGAAGAAAAGAAAAGAAAGACAAACCCTGGTGTTTTGCAGTCACCGTATATTCATACATGTCACACAAAAGGATAAATTATCAGACTACCATCACTCATGATTTGTGTTAATCGACTGTTTTTATGCCCCTGCCATTTTCAATGGGGGTGAGGGGGGAGCATATAGCATCACCGCTGTCCATACGTACATTCGTATGAAAAATGATTTCCATTCAATATCTTTTGAAAAGATTAGTGTATTGGATACATATTTTATACACAGGTATATATAACCATAAAATGTAGGTCAAGTTTGATTTAGGGTAAAATCCACCAATTATTTTTGGAGTCATGGTCCTTTTTCAACAAAAAAGTGTGTAAAAATAAGGAAACTGATTCTCCATCATGCGTTTATAGATATGACATACCTGAGGTATGCTCACTATTAGAGTCGTGAATTAAAAAAAAAAGGGACTCCTATTTTTTGGGACTGGGACTCCTATTTTTGGCTGGGACTCCTACTTTTTATAAAAGAGGAGTCCAAGAGGAGCCCCGGTTCCTACTTTTAAAATCCTAGGAGTACCCTTTTTATATACACTTTCAACAGTGTGGAATTAGATATTGTTTCGGAGCAGAAGGATTTAGAAGTGTTAATATCTAATGATTTGTTAGCAAGAAAACACATTCTAGAAACTAAGAAAGCCAATCAAAGAGTTGTTTTAATAAAATGTTGTTTCACAAACATTACTCAACATAAAATATCAACATTATTCAAAACAAGTGAGGCCACTACTGAAGTACGCCTCTGTAGTTTGGCAACCCCATCTTAAAAAGGATATAGAGATGTTACAGAAGGTGCAGAATTGCTGCTTAGCCCTTGTTTCCCAACCTGCCAGAACCGGAAAGTCTAGAAGAAAGAAGAAAACGTGTTGATCGTATTAAAACCTACAAAATCTTAAATAATGAATATCAATGTGATCCAGATACTTTCTTTCATAGACCTCTAAGAGACTTAAGTGATCATCAGTACAAGCTATACAAGATTACTGTCAGTTGTGTGGAATTATCAAATTTTATTTCTTGTCCACGGACAAGTAAATGGTCAAAATCCACTTGTCCAACCAAGATTTACTTGCCTAAAATTGTCATTTTTTCTTATTTCTCAAAGAAAACATATGTTGTGGGTACTCATTAGAAACGCCTCAGTGAGATAGGAAATGCGATTCTGTTGATATCGTTACAGCCATGTAGGCTAATTCTGTGCATCGGCTAATCCTACCCATACAAACAGTTTTGAACAAACATCAAAACCATTTTATTTTGATACATCATTTTGATATGCTGATGGAATGGAAATATAAAAATCATTTTCTCAAATGGCAAATTCAAAATATTTGTAAAATGAATACGAAAACACGTTTATGTGAAAAATAACACAGGACTGTGTGAAAATCGCAATTTTCAACAAGACTGTCACATGAAAATATGAACTTTATTATTCACATCTCATCAACTGCCCTGGCCTACTCAAATGTGTATTTGAAGAACCAGATCATAGTAGCATTATAAAATAAGGAAAGGATTTACTCCAGGTGCACAGAATTAGCAGAAAATTTTAATGTCTCAAATACACAACGGTAGCGACATTTGATGGCCTACACTGACAAAAAATTAATATTAGAGATGACAAAAAGACGTCCAATTGGATCTGCATTGGCAAGGCTCTGAAGTGTCGATAAAATGCATTTTATTTATTTGTCTATATTGAAATTATGACCTGCAAGCAGCTTAAGCATGTTAAGTGCGCAGGACTGGCCGACAGCACTGTAATACTGCAACACCCCTCGCGATGATTACGTGCAGGCGAATTAATGTCGACGAATACTGCGGGCATTTTTGTCAGGGTATCATATTTATATCAAAATATAACAATTCTAAGATCAAATGCATTCAGGTAGATTACTTATTTACTGGAAAAATTGCCGTTGCGAGAGTAAACATTTTTCACCAACTGCAAAGCGTTTGTCGAACTTGGATCTATTTACATATATGGGAAAGGCTATTGACACGGTGGCCGGGTGAATATTTATGCAGACAGCTGCCGGGTGCATAATATTAAGGTGTGGGCGGCAACTGGGTGAATAACCATCGGGCTGCCGGCTATATCATGCGTTGGGCAACCATCAGCCGGGTGAGTTAGTAGCTATTCACCCGGCAGTCCATTAGGACAGTGATCACCCGACTGTTGGTTGAATAAGAAGCTACTCACGCGAAAGTCGGGTACTGTTACAAGTATAATTGACATTAAGGTACCAATGTTTCCACTAAAGGGTACTTTAGTGATACTAAGAGACAATCATATGATACTGTAATGCCAACAGGGGTACATTTGGACCATCATAATGTACTCTAGTGACACTAGGGTACAAATGGGACCATCATGAGTTACTAGAGTAACACTAGGCTATCAGTGGGGCCACCATGAGATAATGTAGCGACATTAGACTACCAGTGGTGCCACCATTAAGTAATGACACTAGGGTTCCAGTGCTACCACCATGTGGTATTATAGTGACTAAAGTACCAGAGAGACCACCATGTGGTACTGTAGGGACACAAAGTTACAAATGAGACCACCTTAAGATATTGTAGTTCCACTAGGGTATGAATGGGACACCATAAGTCACTCTCTCCAAGAGGCACTATAGTTCCACTGTGGTACCAGTGGGATCATTATGAAATACTGTGGTGCAAACATGAGATACTGCAATGACACTAGACAGATTACTGTGAGGTTGTGTAGTGCAACAAGAACCTTCTCACGCGACAGTCGGATATTGTTACAAGTATAATTGAAATTATGGTATCAGTGGTGCCACCATAGGGTATTTTAGTGATACTAGGGGACCATCAATTCACGAGGTATTCAGAGCTTTAGATAAGAGGGAGTAAAGGCTTTCAGCATTCATTTTTTTTTTTTTTTTTTTTTTTTTTTTTTTTGAAAATCAGCAGTGAAATTGAAGCTGAAGGGGTAAAAATATACTCAATGAAATTTTGGATTTCAGCACTGAAATCAAATTTAGGGGGTAAACATTAAAGTGAGCTTTACACCTTTACAAAACTATTTTTCATACATTAGTTCTTTTATGAACAGTATCAGTATATTAGATCAGAAAGGGTTCATCCCTCAAAGTGCCAATGACAAATGCAGCAGACAGCTCCCTGTCTTTTCTTGTCAGAAAAAAATAAGGCTTGGCATTTCATGTTAATTGTCTGCTAGCAGACAATTCACATGAAATGCCAAGCCTTATTTTCACTGAAACACACACACACACACACACACACACACACACACACACACACACACACACACACACACACACACACACACACACACACACAAGAATTTTGTATGCTGCAGTTTTACTTGGTGCTTTATGAGTTAAGCATTGCTAATGAGCATTTCAGCATTAAGCATTAAACATGGGGTAAAATACTCATTGTACGAAAACCTTATCTAGGGCACTGGTATTGTAGTGCCACTGCGATACCGATGGGACCATTATGAGATACTTTAGTTACATTAAGGTATCATTTGGACCACCATGAAGTAAGTGTCACTAGGGTACCAGCGGAACATCTTGAGGTACTATACTGCCACTATGTACCAGTGGGACAACTTGATGTAGTGACACTAGGGTACCAGTGGGACTACTATGAGGTACTTCAGTGAATCTGAAGCACCAGTGGGACCACCATGTGGTACTGTAGGGACGTCACTAGGATACCGATGGGACAACCATTAGGTACTGTAGTGACTTTATGGTACCAGTAGGACTACTATGTGGTACTATATTGAAACTAGGGTACCTGTAGCCCCACCATGAGGTACTGTAGTGGCATTAGGGTGCCAATCGGCTCCCCACGCTGTATTCTTGTAACACTATGGTATCAGTGCAGCTACCGTCAAGTACTGTAATGATGCTAGGGTAGAGATACTAGGATGCCACTACTGTCACTATAATGAACTGTAGTACCACTATGGTACACTAGAGTATACTAATAGTTCTGCCATGATAAGGTATTGTAGTGTCATTAGAGTAGCAGCTGGACCACTATGATGTACTGTAATGATACTGGGATACCAGTGCTGCCACCCTAAGTTACCGTAGTGCAACCCCGGAGTGTAACTAGGGCACCAGTGGGACCAGCATGAGGTATTATAGTGACAATAGAATACCAGTGGAGCATCTATGAGGTACTGTGGTGACAGTGTAGTGTTACTAAGGTAACACTTAGTTTAGTGTCACTAAGTTACCAGTGACGCCACATGGAGGTATGGTAGTACCACTACGGTACCAATGGAACCGCCCCTAGTGACACTAGGATACCAGTGGTGCCATCATAAGATACTGTAGTGACTAGGGCACCAGTGGGATCCATATGAGGTACTGTAGTGACATTAGGCAAGAATTTTGTAGCATATCTCAGGGGCCGTTTACAGGCCCCTTTCCCAATGGCAAATACCCACATTTTTATCCAGTTTGGACAAAAATTTCCCAATTAGAAAATCCATCTTCACTGTTATCATTAAATTACCAGTTTTGCTCACATGTTTATTCTTTTAGAATAATAATAATAATAAAAAAAAAAACAAAAAAAAACTAATTATAAGGATCGAGTTTACATGATTTCAGGTTGTTGACACTATGTTAAGAAAACTATACAAGAAATCTTCTGAATATCAACAAATTCCCAAACCAATGGGGCCTTTTGGCCCCTTTCAAAAATTGCTAAAAATGTCCCTTCTAAGGTGTCTTTTCCACTGCCGGGCGAATTGGGGTTTACTCTCCCGGCAGCCGGGTAAAATAACTTTTATTGATACGGCAGCCGGGGGAATAGTCAAAATATATGCACGGGAGCCGTGCCTATTTTGTGTGAAAGCGAAAGTAGGATATGTCTGACCTTCTGGCTTCTCATTCTAATTGTCTAATCAGATATAGCATTGTGTACCATCTTTATTGATTCTTACTTGGTATCTTACTTGGTATTCATTGACTATTGAGCCTCTTGGCTCGTCTTCCCCCTCCAAAACAAGTCTCAACTTATAGGTCAGGACTTCCGGTGTTCTTTATCATTCGGAGAGATGTTTATGTTTTGGTGTTTTTGTTTTAAATGAAAATATTTTATTCTGATTGACCAAATCTTATCAGAAACCATTTGTCTTATCTGTTTCTTTGATGGGTTCGTAGAAATACCAGAACATTGATAATTACCGGAACACACTTTAATTTTTTATTCAATATTATTAAAGTTCGTTTTTATAACATGGCATGTTCTCATAATTCCGTTTACCCCCATAGCTCCGTTCACCTTCTGCTTAGAATAATACGTAAACAAATCTTTCTTAAATTTATGCCATATTAAAATTAACAAGAAATAACTAACATTATTGCTGATTTTGAAGAAAATCAGTTATCGCTTACAATTTTATGCATAAAAATCAAAATCACAAAATGCTAAATATTTAGGGGGTGCCCCCAAAAAATAACTAACCAGTGACAAGCATGTGAATGAATACAAATAGTATCAACAATTTTAGAACAGTTTCTAAATTAAATGTTCATTATATAAAATATGCGTAGAATGAATCTGGTTGCCTGTGATAAACAAAGAAATTTGAGTGAACGGAGCATGAGATCATGCCCTAAACACCCCCTTCATATTCTGAAGAATGTGGAATTTAAATTTGTGATATTTGTTTCCTTACATCTTGGGATTCTTATAGGTATTTAGTCAAATGTATAAAATATATGCACATAAAACCATTCTTGCGATAAAAAATGATAGCAGGATTGCTCAACCTTAGGTGAACAGAATTATGGGTTTCCAGGCTAATTGCTGTTTGTTTGTGTGTAGGATGTTGTTAATAATAAATTTGATCTTCGCATACAATAAATTAACCTCATTCAAGTGTTTTATAAAAATGTGTTCCGGCCCCTTTATGATAATGTCTTAATAATGTCTAATGTCAACGGTCCATATAAATACTGAAAAGCACCAAAATACTGGAAAGCAACCAAAATACCAGAAAGCACATGGAAATACCTGAAAGCACATATATATGGTAGAAAACAATATATTATTTTTCTAAGTACAATATATTACATGAATATCATAAAATCTAAAATGATTTTGATTGCTCTCATGACTTATTGAAACAGGAATGGTGCCAGTTCGCGCTCGTCATCATGCCTACCTGAATGAGGGTCTCAATGGGTACCTGTGAAATCAGTATTCGGTCCCAATTGTCTGATTTGTAGCACTTTAATTGATTGGTATCAATTAGAGACAAGAAAATAGCTCACGCAATTTGTTGGCCTGGTTGTACCCACTCAGCAGACACACAATGCTGAACTAACGTCTAGTTGGCATTATTAGTTGTGTGCCCACTGGGCAAGTTCATATAAAAGTTTTACATTGTACTCGTATATTCAATTTACATTTTTTTATATATGAAATGTAATCTTTTACCATCACCAAATTAATCGAAATATAATTGATTTTATGATTGTTGCTCATCTTTTATTTATATATTTTTTAAAAAGATTTGACATATATGTATACGTTGCCAAGTATATATTATTGTTTATATTATTGTTCAGTGAAGTGTCACATGTAAATGCTGGGTTATATTTTAAATCTGTACCTTAAAGAATGCAAAGTTAAAACTGTGTTTCACCATAGCGCAAATGACTATGAAATGAGGAGTGTACCGTTTCTTAATGTTGAGAGGCCCTTTTGGTAGGGGCGATGAATTTCACAATCATTTACACTATGGTGAAAATTATGCATACTTGAGAGAAACCCATTGTTTGTATTCAAGGTTTGTACTGTTACCCAGAAGACACATAACGTTGAAAAAGGTTGGATCAATGTTGATTGAACATCTTTTTCAATGTTGTCTGTCCACTGGGTCAGTATTTAGGTTTTGTGGACCTATTAACAGTAATTCAGTTATAGTAAATGATCAATGCATGGTCGTATGTAATTATATTAAGTAGAATGCAACCATTAAAATCTTAAAGCTCTTCGTGATTTCTTATAATCCATTGGCTACCATTAGCAGGTATCCCATCAGGCACATATTGAAAAAACGTTGAATCAACATGGATTCAACGTTGGTTCCACGTTGAGTGCTCATTAGGATTTTTGTATCTTGTATATGTATATGTCTGTTTTTAGCTCACCTGAGCCACAGGCTCAAGGTGAGCTATTGTGATCACTCGCCGTCCGTCGTCGTCCGTCTGTCTGTCCGTCCGTTCACAATCTTTAAACAACATCTCCTCCTAAACCACTGATTGGATTTTGACCAAATTTCACAGGAATGATCCTTGGTTGATCCTCTTTCAAAGTTGTTCAAATGGTTCCGGTCCATTGCATATCTAGGTCACAGGAGCTAAAAATAGATTTTTTAACTAAAAACTCAAAAAATCTTCTCGTCAGAAACCACTGGACCGATTTCAATAAAATTTTGCAGAAATGTTCCTTTGGTGATCCTCTACCAAGATTGTTCAAGCCAT
The DNA here is from genome assembly GCA_964016985.1 of Anodontia alba. Taxonomy (NCBI): domain Eukaryota; kingdom Metazoa; phylum Mollusca; class Bivalvia; order Lucinida; family Lucinidae; genus Anodontia; species Anodontia alba. The sequence goes on from OZ024821.1 coordinate 85,471,845, forward strand.
TTGGATTCGTCAAAAAACATGGCCGCCAGGGGGCGGGGCTTATTTTCCCTATATATCTATATAGAAAACTTTAAAAATCTTCTTGTCAGAAACCACTGGACCAATTTCAATATAATTTTGCAGAAATGTTCCTTTGGTGATCCTCTACCAAGATTATGCAAGCCTTTTGGATTCGTCAAAAAACATGGCCGCCAGGGGGCAGGGCTTATTTTCCTTATATTTCTGTATAGAAAACTTTAAAAATCTTCTTGTCAGAAACCACTAGACCCATTTCAATATAATTTTGCATATATGTTTCTTTGGTGATCCTCTACGAAGATTGTTCGAGACATTTGGATTCGTCAAAAAACATGGCCGCCAGGGGACGGGGCTTATTTTCCCTATATATCTATATAGAAAACTTTAAAAATCTTCTTGTCAGAAACCACCGGACCAGTTTCAATATAATTTTGCAGAAATGTTCCTTTGGTGATCCTCTACCAAGATTGTTCAAGCCTTTTGGATTCGTCAAAAAACATGGCCGCCAGGGGGCGGGGCTTATTTTCCCTATATATCTGTATAGAAAACTTCAAAAATCTTCTTGTCAGAAACCACTAGACCGATTTCAATATAATTTTGCAGAAATGTTTCTTTGGTGATCCTCTACCAAGATTGTTCAAGACATTTGGATTGGTCAAAAAACATGTCCGCCAGGGGGCGGGGCTTATTTTCCCTATATATCTGTATAGAAAACTTTAAAAATCTTCTTGTCAGAAACCACTGGACCGATTTCAATATAATTTTGCAGAAATGTTCCTTTGGTGATCCTCTACCAAGATTGTTCAAGCCATTTGGATTCGTCAAAAAACATGGCCGCCAGGGGGCGGGGCTTATTTTCCCTATATATCTATATAGAACTCTTTAAAAATCTTCTTGTCAGATACCACTAGACCGATTTCAATATAATTTTGCAGAAGTGTTCCTTTGGTGATCCTCTACCAAGATTGTTCAAGACATTTGGATTCGTCAAAAAACATGGCCGCCAGGGGGCGGGGCTTATTTTCCCTTTACATCTATATAGAAAACTTTAAAAGATCTTCTTGTCAGAAACCACTGGACCGATTTCAATATAATTTTGCAGAAATGTTCCTTTGGTTATCCTCTACCAAGATTGTTCAAGCCATTTGGATTCGTCAAAAAACATGGCCGCCACGGGGCGGGGCTTATTTTCCTTATATAATCTATATAGAAAACTTTAAAAATCTTCTTGTCAGAAACCACTAGACCGATTTCAATATAATTTTGCAGAAGTGTTCCTTTGGTAATCCTCTACCAAGATTGTTCAAGCCATTTGGATTCCTCAAAAAACATGGCCGCCAGGGGGCGGGGCTTATTTTCCCTTTACATCTTTATAGAAAACTTTAAAAAATCTTCTTTTCAGTAATCACTGGCCCGATTTCTATATAATTTTGCAGAAGTGTTCCTTTGGTGATCCTCTACCAAGATTGTTCAAGCCATTTAGATTCGTCAAAAAACATGGCCGCTAGGGGGCGGGGCTTATTTTCCCTATATATCTATATCTTGTCAGAAACCACTGGACTGATTTCGGTATAACATTGCAGGAATGTTTCTTTTGTAACCCTCTACCAAGATTGTTCAAGTCGTCATGATTTGTCAAAAAAACGTGGCTGCCAGGGTGCAGGGCTTAATTTTCCTAGATATCTATATAGAAAACTTTAAAATAAAAATCTTCGTCAGAAACCACTGGACTGATTTCATTATAACTTGGCAGAAATGTTTCCTTGTTGACCCTCTACCAAGATTGTTCAAGCCGTTATGATTTGTCAAAAAACATGGCCGCTAGGGGGCGGGGCATATTTTCCCTATATATCTATATAGAAAGCTTTAAAAATCTTCTCTTAAGAAACTGTTGGATCAAGTTCAATGTAACTTGGCAGGAATGTTGCTTTGGTGACCTTCTACCAAGATTGTTCACGCCCTCATGATACATCAAAAAACATGGCTGCCAGGGGGCGGGGCTTATTTTTCGTATATATCTGTATAGAAAACTTTAAAATTCTTCATGTCAGAAACCACCTATCTGATTTCACTATTTCTTGGCAGGAATGTTGCTTTGGTGACCCTCTACCAAGATTGTTCAAGCAATCATGATTCATCAAAAAACATGGCTGCAAGGGGTGGGGATTATTTTCCCTATATATCTAAATAGAAAACTTTAAAAATCTTCTTGTCAGAAACCACTGGACCGATTTCAATATAACTTGGCAGGAATGTTCCTATGGTGACTCTCTACCAAGTTTGTTCAAGCAGTCATGATTCGTCAAAAAACATGGCCCTTAGGGGGTGGGACCGATTTCAGTATAACTTGGCAGAAATGTTTCCTTGGTGACCCTTTACCAAGATTGTTCAAGCCGTCATGATTTGTCAGAAAACGTGGCTGCTAGGGGGCAGGGCTTATTTTCCCTGTATATCTATATACAAACATGTAGAAAACTTGAAAAAAATCTTCTTGTCAGAAACCACTGGACCGATTTCAATATAACTTGGCAGACATGTTTCCTTGGTGACCCTGTACCAAGATTGTTCAAGTAAGTGTGATTTGTCAAAAAACATGGCAGCTAGCGAGTGGGGCTTATTTTCCCTATATATATCTATATAGAAAACTTTAATAATCTTCTTGTCAGAAACCACTGGACCGATTTCAATATAACCTAGCAGGAATGTTTCTTTGGTGACCCTCTACCAAGGTTGTTCAGGCTGTCATGATTCGTCAAAAAACATGGCCGCTACGGGGCTGGGCTTATTTTCCCTATATATCTATATAAAAAACTTTAAATAATTTTCTTGTAAGAAACCGTTGCACCGAGTTCAATGTAACTTGACAGGAATGTTGCTTTGGTGACCTTCTACCAAGATTGTTCAAACCTTCATGATACGTCAAAAAACATGGCCCCCAGTGGGGGTGGGGCTTATTTTCTGTATATATCTGTATAGAAAACTTTGAAATTCTTCTTGTCAAATACCCCCAGACCGATTTCAATGTTGCTTTGGTGACCCTCTACCAAGAATGTTCAAGCAATCCTGATTTGTCAAAAAACATAGCTGTTGGGAGGTGGGGCTTATTTTCCCTATATATCTAGATAGACAACTTTGAAAATCTTCTTGTCAGAAACCACTGAACCGATTTCAATTTAACTTGGCAAGAATGTTCCTTTGGTGACCCTCTATTAAGTTTTTTCAAGCTGTCATGATTAGTCAAAAAAAAAAACACAAAAAAAACCCGGCTATTATGGGGTAGGGCTTTATAGCTATATAAAACACTTTAAAAATCTTTTTGTCAGAAACCACTGGACCAATTTCAATATAACTTGGCAGAAATGTTCCTTTGGTGACCCTCTTTCAAGATTGAGTTGTCATGATGCGTTAAAAAGAAAAAAAAACATGGCTGCTGTTGGGGGTTGGTTGGGGAGTGGGGGAGGGTGGTGCAGGGCTATAAAATTTAGAGCAGTGGCTGAAACTTCAACAGTAATATAAGTATGCAAATCTGTTTGCTCAGGTGAGCGATATAGGACCATCATGGTCCTCTTGTTTTTTGATTGTGAGCGATATAATATAGACTAGTATCAACACGTAAACCAGGCAATGCAGTGTTGAACCTTACACAGGGAAAAGTTGGGTGTACATGTCTTTTCTTATTTCTGCTCTAAAACATAGACCATGTGGGTAATCGGTTAAAGCACCACTATTATACTGCAAGTGTGTATTTTTTCTTTTCTCATTGTTTACTGCCCAAACAGTCGCACTATGTTGCACAGACGTGCTAACCAATGTAAATAGTCCGTCAAGTGGTTCAAACACACTGCAAAGAAGACCACGGTAAACCTTATCTTACATGTGTTGGGAAAGTGAGGTGTATATTTCTTATTTCAGCTCTGGAACAAAGTAAATTGGAATGTACTCGTTGGAACCGCCATAACTTTTTTCATCTAAAAAGTTTATCTTTATTAATGCAGCATATATATGTTAACGCTTACAGGGACTTTACCACTGGCCATGGTCTGTAAAACAGAAAAAATTCAATGACATAAAGTAAACACTGAAAACATGTCATGCATACATCTACTATTCTCACACAGATATGTTTGATACTTGACCCGCATTTCTTCTTCTTCTTCTTCTTCATCTTCTTCCACAGTAAGGGTAGGAATCATCTTAGATTGTCGGTTACCCTGCATAAAACTGCGATGCCCGATAAAACAGATAAAAGCCCCCACATCCCCGGTTAAAACTATGTACATATTGGTGTTTTTCTAGTAGGGTCGCAAGAGTAGGGAAGACTGGCTTGAGAGCCCTTCCCTGAATTCCTGCAGGGTCTGGACGTCGGTAACAGAGGTAGGTAGCCGATTCCAATCACTGATAGTACGAGGGTAAAAGGAGTACTTGTATATGTCTTTGGTTGCCTGTAGTTGATGCAGATGTTGGGAACCTCTCGTACGGGTGTCGTTTGGTTGGATGTAGTCTGTAGTGACATTGACCGAACCGTTCTGAATACGGAACAACATAGAGAGTCTACCTGTGAACCATCTATGCTGTAGAGACTCCCACCCAAGGCTCTGGACCATGTTGGTGACACATCCTGGTGTTTGTTCGGTGTAGTTTCGATGAACAAAGTGGGCAGCTCTGCGCTGGACTTGTTTCAGGTTGTGAACATCGCTGGTTTGGTGAGGGTCCCAAACAGTGGAGGAGTACTTGAGCACGGGTCTTACTACAGTTGTGTAAGCAGCTGACTTCACTGGGGCTGTACAGTCTCCTAGGTTTCGTCAGATAAAGCTGAGAGTTTTATTAGCCTTGTTGACTGTATTATCAATGTGTTTTTTCCATGTGAGGTCCTCTACCTCCAAGGTATAGCCGTGAATTTGGTAGTTGGTCTTAATGATCTTTCTCCTGTTTGTGCTGATTCTAATGACCGTGCACCTCTCAGGATGAAATTTCATTTGCCAGGTATCTTCCCATCTCTCAATTTTGACAAATCTTCTTGTAGGAGGGCTGAGTCTTGGCTTGATGTGACATGTCTATAGAGCAGACAGTCATCAGCAAATAATCTGGCATCTGCGTGTTTTGTGGACTGGCAGGTCATTGATGAAGGCCATTAAGAGTAAGGGCTCGAGTACGGTTCCCTGCAGCACCCCAGAAAGTATTTTGGCTTCTGTAGACTCGGTCTCTTCCAGCAAATATTGTTTCCTTTGGCTCAAGAAAGATTCAATACAGCGTAGAGTGGATTCTCGGACACCGTAGCAGTCAAGCTTGTGCAGAAAGCGATGATGAGGCACTTTATCAAATGCCTTGGCAAAATCAAGAAGGATGACATCAACCTGGCCCTTGAATGTCATATTTCTTGCAATTTCCTGTATTGTTGTGATGAGCTGAGTTTCACAAGACTGTCTGGCTCTAAACCCTTGCTGTTTCTCTGTAAGAATCTGGTTCTTGTCGAAATGCCTCATCACTGAACTATGAACAATGTGTTTAAGGACTTTACAGGCTATTGAGGTAAGTGAGACTGGGCGATGGTTTGATGGGATGTGCTTCTCTCCCTTCTTGAAGATGGGAACTACAGTCGAACCTCAATAGCTCGAACACCGATGGCTCGTTTACCATGGCTAATTTGAACTCGTTTTTGAGTCCCTATGAAATTCTTTTGCTAGCTCAAGAAAACAAATAGTTAGGGAAATTTCCTTACTCTATCATGAAATTGTATGTTGTATGTACTCATTAGAATTGCCTCATCGAGGCAATTCTAATGAGTACACACAACATACAATTATTGTGTAGAAAATTGAAAAGATTTCCTTAAATTATCGCTATTTGCTTCCTGACCTGGCATCATGAATAACCCTCAGTGGCTCGAACTACCCATATCTCAATAAAAGTTCTATGGTCCCAAAGATGTTCGAGCCATTGAAGTTCGACTGTATAAAGCCGTTCTTCCAGTCCCCGGGTATTTCGCCAGTATCAAGGGAGTATTGGTACAGTCTGGTCAGTAACAGTGATAACTGATGAGCACCAACCTTCAAGACAAATGCAGGGATACTATCAAGGCCTGTTGCCTTGTGGGTCTTGAGATCCAAGAGAAGACTGGACATTGATTTTCTCCATCGAAGGGTGAGGGCTAGGTCCTTTAGAGGGCAGGTTGGTCATATCTTCTCTGGTGTATACGCCGAGATGAACTGATTGTTTAGGATCTCAACTTTAGAGCTGCTATCACTGTGCATGAATCCATCTTTGTTCTTCAGAGGGGCAATACCTGTAGATTCTTGTCTTCTGCTCTTGATGTAGGACCAGAACACTTTGGGTTTTTCTTGCAGGTTTTTACTAATGACATCTTCCATATACCGTCTTTGAGCAGACCTGAGGTCTCGCTGGGTCTGGCACTTAATTTTTCTGTATCTCTCCCAGTCAGCAGGACTCTTAGTGTGCTTCGCCTTCTTGTAGGCTGTATACATTGTATTTTCACTTCATAGTACGATGGAGCTTTGTATCTACCCATGGGTGTGTATCAGTGCTCGAGAAATATTGAAAAATGAATCGGTCCAGCCGATGACATCATCACCTAACTAATTTCCATAGGAAAAAACATTTGATACTTGTCACGAAAACTAATGACAATAAGTGAAGTCCTATGAATTAATCCCGATTTCCGTACAATGGTCGTACATTGTTGTGTTTGGTGGAGTTCTTGGTTTTAATTATTTAAAGACGTTTTAGCTATGCATGTAAAAGCAAATACAAAACTAGAACGTGTTGTAGGCAAAGCGGACATGATAGAAGACATCATACTTGATTGACATGTGGACAGGGGAGACAACCTGATATGGCTGAGAGTATAATTACCGGGACCATATACATGACAAGACTCTAGGACAAGAATTGTTGTTTGCGCTACCCATCATGTAAAATGGGAAAGAAAAAAAATAAAAATACGAAATGTACCATGTTATTGCGATACTTCTTTAATTTCCTGAGATTATTTTCTTTTCACTATTGATCAAACCAAGGCCGTTGGCGGCGGTCCGGCAAGTCTGGTGAGCGCCGGGCCATTTTTTTGGCCGAGTTTGCTTTCGGCCATACCACTTTTTTTTTTCAGCCTTTTCTGTTGTGTGTACTCACTGTCTGTGAAATTGTTTAATCGCATTATCAAAGGTGCCGCATTTAATACCTGTTTTGTTAAACGCTCGTGGCTCGTTTCACCTGTTAGCCTGTCCAAGGTGTGAAAACAAATCAGTCACACGTCATGCCAAACACTGCAATCATTATAATGACACCTGTTTGATTTAATTCATTAACTTTAAAGTATTAGTATCAATAGATGATATAAGACATGATTAACTCATTGAGCTTTGATCCAGAATGAGTTAAAGAGCGCCATAGAAGAAAGTTTAAATCCCCTCAGTCTATTTTTCTAATTATTCTAAATCAAAAAACATGTCGGTCGGCAAGTTATGTATAAAACTTTTTGACTTTGAATGCAAGAATATTCTTAATCCTGAAACTGTATCGAAAGTAACACCGCCTGATGAGACCCGCAGTGGGGTCGAAATAGTTGTTTAAGATTTGCCAGTCTTATTCTGTTTATGTTAAACTGGCTAAATTCTTGGCCAGAATGACTGAAATTCTGGCCCCCTGCAAAAGCTTCCAAAATGCATTAAAACGCACATAATTCAAAAATTTTCTCTGGGGAAATCCCGCAAACCCCCCCACCCCCTTACGAGAGGGGGGAAATCCCCCCTCCTGTGCTCTCCCCCTCTCGTGCCTTCGGCACTCGCTGCTAATCTCTGCCGGACCACTTTCCACTACCCCGTGACGGGCATGCAAACATGGTAAAGAAACTGCTGAAGTAATTATCATTCCGCACCGCATCATTGAAGACCAATTAAGTGTTGCACTTTACAAACACAGCAAAACAGATTTCTTTTTAACTATCAAAACATCAAACACATCAAGGAGTCTTTAAACTTCAGTAATAGCGCCTGAAGCTAATTACTTTCAGACGACCACTGTAATCTCGCGAGACGAGATAACGCGATGAACTACGAGATCTCAGGTAATTTGTTTACACAACTTGACTCAAGGCGATTAATGGATTAGTCATGCATAATTAACGGATTGACATCTGAGCTAGGTAAGTTTAGAATTTGAGAAAATCCTAAATATCTGACAGAATCGGAGAAAATTTCCTTAGTGTTGGGCCAGTATGGGACCGATTTTTTTGGCTTTTGGCTGTTTCAAATCAGTCCCAATTTCTGAATTTTGGTCTGGGACCGAAAGAATTCCAGTTTTCCCGAGCCCTGGTGTGTATGCCTGGCTGCTGTATGCTTGGTTGGTACATGGTTGGTGATCTCTTGGTCAGTCACTCCTTTGATGTCTTGCCACATGTTGTCTACTGAGTTGAAGGAGGAAGCAAAAAATCTTTCACTATATTTGGTGAGAGCTGCCTTAATTCCTTCAATATCAGTCTTCTTCCTCAGGTAGATCGTCCTTTTTGTTTTGGTCTTGATCTGACTGGTTGGTGGGCTGTGTCGAACAGTACGATGTTGTGGTCACTCCTCTCTGATATTGGGGGTAGGGGCAAATCTGTCAATACCCAGAATGGTTGGGGGTCACTTTTTACTTTCATCAATATACCATAGACAGTTTTATTTTTAACAAGTTTCTTCTCAAAATACCCATATTACAAGGTGCTTTTTTGGTATTTCCATGTGCTTTCCGGTAATTTGGTTACCTTTCGGTATTTTGGTGCTTTCTGGTATTTCTATGGACCCTAATGTCAATGCATTGTTCACTCTTACCATTAATATTCCCTTAGGAGGTTTAATGCAAGCTGACACCCATTATTATGAAATTAATCACCATCGTAATATTTATTGAGGATTTAAATAACATTTTTGTGATTGAAATACATGTATGATTTGTAACTTTCTAATTCCAAACTCATCATGACAAAAATTTACCGGATCACACTGCCATATAATAATATTACCTAATTATTTGATGCTTAACTGAGCTAAGGTTTATAAAGTATGTTCATGTGTTACAATTGATCAAAATAAGACACAGAGTATATAAACGGACTAGATATTCCCCCAAAAAACTATTTATTAAGGAAACAAAAAAAAAATAATTTTTTTTTGAGTGTGTTCCGGTAATTACCAGTGTGTTCCGGTGTTTTGGTGTGTTCTGGTATTACTATAAACCATCTGTGATTTGTTCTCAAATGTGTACCCTTAAATTAAATTTATGGCCAAAAATTAGTCTGGCTTATGCAATTTCTATAGTAAAGTGAATTTTTTAGGTATTTGGGATTACCGAAATCCAATATCATCTTCATCTTCTAGTCCCTCTGGAACATTCTCATACATATGTGATATTTACATGTGTGTCAGGAGGTCCACGGTGCAGGTAACAACAGGTTAAAAAAAACATGCCTCTCTGCCTCTCAGACGGTCTAGGGAGCTTTGGTGCCAATCCTTGCTTTGAAGACATCTAGGCAAGGTGCTGTGGTGAGCTCAGCTGGCAAGCTGTTCCATATTTACTGGAATCTACCGAAATCTAATATTAATTACCGAAATCCAACTGTATTATCAGGTTTAGCATGATTTGTGTAAGTTTAGACATATACACTGTTAAATAATATATAAACAGATAATATGTCCAAGTTTGGAAGAATATTTTGGAATAATAACAGTTTTATTTACGTTTTTACAATTTTCATAGATGGAGTTACTTCCCTTTGTAGTTTAGCTCTGTGACGGGTACTTAGAAATACGGAACACAGCTAAATATTTTTCATATGATTCCCAGAAATAAGATTTGATTTTTCCTGCACTGGAAACGATGCAAACATGAAATGTCAAGATATAAGGCATGAAATGTCAAAACTGTTGTATTTCAAAATGTCATCTGCTGGATGTTGATAACAAATTTGATCTTAGCATACAATAGATAACCTCATTTGAGTGTTTTATAAAAAATGTTTTCCTGTCTGGTGGGTCTGAAAACTAATACAGGTCATTATTACACAGCTGTTTATTTTACCATTACCACTCTTTGATATAATTCAGCTGCTGATAAAATGAAGATATTTTTGCATATTCTTCCTGCAAAAAAGATTCAACTTTTCCAGCTTAGTGTCTGCATTGGATATGATAAACATGAAATGTCAAAACCCGTTATCCAGAAAAATATTTTAAATTGTCATCTGCTGAAATTTTTATCCAGGTGCTAAGGGTAAACTCTTTCCATGCCATGCCTTTGCACCATCAGATTAGTTTTAGTCTGGGCAGATAACCAAAGAGGGCAAATAGAGATAAAATATTGCAAGACATGTCTTATACTTGCACTGTTTTATTCCATGTTTAATCAATTCAGTGTAATAAAATCTCTCTCTCTCCCTCTCTTTCTCTCTCCCTCTCTTTCTCTCTCTCTCTCTCAAAACAACATAAAGTATATAAAAACACAATGTATAGTCAAAAATCATCTTATTAAACTAAACCCAGATCAGACGCCACAGAATGTTGCATCTGATCTGGGCCTACGTACACTGTTTGCATAAGATACAGAAATTTCTATTAAACATAGTGAACATAGTAATGATGAAAAAGCAATCTTTTAAAAGGGAGGCTTCCCCGGTTTTAAAATTAAAAATCCGCCATTAAAAGATGCACAAGAAAAGGTTCTTAGCATTTTCAAATTTACACTAGTCAAATGCATGTGCGCAGCAAAATAAAACATATGACTGGGTTCATACACACCAGGGAAATGTCAGGGAAATTTTTATTTTTTTTCCAAGGTCAGGGAATTCTGTGATGTGTCAGGAAAAAATGAAATTTTGCAGAAATGTTAGGGAAAGGTCAGGGAATTTTCCACTTCATCCTGATGATTCTGGGATGTTTGGTCTAGATTATTTTTCTTGCTAAATTCTTAAAATTTGCGGCTCCAATATTGTCAGTGAAATTTGAATTCATGTCAGGGAAATGTCAGGGAATTTTGGTCTATCCTAAATGTATGAATCCTGCATGACCTCTGGCATGATTCTGTACTAGTCTGACCAGGGACTACACGATCTGTCACTCATCCAGCCATATTTAGACACAAGTCTTGATGTTTCATGTGAATCGTCTACCAACAGATGAGTCACATGAAATATCGATACTTGTTTTCTTTGAAAATGTCTTTTATCTATGGAAAAAAATGTTTTAAACTATTTGTTCAAAGACATGGACTGACTGGCAAGCGATACAGCCTATCCACACCTGCATGCCATTATGTCAGTCCATGTACCGCCTGCTAATAGTATGCCATTATTATTGTCAATGCTGTTGCTATTATTATTTTACATACTTTTTTATGTTTCCTAATCAATTAAGAATGTTGACCGGCCCGAAGACATGGACCGACTGACATGCTGTACGGACCGTCCACACTCGCATGCCATTATGTCAGTCCATGTAGCATATGCAAATAGAATGTCTGAAATAGGATATGCGTGTATCCACGAAAATTACACATTAAAAAAGACGATTTGTAAACGATGTAAGCCTAACATCCCATAAAAGGGACATTGACAAACAGTGTAGAGCCATATCAGATGCCAGAGAATGCATCTGTTCAGGGTCTACACTGTTTGCATTAAATACAAGAATTTGTACAAAAGATGGTAATAATGAAAACTAACCAGACACCTCTTATACTGGGAATGGATGGGTCAAAATAATTAAGGTAGAAGAATCCACTCAGCATAAACTATTCGAGTTCCCCAGGCATAAATAACTATCTACTACACATAGCTATCAGTAACAACCCTCCCTACATCAGGATGGGCGAAACGCCACATAAGGCTGTTACTGATCAATACCTACATGAGAAAAAGTAGTGGGTATATACATTGTCTGTCTTCTTATTGTCCATCCGTCCGTCCATAGTAAGAGCTAGGGGCAAATTCTCTAGGAGTTATATCGCATACTAGTCATTTTCCTTGTTTTTTTTTGTCACTGTCACAGTCCGTACATTAATCTCCCTTTTTCTTTGACCTGTTTTTTTCCCATTTGTCTTTGTTGTCACTACGGTCATTCATCTGATTGTCGATGTAAAAAGATTCTGGTCTTTCACCACAGATTGTCTATAACATCTGTGCACTGTCGTCCGTTGTTGGTCAGTCATATCCATCCAGGTCACTTTAGACACTTTGAAGTGTCTGTGTGTACTTGCCAGGCGGTAATTGCCTGCTGAGAGAAAGGCACTTTGAAGTTCTCGATATTGACCTATGAACACGTTTTTGGTCAGTCTGACAAACTCTGGTAATCTTTTTGTTTCCCAGTTCAAAATCTGTTAGAGAATATGATTTAATGACTCTGTGTTATTGTTTGTCCAGTTTTTAGAAATTATGCCTTCTATCATTGGTAAGTTTTCCTTGATCCTTAAGTTTTGTCTGAGTCATTTGTTGAAGTACTGCACAAACTTGCTAGAGAAGTTTGCACAATATTCAATGAGGTCATTACATTGCTCGTCGTAACTTGCTTCGTCAGCTGCGTTCACAAGTTCCTCAGTCCCTAAGATTTTGGTCATGATGACCTGTTGCTCACTTAAGTGTTGTCATGTGTTCTCCTTAAAATTTCTGATACAAAGTACATGATTTGACATCAGAAAATCAGTAGTTATAGCTTTTACCATTGCCCGTTTGTCCCGATAACCAACCTTGCAACAGAGCTCTAGATAAGAAGGAGTAAAGGGTATTTCAGCACTGACCTTTTGAAAGTCAGCATTGAAATTCAAGTTGAGGTAAAACTACTCATTGAAATTTTGGATTTCAGCATTGAAATCAAATTTAGGGGGTAAGAATTTTCAATGACCTTTACATCTTTTACATAAAGCAATTACCGCCACTTCTATTCTGTTGTGAGCAGTAGCAGTATAGATCAGAAAGGGTTTAACCCTTATAGCAGCCATGCCAAATTTATGCATTCTAGGTTGTTTTGCTGGTTTTTTTTTTGTGTTTTTTTTTTTTTTTTTCAGAGAAAATAAAGCTTGGTATTAAAAAAAATTAGAAACTTGTATGTTACGCTTATGACGGTGCTTTAACCCTTGTCCTGCTGAATAAATTAAGATGCCACGCCCACTTCTAATTTTCATCCAATCTGGTTACTTGATCCAGATTTTTGCTATAAATTTGCATACTTAATGGCAAACAGTGCAGATCCAGATCAGTTGGCTTCCTCAGAAGCCAACTGATCTGGAACTACACTATTTGCAAAACAGGGTATATCCGGGTTCAGCAGGACAAGGGTTAAGCATTGCAAAAGCATATTTAAGTATTAAGGCTTAAAGCAGGGGATAAAATACTCAGTGTACTAAAATCTTATCTAGAGCACTGTCGCAAGATTTGTGCCCAGTTTAAGTCTGATGTGCTGGAAGAAATAGCTGTACATCTCGTAGTCACTGACGTCATGTAGAAACATAGGTCCAATGAAGAGAGGTGGTTCGTCAGTTTTGTCCTTCGTAACTGTCATCTGTTTGAAGCAAGTCAGTCACGTGCATCCTACAGAGATTAAATGTCTTGTCCACTCCTAAAACAGTCTGTCCAGTACAACACATCTCCTTTATGTCATCAATCTGTTGTCCAATGTACAATATTGTCATTTATAGGAATGTCAGACAAGGTAACAGGCTTGTCCAAAATTTCACACCCATATCTGTTGCAAAAAATGATGCATCCTAGGATAACCAAACTGCGTCCTGTGAAGATTCTGATCAGACTGCAAATGCACAGGCTGATCTGAATCTTCACTGGACACACATATCCGAAGGTACGTTCTCCCGTTATGGTTCATATGGTATAAATATACGATCATTAATGTGACATCAGAATTCAGTACCTTCTGACATATAAGCTCAATGAAGACTTAGATCAGCATACGTATCCGTGCAATTTGATCAGTCTTCCATGTCCGCATGCAGTCAGTTTGCTACATATCATTAGCCACTGAGGATTTTATTATTATTCATTTCTCTCTCTGAACAGAGCCAAATGTGGTAGTCATTTATTCAGCAGTATTTTGACAAATCAACTGGTAGTGAAACTGGAAACAGCTGTGTTGAAACTTTAGATCAGGTATGGCAAGGAGTTAAGGTGTCCAAAATATGGTGTGTACTGTATTTACCATATGTATTCAGACAGACAAGCCTGAGCAAACAGTGTAGACCCAGATGAGACGCCTCAGAATGCTGCGTCTCATCAGGGTCCACACTGTTTGCCACTCATCCACTAATTGTTTAGACACAACATCGGGCGGTAAATTGTTCTTGTTCATATTTTAGGGCAACTATGGTAAGGAGTTGAGGTGTCCTAATACTTAGGGTAAATATGGTAGCATCGGCAATAAAATTAAACACTAAACTTTTAAAGTGCAGAGCAAAATTTGTAGCAGACAATTTTCATTTTGGTATAGATTTTCATAGTAAATAAGTCTTGACATTCCATGTGAAATTCATCTGCTTGGCAGAAGATTTCACATGATTGCCAATAAAAGTCAAAAAGACTTATTTTCTATGAAAAATATTAAAAAGACTATTTTGAAATGTCCTCTACAGCAGTTGTGATTAGCAGCCCCTTAAGGTTTATTTATAAGCAGATGACATTCTGAAATATTTTCCTTATTTTCTGCAGAAAACAGGTTTTGACATTACATGCAAAATTTTCTCCACTTTGCACTTTGCATGAAATTTCTAATCCCCCTGTCTGGGAAAAATACATGTAAGAAAATACTGTCGTTTGTTGAATTAGCCATGGTTAAGCTTGGACAAATCCATTGAGTATTTGTGGGAGAGTTTTTAGTTTCTCCACATTTCAATGCAAAAAAATTATTGACCCTGATCAGACCCTGTGTTCTCTGACTTCCGATCTTAGTCTACACGGATTGTTAAAATACACTTTCAGGAATATGAATTCAACAGACGACATTTTGAAATATGTTTCTTTTTTTTCTTTTTTTTTTCAGAAAACAGATTTTGACAGTACATGAAAATTGTCTCCATCACTGTTTTCTGGAAAATTTAAGAAAATATCATGAGTTTGTCATCTGAATTAGCCCAGAAAGTGGTAAAGGTTAAGTTTAAATGAAGTGTGTGTGGGAGTTTTTACAATTGTTAGGCTACTAGTTTACATGCAGTTATACTATGCTTCATATCTTGACATTTCATGCTTGATATCGTCTCTAGTGGAGACAGTTTGCAGGAAAAGTCTAATCTTTATTTCTGGGAAGAATATGAAAAATGTTTCACTGTGTTCCGTATTTCTATGTACCCATCACCAGGGGTCATCCTAGGGGGTGATTTGGGAGAAAAAGTCAGCCTTTGCTGGCTGACTTCACCCTATCTTGAGCTGAGGGAGAAGTGAAAATGTATAGAATGTATAGGGAAATCCAAAATTTGGACCAAAACTTCTCCCTGAAATCCTGAAATTGTCGTAACACTTCTCCCTCTCTGAAAGCTCCAGGATGACCACTGCATCACAGAGCTTAACTACGAAGGGAAGTAACTCCATCTATGAAAATTGTAAAAATGTAAATAAAATCATTATTATTCCAAAATAGTCTTCCAAACTTGGACATATTTATATCTGTTTATATTTTATTTAACAGTATATATGTCTAAACTTACACAAATCATGGTAAACTTGATAATATAGTTGGATTTCAGTAATAAATAATAGATTTCGGTACATTCCGGTAAATATTGGATTTCGGTATTCCCAATACAGGATTTTTTAATGTTTTTATCTCAGAAAATATTTTTTTTTTACTTTTCTCTGCTGATTTTTAGCTCACCTGAGCAAAAGCTCAGGGTGAGCTATTGTCATCACCCTATGTCAGTCGTCCGTCGTTCGTCGTCAACAATTAGTTTGTTAACACTCTAGAGGTCACAGTTTTCACGCAATCTTGCTGTTACTTGGTCAGAATGTTTGCTTCTATAAAATCTAGGTCAAGTTCGATACTGGGTTACTTGGGGTCAAAAATTAGATCACCAGGTCAAATCAAAGGAAAAACTTGTTAACACTCTAGAGATCATAGTTTTGACCCAATCTTGATGAAACATGCTCAAAATGTTTGCCTCTATTAAATCTAGGTCAAGTTTGAAACTGGGTCACTTGTGGTCAAAAACTAGGTCACCGGGCCAGATCAGCAGAAAACCTTGTTAACACTCTAGCGGTCACATTTTTGAAGCAATCATCATGAATCTTGCTCAATATGTTTGTCTTGATGATTTCTAGGTCAAGTTCGAAACGGGGTCACTTGGGGTCAAAAACTAGGTCATCGGGCCAAATCAGCAGAAAACTTTGTTAACAGCGGGCCCCCGTAGCCTAGTGGATAAGAGAGTTGACTCTTAATCCATTAGGTTTCTCATCGCTGTGGTTCGAGCCTCGCTCGGGTCATATGTGGGAAAGCCAAGTTCTGCTTACGGATGGTCAGGTGGTTTTTCTCCGGGTTCTCCGGTTTTCGCCCACCTTCGATGAACGATCGGCTCGATATAAGTGAAATATTCTTGAAAGGGCCGTAAAACCCAAATCAAAAAAAAAAAAAAAAAAAAAAAAAAAAAAAACTTTGTTAACACTCTAGCGGTCACATTTTTGAAGCAATCATCATGAATCTTGCTCAAAATGTTTGTCTTGATGATTTCTAGGTCAAGTTTGAAACTGGGTCACTTGGAGTCAAAAACTAGGTCACCGGGCCAATCAGCAGAAAACCTTGTTAACACTCTGGCTGTCACATTTTTCAAGCAATCATCATGAATCTTACTGAAAATGTTTGTCTTGATGATTTCTAGGTCAAGTTCGAAACTGGGTAACTTAGAATCAAAAACTAGGTCACCGGGCTAAATCAGCAGAAAACCTTGTTAACACTCTAGCGGTCACATTTTTCAAGCAATCATCATGAATCTTGCTCAACACGTTTGTCTTGATGAGTTCTAGGTCAAGTTTGAAACTGGGTCACGTGGTGTCAAAAACTAGGTCACCAGGCCAAACCAGTAGAAAACCTTGTTAACACTCTAGCGGTCACATTTTTTAAGCAATAATCATGAATCTTGCTCAAAATGTTTGTCTTGATGAGTTCTAGGATATGTTTGAAACTGGGTCACGTGGGGTCAAAAACTAGGTCACCGGGCCAAATCAGCAGAAAACCTTGTTAACACTCTAGCGGTCACATTTTTGAAGCAATCATCATGAATCTTGCTCAATATGTTTGTCTTGATAATTTCTAGGTCAAGTTCGAAACTGGAACACCTGGGGTCAAAAACTAGGTGACCTGGCCAAATCAGCGTAAAACATTGTTATCACTCTAGCGGGCACATTTTTCAAGCAATCATCATGAATCTTGCTCAAAATGTTTGTCTTGATGAGTTCTAAAGTTGGAAACTGGGTTATTTGGAGTCAAAAACTAGGTCACCGGGCCAGATCAGCAGAAAACTTTGTTAACACTCTAGCGGTCACATTTTTTAAGCAATCATCATGAATCTTGCTCAAAATGTTTGTCTTGATGATTTTTAGGTCAGGTTAGAAACAGGGTCACCTGGGGTCAAAAACTAGGTCACCTGGCCAGATCAGCAGAAAACCTTGTTAACACTCTAGTGGTCACATTTTTCAAGCAATCATCATGAATCTTGCTCAACACGTTTGTCTTGATAATTTCTAGGTCAGGATTGAAACTGGGTCACTTGGGGTCAAAAACTAGGTCATCGGGCCAAATCAGCAGAAAACTTTGTTAACACTCTAGCGGTCACATTTTTGAAGCAATCATCATGAATCTTGCTCAAAATGTTTGTCTTGATGATTTCTAGGTCAAATTTGAAACTGGGTCACTTGGAGTAAAAAACTAGGTCACCGGGCCAATCAGCAGAAAACCTTGTTAACACTCTGGCTGTCACATTTTTCAAGCAATCATCATGAATCTTGCTGAAAATGTTTGTCTTGATGATTTCTAGGTCAAGTTCGAAACTGGGTAACTTAGAATCAAAAACTAGGTCACCGGGCTAAATCAGCAGAAAACCTTGTTAACACTCTAGCGGTCACATTTTTCAAGCAATCATCATGAATCTTGCTCAACACGTTTGTCTTGATGAGTTCTAGGTCAAGTTTGAAACTGGGTCACGTGGTGTCAAAAACTAGGTCACCAGGCCAAACCAGTAGAAAACCTTGTTAACACTCTAGCGGTCACATTTTTTAAGCAATAATCATGAATCTTGCTCAAAATGTTTGTCTTGATGAGTTCTAGGATATGTTTGAAACTGGGTCACGTGGGGTCAAAAACTAGGTCACCGGGCCAAATCAGCAGAAAACCTTGTTAACACTCTAGCGGTCACATTTTTGAAGCAATCATCATGAATCTTGCTCAATATGTTTGTCTTGATAATTTCTAGGTCAAGTTCGAAACTGGAACACCTGGGGTCAAAAACTAGGTGACCTGGCCAAATCAGCGTAAAACATTGTTATCACTCTAGCGGGCACATTTTTCAAGCAATCATCATGAATCTTGCTCAAAATGTTTGTCTTGATGAGTTCTAAAGTTGGAAACTGGGTTATTTGGAGTCAAAAACTAGGTCACCGGGCCAGATCAGCAGAAAACTTTGTTAACACTCTAGCGGTCACATTTTTTAAGCAATCATCATGAATCTTGCTCAAAATGTTTGTCTTGATGATTTTTAGGTCAGGTTAGAAACAGGGTCACCTGGGGTCAAAAACTAGGTCACCTGGCCAGATCAGCAGAAAACCTTGTTAACACTCTAGTGGTCACATTTTTCAAGCAATCATCATGAATCTTGCTCAACACGTTTGTCTTGATAATTTCTAGGTCAGGATTGAAACTGGGTCACTTGGGATCAAAAACTAGGTCACCTGGCCAAATCAGCAGAAAACCTTGTTAACACTCTAGCGGTCACACTTTTCAAGCAATCATCATGAATCCTGCTCAAAATGTTTGCCTTGATGATTTCTAGGTCAAGTTTGAAACTGGGTCACATGGGGTCAAAAACTAGGTGACCTGGCCAAACCAGCAGAACTGTTAACACTCCAGAGGTCACATTTTTGAAATAATCATCATAAATATTGCTCAAAATGTTTGTCTTGATGATTTCTAGGTCTAGTTTAAAACTGGGTCACTTGATATCAAAAACTAGTTCACCTGGCCAAATCAAAGGAAAACCTTGTTGATGCTCTAGAGGTCACATTTTTGAAGTGATCATCATGAATCTAGCTCAAAATGTTTGTCTTGATGATTTCAAGGTGATGTATAGTTTTCTGTCCAGTGACTCTCTTAAGTTTTTCCATTTAGGTCAGTTTCTCAGTAATTATTGGTCCTGCAGAGTGATATTTGGTACTTGTGAAGTGTTTGTGTTTAGGTCAGTTTCTCAGTAACTATTACTCCTACAGCCAGTGATACTTAGTACATGCATACATCTTAGCATGGCCTCTTGAGTGCAGTCATCCATATTTGACCTTGACCTTTATTTCACAGTCCATTAGACATGCTACATTGTCTTACTTGTTCATATAATCGTTTTGAACATTGATCAGAATGTTTGCCTTGATCAGTTCTAGATCAGGCTCTCAAAGTGCTATGTGGCTCAGGTGAGCGTTACAGGGCCATCATGGCTCTCTTGTTATATTCTTGATGGTTCATAACAATATTGTGAAAATTTCAGAAAAATTGAACAAGCAGAACTTGTTGGAAATCTGCCTCTACAGATTTCTGCATAATTTGCAATCATTTTTACTAGGAGAAAAAGTGAAAATATTTGATTCTTTTAGAACCAATGACTAGAATAAAACTTTTTTGTGCATAGTTAGATACGACAAATGCTTTTGCATTAAATCATGACAAAAGTTTGCAAATTTACTTCTATTGTGTAAAGCGCCAAGCAAGAAAACAACTTTCTGAAAGATGTCCCATAAAACTCTGTAGATGGTTGAAAAGTAAATTGTAATTATATAAAATTCTAATTTACTACTTCAGGTAGTTATAACTATTAACAGACAGCTATATACATTAATAAATTTCAGTGTCATCAAATCTTTCAGAAGCCCAGTATTTATCCAGTTTGGTCTCAAGACAAAACTATACCCTCTGGCAACAAGTTCCATACTTCAGTCACTCCAATGGCAAAACTAATTTGTCTGACTGATTTTAGGCATCTTGTTTTGAACAACATTTGGACGAAACTATCAAAAGAATGTTGTCAAAACCTTTCAGTATTTTAAAACCTTGTATCATATCAGCTCTTCTTCAGTTGTACTGTATATAAGTCTAGATAAGGGAGGGTGTAGCCGATAAATATTTTTCTTATTTCTCCATGAAAACATATGTTGTGGGTACTCATTAGAAGTGCCTCGCCCTTCTAATGAGTACCCACAACATATATTTTTGTCAAGAAATAAGAAAAATATCAATACTTTTGGACTGAAAAAAGCGCCATAACTAGTGCTATGTAATACAATGGAGTTGGTAAATTAAATCTCTTCAGACAACTCTTGTACCATAAATGAACTAAATCTGGAAGTAGCCTAGTAGCTCTTCTTTGGACATTTTCCACTAGTCATATCTTTCTTAAGGGCAGGGAACCAGTTTAAATCTCCATAGTCCCCATGAGACCCAACAAGTGATTTGTAAAAGCACAAAAAAGCAGGCATATATAATCTAGACATGTAAAAGTTCTTCTGATTAATCCAATTATTCTGTTTGCCTTATCTACAGCAGAATTAATATGTCAAACTTGAGATTTTCTTGAAAAATGACTCCAAGATCTTTTTCACTGTCCACTGACTTAATTATGACCTCGCTACAGCTACCGTTTCTGTCATTCATCTTACACTCCTATTTAGGATTATTTTGACCAATATGTAAGACTACACTTGGCAGAATTGAAGAATAGCATCCATTTTACATATATGTATATCTCCCAGGATTGCATGATGATCAAAAAATTCCCTTTATAGAGTTTAGCATCATCAGCAAACATCTTGCAATATGATTTGACAGTTCCAGGTAGCTCATTCATATAATTATGAATAAAATAGGTTCCAATACTGTACCTGGAGGTACACCACTTGTCACATCAGTCCAATCAGAGCAATTCCCATTAAGCATAACTCTGTTTTCTGTCTTCAAGGAAACCTGTAATCCAGTTCATTAAATTACCTGTTATGCCCACTTTTTTTAGTTTTTATAAAAGGTGATGGTGCAGCACTGAATCAAAGGCTTTTTGTAAATCCAAATATATGTATAAAATGTCCACTGGTAATCCTCCATCAATAGCACATGTTCAGTCATCTAAGACCTTCAATAATTGCAAAGTACAGCCTCGTCTATCTCCAAGCCCATACTGATTTGCAAAAAAAAATACATGTATTATTTGTAATACAGTGTGACAGAGAGTCTCTGATTACTTTTTCTAATCATGTGTTAAAGCACAGTGTGTAAAGTACTTAGCAGTTTTTAAAGCACATTGTGTTCATAGCCAGCAGTATATTGACATTTTGATTTATAACAACAACTGCTGTGGCTCAAGAGGAGTGTTATTGATGACCTGGGTTGACACAGGCAGAGGAGATGCTCACCAACACTGGAGTGGGCATCAAACTCATTGAGCAGGAAGCAAACTATGAAGCAGACAGTCTAGCTAGGATCAAGCACATGCCTGCTTATTGGCTGGATTCCTCAAAATCAAGAATGTTCCAACAAGCAGCACTTGGGAAAGAACGTGATGGACATGCTAACAGAGGCTCCAGAAGATGCATCATTCACGTTCACTGATGGATCCTGTTTGACCAACCTAGGTTCTAGGTTCTGGTGGAGCAGGAATGGTGCTTTATCTTCCGAACCACGACCCTGTCCAACTACAGAAACCAGTCTGCAGAGGAGGTATTATTCTGCTGGGAGACCTTGGCACGGAAATGATAGCAGTGGGATACTTCCTCCAGTATCTCAACACAACAGCCAGCAGACCTCAAAGTGCTCTGTGATAGTTAGTCTGCAGTAAGAATACTTACCCCCAACTGGAAAGACACCTCCTACACAGATGTCACTAGGGAAACCATCAGACCTCAAAGTATTCTGTGATAGTTAGTCTGCAGTAGGAATACTTACCCTCAACTGGAAAGACACCTCCTACACAGATGTCACTAGTGAAACCAGCAGACCTCAAAGTATTCTGTGATAGTCAGTCTGCAGTAGGAATACTTACCCTCAACTGGACAGACACCTCCTATACAGATGTCACTAGGGAAACCAGCAGACCGCAAAGTATTCTTTGATAGTCTGCAGTAAGAATACTTACTCTCAACTGGAAAGACACCTCCTACACAGATGTCACTAGGGAAACCAGCAGACCGCAAAGTGTTCTGTGATAGTTAGTCTGCAGTAGGAATACTTACCCCCAACTGGAAAAACACCTCCTACACAGATGTCACTAGGGAAACCATCAGACCTCAGTGTTCTGTGATAGTCAGTCTGCAGTAGGAATACTTACCCCCAACTGGAAAGACACCTCATACACAGATGTCTCTAGGGAAACCAGCAGACTGCAAAGTGTTCTGTGATAGTTAGTCTGCAGTAGGAATACTTACCCCCAATTGGAAAGACACTCCTACATAGATGTCACTAGGGAAACCAGCAGACCTCAAAGTATTCTGTGATAGTCAGTCTGCAGTAGGAATACTTACTCCCAACTGGAAAGACACCTCCTACACAAATGTCACTAGGGAAACCAGCAGACCTCAAAGTGTTCTGTGATAGTCTGCAGTAGGAATACTTACCCTCAACTGGAAAGACACCTCCTACACAGATGTCACTAGGGAAACCAGCAGACCTCAACGTGTTCTGTGATAGTCTGCAGTAGAAATACTTACCCTCAACTGGAAAGACACCTCCTATACAAATGTCACTAGGGAAACCAGCAGACCTCAAAGTGTTCTGTGATAGTCTGCAGTAGGAATACTTACCCACAACTGGAAAGACACCTCCTACACAGATATCACTAGGGAAACCAGCAGACCTCAAAGTATTCTATGATAGTCAGTCTGCAGTAGGAATACTTACCCTTACTTCCGAACCATGACCCTGTCCCACTACAGAAACCAGTCTGCAGAGGAGGCACTATTCTGCTGGGAGAGCTTGGCACGGTAATGATAGCAGTGGAATACTTCCTTCAATATCTCAACACAGCGGCCAGCAGACCTCAAAGTGTTCTGTGATACTCAGTCTGCAGTAGGAATACTTACTCCCAACTGGAAAGACACCTCCTACACAGATGTCACTGGGGAAACCAGCAGACCGCAAAGTGTTCTGTGATAGTTAGTCTGCAGTAGGAATACTTATCCCCAACTGGAAAGACACTTCCTACACAGATGTCACTAGGGAAAACAGCAGACCTCAAAGTGTTCTGTGATAGTCTGCAGTAGGAATACTTACCCTCAACTGGAAAGACACCTCCTACACAGATGTCACTAGGGAAACCATCAGACCTCAAAGTGTTCTGTGATAGTTAGTCTGCAGCAGGAATACTTACCCTCAACTGGAAAGACACCTCCTACACAGATATCACTAGGGAAACCATCAGACCTCAAAGTATTCTGTGATAGTTAGGCTGCAGTAGGAATACTTACCCTCAACTGGAAAGACACCTCCTACACAGATGTCACTAGGCAAACCAGCAGAAGTATAGATAGATAGATAGATAGATAGATACATGTAGGTAGGTAGGTACGTACGTATGTACATAGATAGGTAGAAATAGATAGATAGATAGATAGATAGATAGATAGATAGATAGATAGATAGATAGATAGATAGATAGATAGATAGATAGATAGATAGATAGATAGATAGATAGATAGATAGATAGATAGATAGATAGATAGATAGATAGATAGATAGATAGATAGATAGATAGATAGATAGATAGATAGATAGATAGATAGATAGATAGATAGATAGATAGATAGATAGATAGATAGATAGATAGATAGATAGATAGATAGATAGATAGATAGATAGATAGATAGATAGATAGATAGATAGATAGATAGATAGATAGATAGATAGATAGATAGATAGATAGATAGATAGATAGATAGATAGATAGATAGATAGATAGATAGATAGATAGATAGATAGATAGATAGATAGATAGATAGATAGATAGATAGATAGATAGATAGATAGATAGATAGATAGATAGATAGATAGATAGATAGATAGATAGATAGATAGATAGATAGATAGATAGATAGATAGATAGATAGATAGATAGATAGATAGATAGATAGATAGATAGATAGATAGATAGATAGATAGATAGATAGATAGATAGATAGATAGATAGATAGATAGATAGATAGATAGATAGATAGATAGATAGATAGATAGATAGATAGATAGATAGATAGATAGATAGATAGATAGATAGATAGATAGATAGATAGATAGATAGATAGATAGATAGATAGATAGATAGATAGATAGATAGATAGATAGATAGATAGATAGATAGATAGATAGATAGATAACTTTTCATTTAAGTTCCAGTTTACATCTGATCAAGCCAAAACTTGATTTATAGTTAGACCATGATGTGGAGCAGCGCGTATTGTTTCCACCAAATATTAGCAGAGTTGTGCCCCTTTGAAAATTTCTTTAAACTTTGTTTCCGGTTAACTCTTCCTATAGTTTATTTCTGATCAAGCTGAAACTTTGCAAATAGTTACACTATGGTATGGAGCAGTACATATTACTTTCAGGTTGCAGTACACCAAATATTAACAGAGTTCTGTAAACTTTTCGTTTCTGGCTAATCCTCCTATAGATTAAATCATCAAGCTGAAACTTTGTAAGTAATTACACTATGATGTGGGATGTGGAGCAGCACATGTTATTTCGAGGTTACAGCCCACTAAATGTTAGCAGAGTTATGCCCCTTTGAAAATTTCCATAAACATTTTGTTTCTGGGCAACTACTTTTACAGTTTATATCTGATCAAACTGAAACTAGGTTAATAGTTAGACCATGATATGGAGCAAGGCATTTTGTTTCAAGGATACAGTCCACCAAATATCAAATATTATGACCTTTTGAAAAAACTGGTTAATTTTTGTTTCTGGCTAACTCCACTTACAGTTTACAATTGTTCAAGCTGGAACTTGGTAAATAGATAGACCATGGTGTGGAGCAGGGCATATTGTTTCGAGGTTACAGTCCACACAATATTAGCAGAATATTATGCCCTTTGAAAATTTCTGTAAACTTTTCTTTCTGGCTTTTGTAAACATTTTACACTGTCCACAAGTACAGAAAGGTGACTCCTTCAGACCAGTTTTATTAGCTCATCTGAGCCTTTAAGCTTATAGTATAGGCAGGTTCTGCCATTGTCCACACTCTTCAGACGTCTTCTCCTCAGAAACCACTGGGCCAATCAAAGCCAGATTTCATATGGAACCTCAGTGGGTAAATTACTTTAAAAATCTTCTTCTCCAGAACCAAAGGGCCAATGGCCCTGGAGCTTAGTATGCAGCCTTAGGGACATGGGCCTAATAAAGTTTGAAAAAAATTTAACCTTGGGTTGACCGTGACCTTTTTCATGGAAAGGTTAAATTTTTTATATACCTAAAGGCAAAACTTTAAAAAATCTTGTCTGAAATTAGAAGGCTCAGGCCTTTGGATATTTGGTATGTGGTTTTGTCTTGCGGACCTCTACCAAGATTGTTCAAATTGTAACCCTGGGGTAAAAAATGGCTCTGCCCCAGGGGCCACTTGTTTTACATAGACACACACAGGAAAAAACTTTAAAATTTCTTCTCTGAAACTAGAAGACCCACTGGGCCAGTCATAGCCAGATTTCATATGGAGCCTCCATGGGCTGGGGGTACAAAAGTTTGTTCATCACAATTGGGTCACTAGGTCTACATATTTTTTTAAACCTTGTGTAAACTCTAGATTGAGACTACAGTTTTAATCCAATCTTCATGAAACTCCATCAGAATGTTTGTCTTGATGATGTCTGAATCAAGTTTGAATATGGGTCATGTCAGGTCAAACATTAAGTCACTAGGTCAAATTTCTTTGAAACTTTAAGTGCTGTCAAAAGCTACAGTTTTGACCCAGTCTTCATGAACTTCATCAGAAAATTATTTATTTCATAAGCCCAATTGATGTGACTAGTTCATACTAGACCATGATGTTAAATACTGCTTTGTAGTTTTATGCTGTACCATCCCAACCCACATCAGTGACCTTGAGGTCACTCAGGGTCACAGACTGAAGTTTTAGAGGCAGAGCATGATTCAGGCAAGCTACGCTGTCCTGCAACAGCTCTTATTTGTATTCTACTTTGTATTTACAGGTACTTTTTATGGACTTTGACATTGTACTGAAACAAGATGAATAACAATAATGTCAGCAAGCCTCTTTTTCCTGATAAACGGTATCATTTCCATGTCATTTACAATCATGCTCAATCCCCACATTCAGCAAATGAAGACAACAACCAGTCACTAGAATATACTGAGACAGTTGTCAGTAGGCTTTCAAGGTTGGGGTTTGATAAAAGTTATTATCATAAAAGGGATGCAAGGCCAGGGCACAGTATGTTTGATGAGCTTTTCCGCGTAATTCGTGAGTCAGGATTCACCTTCTTAATTCTGACTCGAGGATTCTTGGACAACTGTTGGTCGATGTACAGTGGCATGTCAGCTTTCAAAAAACGGTTGGATAAAAGAAAAGGGCATAGGGTTATTGCTTTGGCATTTAATCTTACGGACAAGGAAATACCAGATGAGCTGTGTCATCATCATGTATTGCACTTTACTGGTGATTCTGAAGTGGATGATGGCGAATGGCAAAAATTAAAACAGGTAACTACATTTTATGAATGCTGTTGGATAGTTACATTTTACTGTCTGTGCACAGTGAATATCTAGACCTGCTTGCACATCTGAGCTGCGCCAAGTAAAAATGTGCCTTTGGGGCATGTGTGAACAGCAAAGGCCCAGATCAGACTACATGGATGCTCAGACTGATCAGGACCATCGGTGTCTGCTGTCAGAACCATTCGATATACTATAGAATGTATCAATGGAGAGAAAAAGCCCAGATGAGACCTTGCACATGTGCATAATGATGTAACCTCACATTTTGCGCATGCTCAAAGGCTTTTTTACTTGATACCGCCCATCTGTGTTCATAACTGTACATATGAGGGGTAAAAATTTTTCTTGTTTTTCCATGAAAACATGTTGTAGGCACAAAATGTATATTATCGGTACATGTTGAAGTGCCTGAGAGAAGTGGTTGTAATGACTACCAACTGCTTATGTTTTTGTGCAGAAATGAGAAACTTAGCCCTTGTCCTGCTGAACCCTTTGCAAACAGTGTAGATCCAGATAAGTTGGCTTCTGAAGCCAACTTATCTGGATCTGTACTTTGTCATTCAATATGTGAATTTATATCAACAATCTGGATTAAGTAATCTGATTGGCTGACAGTAAAGAAATGGGTGTGGCATTTTAATTTATTCAGCATGACAAGGGTTAATAATTTTTATTGAAAGAAGGGCAGCTTATCTAGGTACTGTTTTAAAACAGTATTGGCATCATTATGAGAATTTCTCTGTGTAAAACTACTGCATGTTTACTGATACTTTTTTTATGGTCCGACTGGAGATCAGGAGGTTGTGGGTTCGACCCCTACTGGGTCGGCAACATTCTTTAGTGGAGATTGATCATGAAATATTTTCTATGGTCATTCTCTCCCTTCCCCTGATTCAGGAAAGGCAATTGTCAGTTTCTGGCGAAAGAATGTGCACAATACTGGTTAATCACTTAGAGGATTAAGCCTGCCCAGTTAATGTGTGGTTAGGTAAACTGACTGTGCTCAAGATGACCCCAATGGGTTGACTGGGTTGTAAAACCTCAACACAAACACAAACTTTATATGGGTTGCGACAAGTGAAAAAGTGCTTTTGAGCATGCACAAAATGTGCAGATTCACATCGTCCTGTGCATGCACAAGATCTGATCCAGCCTTTGCCCTCCACTGATACATTCTATAGTATCCAATGATTCTGGCAGTGGACAGCAAAGCCCCTGATCAGACTGTACATCCATGCAGTCTGATCTGGGCTTTTGTTGACAGCACATGTCCCAAAGGCACATTTTCATTTGGCGCTGCTCATGTAATATACTCCCAGAACTGGTGGGTGCCTTCTATATGGTATGTGAATAATCCTAGCAGCAAGTTATTATGTGAAAGATGTCATAGTTAGGAATCTAAATGATTTTGGTAAACAATATTCCATTCAGAATACCATACAGATACAAATACATTTAATTATGATAATTGAGCAGTTAACAAAACAATGAAAGAGATATAGAACAATACAGAAGTAAGTCAAAGGACTTGTTTAGAATCTGTTTAGGATGATTTAGGTATTCAGACGTTATACACTTACTAACTCTTTCCCTACTAGTGGTGAACTTTGTCATCTATTGGTAACCTTTGCAAACAGTTTGGACCCAGATCAGGCTCATCAAAAGTCGGGCCTAATCTGGATCCAACCTGTTTGACACTGATGGTGTTCCTGAAAGATTTTTTTTTGAGAAAGTTAATTTAAAAGAAAAAATCCACAGATGACAAAAAAGCATGCAAAATTACCCAGCGTGTAAAGAGTTAACACTTTGTACACACTACACACCTCAATGGTCAAATTTAACAGAAATGTTCTCTGCTGGAATCACCCAGTATGCTTTTCATTAATGCTACAGAGAGCCTGAATATTAGTTGTAAATACAATAGTGGTGTGTGTCTGAATATTTGGAGCAAATAAAGTATTAGCATGCTTGAATATTTGGGGAACCACATTTACTCTAAGAGTTTTGACAGAATGGCTTGAGCAACAGTGTAGACCTTGATCAATTGCAACAGAATATGGCATCTGATCAGGGTCTGCCTTTTTGTTACTCATTAGTCACTTTAACCCTTAAAATACTAAGCAAAATTGTAGCAGACGGCGTTCAACTTTTTGCATTATTATTATTTTTCAGAGAAGATAATACTTGGTAGACAATTCACATGAAACGTCAAACTTTCTTTGAAAAATACACACACAAAAAAAAATAACAAGAATGTTGTATGCTGCTGTTGGGATTAGTACTTTAAGGGTTAGTAGATAGCAAAAAGGATTTTTTCAAAGATTAAGATAAGTAAGGTAAGAACTTAATTTTTTGCATGCTGGGTAAAATTTTCAGCAGACGACATTTTGAAATATTTTTCTTATTTTCCTAGAAAATAGGATTTGACACCTCATGAAAATTGTCTCCTAAGAAGTCGATTTGCATAAGATCCTATTTTCTAGGAAATATAAGAAAAATATCATCAATTTTCCATCTGCATAATTTACCGAGAGCATGGTAAGTTTTAAGGTGTTCGAATATTTAGGGGAAGATTTGTACATACATGTATGTTAATTCAAAAGTTGTTTGGTTTTTTTTTCTTTTTATCTTATCCAAGAATAAGTTTTCACTTACTGTGACAGTTTTGGTTCTCATCGAGGATTATTATCGGACTGTGACTTTGACCTTGTGACATCAGGGGACTTGGACTGCTTACCACTAGACTGGTTACTAATGGTAAGCCTGATTACCACAAGAAGTCTGTGAGAACTGGAACTGTCAGAATAAGTGAAAATTTCTTCTTGGATAAGATAAAAAGAAATTTTTGGATTGATATGATATTCTATCCTGAAGAACTTATTCAGTGAAGTATCATAAATATGGTATTACCGGTATTTAATTTCAGGTGATGTGTGATGGTGATAACCTGGAACCAATCACTCATCCTGCTGTGTCCGGTAAGTACAGTACTATATTGTATTCATCCTAAATATTGAGACATCAGAACTCCTTTCCATACTTGTCCTAAAATTTGAACACCCATTTTACCACCTGTTGATGAGTCTAAAATATTGCTGCGTAAGTTTGCAAACAGTGTAGACCCTGATCATGATCAGATGCAACATTTTGCAGTGTCTGATATGGGTCTACACGGTTTGCTCAGGCCTGTCTGTCCCAATACTTAAGGTTATAAGGGTACCCTAAATCCTTTACCACTCTGGGCAGATTCATCTGATGACAAATTGATGAAATTTTTCTTATTTTTCCAGAAAGTAGCTTAGGAGACAGTTTGCATGAAATGTCAAAACCTATTTTCTGGGAAAGGTAAAAAAACATTTCAAAATGTCTGCTGAACTTTTTACCCAGCATGCTAGGCGTTAATATGCTGCTTTAAGCTTAACACTTTGCATTACATACAGGTGCTGTATAGGCATCCAGTTTTCAGTCCATCTGTCCGCCAACATTTGCGACCACACTGGCGTTCAGGGCCCAGTTGTTCAAAGCTAACAATGTCATTAGTTAACGATTCGTTAAAATTTACATCGAGTGATACACAAATATGCTGAAATTTTTTGCTGAAAAAATGTAAGTAGCTTTTGCGGTGCAAAAGCTACTCACATTTTTTCAGCAGAAAATATCAGAATATTGTGTATTGAATCTTCTAAAACAGTTAACGAAATGGCCCTTAACGAGCTCGTTAAGCTAACGATGCTTTGAACAACTGGGCCCAGGTCAATTTCTGAATAACTAATACACCTAAAATCATTTTACTTTGCATACACTTTCTTAATAAGGAATCAAACAGTAGGGTATCATTTTGTGACCATGACCTTTTTTTATACCTTTCCACATGATAGTGCCAGGGTATTATGGTTTGACATTGAATTCTGTGTGTCTGTCTGTCCATCTGCCTGTCAGTCATCTGTTTGTCCGTTTTTTGTTAGCTCACCTGAGCAAAAGCTCAGGGTGAGCTACTGTCATCACCCTATGTCCGTCGTCCGTCGTCAACAATTAGTTTGTTAACACTCTAGAGGTCACAGTTTTGACCCAATCTTGATGAAACATGGTCAGAATGTTTGCCTCTATGAAATCTAGGTCAGGTTCGATACTGGGTGACTTGGGGTCAAAAACTAGGTCACCAGGTCAAATCAAAGGAAAAACTTTTTAACATTCTAGAGGTCATAGTTTTGACCCAATCTTGATGAAACACTCAAAATGTTTGCCTCTATTAAATCTAGGCCAAGTTCGAAACTGGGTCACCTGGGGTCAAAAACTAGGTCACCGGGCCAGATCAGCAGAAAACATTGTTAACACTCTAGTGGTCACATTTTTCAAGCAATCATCATGAATCTTGCTCAATATGTTTGTCTTGATGATTTCTAGGTCAAGTTCGAAACTGGGTCACTTGGGGTCAAAAACTAGGTCACCTGGCCAAATCAGCAGAAAACCTTGTTAACACTCTAGCGGTCACATTTTTGAAGTAATCATCATGAATTTTGCTCAAAATGTTTGTCTTGATGATTTCTAGGACAAGTTCGAAACTGGGTCACTTGGAGTCAAAAACTAGGTCACCGGGCCAAATCAGCAAAAAACCTTGTTAACACTCTAGCGGTCACATTTTTCAAGCAATCATCATGAATCTTGCTCAAAATGTTTGTCTTGATGAGTTCTAGGTCAAGTTTGAAACTGGGTCACTTGGAGTCAAAAACTAGGTCACCGGGCCAGATCAGCAGAAAACCTTGTTAACACTCTAGCGGTCACATTTTTCAAGTAATCATCATGAATCTTGCTCAAAATGTTTTTCTTGATGATTTCTGGGTCAAGTTTGAAACTGGGTCATGTGGTATCAAAAACTAGGTCACCAGGCCAAACCAGTAGAAAACCTTGTTAACACTCTAGTGGTCACATTTTTGAAGCAATAATCATGAATCTTGCTCAAAATGTTTGTCTTGATGAGTTCTAGGATATGTTTGAAATCGGGTCACATGGGGTCAAAAACTAGGTCACCGGGCCAAATCAGCAGAAAACCCTGTTAACACTCTAGCGGTCACATTTTTGAAGCAATCATCATGAATCTGGCTCAAAATGTTTGTCTTGATGATTTCTAGGTCAAGTTCGAAACTGGAACACCTGGGGTCAAAAACTAGGTCACCTGGCCAAATCAGCATAAAATCTTGTTATCACTCTAGCGGTCACATTTTTCAAGCAATCATCATGAATCTTGCTTAAAATGTTTGTCTTGATGAGTTCTAGGTCAAGTTTGAAACTGGGTCACTTGGAGTCAAAAACTAGGTCACCTGGCCAAATCAGCAGAAAACTTTTTTAAAACTCTAGCGGTCACATTTTTAAGCAATCATCATGAATCTTGCTCAAAATGTTTGTCTTGATGATTTTTAGGTCTGGTTCAAAACTGGGTCACCTGGGGTCAAAACTAGGTCACCTGGCCAGATCAGCAGAAAACCTTGTTAACACTCTAGTGGTCACATTTTTCAAGCAATCATCATGAATCTTGCTCAACATGTTTGTCCTGATGATTTCTAGGTCAAGTTTGAAACTGGGTCACTTGGGGTCAAAAACTAGGTCACCTGGCCAATCAGCAGAAAACCTTGTTAACACTCTAGCGGTCACATTTTTGAAGCAATCATCATGAATCTTGCTCAAAATGTTTGTCTTGATGATTTCTAGGTCAAGTTTGAAACTGGGTCACATGGGCTCAAAAACTAGGTGACCTGGCCAAAGCAGCAGAAAACTGTTAACACTCCAGAGGTCACATTTTTGAAATAATCATCATAAATATTGCTCAAAATGTTTGTCTTGATGATTTCTAGGTTTAGTTTAAAACAAGGTCACTTGATATCAGCCGGCCTCGGTGGCTCAGTTGGATGCGCCGTCCGACTGGAGACCAGGAGGTCGCGGGTTCAACCCCCGCCGAGGTCGGCAACATTCTTTCGTGGAGATTGATCATGAAATATTTTCTACGGTCATTCTCTCCCTTCCGCTGATTCAAGAAGGGCAGTTGTCAGTTTCTGGCGAAAGAATGTGCACAGTACTGGTTAACCGCTTAGAGGACTAAGCCTGCCCAGTAAACGTGTGGTTAGGTAAACTGACCGCGCTCGACATGACCCCATTGGGTTGACTGGGCCGTAAAACCTCAACACAAACAAACACTTGATATCAAAAACTAGTTCACCTGGCCAAATCAAAGGAAAACCTTGTTGATGCTCCAGAGGTCACATTTTTGAAGTGCTCATCATGAATCTTGCTCAAAATGTTTGTCTTGATGATTTCAAGGTGATGTATAGTTTTCTGTCCAGTGACTCTTATAAGTTTTTCCATTTAGGTCAGTTTCTCAGTAATTATTGGTCCTACCGAGTGATATTTGGTACTTGTGAAGTGTTTGTGTTTAGGTCAGTTTCTCAGTAACTTGCTCCTACAGCCAGTGATACTTAGTACATGCATACATCTTAGCATGGCCTCTTGAGTGCAGTCATCCATATTTGACCTTGACCTTTATTTCGCAGTCCATTAGACTGCTACATTGTCTTACTTGTTAATATAATCATTTTGAACTTTGATCAGAATGTTTGCCTTGATCAGTTCTAGATCAGGCTCTCAAAGTGCTATGTTGCTCAGGTGAGCCTTACAGGGCCATGATGGCCCTCTTGTTTCTGAATGATAACTGGAGTAAACATCAATGGATTTTTATCAAACTTGGTATGTGCATTGATATTATGGAGATTTGGTTTTGTTGGCTAATGGGCAAAGTTCGTCAATTTTGACAGAGTTATCTGCTTGCCACAAGTCCGTATTTTCGTTTCCGGACAATAACTTGAGTAAAAATGTCAATGGATTTTCACCAACATTGGTATTTGCATTGATATTGTAGAGATCTGGTTTGGGATTGCTAATGGGTAAATTTCGTCTATTTTTGACAGAGTTACGAGGGTTGTGCAAAAAGTTCTGACACTAATAGGCTTCCTTGGTTTTATCCCAGGTATATTTTAAAATGCTTCACTGCACTTGAATGGTGTGTTGAATAGCTAAGGATACCCATTTATTTCATGCAAATTGCTTTCCAACTGACCGAGTTATGTCAAATTGAAATAGATGCAGTCATATACAATGACCAATTTACTTGTTACATTGGAACAAGGACCAGAAGACTGAAATTCGTAGCTATATTAAATGCCGCATTAGGCTTAATATAGATTCAAAGCAGATATTTAATGAATTGTGTAGTCTATATGGACCTCAGACCATTTCAATGTGCAAAGTTTTTAGATTGGTTAAAGCTTTTAAAGCTGGGAAATTTTCTGTTGAAGATGATACCCATCCTGGAAGGCCTAAAACCTCTGTTTCCAAGGCTAACATAGCTGCTGTAAAGATTGTGGTCAAACAGGATGCGCGATTGTCTGTCAAAGATATAGCTAGTTGTACTGGCATATCAGAAGGCAGTGTGCAAACAATTCAGAAAAAGCGTTTGGACCTGAGAAAGGTTTGCGCTAGGTGGTTACCTCATTTGCTCACTGAGGAGCAAAAGACACAACACCTTAAATGTGCCCGGGAACTTTTGAAAATATACAAAGGCTGTAATAGTCGGGTTATTTCTAACTTGCTAACAGGTGATGATGAAACCTGGGTGCACATGTTTTAGCCACAAAGAAGGGCTGATAATAAGCAATGGAAGCTAAAAGATCAAAAATGCCCATATATTGCCAAGAGAACCATAAGTTCGAAAAAGATGTTGTACGCAATTTTCTTTAATTCAAGTGGGCCAGTCGTTCAAGTGCCTTGTCCATCTGATCATACAGTCACTGGCCGATTCTACAAGAATTCTGTACTGAAGAAAGTGAAAGAGTTTTACAATAAGAAACGACCAAGCAAAGGATGGTCAGGAGTCCACCCTTTACATGACAACGCCTCCTCTCATAAGTGTGAGGTTGTTAAGTCTTTTTTGGCTTCTGAAAAGGTGAAAGTTTTAAACCATCCACCTTATTCACCTGACCTGAGTCCCTGTGACTTCTTTTTATTTCCAAGGCTTAAGAAAATGCTTTCTGGAAATAAGTATACGTCTAGAAGTTCTCTTGGCAGCACTATTTATCAGTGTCTCCAACAGATACCAAAAGAAGACTATTTATCTGCTTTTCGCAACTGGGTAAAAAGGTTACAAAAATGTGTTTTAGTAAAGGGGGAATACTTTAAGGTTTGTAATAAAAATATGTTTGATAAAATGTAGCACTGAAGTAATCCAAACCCAGTGATAAAACTTTTTGCAGGACCCTTGTATCTGTCTGCCACACACCCATATTCTCATTTCCGAATGATAACTTGAGTAAATATCAATGGATTTTCACCAAACTTGGTGTGTGCATTGATTCTGTGGACGTCTAGTTTTGGATTGCAAATGGAAACATTTTGTCAATTTTTTTACAGAGTTATCTGCCTGCCACATGCCATATTTTTGTTTCAGGACAATAATTTGAGTAAAATATCAATGAATTTTCACAAAACTTAGTATGTGCATTGATATTGTGGCGATCTAGTTTGGGATTGCAAATGGGAAAATTACATCAACTAATGACAGAGTAATCTGCCCATCACAATGGGGAGTTATTATCGCTGATACAGTTCTAATGAGTACCTACAACATATATTTTCGTGAAGAAGTAAGAAAATTATCAGACTTTTTGGTTGAAAAAAATTGCCTTATCTGGAACACCGGTAAAGAGTTGATCTTTAAATCACCACTCTCAGCTGCAGACGACATTCTAATTTTTTTTTATATTTTTCTGAGAAGAGAAGGCTTGCCATTTCATGTGAATCATCTGCTAGGCATACATTTCCCATGAAATATTAAGCCTTATTTCCTCTTAAAAAGAAATGTTTATTTCCGCTACAATTTAGAACTGAACTTTTAAGGTTAAGATATACAGATATACAGGGCCTGGTTGTGCAAAACTAACAGTGTCGTTAATTAATATATCATTAAAACTTTGATCATTAAATATGGTATACACACTAATATTTTTGCAAAAAAAAATGTGGGTAGCTTTTGCAAAAGCCTCAGGAAATAGTTTGCATGAAGTGTCAAAGCCTATTTTCTGGGGAAAAATAAGAAAAATATTGTCATCTGCTGAATTTTCCCAAAGAGTTTTAAAGGTTTAGTGAGCTAAAGATTACAGTCAGGTCCTGGAAAATATTGTATTGTTGTAAATTATGTTGTATTTGAAGCAACCAAAATAACGTTTAAACCAAAGGTTTAGTATTCTCTGTTTGAACCTTAAGCATGCTGAATTTAACCACCCTTGTCATGCTGAACCCGGATATATCCTGCCTTTGCAAACAGTGTAGATCCAGATCAGTTGGCTTCTGAAGAAGCCAACTGATCTGGATCTTCACTGTTTGCCATTAAGTATGTGAATTTATAGCTGCAATCTGGATCAAGTGATCTGATTGGCTGAAAATCAGAAGTGGGAGTGGCATCATAATTTATTCAGCAGGACAAGGGTTAATAAATATTAGGAGATGATCTATTAATCCTTACAACTCTGAGTTTCTTAAGTGGACTCTTCTGTCTATGAATGTGTCCATTAACATTTTCGGTGCCAAATTTCAGACGGCATTTGTCGTCTGCTTTTTTATTTTAACAAACTATCACTTGGAAAGACTTTTATATGTAAAGTTGAAAGACTGAATGTCAAACAGCATAGATTCAGATGAGACAGTTCAATGAGCCATCTCATCTGGATCTATGCTGTTTGCAAAAGCCTATTATTATCGCCTGTGGCAGTGAAAGAGTTAACTCAATAAGGGATGTCACATAGACAAAAATTTGAAAACAAAATGGCAGAGAAGTGACAAAACAGAAAAAGGCAAACAGTGTAAATACTGATGAGATGGCTGGTATGAGCCATCTCATTTGGATCTACAGTGTTTGCAAAACCTTTTTTCTGGTCTGTGGAGTTGAGAGGGTTAAGGGGAGAGATGAGAGGCACCAAAGCTGAGTACTGGTAGTTGACTCATTTGACTGGGCTACTAAAGATTACAGCTTAAAGCCTGGCTTACACCCATCGGGTGAGTGGCAAACAGTGTAGACCCTGATAGGATGCTTACTGTTTGTCCAGGCCTGTCTGTCAGAATACATATAGTAACTATGGAATTAGATTAAATCAGACCCCTCAGAAGTTATTTTGGATCTGCCCTTGGATGAGCAGACTGATCTGAATCTTTGCTGGTATAAATGTCATAAGGCACTTTTTCTGATGCTACGGCACATTAAGTTTGTCCTTTAACCCTTGTCCTGCTGAACCCATATATACCCTGCCTTTGCAAATAGTGTAGATCCAGATCAGTTGGCTTCTGAAGAAGCCAGCTGATCTGGATCTGCACTGTTTGCCATTAAGCATGTGAATCTATATCAACAACCTTGATTAAGTTATCTGATTGGCTGAAAATTAGAAATGGGTGTGGCTTCTTACTTTATTCAGCAGGACAAGGGTTAACAATATGTCGTCATCATGCTAAAAGTTAAACAATTGGCTGGTTGTCCACTAGTCAGCTGATACTGTTCTCTTTACCCTAGATATCTGGACAGACAGGCCTGAGCAAAGTGTAGACCCAGATCAGATGCTGCAGAATGCAGCATCTGATCAGGGTCTACACTGTTTGCCTCTCAACCAGCATTTTTTGGGATACATCAGCAGTTAAAAATGGATGAGTTAAAAGTTTAGGATAAGTATGGTGAGGAGTTGTGGTGTGTAAAATTTCGACTAAATATGGTATATTGTGTATTTTGATAAACATAATGAACAAAGCTTACTTTGACAAGGTCTTTATGTTAATGCCTAGCGTGCTAGGTAAAATATTAAGCAGATGAAATTTTAAAGTATTTTTCTTACTTTTTTTTTTTTTTTTTCAAAAAAAACTAGGCTTCGACATTTCATGCAAATTGTCTCCCTTGGAGACAATTTGCATGAAAAGTCAAAGCCAGTTTTCTTGGAAAAAAAATAAGGAAAATATCATCAGTTTGTTGTCTGCTGAATTTGTCCAGAGAGTGGTGAAGGTTAATTCATGTGATAATTCAATCCCTTTTTGACTAAAGCTACTCAAAAACATAAATTAACCTATTTCAAATGCATTTGTCTCTAATAAGAATGACAGTATTCTCATCTGTCAATATTTTAACCTTTTTGTCTAGTGATGCATAAATTATATTTATATGGTAACTGTAAATCAGCCAACTTTAAAGGTACAAGGTATTTTTCTTTATTATTATTTTTTTCTCAAAACTGTCTTTTGTAAAATTGTATTTTACTTGAATTAGGATTGCATTGATTTAGGTGAGGTGCTTTTCTGTATTTTTACAAAAAAAAAAAAGAATCACTGCTTGCCATGGGTAAAAATTTCAGTGGAGCAAAGTTTTTAAATATTTTTCTTAATTTGTTCTTGAAAATAGGCTTTGGTATTTCACAGAAATTATTTGTATGAAATATGAAAGGATATTTTCTTGGAAGAATAAGAAAAAATATTATCTATTTGTCTTCTGCTGAATTTTCCTTAAGCATGCTGTGTTCATGTTTTCCTTCCATTCTAATGAGTATAGATCAACTAAACTGACCTGTTGCTTTGACCTTTACATTATAGGGATCAAACATGGTTTTTCATGCATTAACATTTGCCAGGTCCCGTGGGAGGCTGCGGTTTTCAACACCTCCCAAGGGACCTGGCAAATGTTAATGCATCGAAAAACCATATTCGATCCCTATTATTGCATAAAAACTGAAAACATTCGCAATATTTTTTGCATTATTTTGTTTCGCCTTTTCATAGATGTCCTGCGAACGTAATTTCCACAGACTATGCTCGTTCTAGGGCCAGGCAGTACACATCTCATAACGGTAGTAAATCAGTGGCCCCGGTACAATCATATTGAAAGTTGCATAGCAGTGCATTAACAGCGCATGAATTGCCTTGTTAATACACGGCTTTTCGCCGGTTAATGCACGGCTGTTAATGACGTGCAACACTGCTTTTTATGCAATAATTAATGTTCATAAGAATATGTCCACTGTACAGTTTAGGCATGATAAGTAAGAAAAGTGTGTGTTCTATGTGATACAGCTATTCATTCACCTGTAAAGATAATACCTGTTTTACCTGTCGGTGCAGTAAACATATAAACATTGTAATCAAAAGGTCAAAGCAATAGTCAGTTTAGTCTGCCTATATCCATAAAATGTTTTCATATAGAAATTAGAAAACAGTTATGTATCTGATATTTTTCTTACCTAAGGCTATAGCCAAATAGGAAAGTGGTCTTATAGTAATAGCAAACAACATTCTGTTAACCCTTGTCATGCTGAATTAATTCAGATGCCACACCTACTTCTAATTTTCAGCCAATCAGATTACTTGATCCAGGTTGTTGACACAAATTCAAATACTGAATGGCAGACAGTTGACACAAATTCAAATACTGAATGGCAAACAGTGTAGATCCAGATCAGCTGGCTTCTTTAGAAGCCAGCTGATCTGGATCTACACTGTTTGCTAAAGCATGAGATATCAGGGTTCAGCAGGGTAGGGTAAATAGATTTCATTTGTCTGAAAGATGTTAGAAGTGATAAAGCATTACAGCTGAGTGACTAACCAATGAATGTATCATATTCAACTTTGTGCATACTCAGTGAGTTAAAACTTTTGGACATAAAAGTTGTCCAAGTATTTAGGGTAAATACTGAACAATAAAATCCCAAAGTATAAAGACAGACAGGCCTGAGCAAACTATAGACCCAGATCAGAAAATGTACAGAATACAGTGTGTGATCAGTGTCTGCACTCTTTGCCACTTACCGAACAGTTTTTTAGACACATCACCTTGTGGTAAAATGGTTTTGTACAGTAAAGAGTAAAAATGTCTCCATATTTAGGATAAATACGATACCTTTATAATGACAGACAGGCCTGAGCACATAGTGCAAACCTCCAGTTTATATAAAAAAATATATCCCTGGGGGCTATCTAGCACTGCCTATGGGCTGTATATGTATATAAAATCAGGAAATCTTTAAACAACCTCCTCTGAAACTGTGGTGCCAATTTTCAGTAAAGTTATGTAGAGCATGTCCAGGCCTTCTGTTGAAGGGGGATTGATAGTTTGTTTCCAAGATGGCTGTCATGCCCATGTATGGTAAAAACATTTAACTCTTAAAGTGCTAATCATACTACAGCAGATGACACCTTGAAATTATTGTTGTTGCTTTTCTTTTATTTTTTCACTGAAAATGAGGCTTGATATTTTATGCTATGCAGATGATTCACATGAAATGCCAAGTCTTATTTTCTCTGAAAAATAATAATAATAAAAAAAAGAGTTGTCAGAAGACAACACAGCTCATCGGAAAGGGCTATAAGGATAAGCAAACAATCTTTATAGCTGGCCTCGGTGGCTCAGTTGGATGCGCCGTCCGACTGGAGACCAGGAGGTTGCGGGTTCAATCCCCGCCGAGGTCAGCAACATTCTTTCGTAGAGACTGATCATGAAATATTTTCTATGGTCATTCTCTCCCTTCCACTGATTCAAGAAGGGTAGTTGTCAGTTTCTTGCGAAAGAATTTGCACAAGACTGGTTAACTGCTTAGAGGACTAAGCCTGCCCAATAAACGTGTGGTTAAGTAAACTGACCACGCTCGACATGACCCTATTGGGTTGACTGGGTCGTAAAACCTCAACACAAACAAACAAACAATCTTTATTAAATATTAAAGATTAAATGCAGAACTTAAACTTATATGAACTTAAACTTATATGACCTGACTTTGATGTCTGAAGAATGTCAAAACTGAGGGTTAGGAAATATGCCATTGAAATATCTTCCCTTAGGTTGGCGTGGGCAAAATATGAAAGCTGTATCTTACATGCTGATTCCCTTAGCTTGGTGTGGATGAAATATGAAAGCTATATCTTACATACTTCAGCAGTTATGTACTTTTCAAAAATTAAAGACAGCTGTTAATGACAGAGTATGACTTGACCTTGATCTGGGCAAAAGGTCAAACTGAGGAAGGGGTGTGTACTATTGAAAGGTCTTACCCTAAGGTAGGTGTCAGCCAAATATTAAAGCGGTATCTTGAATACTTCAGCAGTTACGAACACTTTTCAAAACTTAAACGCAGAGCTCAAACATGGATTTAAATGACAAAGTATGACCTGACTTGGACCTAGGCAGAAGGTCAGACTGAGGAAGGGATGTGTGATATTGAAAGGTCTAACCCTAGTGTTGGTGTGGGCCTAATATTAAAGCGGTATCTTGAGTACTTCAGCAGTTACAAACACTTTTCAAAACGTAAACGTAGAACTCGAACATGGGTTTAAATGACAAACTATGACCTGCCCTTGACCTAGGCAGAAGGTCAAACTGAGGACCGGGTGTGTGCTATCAAAAGGTCTTACCCTAAGGTAGTTGTGGGCCAAATGTTAAAGCGGTACCTTGAATACTTCAGCAGTTACAAACACTTATCAAAACTTAAACGCAGACCTCCAACATGGGTTTAAATGACAAAGTGTGACCTGACCTTGACCTAGGCAGAAGGTCAAACTGAGAAAGGAGTGGGTGCTATTGAAAGGTCTAACCCTAAGGCTGGTGTGGGCCAAATATTAAAGCTCTGTCTTGAAAACTTCAGCAGTTACAAACACTTTTCAAAACTTAAACGCAAAACTTAACATGGGTGTAAATGACAAAGTAGTAACATTCTTTCGTGGAGATTGATCATGAAATATTTTCTACGGTCATTCTCTCCCTTCCGCTGATTCAAGAAGGGCAGTTGTCAGTTTCTGGCGAAAGAATGTGCACAATACTGGTTAACAGCTTAGAGGACTTAGCTTGCCCAGTAAACGTGTGGTTAGGTAAACTGACTGCGCTCGACATGACCCCATTGGGTTGACTGGGCCGTAAAACCTCAACACAAACAAACAAAATGACAAAGTAAGAACTGACCTTGACCTACATAAATGGTCATACTCGGGAACTGGAGTATATGTTATTGAAAGGTCTTACACTAAGGTAGGTGTAGGCCAAATATGAAAGCAGTACCTTAAATAATTAAAAAACTATGGACACCTTTGAAAACCTAAACATTGTGCAAACGCGGACGCCAACGCCGATGCCAACGCCTGGGTGACAACATAAGCTCTCCGGGGACATAGTCCCGGTGAGCTAAAAATAGAACATTGTCTGCTACAATTTTGCTGAGGACTTTTAGGATTTAAAATTTTCTTTGCCAGAACCAGGAAATCTAAGGCTGAATATTGGTATATAGCTTGGTATAAAGTCTACCAAATATTGCTTTTAAAGGAAACAAAACAAAAAAAAAACAAAACAAAAACAAACAAAAAAAAACCCCAAAAAAACAACAACAACAAGAGTGTTAAAATGTTTTTTGTTTGACTGTAGCATGGTAAAGATGGCATTCAGACAG
The DNA here is from genome assembly GCA_964016985.1 of Anodontia alba. NCBI lineage: Eukaryota > Metazoa > Mollusca > Bivalvia > Lucinida > Lucinidae > Anodontia > Anodontia alba. The sequence goes on from OZ024821.1 coordinate 85,514,302, forward strand.
ATAGGCCTGAGCAAACAGTGTAGATCCAGAGCAGATACTGTGGAACGACGCATTTGATCTAGGTCTGCACTGTTCACCACTCAAAGACATATTAACACATTATTACTGTAGTAACTTGATCTGGCGGAGAGTATCACATGGAGTGGGTGAGCTGATATCATCGGATCACACAAGACGCAAAGCTCATCCATGAGACGTGATAGAGTACACCAGATTAAGTTACTACAGTAATGATGTTTTTATTATATACCTTATCTCATATTTTTGTTCATAATTTTTCTCATATCATATACTACACAAAAACCATGCAGACTTTTTTTGGGCATGTTTTTTTCTCTGTAACAGAAAAAGATGAAACATTTAAAATATATAAGGAATACTCTAAAATGGACTGAAACAGAATGAAACAAATGAAACAGACCAATAGCAGTTCTCTCTGATGGTCAGTTTCATTCATTTCATTTGTTACGAAACAGGATGAAACAGTTCAAACACTGATGTCATAGTTTTGGTTCCAATGCATAAAATGATATTTGGTAATGTCACTGCAAAACCAAGGAACAGTGTAAACTAGGATAGTGATACCGAATTGGAAAACGATACTAACATGATACAGAAAGTTGTATTTTTGTGTCTGAAAGTTGCTAGTAGGCAGTGGTATTTTTAGTAGGGATATAATAAATAGATTGTCCAGTGGACTTGTTCAAAACTTAGGACAAGTATAATAAGGAGTATCCTACTATTTAGTGTAAGTACAGTAGACCTGAGAAAACAGTATAGACCCCAGACCAGACACTGCAGAACACAGCAGAACACAGCATTTGATCAGGGTGCACAACAGTCGAACTTCAATGGCTCAAACATCTTTGGGGCTATGGAAATTTGTTCAAGACATGGGTAGTTCGAGCCACTGAGGGTTAATCATGGCACCAGTTCAGGAAGCAAATAGCGATAATTTAGGGAAATCTTTTCGATTTTCTACACAATGATTGTATGTTGAGTGTACTCATTAGAATTGCCTCGATGAGGCAGTTCTAATGAGTACACACAACATACAATTCCATGATAAAATAAGAAAAAATCCCTAAATATTTGTTTTTTTGAGCTATTGGAAGGATTTTGTAGGGACTGAAAAAAGAGTTCGAATCATCCATGGTAAATGAGCCATCTGTGTTCGAGCCATTGAGGTTATACTGTATTTGCCATTCCAACAGTAGTCCAATGAACTTGTTCAACAGGTAGTCCAGTGGACAGGTATGGTAATGAGTTAAGGTGTCCTAATATATATGTAAATATGACATCTTAACATCATATACCATGCTATGGTCATATTCAGCAGATGACAAACTGATGATATTTTTCTTATTTCTCACTGAAAATAGGATCTGACACTTCATGAAAATTAGGAGACAATTTGCATGAAATGCCAAATCCTTTTTGGAAAAATAAGAAAAATATTTCTGCATGTAGTCTGCTGAAAATTTTACCCAGAGTGCGAAGCATGAAGGTAAATATGACATCTTAAATTTCAGAGAGAGGTGATAACCGTCTTCATACTGATGATAACCAGTTGGTTGCTCATCCATCAGGGGAGCAGAGTCTAACAAGTCTTAATAGTTTAAATATGGATGGAGAAACACAGCAAACCAGAAGAGATAATGTCTCTTCAGACACAACGGGAGGCTTGGTTCAGAGAGTAGATAGCTTGTACACTGATGGAGCGGGAGATCACAGAAGCAATCCAAGTATCTCCCAAGCAGATGGTAATATGTTTTCTGTACATTCTTTAGCTACACAGGGTACCAGCAATAGTTCAAAGGTTCATGAGAATTCTGCAGCTGGGAATGGAGAACTGAAGACTGTGGTGTTAAAAGGACAGGAGCCTGTTACAGCTGACTTGAGACCTAGTCAATCTGCCAGGCCTAACACAACGTCTGTGATGACACTTGAAGCTAGCCCAACTGTCTGTGCTCCAGTTGCCAAAATATTACCTTCAGAATCAACAAGCAAGAAAACACTGGCTGATGACAGTAGAGCTGCAGAAAGGAAGGTGAATAGTAATATTGAAAGAGAATTACAGGCTGAGGGTAAAGTAAGCCAAGTATTAAGCTTATCCAATGATGATGATATAACTTTTGATAATGGAAGCCAAGAATTTGTTGGTGCAGCATACAACACAGAAAAAGATAAAAGTAATACAGGTGATAAACATTTAAACCAGAATAAACAACCACATTCAACAGAATCTAGTTTGTGTTCCCAAACTGCTACTATTACTTCTACCCTCAAATCTCCAAATGAAGACAATGTAACACTGAACCCTAATAATGAATCATCTGAAGTAAATTTTCAGGATCTCATTCTGGACTCAATACAGGCAGATGAACTGCCAAAACAGCCTGCTGATTTGGGTTATACATCAGAAAAAGTTAGTCCAGAAGCAAGACCTGAAGGTGATATGGTTAATGATCTAAATGTACTGTCTAGTGATGAGATCAGTAGTAGATGGTTCTCTAGAGATGCTTCTGAAGCCACTGAATCTGGGTTAGGTATCAGTCCTAGTTCAAATAGAAGTAGCATGGATATGCAGAATTTAAAAGAAAACCCTGAAGATGTAAATGCCATGAATATCATTGATGATAAAACTGAGCTTGATCAGTTTTCATGCAACACCATAGATAATCTACAAGATGAAAAACCTGGGTTGGTTACTGATGATTCTATGACAGAAGTGAAAAGGGTTTGTGATTTAGAAACACCAATAGAATTTTCTGAGAGCAGAAATCCTGAAAGTTCCTCGACAGAAGTGAAAATCATACGGAGTGACAATATGAATGAACAGCCAGGACAGATTAATGACAATGAAGATGCTATGGCTGAAGCAGTGATAAAGCCAGATAGGGCTATAAGCAGCCGCAACAGACCTGCACCTGAGGGGGAAGATGCAGGTAAGTCTAATTGTGCTGTTTATTTTCAAACTAATGCAGAGCAGCTTTGTAAAAATGCTAGATCTATTTTGTTACTACAGTTAACTATCTGATGATGAAAGAAATTGCTAAATTCATGCCTGAATAATGGTTTTATGACAAACGGCATGACTTCCAATTTTTCCATTGTTAACTTTCCATTCATGAGCAGTAATACGCTTTCTGCACCAGCGTATGGCGTTTACGTTTCACAGTTAATCTGTTATGCAAGAGCCTGTTCAAATTATCAGGATTTCATGGAGTGTGAGAAAGTGACTACAAGGTTGTTGAGCCAGGGGTATCAAAAAACCAAACTGGTAGCAACACTTAAGAAGTTCTATGGGAGACATCATGATCAGGTCAATCCCTACAATGTGGCAGTTTCCAGAACTGTTTCTAATGTTTTTGCCAATGACCAGCCATAAGTAGACTTCCAAAATCCCAGACATATGCTTCTACCTACATTTCCTTAGTTCAGGCCTATGGGCATGGTGGGTGAAGCTTGCTTACCAAGTAATGCTTACTATCTGTGGATGCCCGATTACACCCTTTGTTCTGGGGTCCATGTCTGTTGGTTTGAACATTCTGATTTGTCATTCATTTACGGATTTTGAGTTTGGATTACAGCTTGGGTACCATGACCACTACTACATGTACTTTAGAAATAAGGAAACATGTTAGAAGCCAAATAAAAGAATAAATTGTTTTGCTATAAATTTATCTCATACTGTAAACTACATTTATCTCCTATTATAAACATGGTGTTACGACCGAGTGGTTGTGCACTGTTTCACTATATGTCAGAATAACATCCTCAAGATCGGTGACAAAAAACAGAACCAATGCTGGATATTCCAATGAATAAAATTTTAATAAGGTAGTTTTGCATGCAACAGCAGATTATTAGAACAAAGCAAATTCCTTTGAAGTGACACTTTTCTTTCTCTTGGTTATCAATCTATGATGGCATAACATTCTTCAGATGAATAAAAATAGATTTCCCTATAATTAGGTTGATGAGCTTACAATAGCATGTCACTGACAAGTACAGGGCTTCCGTTAAGCAGACGTACGACGTATATTACGCCCTTAGATTGCCACCGGACGTCCAAATTGAACTTCAAAGACGTACCGGGGACTTCCGAAATTTCTTTTGTCCGTCTGAAATCAATACCCGAGACGTCCAAAAATTGTCAAAAGGCCCGCCCACTTTTAACCAGCTGTATGATGTTTGCCCCGCCTACTTACCGGAAATTCGCTACCTGTGTTGACTGAGCTTTAAGGACGTCCCACTTTCCGCTTGCGGGAATTTTATTGACAGCCGTGTCAAGCGTCGCGGCACCCTTTTGATGGCCGCGTCATCACCGCGTGTATTTGTCACGCGTGCTTTGATTAATTGATGTTTTTATAACTAAATTTTCTACTGTGACCCCGAAAATATTCGTTGAAATTATATGAAGTCATTATTATTTTTTAATATTCATGTCTTAAAATCTTAAATTATTATTTTGCTAAGAATGTGTGTCGTCTGCAACACTTCCGGGAATTGCCGAGTGAAATTCTATAAATAAATAAATAACAATTATGCACAGAACGCAAATCAAAGTCTATTCGAATTCAGAAGCTTACGTTTGTCATGACAACAAAAGCAATTTTTCAAATGAAAAGAAAATACATTTTTTGTCAAAATTTTCAGAAAACTCGTTTCTAAATGCGAAGCCTTGTTCCGGTTGCGCTGTTTACCAGCACGGAAAAGATGCAAAGTAAGTCTAAATACAGGCGATTTGCGATGGTTTTGCTTGCTTTTCTCCGTGAACGAACGTTTTGCTGTTGGTATTTCATCGAGAGCTGCCTTTAATTTGTTTGTTGTTGCACGAGTCGGCGCCGTTTTCCCGCAATTTTTGTGAAGTAAGCAACTCGTTTGCTTGTGTTGATTAGCTTCAATCCGAACAAATATTACATTTAATACATTTCTGCAAAATAATTTCAGCATAGTTTATTTTTTAAGAAAACATGTTTTGGGTGTTTTCTCTCATGTATTTTCTTTTCTTTTTTCCTTCTCTGGGCTTTGAAACGAATGCGAAGTTGTTGATGCTTTCTCTGAGGTCCGACATACAAGTACAGGCTTTCCAAAAAGATGTGATCGAATTTTAATAAGCGATAAGGACATTTTTAGAACACATCTAAGAGAAGCGTATATCATGATGATTCTGTGTGACACTGAAAAAAGAACCTATGTTCAACTAAAGAAAGGGCAGACTGCCTCAGCATGGAAAAAAAGTGGGACTTCCTAGATTTTTCAATGGGACTTCCAAATTTGAGGGGTAGGAAGTCTGGGACTTCCTGAGTCCCCAGACTTCCTGAGTCTGAAGTTAATGGAAGCCCTGCAAGTATGATGGCATACAAAATACAAACTAAACTTACTATCAATGACTTGTTTCTCTCAACAGAAACAAACTGAAAATCATGGCTCAATCCATTGAACATCCTCTCACCTCCTACAGATTTGACTGAAAGCCCAAAGCACACGTGTCACTTAAATACTCCAGCAGTACGGTGTTCAGTGAGCGCTGAAAAATTCCAACAATGACTGAAGTCTCAGCACTGCTGGATGACGGCCACTGAATCGGCAAGTGGTCACACTAGAAAGGTAGTGTAACTGAAACGGGTGGGATAATTAAGTATTAAAATTCATATTAAATTCAACTTTAAATGACAATTTTACCTATACTTTATGCAATTTATGCCCTAGCTGGAAAAAATCTATATTTAGGTGTTTACATTGAAGGTAATAAAGAAAGCTCAAACTTGCTATGATGTCATACATGGCTAACATGAAATGTCAATAATGTGAAGCATTGGACAACAACAAGAAACATTCCTAATTGTGGATAAAATATTAGCTTAAAACTTATTACATTTACACCAAATGACTCAAAAATGGATGGATTAAATACAAAAATGATGCTGGATAAATGACACGTATGACAAAGCTTAGAAACTTATGGCAAAAAGGTAAATGCGACTCAGTTACATAATTCCTCACCAGGTTTTCATGTTACAGTGTTACATATCATAAGCAATAACAGCATATAGATCTATCAGTGTAGGGACGATCAGCATAGAACTCTTCAGGCAAAACAAATTCTAAAAAGTTATTAAATCTGCCATTTTGTCTCATTTGCTGGAGGTGATAACCTTGTTTTTCTTCACCTACAGTTTCAGCTGGAATATTTAAAAGAATATGTTCAGATTCATTAAATCCTATTATTACATTTTCAGGAGTGATTTACTGAGATTTGTCATTGAATTATAATTGATAATTCACGGAGTGAATTATTTCATTTCAAACACTCAACAGTTTGACGTCATAATTGCTAGGCGATGTTGCTGACGTTGTTGGTAACAACAATAACAATAGTTGACGTTTTGTGGAAAATTTGATAAAATCATGGAAATCAGACTGCAATTTTCACATCCAGTTGGCATTCTTGAGGAAAGACCCAGGGACACAAATATAAAGTATGGATTTTCTTGATAATCTAGTTCTACTATCGTGACATTGTTGTGTCTGTATTTCAAGAACAGGATAATTTTTACATCAAAGTGAAAACAAGATGGCGACTGATTTTCAAACTAAACCATGCCTCCTGAAATTCATACACTGACTGGAACTATATTTTGGTAGCAGATCATAACGACTGAATGTGAAAATTCAAAGATAATCCATGAATGAAAATGTAATGAACAATTTATTTTCTTGTTTTGATTGATTACGGAGAAATAATTCACTCATGTTCTAAGGTTTGCTTGTAAAAAACTCATTCGCTTCGCTCACTGTTTTTTTTACTCGCAATATTCACATTTGTGAATTATTTCTCCGTAATCGATCAAAACAACCAAATAAACTCTATATAATGGGCATAAGGACAGCTTTTTCCCTCTTAACAAAAGTAATTGCTTTTTAAAGATTTTGACAATTTTTCAAGTTTTTTTCAGTTGATAAATGATTAATCTTCAACAATAAAAACTGATAGGTACTTCCGTGGAGGAAAAAAACAATGGCTGTGATATAAGCCTGTTCGTCCTTGTGTGTGTGTGTGTGTGTGTGTGTGTGTATGTAGTGTGTGTGTGTGTGTGTGTGAACACTTATAGAAAAAGTCCTTGACTTTTATGATAGCTTCAGATAAAGCACTTTTTTCAGCCAAGAAGTATTGATATTTTTTTTTATTTCTTCAGAAAAAACATGTTATGGGTACTCACTAGAGGTGCCTCATTAAGGTGCTTCTAATGAGTACGGTAAATGTCCTAAAATTTCGAACAAAATTAAATAATTTCAGTTCTTGCTGTTCGAAATTTTAGAAATTATGATTTGTTCGAAATTTTTAGGACAGATTCACTTACAGCCAAAATTGACCTGGCTATCGGACGCTTTTAGACACCCGAAACGACAAAAAAGGACCTACATGACAAAAGGGTTTTCTTATTTGCTATGTGTGATGGTGAACTGAATGAAATTGTATGAACTAATAAATAATTACCACGCTGATGTTTGTTTTTAATTCCATCGGATTAATTCTATGTCGAATAATGTTTCTCGTAACAAAACAATTAATTATCCGGTACACTAATTAATCGCCAGATACGCTTGTTCCGCACTCCGGGAATGTGCCACTTTCTTAAAATAGGCTGGCTTAGTCCACTGTCTTCTTACATAACAACTCTTTTCACTTTACCGCACTGAGATACACAAGCTGACCAAAAATACTTCAAAAGGTTACCGCACGTTTGTTCTTGTTTGAGCCACTACAGAAACACAAAAGTCCCTTTCCTCAAAGGTGAAGCGTACAGAGTTTAAATGTGAAAAGCGCAGACTGATTAGACCTTCCACTGTTTTGAAGCGCAGTATTCACACTGCTTGCTGACATAATGCATTCTGTTGGCGATATGCGCGGATCCATAGATTTATCCTGGACTTCGTTTTCAACCGAAATATTTATCATGTCTGCCACAAGGTAACAACAGTTCTAGATCACCTGCGCATAATCTAACCCTTGTCACGCAGACATCCATGTGACTGTCGCGTAGAAATGGCTAACATTGTGATGTTTTTTTGTTTTTTTTTTCTTGTGAATTTTCAGTCATTATCTCCTTGGTTTGTATAAAATTAAAATATGGTTCCCATGCCATTTATGTACATAAAGTTCGTTATGAAACTGCTGTGTGCATTTACGTTTTACGGTGGCTTTCAACACTACTACTTTAGTTTCCGGTTCCGTAACAAAAAAAAAAAAAAAAAAAAAAAAAAACGTTACCAAAATTAGAATGTGCCAATAAAAAATTACTTGAAGCTGTGTTTGAAATTTTAGAAATCCCCTTTTTGCAAAACCGCCACTGTTCGGGATTTTAGTACATTTCCAGAAATTATTTTGGGCAAAAATACTAGGTGTTCGAAATTTTAGAGTGTTCAAAATTTTAGGACATTTACCATACCCACAACATGTTTTCATGGAGAAATAAGAAAAATATTGTGTAGAAATCCATGCTTATCTGGGGCTATCTGTAAATATGTATTTTTTAGTTCAGGTGAGAAAGCTCAGGATGGGTTATACAATGTATTGACCATTTCTGGTCCATCCATTTTTCGGCACTAGTTAAACTGCTTCTTCTCCAAAGTCAGTGAAGCCATTTGAACCCAAGTTTTTGGGGTTGAAGAATTAGAGTTGTAAAAAATATGTGGATCAGCCATTTTGATTGCTTGCCATGGCAGCTGAAAGGTCCAATAGACTTAAACTGGGAAATGTTCATTCACTTAACTCTTCAGAAACCACTTTTTCAGTTGCAACTCAAATTGCACGAGGAGCATTCTTGGGATAAAGGCTGCTAAATTTGCAAAAAAAAAAAAAAAAAAATATCAGGAATTGGTGCCAAAGATGGCAATGATGGCCATACAGTGAACCCTCGTTACAATGACAGCATTTGTTCACAAAGATATTGCCATTAAAATGAATTTGCTGTTATAGAGAATACATAATGAGCAGATTGATATGTAAGAAAGGTCATGTTTTGTTCTTATTTCCTCATAGAACATATGTTTTGGATATTTGTTAGAATCACCTCATTGAAGCAATTCTAACAAATATCCAAAACATATGTTTCTTTTAAAATATTAAATACAATATTGCATAATTTGTGACTAATTGTTATCTCTTAAGCGAAGGTTTCATGGCAGTCAAAATGTCATTATAACGAATTTTGTCATTGTATCAAGTGTTGGTATAAAGAGGGTTGACCGTATATGGTACAATAAATGTCTTAAAATTTTGAAAACTTTATTTCATTCTTCTTTGCCTAAATTTTGTTGTTTTTTTATGCAGTTGTGTCTTAAAATACTTTGTTGAAAGGCAAACAATGTAGACTGATCAGACTGCTCCTTCAAGAGCAATCTGATCTGGGTATGCACTGTTTGCATATGCCATACTAACCGAAGCTTTGGTGTACAAAATTTTAGGACACTTACTGTAAAAACTTTAAAGATTGTATTCTCTGAAACTGCATGGCTGACTGGGCTCAAATTGCATTTGGAGTGTCCTTGAGACAAAATCTTCAAAGTTTATGAACAATTTTGGGAACCAATGTCTAAGATGGTCTCCAGCTGTTTCAAGCATAAACCTATATAAATTTATTTTATAGTCTGTAAGAGCAATAGAAAATAATGAAGAATGTTCTTTAGTTTTATATGCCTGTCATTAAAAATATTTTTTTTTTCTGATTTTTATTTTATCTGCTGATACGGCACTGTTTTCAAGTGAAGAGTACTGATATGTTTTATTTCTTCATGGAAAATTTTGTTTTTGGTGTTCATTAGAAATGCCTCACCAAGTGCTTCAGATGAATACTCATAAATGTATACTTTTGCAGAGAAATAAGAAAAATATATGTATCTGGGCTGAGGCCCCAGTTATCCGGAATATTACATAGCTCTAGATAAGAAGGGGTATCCAAAAAATAGTTTTCTTATTTCTCCACAAAAACATATATTGTGTTGTTCTCAGTAGAAGCACCTCGGTGAGGCACTTCTGATACAGTCGACTCTCATTATCTTGAATTCCAAGGGACTCACTGAAATACTTCGAGATATCCGTACCTCCACATATCAGAGTTGAAAGAGTGAGGAAAACAATAAATTGAACAACCACATTTAACAAATGAATATGTAATTTGACTCCTGGAGTTAAATATATATATATATAAAATAATGTAGAAAAGAGGAGAAATTGCTCCTTAGGAGCAATTTCTCCTCTTTTCCACATTATTTTGTTACCTGTTGTCATAGTTTTATGTTAAAACAGGGACCAGATTTTCTCTTCGAGATAAGCGGTAATTCGAAATAAGTGAGTTCGAGATAATGAGGTTCAACTATATATGTACCACAACATATGTTTTTGTGGAGAAATAAGAAAACTATCAGTTCTTTTCAGATGTAAAAATGCTTATCTGGAGCCATGATATTGTTGTATTTTACAGTTGTTACCATGGGAAATGGTGTTTCAAGAACAGTACAACAGTCTGAGAATTCTGCTAGTACCAAAGAGTCTGAAGAAATCCCCCTCATCAGTGAAAACCAACAAGTTTCAGGTTACAGCTGGTTTAAATTTGGTGTTCAGTGTTTTTGTGGGGCCATTTCCAGGACAGATGCTTTGTTATGAGCACAGATGAACACATCAAACAGGGGACTCACTAAAGGAGATTATTGTGATCAGAAAGTATTTGGCTCCCTTCTCAGGGCTACCCCTAAAGGAATGAATTTTCTCCAATAGAAGTCAATGCTTTCCTTTAAGATTAGATCCTTTTGAGAAAGGATTAATACACCACCAGGTGAGCCAATTTATTTTCTGTTATAGTGATCTCCCTTTGAAAAGGGAGGCAAAAACTTCCAGTCCAAATGATCTTTCTTTTAACTGTATCCATCAAATTCAACACTTTAAGCATAAGGCTCTTTTTCAACAAAAACTTTGATAGTTTTCTTTTTTCTCCTGGAAAACATATGTTGTTGGTACATTTTAGAAGCACTTGTGGCAAGGTGCTTCTAGTGAGTACCCACAACATACGAGTCGTATGTTTTTGTAGATAGATAAAAATTTTATATGCCCTCTTATCTGGAGCTATGTATAAGGGTTTAAAGTTTCCATGTCACGGTTGAACATAATGTAAAGCTGACAAACATGTGATATGTACAGTAAAATGTATTAAAGATTTGACTAATTTACATAATTTGTTGAATAATGAAATGTTTATTTTTGCACCTGGGCTAAGTAAGAATGCTGATTTATGAAGTTAATTAAATGAAAACTACATCTTGGTAATGTCATAATAGAATGTTTGATATATGTGTCACAATGCAAGATAATGTGCCTTATAACAGGTCTGCTCAAAGAGGACTCAGATCAGTCTGTCTATCTACATGGATGTGCATGTGGACACAGACAGTCTTTGCTGGGTACACATATCTGAAATTAAATTTTCTCCCATTATATCTCAAATACTAATAGTGAAAGTCCAGATCAGACAAAGTTTCAACAGTCTTATTACCATATTTACCCTACATATCGAGACACCTTATCTACTTGCCCTAAAATTTGAAATAGCCTATTCTACCACCTCTTGCTGTGTCTTAAATATTGCTTTATGTATGGTAAACAATGTGGATCGTGATCAGACGCCCCATTCTGTGGCATCTAATCTGGGTCTACACTGTTTCTAAAAGCCTATCTGTCCAAATACTTAGGGTTATTAGGGCAGGGCCTTTGTTTTCCACTACCATACCGTTAACAACCCTAAATATTGGGACAGACCTGTGCAAACCATGCAGATCCTGATCAGAATGTGGCATCTGATAAGGGTGTACAATGTTTGCCACACATCCAGCAATATTTTAGACACATTAACAGGTAGTAAAATGGACTTTTTCAATTTTTAGGACAAGTATGGTCAGTAGCTAAGGTGGCCCAAATACATAGTGTAAATACAGTAATCAGTCGAAAACAGGGAAAGCTTAGGATCATGCTGCACATGTACTCAAATTGATCTGGGCTAGTGTTTTTAGGTTATATTACCTTTACCACTCACTGTTCTAATTCAGCCGATGACAAATTGATTATATTTTTCTTATTTTTTCCAGAAAGTAGACTTTGACATTTCATGCAAAAATTGCTTGTAATGCCAAAGCCTATTTTCTGGGAAAAATAAGAAAATATTTCAAATTTTGTCTGCTGAAATATGTACCCAGCATACTAAGCAATAAAGTGCCTTATCACTTAAATTGCAGTTGTAGTTATAAAATTTGTAAAATAAATGCAAACTGTTGGTTTGCCATTCTAAGTAATATATATAAATTGTATGTACGTATATCTTTTATTCAATGCTTGTAATTACTGTACATAACTTGTCTTTAAAGGCTCCATATTCCTCAAGAAATAGACACTTTTTATCCAAGAAAGGTTTAATAAATAGATATGTATTAATATGATCAGAAAATGTGGCATCTGACAGCCTGTAAAATTTCAGTTAGTCTCTCATTTTGAAACTGGATCAAACATGAAATGATTTTTTATTGTATCTCTGAATTTTTGTTGGCAACATTAATTCAGAGATATGATAAAAAGATTCATTTCATTTCAAGAATGAGAGACAAACTGAAATTTTACAGGCAGTCAGATGCCACATTTTATGATTGTATTAATACCATATATCAATTAACCAAACCTTTCTTGGATAATAAAATGTCTATTTTTGAGGAATATGGAGCTTCTTTATTATGTATAGATCAAAAGAGTGTCTGACAACATAGGTTGCTGTTTTTGTAAAGAATTTTAGTATTAGGTATTGTGGTGGTCAGTAGGCAGTCATTGATTTGTACACCTGTACATATCTTTGAGGGACTCATGGAAGATTGGCTAATGCATTTAAATGTATATGCTAAATGTTGTTACCCTCTTTAAATAAAAACTACTCACTTACACTTTGTATTGTAAAATGATGCAACTAAACACAGAGCATGGCCACTGCCATATACTATGGGAACAATTTCATTTTCCTGATGTGTAATGCCAGTGAATCACTGACAAACTGAATAAAGTCCAAAAGGCTTTCTATTGTTTGTGAGTGATTTGCTGGTGTTATATATTGATAAAATTCATTTCTTCTAATTCCAATTAGGTCATATTTACATTGAAATATAGCTCATTTTTAAATTTGTGGGAAGAAAATGAAGATTTGTGCTCAGTGGATTTATTGAAATATAAATGTTGCCTTCAAATTGCTTTTGACCAATGAAATTGTGCTAAATTAGTGTCAGCCTATTGAGCTGGAATTATAAACAGATAAAGGCCTGAGCCAGCATCCAGCTTGCACATCCCTGTTGTCTGGTCAAGGCATTTGCTCTTCTCATACCCTGTCTATCCTAAACATTCACATTCTTACCATACATCATGAAATTCAGATAAGTCCATTTTATCCCCAATTAGCATACCAAGTTTTAAGGTCCTGTTTATGTGTCTATAAAATGCTGGATGAGAATCAAACAGTGTAGACCTAATCAGATGGAATGGTTTATGAATTTAATTTTGTTAGTCATGGCTAATTCCATTATTCATTTGTAGCTCGCCTGGACGAAGTCCAGGAAGAGCTATTGCACTACCCCGGCATCAGCATCCACATATATGTTAAAGAAATAGATAGGCCTAAGCAAACAGTGCAGACCCAGACCATGACACTCCAGTATCTACCCAATTCCAAGCAAGCTATGCTGTCTGCTGACAGTTGTTGTTTTAAGCACGATCATTAGTTTTAATTTAGATTTAATAAAGATTGTGATGGCAGCTACATTGTTGTGTTGGTTGAAACAGGTTGACTGAAGTCACTTTTTTAACACTTAACTGCAGCAGATGACATTCCAATTTTTTTGTATAGTATTCTCCTCCCAAAACACCAGGGCCCAGTTGTTCAAAGCGTCGTTAGCTTAACGAACTCGTTAAGGGTCATTTCGTTAACTATTTTAGTGGATTCAATATACAATATTCTGATATTTTTTGCTGAAAAAATGTGAGTAGCATTTGCATTGCAAAAGTTACTCACATTTTTTCAGCAAAATATTTCAGCATATTTGCATATCACTCGATGTAAATTTTAATGAATCGTTAACTAACGTCATCGTTAGCTTTGAACAACTGTGCCCAGGATTTTTATTTTATTCTATTTTATTTTTTTTTGTTAAAGATTTTTTGCCATTAATTTTGGAATTGCCTTAAGGTAGAATTGTGCATGTTACACCAAGGTCATGCATGTGAGATTATTATAAACAGTTTCTGGCAAAAGACTGTGCACAATACTGGTCAACAGCTTAGAGGACAAAGCCTGCCCAGTAAAAGTTTTTAAACTGACTGCGCTCAACATGACCCCATTGGGTTGACTTGGCCATAAAATCTCAACACAAACAAATTATAAACAGAGAATGTTATTGGCTGATGTTCACTAGCAATAGCCGGCCTCGGTGGCTCAGTTGGATGCGCCGTCCGACTGGAGACCAGGAGGTCGCGGGTTCAACCCCCGCCGAGGTCGGCAACATTCTTTCGTGGAGATTGATCATGAAATATTTTCTACGGTCATTCTCTCCCTTCCGCTGATTCAAGAAGGGCAGTTGTCAGTTTCTGGCGAAAGAATGTGCACAATACTGGTTAACCGCTTAGAGGACTAAGCCTGCCCAGTAAACGTGTGGTTAGGTAAACTGACCGCGCTTGACATGACCCCATTGGGTTGACTGGGCCGTAAAACCTCAACACAAACAATTCACTAGCAATAGTTTTGTCTCTGTCTCAAGCTTCATGACATTTTACACTGTGTTTAATCAGGAATTGAAATACAGTTAATATTAAAGGGGAGTGGATATGTTCAGGGGTGTTAACTCTTTCAAAACTGTTTTTGTCCCCTTTTGAAATTATTATTTTTACCCAGCATAAGTGCTAAGTACATTGTATACAGAATTGTCAGATGTCTCTTGTCAAAATTCATTATAACTTATAAACTTACCTGTATTGATTAATTTTATACATGTATATAGCTCAGGGACAAGGGCAAATAACCCGCAGGGGACAAAATTTTGATTGTAACTAAAAGTTTAAATAATCTAATCATACATTTTAAGTTTCAGCCATTAGTCGTTAATACATTTTGAGAAAATGACTTTTCAACATTTTCCCCATATAAATGTATAGGGACACAAATTTGACCTTGCCGTAAAAAGGTGAAGGGTCAATCTATGGTCATCATTTGAACAAACTTTGTAGACCTTGATTCCCCAATGCTTTATACCAAGATTCAGCCCCAAAGCTTTCTCAAATCTGAAGATTTTTAACCCTTGTCCTGCAGAACCCGGATATACCCATGCCTCCGCAAACAGTGGAGATCCAGATCAGAAGCCAACTGATCTGGATCTGCACTGTTTGTCATTCAGTATGTGAATTTATATTAACAACCTGGATCTAATAATCTGATTGGTTGAAAATTGGAAGTGGATGTGCCATCTTTATTTATTCAGTATGACAAGGGTTAAGTGTTTTTACCATGTTTTAAAGACTAATGGCTGAAACTTACAATATATGATTAAAGTAGTAAAACATTTTAGTTACTATCAGTTTTTCCCTAGGGGTTATCTGCCCTTGCCCCTAGGCTATATATATCTATAAAATTATATAATTTTTAAATGTCTTCTTCTCTGAAACCACTTAAGCAGTTTTCACCAGATTTCACATGGGGCCTTCTGTCGAAATGGTATTGACATTTTGTTTAAATGTTTCTGCACCATTTAACAAGATGGCTGCCATGCCCAGATATGGTAAAAATACTTAAAAATCTTCTTCATCAGAACCAAGAAAGCTTTGGGGCTGAATTTTGGTATATAACATTGAAGACTCAAGGTCTACCAAGGTTGTTCAAATGATGGTCGTAGGTGGACCATTGATCTCTTTATGGCAAGGTCAAATTTGCACCTTAATGCATTTGTATGGGGGAAATGTTGGAAAATGTATTAAAGACTAATGGCTGAAACTTACAACTTATGATTAAAGAAGCAAAACTTTTTTAGCTGTCGTCAATATTTTGGGGGTTATCTGCCTTTGCCCCTTGGCTATGTACGCCTAATAAGGGCACACTTTAAAGAAAGATCAGCAAAGGTCTTCAGGAAAGGCTTATGTGATACTTTTTCTGATTTTCTTAATAAAACCATACATTGCTGATACTCGTTTGAATTGCCTCAACTTTTTGCCTTGACTTGTCAAGATGATACAAATGAGTATCCATAACATGATTGATTGATTGTGTTGGGGTTTAATGTCACGTCAAACTTTGTGGGTCATTTTGTGTTGTCTCCCAGAGAAAGGGAGAAGAGAGATAGAAAAGATAGTAGCAGAGATGAAAGATAGGGATAGGGAAGAAAGAGGAACAGGAATGAAAGTGATAAAAACAGAAGAAATAAAAACATTCCCCCTCTACCCTTACCTGCTACAAGAATAGCAGGCCTTGCCCAACTGGAAGCCAATATCGGTTGGACAGCACGGTGACGTAAGAGACCAGACACCTTTGCCACACTCAACCACCCCCATCCATAACATGAGCTAATGCATGATAAAACCTACAATAAGTCCTGTGTGACTAGCAAAGACTCAGATCAGCCTGTACATCTAGCCAAGGGTTCTTGTTTATCCCTCTATGGATAGCCCGGAGGCTGTAGAAGGCACTTGTGATCAGCGAAGACTGATCAGTGTGGGGATGCACAGGCTGATCCTAGTCTTCACTGGTCACTCAAGTCTAATTGTAGGTTTTGTCGTGCACTGGCTCATATGCTTTTATAAAGAAGTAGATAAAAGTATACAGAAGCTGTAGTCTAAAACTGAAATTACTTGACTGTGTGCTTACAGGAGTATGTGCAGTAGTCAGGTCAAATGATATAGTTGTGCCTTCCTCCAAAATACACAGTGACTGGCCAAACTGACTTGTTGCTTTGATCTTTACATTAAATATTCATTAGTATACATTCACTGTACAATTTAACCATGAATTTAACCCATCTGTGCCTAACGCCCCATAAATGGGACAATGACAAACAGTGTAGACCCAGATCTGACGCTGCAGAATATGGCATCTGATCAGGGTTTACACTGTTTGCATTAATAATACGACCCTTTTAAGAATATTTCACTTATATCGAGCCGATCGTTCATCAAAGGTGAGCGAAAACTGGAGAACCCGGGGAAAAACCACCCGACCATCCGTAAGCAGAACTTGGCTTTCCCACATGTGACCCGAGCGAGGTTCGAACCACAGCGATGAGAAACCTAATGGATTAAGAGTCGACTCTTCTATCCACTAGGCTATGAGGGCCCGCCTTAAGTCTCATTGACTTGATATTACAGAAAACCCCCTTTACACTGACACTCGATATAACAACAAAATTCATTATAATGACAATTTGATTGTTACGAAACCTTCGCTTAAGAGGTAACAATTTGTCACAAATTATGCAAAAATATTGTATTTAATACTTTAAAGAAAGATATGTTTTGTATATTTGCTAGAATTGCCTCAGTGAGGCAATTCTAACAAATATCCTAAACATATGTTCTTAGAGGAAATAACAAAACAAGACCTTTCTTACATATTAACCTGCTCATTAAGTATTCTGTACAACAGCGAATTCATTTTAATGGTGTCATCTTTGGAAACAAATGCTGTCGTTGTAATGAGGGTTCACTGTAGATCTAAAAAATTGTATCAATAATTATTAATCTTATAAGGGATCGAATGTATCATAACCCAGCAAATATTTCCATATTTTTGTTACAAACAAGCATACAAAAAGCTTATTCCTATATTCAGCCATTTTGGTTGTGCCAAAAGACAGCTTGAGAATAGTTTGCAGATACTCGCTACTGTTCGGCAAAAAATTGTCACAATTGAACGGAAAAATTGCAATAGTTTGCTAGTAACTGGGAATATTTTGGTTAATTGAATGCAGTCCTGATTAGCTTCATCCACACCCACACGTGCAAACATACACACATTTTATTTTTATTACAAATACTATAAAAATGAGATTATGTATTTAAAAACATCATTCCATGAATTCTTAACCCTTGTCAAGCTGAATAATTTAAGATGCCATGCCCACTTCTAATTTTTAGCCAGTCAGATTATTTGATCTGTATTGTTGCTATAAATTCACATAGTAGCAAACAGTGCAGATCCAGATCAGTTGGCTTCTTCAGAAGCCAGCTGATCTGGAAATACATTGTTTGCTAAGACAGGGCATGTCATGTTCAGCAAGAGAAGGGTTAAAATCCTACGCAAACGGTGCAGACTCTGATAAGATATTGCAGACTGATCAGGGACTCTATTGTTTACCACGATTGGGACAGTTTTTAGATGCAGTAACAGGTAAACTGACTTTCAAACTTTACGACAAGTATGATAGGGTGTTGAAATGTCCCAATAGTTAGGATAAACATAGCAAAAAGAAGTTTCCTGAACAAAGTTTACCACACAAGTTTCACTAGCAGAAAACAAAGAACTGATACACATTGTGTCCTACTTTCAGAGTTTTATTAGGGTTTTCTTACTTTAAATACATGTAGTCTGAATATTCATACATCTTATTCATATACACGTACTTATATAGAACCATATTTATGCTAAGAACTGGGACACTAAACTTTTTACATCACAAAAACATACCTATATAATTTTGACCCCTTAAACCCCACTTTTATATAATAAAACTGGGGTTTATAGGGGTAGAAAATACTTTTATTTCTGCTCAAAAACATAGATTGTGGGTACTCATTAGAATGGCCTCACTGAGGTGGTTCTAACAACTACCCACAAGCTATGTTTTGAGCAGAAATATGAAAAATATTAGAATTTTTATCTGAAAACTTCCAGTTTTTGGTAGTGAAAGTTTCAATATTTGAATAGGCATGCTTTCGTAATATTGTACTGTCTGAAAATTTGAAGAAATCCATTTTACAAAATGTTAATATGCCTGAAAGCTACTGTATGGATGGCAAACAGTGAAGAGCCTGATCAGACAGTCTGATTTGGATCTTCTCTGTCAGTCAACACATACAAACTTCATATTGTAATAACCCTAAATATTAGGACAGACAGGCCTGAGCAAACCATGTAGACGCATATCAGACACCACAGAATGTCCAACAATATTTTAGACACATCAACATGTGGTAAAATGAACTTTCAAATTTTAGGACCAGTATGGTAAGGAGTGAAGTTGTCCCAATATTTAGGGTAAATATGGTATTTCTTAACCACTTACTGTATTTGTCTGGAAAGCTAATAATGATTTGGTGTTCATCACGAAAACATACTTATATAATTTTGACCTCCCTTAAACCCCAATTTTATACAGTAAAACTGGGGTTTACAGGGGTATTCATTGTTTTTAGCTCACCTGAGCTGAAAGCTCAAGGTGAGCTTTTGTGATCACTCACCGTCCGTCGTCGTCGTCGTCGTCCGTATGTCCGTCCGTCGTCCACAATCTTTAAACAACATCTCCTAAACCACTGATTGGATTTTGACCAAACTTCACAGGAATGATCCTTGGTTGGTCCTCTTTCAAAGTTGTTCAAATGGTTCCGGTCCGTTGCATATCTAGGTCGCAGGAGCTAAAAATAGATTTTTTAACTAAAAACTTAAAAAATCTTCTTGTCAGAAACCACTGGACCGATTTCAATATAATTTTGCAGAAATGTTCCTTTGGTGATCCTCTACCAAGATTGTTCAAACCATTCGGATTCGTCAAAAAACATGGCCGCCAGGGGGCGGGGCTTATTTTCCCTATACATATATATAGAAAATTTTAAAAATCTTCTTGTCAGAAACCACTGGACAGATTTCAATATAATTTTGCAGAAATGTTCCTTTGGTGATCCTCTACTAAGATTGTTCAAGCCATTTGGATTCGTCAAAAAACATGGCCGCCAGGGGGCAGGGCTTATTTTCCCCATATATCTATATAGAAAACTTTAAAAATCTTCTTGTCCGAAACCACTGGACTGATTTCAATATAATTTTGCAGAAATGTTCCTTTGGTGATCCTCTACCAAGATTGTTCAAGCCATTTGGATTCGTCAAAAAACATGGCCGCCAGGGGGCGGGGCTTATTTTCCCTATATATCTATATAGAAAACTAAAAATCCTCTTGTCCAAAACCACTGGACCGATTTCAATATAATTTTGCATAAATGCTCCTTTGGTGATCCTCTACCAAGATTGTTCAAGACATTAGGATTCGTCAAAAAACATGGCCGCCAGGGGGCAGGGCTTATTTTCCCTATATTATCTATATAGAAAACTTTTAAAAATCTTCTTGTCCGAAACCACTGGACCGATTTCAATATAATTTTGCAAAAATGTTCCTTTGGTGATCCTCTACCAAGATTGTTCAAGCCATTTGGATTCGTCAAAAAACATGGCCACCAGGGGGCTGGGCTTATTTTCCCTATATATCTATATAGAAAACTTTAAAAATCTTCTTGTCCGAAACCACTAGACCGATTTCAATATAATTTTGCAGAAATGTTCCTTTGGTGATCCTCTACCAAGATTGTTCAAGCCATTTGGATTTGTCAAAAAACATGGCCGCCAGGGGGCGGGGCTTATTTTCACTGTATATCTGTATAGAAAACTTTAAAAATCTTCTTGTCAGAAACCACTGGACCGATTTCCATATTATTTTGCAGAAATGTTTCTTTGGTGATCCTGTTGCAAGATTGTTCAAGCCATTTGGATTTATCAAAAAAAACATGGCCGCCAGGGGGGCGGAGCTTATTTTCCTTATATATCTTTATGTAAAACTTCAAAAATCTTCTTGTCAGAAACCACTGGACCGATTTCCATATGATTTTGCAGAAATGTTCCTTTGGTGAAACCACTGGACCGATTTCCATATGATTTTGCAGAAATGTTCCTTTGGTGATCCTGTTGCAAGATTGTTCAAGCCGCCATGATTCGTTAAAAAACATGGCCGCTAGGGGGCGGGGTTAATTTTCCCTATATATCTATATAGAAAACTTTAAAAATCTTCTTGTCATAAACGGCTGGACCGATTTCAATACAGCTTGGCAGAACTGTTTCCTTAGTGACCCTCTATCAAGATTGTTCAAGCCGACATGATTTGTCAAAAAACATGGCCGCTAGGGGGTGCGGGGCTTATTTTCGATATAATTCTATATAGAAAACTTGAAAAAATCTTGTCGTCAGTAACCACAGGACTGATTTCAATATAACTTCGCAGAAATGTTTCCTTGGTGACCCTTTACCAAGATTGTTCAAGCCGTTATGATCTGTCAAAAAACATGGCCACTAGGGGGCGGGGCTTATTTTCCTATATAATTTATCTATATAGAAAATTTTAATAGTCTTTTCAGAAAGCACTTGACCGATTTCAATGTAACTTTGCAGGAATGTTTCTTATGTAACCCTCTATCAAGATTGTTCAAGCCGTCATGATTCGTCAAAAAACATGGCCGCCAGGAGTCGGGGCTTATTTTCCTTATATATCTATATAGAAAACTTTAAAACTCTTCTTGTTAGAAACCACTGAACCAATTTCATTATAACTGCAGAAATTTTTCCTTGGTGACCCTCTACTAAGATTGTTCAAGTAATCATGATTCGTCAAAAAACATGGCTGCCTGGGGCAGGGCTTATTTTCCCTATATATCTATATATAAAACTTTAAAAATCTTCTTTTCAGAAACCAATGGACCGATTTCAATACAACTTGGCAGGAATGTTTCTTTGGTGACCCTCTACAAAGATTGTTCAGGCTGTCATGATTCATCAAAAATCATGGCCGCTAGGGGGCGGGGCTTATTTTCCCTATATATCTATATAGAAAACTTTAAAAATCTTCTCGTAAGAAACAGTTGGACCGAGTTAAATGTAACTTGGCAGGAATGTTGCTTTGGTGACCTTCTACCAAGATTGTTCAAGCCTTCATGATACGTCAAAAACCATGGTCCACAGGGGGGTGGGGCTTATTTTTCATATATATCTGCATAGAAAATTTTAAAATTCTTCTTGTCACATACCCCATGACTGATTTCAATATTACTTGGCTGGAATGTTGCTTTGGTGAACCTCTATCAAGATTGTACAAGCAATCATGACTCGTCAAAAAACATGGCTGCCATGGGGTGGGGCTTGTTTTCCCTATATATCTAAATAGAAAACTTTAAAAATCTTCTTGTCGGAAACCACTGAACAGATTTCAATATAACTTGGCAGGAATGTTCCTTTGGTGACCCTCTACCAAGTTTGTTTAAGCTGTCATGATTCGTCAAAAAACATGGCCGTTAGGGCGTAGGGCTTGATAGCTATATAAAACTATTTAAACCACTGGACCAATTTCAGTATAACTTGGCAGAAATGTTCCTTTGGTGACCCTCTTTTAAGATTCAGTTCAGGTCATCAAGATTTGTAAAAAAACATGGCCAGCGGTGTGGTGGAGGGGGATGGGGGTGGTAAGTGCTATAAAGTTTATACAAAAATCCTAGAGCAGTGAACTTGGCTGAAACTTCAACAGTAAATATGCAAATCTGTTTGGTCAGGTGAGCGATATAGGACCATCATGGTCCTCTTGTTCTTATTTCTGCTCAAAAACATAGATTTTGGGTACTTGTTAGAACCAATAACCATCCGATGCAACTGTCTTACAGCTGTGAAGTCCTTAAGCAAATAATGCAGTGACTGAGAAGCAGTGCTAATCTAACGAGTATCCACATCTATATTTTTGAGCAGAAATATGAAAAATATCAGAATTTTTATCTGAAAGCTTCCATTTTTTGTGTGGTAAAATTTTCAGTATATTTGAACAGGCGTGTTTTCGAAATGTTACGTCTCTTCCAATATTATTAACCCTTGTCCTGCTGAACCCGGATATACCCTGTCTTTGCAAACAGTGTAGATCAAGATCAGTTGGCTTCTGAAGAAGCCAACTGATCTGGATCTGCACTGTTCGCCATTAAGTATGTGAATCTATATCAACAACCTTGATCAAGTAATCTGATTGGCTGAAAATTAGAAATGGGTGTGGTTTCTTAATTTATTCAGCAGGACAGGAGTTAAAGCCAAATCAAGATGATGAAGGGGTGATAATTAAAGGATCTGTGCAGTCATTACGAAAACATACCTAATCAAATATATTGAAAATTTCACCATCAAAATTAAGAGTTTTCAGATAAAAATTCTGATATTATTCATATTTCTGCTCAAAAAATAGATTGTGGGTACCTGTTAGAATTGCCTCAGCAAGGTGGTTCTAACAAGTACCCACGATCTATGTTTTTTTGCAGAAATAAGAAAAATAATGTATACCCCTGTAAACCTCAGTTTTATTATATAAAAGTGGGGTTTTTAGGGGGTCAAAATTATATAGGTATGTTTTTGTGATAGATGCTGTACAGTTGTGAGCTGAACTCTGTCTCTAAGAGGACTCAAACATGGGATGTTGTGATCCAGTCAGGAGGGCTAACCCCTCCCCCTCCTGGATGCTTCGTCTGAATAGTTGAGCAAGTGGAATGGACTATCAGGGATGTAGAAAAAAAATGCTGCTAGAAAAACGATTAATGTCAATCTTGTTGAGACTAATCATGGTCTATCTACACTGTTTAGGAAGATTAGTCGGTATATTAATCCTTAAAACAACAATCATAACAGCAGCAGTTGAGATTCTTAGTCTTTTGTTTTTCAAGAAAAATAAGAAAATAGACATTACATGTGAATCATCAGCTAGCAGACAATTCTCAAGAAATTCCAAGCCTTATTTTCATAGAAAAATGCTAAAAAAAAAGAAGTATGTGGTCTGCTACTATTCTGCATTGTAATTACAGTAAAACATAAAATGTCAAAAAAATATTTCAGTATTTTTGTCTCTCCCCTAGGATTAAAAGTTTTATAACCAAATAACCACTTTGTGATTCTTCCCTAACAACAGCAGTCTTTTTCTTGTGGGTACTCACTGAAATTGCAGAAGCAAGTCACTGAGGCAATTCTAAAAAGTACCCAAAGATGTCTCAAAGCAAAATGAACAACAAAATAAAAGACCTGCAAGCACTGCACCATGCCCCGCCACTGCACTTACATCAAGCAAGTGCCATAACTCTGTCAAAAATAAAATCAAAGGGACGGTACATTATTCTTTCCCTAAAATCAACATTGATGCATGTACATGTGTTCGTTTTTGATCAAAATGTTCAACTCATTGTTTTCTTTTTGCCTCACATAGTAGAAATGGCTATTTTCAATATCTATTATGTTCAAAGGGCCGCAACTCCAAAAGCCGGTTAACTTTTTGTGTTCTGCACATTGCTTCATGGTGCTTTACATTTGTGAGACATTTCATAATAATATCTCCAACGGTTTTCAACTTAAAGAGCAGACACGAGGACATGGTAGAAATGGCTATGTTCACTGTTCAAAGGGCAATAACTCCAAAAGCAGGCAAGTCATCTCATAGTGCTTAACATTTGTGTGAAGTTTCATGAAAATATAGAGCAGACACAAGGACATAGTAGAAATGGCTATTTTTAATATCTACTAAGGGCCGCAATTCAAAAAGTAGGTTAACTAGAGTTACGTTTTTTTGTGTTCTGCATGTTGTCTCATGTTGCCCAACATCTGTGAGAAATTTTATATTTCTAATGGTTTTCAGCTTACAAAGCAGGCACAAGTACATGGTAGAAATGGCTATATTCAATGTTCAAAGGGCAAGAACTCCGAAAGTATGCAAACCATATTTACGGTTCATGTTTTCTGCACATCATCTAATAGTGCTTTATGTCTGTGAGAAGTTTCGTGAAAATAACTTGGGTTGTGGCTGGGCATAAAAAACAAACCCTACATTATCATCTCATCTGGAGCTATGTACCAAACATTAACCCTAGTCCTGCTGAGCCCAGATATACCCTGTCTTTACAAACAGTGTAGATCCAGATTTCAATCTGCACTGTTTGCCATTAAGTATGTGATTTTGTATCAACAAAATGGATCTAGTAATCTGATTGGCTGAAAGTTGGAAGAAGGCAAGGCATCTTAATTTATTCAGCAGGACAAGGGATAAAGAGTATGGTAAATGTCATAAAATTTCATCCACCATGTGCAAACAGTGCAGACCCAGATCAGACTGCTCCTGAAGGAGAAAAGATAGGCCAAAAAGAAATGAATGAAGTGTTCAAAATTTTAGGCCATTTACCATATTATACTTTGTCCCCTGAGGAATCGTGGAAGTTACCATATTCTTGGTATAAGACAGACACACCTGAGCAAACTAGGTAGCCCTAGATCAAATGCAGAGAATATAGCATCTGATCAAAATATTCATTGTTTTTTATTCATCCAGTAGGTTTTAGACACATCAACTGGTAGTCCAATGGACTTCTTCAAATTTTAAGGACAAGTATGCAAAGGAATTAATGTGTCCAAATATTTAGGGTATATACAGTACTATATAATTCTTGATCATCCCTCCTACTTCTTGTTGTAAACAAACACTTCACTTGTGGTGTTTTCAGCTATTTTAATCAACCAAATAATGATTACAACTGAAAATACACAACAGACATGACATGGAGCACATGAAATTTCACAAGTTTTTATCAACATCAATTCGAGTCACACCAAGCAAATGGGGCATATGTAATGCTTGTAAGGCTCAAATCAGTCAGTTCATAATTATGTGCAAGTTGTTTTCTGCAATTGTCATAAATATTCAAGCTGAACTGCCCAAGCAAACAATGTAGACCCTGATCAGAGTACATTGTTTGCCATTCTGCAAGCATGTGAACCTTCAAGCACAAGCAAACTACAGGAGATGACATCCTAATTTTTTCGTTATTTTTCAGAGAAAATAAGATTCATTTGATAAAGCTGAGGTTTTATGGCCCAGTCAACCCATTATTGTCGTCAAGCCGGCCAGTTGACCGAAGTACATTTTTCTTGGGCAGGCTTAGTCCTCTAAGAGATTAATCAGTACTTGTGCACATTCTCTCACCAGAAACTGACAAATGCCCTTCTTGAATCAGCAGAATGGTGAGAATGACTGTAGAATATTTTTCATGATCAAGCGCTCCACAGAAGAATGTTGCCAGATCAAACCCACGACCTCCTGATCACCAGTAAGATGTGCATTCAAATAAGATTTAGCATTTCATGTAGAGAATTCTCATGAAATGTCTTATTTTCTCTGAAGAATAAAAAATATCAGAGTGTCATCTGTTGCAGTTATGATAAGCATTTTAAGGGTTAAGCCATATTTTCCACCAAACCCTTGCCCTGCTGAATAAATTAAGATGCCACACCCCCTCCTAATTTTCAGCCAGTCAGCTTGCTTGATCTAGATTGATGATACAAATTCACATTCCTAATTATAAACAGTGCAGATCCCGATCAGTTGGCTTCTTAAGAAGCCAACTTATCTGGATCAACACTGTTTGTAAAGGCAGGATACATCTGGGTACAATGGGACAAGGGTTAATGTAGCCCATTTATTTTTAGCACTCTCTGGACAAGATAAGTTGACAAATTTATGCTACTTTTCTTATTTTCCCAGAAAACAGGGCTTGACATGTCATGCAAATTATATTCTTAAGCAACAATTCCCTTGAAATGTAAAAACCTTATCTCTGGGAAAGATATGAAAGCTATTTTTTTTAAAAATCTGCTATTAAAATCATATTTTTTAAATATATTTTTATTTATTTATTGAAATGTCTTTTAAGGCTTACCATTCTGAATACATTAAGATGCCACATGCACCTTTAATTGTCAGCCAATCAGATTACTTAATTGTTGATATAAATTCATATACTGAATGACCAAAATATTATAATATCAACAAACCATAGATCCAGCTCAGTTGGCTATCCTGGTTCAGCTAGACAAGGGTTTGTTAGATTTTGAAAAATATGTCCCAATGAAAGTTTTTCAAGAGAATGACTACTTTCTTGGAACAGCTCCGGCCTTTTTGATTTGTCTGAGTAAAGCAGCAAACTGGGCCCAGTTGTTCAAAACGTCGTTAGCTTAACAAGCTCGTTAAGGGTCATTTCGTTAACTGTTTTAGCAGATTCAATGTACAATATTCTGATATTTTTTGCTGAAAAAATGTGAGTAGCTTTTGCACTGCAAAAGCTACTCACATTTTTTCAGCAAAAAATTTCGGCATATTTGCGTATTACTCAATGTAAATTTTAACGAATTGTTAACTGACGACATCGTTAGCTTTGAACAACTGGGCCCAGATGATTATTTTGGGAATGTCCAGTTACCCTTGATAGATTACATTAACAGTTTTTGTCTGCCAAACACAAAGCTAAAGGTAAACTATGTAGGTAGTTCATGTGACGTCATTTAACCCTTAAAGTGCCAAGCAAAATTTGTAGCAGATGACATTCTAAAAAAATTATTTTCCTTGGAAAATAAGTCTTGAAATTTCATGTGAATCATCTGCCAAGCAGATGATTCACATGAAATTTCAAGGCTTAATTTCTAAGACAAGAGGACCATGATGGTCCTATATCGCTCACCTGACCAAACAGATTTGCATATTTACTGTTGAAGTTTCAGCCAAGTTCACTGCTCTAGGATTTTTGTATAAACTTTATAGCACTAACCACCCCCAACCCCCTCCACCACACACCTGGCCATGTTTTTTTACAAATCTTGACGACCTGAACTGAATCTTAAAAGAGGGTCACCAAAGGAACATTTCTGCCAAGTTATATTGAAATTGGTCCAGTGGTTTAAAAAGTTTTATATAGCTATAAAGCCCTACGCCCTAACAGCCATGTTTTTTGACGAATCATGACAACTTGAACAAACTTGGTAGAGGGTCACCAAAGGAACATTCCTACCAAGTTATATTGAAATCTGTTCAGTGGTTTCTGACAAGAAGATTTTTAAAGTTTTCTATTTAGATATATAGGGAAAACAAGCCCCGCCCCATGGCAGCCATGTTTTTTGACGAATCATGATTGTTTGTCAATCTTGATAGAGGTTCACCAAAGCAACATTCCAGCCAAGTAATATTGAAATCAGTCATGGGGTATGTGACAAGAAGAATTTTAAAATTTTCTATGCAGATATATATGAAAAATAAGCCCCACCCCACTGTGGGCCATGGTTTTTGACGTATCATGAAGGCTCGAACAATCTTGGTAGAAGGTCACCAAAGCAACATTCCTGCCAAGTTACATTGAACTCGGTCCAACTGTTTCTTACGAGAAGATTTTTAAAGTTTTCTATATAGGGAAAATAAGCCCCGCCCCCTAGCGGCCATGATTTTTGATGAATCATGACGGCCTGAACAATCTTTGTAGAGGGTCACCAAAGAAACATTCCTGCCAAGCTGTATTGAAATTGGTCCATTGGTTACTGAAAAGAAGATTTTTAAAGTTTTATATATAGATATATAGGGAAAATAAGCCCTGCCCCAGGCAGCCATGTTTTTTGACGAATCATGATTACTTGAACAATCTTAGTACAGGGTCACCAAGGAAAAATTTCTGCAGTTATAATGAAATCGGTTCAGTGGTTTCTAACAAGAAGAGTTTTTTAAAGTTTTCTATATAGATATAAGGAAAATAAGCCCCAACTCCTGGCGGCCATGTTTTTTGACGAATCATGACGGCTTGAACAATCTTGATAGAGGGTTACATAAGAAACATTCCTGCAAAAATACATTGAAATCGGTCAAGTGCTTTCTGAAAAGACTATTAAAATTTTCTATATAGATAAATTATATAGGAAAATAAGCCCCGCCCCCTAGTGGCCATGTTTTTTGACAAATCATAACGGCTTGAACAATCTTGGTAAAGGGTCACCAAGGAAACATTTCTGCGAAGTTATATTGAAATCAGTCCTGTGGTTTCTGATGACAAAAATTTTTTCAAGTTTTCTATATAGAATTATATCGAAAATAAGCCCCGCACCCTCTAGCGGCCATGTTTTTTGACAAATCATGTCGGCTTGAACAATCTTGATAGAGGGTCACTAAGGAAACATTTCTGCCAAGTTATATTGAAATCGGTCCAGTCATTTATGACAAGAAGATTTTTAAAGTTTTCTATATAGGGAAAATTAACCCCGCCCCCTAGCGGCCATGTTTTTTAACGAATCATGGCGGCTTGAACAATCTTGCAACAGGATCACCAAAGGAACATTTCTGCAAAATCATATGGAAATCGGTCCAGTGGTTTCTGATAAGAAGATTTTTAAAGTTTTCCATAAAGATATATAAGGAAAATAAGCCCCGCCCCCCTGGCGGCCATGTTTTTTGACAAATCCAAATGGCTTGAACAATCTTGCAACAGGATCATCAAAGGAACATTTCTGCAAAATCATATGGAAATCGGTCCAGTGATTTCTGACAAGAAGATTTTTTAAGTTTTCTATACAGATATACAGTGAAAATAAGCACCGCCCCCTGGCGGCCATGTTTTTTGACGAATCCAAATGGCTTGAACAATCTTGGTAGAGGATCACCAAAGGAACATTTCTGCAAAATAATATGGAAATCGGTCCAGTGGTTTCGGACAAGAAGATTTTTAAAGTTTTCTATATAGATATATGGGGAAAATAAGCCCCGCCCCTGGCGGCCATGTTTTTTGACGAATCCAAATGGCTTGAACAATCTTGGTAGAGGATCACCAAAGGAACATTTCTGCAAAATTATATTGAAATCGGTCCAGTGGTTTCGGACAAGAAGATTTTTAAAAGTTTTCTATATAGATTATATAGGGAAAATAAGCCCCGCCCCCTGGCGGCCATGTTTTTTGACGAATCCAAATGTCTTGAACAATCTTGGTAGAGGATCACCAAAGGAACATTTCTGCAAAATTATATTGAAATCGGTCCAGTTGTTTCGGACAAGAAGATTTTTAAAGTTTTCTATATAGATATATAGGGAAAATAAGCCCCGCCCCCTGGCGGCCATGTTTTTTGACGAATCCAAATGGCTTGAACAATCTTGGTAGAGGATCACCAAAGGAACATTTCTGCAAAATTATATTGAAATCGGTCCAGTGGTTTCGGACAAGAAGATTTTTAAAGTTTTCTATATAGATATATGGGGAAAATAAGCCCCACCCCCTGGCGGCCATGTTTTCTGACGAATCCAAATGGCTTGAACAATCTTGGTAGAGGATCAACAAAGGAACATTTCTGCAAAATTATATTGAAATCGGTCTAGTGGTTTCGGACAAGAAGATTTTTAAAGTTTTCTATATAGATATATAGGGAAAATAAGCCCCACCCCCTGGCGGCCATATTTTTTGACGAATCCAAATGGCTTGAACAATCTTGGTAGAGGATCACCAAAGGAACATTTCTGCAAAATTATATTGAAATCGGTCCAGTGGTTTCTGACAAGAAGATTTTTTAAGTTTTTAGTTAAAAAATCTATTTTTAGCTCCTGTGACCTAGATATGCAACGGACCGGAACCATTTGAACAACTTTGAAAGAGGACCAACCAAGGATCATTCCTGTGAAGTTTGGTCAAAATCCAATCAGTGGTTTAGGAGGAGATGTTGTTTAAAGATTGTGGATGGACGGACGGACGGACGGACATACGGACGACGACGACGACGACGACGGACGGTGAGTGATCACAAAAGCTCACCTTGAGCTTTCAGCTCAGGTGAGCTAAAAACAAATAAAAAAAACAACATAAATTTAAAAGTGTTGTCTGCGCTGCAGTTGTGATTGGCGCTTTAAGGATTACAATAAAAAAATATAAATAATAATTTAAAAGTGTCATCTGCTGCACTTGTGATTGGCACCTTAAGGGTTAAAAATAACATATCAACCAACAACAGTACAACCTTGAGAATGCCATTCAAAAATAGTTTTGCAATATTCTGACTGTAGCCAGGAAAATTTGAAATAGAGGTAAATTCAAAATATTATTGTTTTCTTTTAAATGATAAATTTGCAATTGTGAACCATATACTTTTCATGTCCCCGCCCATTTGAAGAATGATGAAAGGGCAGTAAGTTTTAGCCCTATTTGTGCATGCTAAAAACAATTGTGTCCGGGCCATTATTCCAAAAGTATATGGAATATAGTCATTAAAGTTCACAGATAGCTAAATTGTGAGATATTGTGTTGCGAACAAGGAAGACAACTTTGGCTACTTTGGTTTTTGAATTATTTCTCCTTGCCTAAAATCCATGTACATATGTAGTGTAATACTGAAAATTTGTGTGCTGGTCATAACTCCTAAACTGTATGGAATATATTCATGAAACTTCACAGATAGCTAAATCATACTGAGGCAGTGTGTCCCGAACAATGAAGACAACTGATTGTGTAATACTTTGGTTTTTGAACTATCACCCCCTTGCCTAAAATTCATGTAGTGTAATACTGAAAATTCATGTCCAGGTCATAACTCCTAAACCATATTGAATTTTTTTAAGAAACTTCACAGATTGAATATATTTAAGAAACTTCATATAGAGAAGATGAATTGCAAACAAGGAAGAAAACTCTGGCTACTTCGGTGTTTGAATTATCCCCCCTTGGGATTCGATCATGAATTTTTTCTGACAAATTTGTCTTACCTAGAAGATCTCTATTATGTTGTTTGCATTATCTCCCTAGACCACCACTTGGTCTAAAATTTAGCACTGTATGCTACAAAGGGCACCAGGTAGGGGCATCCATGTCTCATGGACACTTTTCTAGTTGCACAAGAAGCTGAAATGCATGTCTACAACAAGAGCTGTCAGCAGAGGGTATAGCTTACCTGGAATTGGGGTGATACTGGATTGTCAGGATGCTTTTTAGGACCAGTCTGATCTGGTCTGCACTGTTTGCATAAGCCTATCTGTCCCATTTAAAGGGTAGTAACTCAAAAAGTAGGTTAACCAGAGCTACCGTTCTTGTGTTCTGCACATCCTATTATGATGCTTTACATTTGTGAGAATTATCATGAAAATATCTAAAACTGTTTTCAACTTGCAGAGTGGACACAAGTACATGGTAGAAATGGCTATGTTCAATGTTCAAAGAGAAATATCTCCAAAAGTAGGCAAAGTAGAGTTACAGTTCATAAGTTCTGCACATCATGTTAAATTTGTGTGAAGTTTCATAAAAAAATTAAACGGTTTCCAACTTACTGAGCAGACACTAGTACATGGTAGAAAGGGCTGTAACTCCAATGGTAGATTAACCAGAGTTATGGTTCTTATGTTCTGCCCCTCATCTCATAGTGCTTTACATTTGTGAGAGATTTCATGAAAATATCTCAAACAGTTTTCAACTTACAGAGCAGACATGAGTACATGGTGGAAATGGCTATGTGCAATGTTCAAAGGGCAATAACTCCAAAAGTAGGCAATCAGAATTACGGTTCATGTGTTCTGCACCTTATCTCATTGTGCTTTATATTTGTGTGAAGTTTCGTGAAAATATCACAAATGGTATCACAGTTATGGAGCGGACATGAGTACATGGTAGAAATGGCTATTTTCAATTTTATAATGTTCAAAGGGCCGTAACTCCAAAAGTAGGGTTAATCAGAGTTCATTTTTTTATGTTCTGCATGTCATCTCATGGTGCTTTACATTTGTGAGAGATTTCATGAAAATATCTTAAACAGTTTTCAACTTACATAGTGAACAGGAGTACAAGGTGGAAATGAGTATGTTCAATGTTCAAAGGGCAAAAACTCCAAAAGTAGGCAAATCAGAGTTACAGTTTATGTGTTCTGCACTTCGTCTCATAATGCTTTATATTTGTGTGAAGTTTTGTGAAAATATCACAAACGGTATCAGAGTTATGGAGTGGACACAAGTACATGGTAGAAATGGCTATGTTAAAAGGGTTGTAACTCCGTAAGTAGGCAAACCAGAGTTAAGGTTCATGAGTTCTGCATATCTTCTCATGGTGCTTTACATTGGTATAAAGTTTCGTGAAAATATCTGAAACGGTTTCAAAGTTATGGAGTGGACAAGAATTATGAAGCGATGACGGACGGATGGACGGACTGACATTCTAACGGATGGACATTTATGTGGCTAGTCATCAGCACTAAAAATGCATAAGTGGCTAAATCTGTTATGTGGCAAGCCACATAATATCTATTTTAGCCCTTTAATACCCGTTTTATGGAATAAATCACATATTTACTCACGAATGACTACTTAAATTGCAAAATGTCCAAGTTTTTAGCCACCTATGTACCCATCTATTAGAGCAGACGGACAGCTGGACACTCTAAATTTCAGAAGGTATAACATACAGTAGAACTTCAATGGCTCGATCCCCGATGGCTTGTTTACCATGGATGAGTCGAACACGTGCTTGAGTCCGCAGGGATTTCCTCCAAATACGATATATGGATAATTTAGGGATATTTTCTTCTTTTATCTTGCAAATGTATGTTGTGTGCACATACACAACATACCTTTATATTATAGAACACCGAAAAGATATCCCACAATTATCTCCATTATGCATCCTATGGTACTAATAGTAACCCTCCGTGGCTCGAACTACCGCTGTCTCGAATAAATTTTCATGGTTCCAAAGGGGTTCGAGCCATCGAAGTTCGACTGTAATACCTTGCCACTTATGTGGCGGGGCATGAAAAAGGCATAACAGATAATTCACATATCAAGTCTTAAATTCTATGAAAAATAACCAATTAACTCCCAACCTCATGATCACCAGTTGGACGCGCATCCAACTGAGCCACCGAGACAGGCTTTTAGACAGTAGATACACCTCCAGACAAGGCATATTTTTTTAACAAACAAGTATTATTTTATTCCTCCACAAAAATGTATGCTGTGGGTAATTACAAGTGCCTCACAGAGGCACTGCTAATTAGTACCACTACACGTTTTCTGTGGAGAAATACAAATGTACTAAAAAGACATTTACCCGATACTCCCTTTTATCTGGCGCTATGCAGTCCAGACTTCCTTAATGAAGAAAGCTCTCACCAGACTATAAACATCCCAGCAGACACATGACATCCACACAACGTCGCCTCAACGTCAATGCAACGTCATGGGGTTGCATCGATGTTGAGACGACGTTGTATAGACGTCGTATGCCCACTGGGATGACAGCTGAGCTGGACCATCTCACTTTCAAAACAGACTAAGGATTACTATATTTATCCTAAATATTCAGACACCTTATCTCCCTACCATACTTGCAGAATTCAAAGAATAAATTCTATAAGGTAATGGTTGCCCTTGTAAACACTGAACACATAAAAGAATGAAAATAGGAGTCTATATTTCTTTGAGATTCTTCATATGGCGGCACTGTAATTTGCAGGACAAATTTGGCATGGTATAAGATTTGCAGCATTACCTGTTGATATATCTAACCTAAACTGGACAGATGCTGCATTATTCTCAGACCAGTCTGTTTGTTTGTGTTGTTTTATGGTCCAGTCAACCAAACCATATTTTTACTGGGCAGGCTTAGTCCTCTAAGCGGTTACACAGTAGTGTGCACACTGTTTTGCCAGACTGACAACATGCCCTTCTTGAATCAGCTGAAGGGAGAGAATGACCGTAGAAAATATTTCCCTAAACCATTGGCTGAATGGCAAACAGTGCAGATCCAGATCAAATTAGCAGTTTGATCTAGTTCTGCACTGTTCCTTCAGACATATCTGATCAAATACAGTTGAACGTCATTGGCTCAAACATCTTTGGGACCTAAGAAATTTGTTCGAGACATGGGTAGTTCGAGCCACTGAGGGTTAATCATAGCATTAGGTCAGGAAGCAAATGAGGATAATTTAGGGAAGTATTTTTGACCTTCTATACAAAAATGGTATGTTGAGTGGTTACTCATTGGAATGTTAATGGTACTCATTAGAATTGCTTTGATGAGGTAATTCTAATGAGTATACACAACATACATTTTGTGATAAAATTTCGCACAAAATCCCTATTTTTTTTTTTTTTCTTAAGCTATCGGAAGAATTTCGTAGGGACTCAAAAACAAGTTCAAATCAGCCATGGTAAACAAGCCATCGGTGTTCGAGCTGTTGAGGTTCAACTGTATTTAGGATATATATGAGTGTATACGGTATAAAATTATATTAATGCTTAGCATGCCGTGGACAAATACAGCACACAACCAATAGACAATATTTGTCTTATTTTTCCCAGAAAATAGGATTTGACATTTCATGCAAACTGTCTCCTTAAGAGACAGTTTGCAAGGAATGTCAAATCCTATTTTTTGGGGGGGAAAATTCAGGTCCCAGTTGTTCAAAGCTAACGATGTCGTTAGTTAACGATTCGTTAAAATTTACATCGAGTGATACGCAAATATGCTCAAATTTTTTGCTGAAAAAAATGTGAGTAGCTCTTGCAATGCAATGCAAAAGCTACTCACATTTTTTCAGCAAAAAATATCAGAATATTGTGTATTGAAGCCACTAAAACTGTTAATGAAATGACCCTTAACAAGCTCATTAAGCTAACGATGCTTTGAACTGGGCCCAGAACGTCGTCTGTTTAAACTATTACCCAGCATGCTTAGCCTAGACCAAAGTCATATTATCATATCAAATTCATGTTATAATAATTTTAATACACACTATGATGAGAGACAGTTATTATATATAATGATGAACACTAGAAAAAGATCACAACCCGCATAAAACCTATGATCATTAATAT
The DNA here is from genome assembly GCA_964016985.1 of Anodontia alba. Classification (NCBI taxonomy): domain Eukaryota; kingdom Metazoa; phylum Mollusca; class Bivalvia; order Lucinida; family Lucinidae; genus Anodontia; species Anodontia alba. The sequence continues at coordinate 85,550,053 of OZ024821.1, forward strand.
ATATATGGTCTAAATGACATAATGGTTGGTATTCTCGACCAGTTTCTGATTGCTAAAGCATATATATGGTCTAAATGACATAAAGTTTGGTATTCTCAACTGGTTATTAATTGCTAAAGCATGATGAAACTTTTCACATGATTACAAAGTACTTGATTCTAGAGAAAGCTTAACAATAACAATGACTACCATATCACATGTATATTTTGATTGCTTTCATCATAGGACCATGCCAGCTGAAAATTTGTCTCTGGGCCTATGTGGACAGCTAAGCTACAGATCAGCCTGTGCAACTGTGCAATTTGATCAGGGTTTCTGTGTTTGTGGACGTAATCACCAAAGACTATAGAATATATCCAAATAGCAAGAGCATTGATAAGAATGCACAAGATGATCTGAATCACATATGTCTGAAGACATCTTTTCTCATGACATGGCCCATAATAGGCACTTAGCGCTGTAACCTTAACCCTTGTCATGCTGAATAAATTAAGATGCCATGCCCATTTCTAATTTTCAGCCAGTCAGATTTTTGTTTGTTTGTGTTGAGGTTTTACGGCCCAGTCAACCCAATGGAGTCATGTCAAGCGCGGTCAGTTTACCTAACCACACGTTTACTGGACAGGCTTAGTCCTCTAAGCGGTTAACCAGTATTGTGCACATTCTTTTCGCCTGACAACTGCCCTTCTTGAATCAGCAGAAGGGAGAGAATGACCGTAGAAAATATTTCATGATCAATCTCCACGAAAGAATGTTGCTGACCTCGGCAGGGGTTGAACCCGCGACCTCCTGGTCTCCAGTTGGACGGCGCATCCAACTGAGCCATCGAGGCCACAGCCAGTCAGATTACTTGATCCAGATTGTTTATATAAATTCACATACTAAATGACAAACAGTGCAGATCCAGATCAGTTGGCTTCTTCAGAAGCCAACTGATCTGGATCTGCACTGTTTTCTAAGACGAAGCCAACTGATCTGGATCTACACTGTTTTCTAAGACGGGCCATGACGTGTTCAGCAAGAGAAGGGTTAAGCACACTGGACAAATTTATGATATCTTTTTTTATTTTCTCCAGGAAATAGGGTCTGACATTGAATGCAAACTGTCTACCTAGTTTCCTGGGAAAAATATGAAAATATCAAGAGTTTGTCATATGCTGAATTGGTGATTTTTTTTTTTTTTTTCATCTAATTTGCTGCACTCATAGTATGTTGTGGAACCCCATTAAACCATCTCATTGGGACAATTTAAGGGGATAGCATACATTTTTAAAGGCTGTAACTGTCCATTCTGCTTTCTGCCTTCAAATCTAAATGGAAATGAAAATTGTCAATAAGCAGCGCTTATCTGATACCCGCCACCGCATAAAGCATAAAGCCTTTTTCTAACAAAATTTAAGTTTCAAAGTGCCGGCGTGACCTTGAAAATAAAGGTCACCAAAATCTAATTAAAAAATCTAATCACTTCGTTGCCCCATTCTTATGATGTATCTGTGCTATTTCGGTCTATTTCCAGCTATTGGTTAAGGAGATATTGTGCACACAAACGTTTTACTTCATTAAGAAGTCTCTTTTTTGAGTATTTTTAATGTAGTGACCTTGAAAATAAGGTCAAGGTCACCAAAATCTAATCACTTCTTTCCCCCATCCTGATGATGTATCAGAGCTAATTTGGTCAAAGTCCGTCCACTGGTTAAAGAGATAATGTGCACACAAACTTTTTACTGCATTAACAAGGCTCGCTTTTTTGAGTATTTATAGTATAGTGACCTTGAAAATAAGGCCAAGGTCACCAAAATCTAATCACTTCTTTGCCCCATCCTTATGATGTATCTGTGCTAGTTCGGTCAAATTCCAGGCAATGGTTAAAGAGATATTATGCACACAAACTTTTTACTTCATTAACAAGGCTCCTTTAGGCTCCTTTTTGAGTATTTATAATGTAGTGGCTTTGAAAATAAGGTCAAGGTCACAAAAATCTAATCACTTCTTTCCCCCGATACTGATGATGCCTCTGTGCTAGTTTGGTCAAATTCCATCCATTGGTTAAAGAGATAATGTGCACACAAACTTTTTACTGCATTAACAAGGCTCACTTTTTTGAGTATTTATAGTGTACTGACCTTGAAAATAAGGTCAAGGTTACCAAAATCTAATCACTTCTTTGCCCCATCCTTATTATGTATTTGTGCTAGTTCAGTCAAATTCCAGCCATTGATTAAAGAGATATTGTGCACACAAACTTTTTACTTCATTAACAAGGATCTTTTAGGCTCCTTTTTGAGTATTTATAAAGAAGTGACCTTGAAAATAAGGTCAAGATCTCCAAAATCTAATCACTTCTTCCTCCCATCCTGATGATGTATCTGTGCTAGTTTGGTCAAATTCCAGCCATTGGTTAAAGAGATAGTGTGCACACAAACTTTTTTTCCTGCCTTTTTTCTGCATTTAGAAAAAATTTTACAAAGGGCAATAACTCCAAGAGAATTGGCCCCTAGCGCTTACTTTCTCTTATGTAGGTAAATCTTATTGATATCAATGTGTCTGCAGAAACTGATGAATATTCATCACTGCTGTTTCAAGATATTAGGAAAAAACCAGCGTCACGGATGGACACACAGACGTGAAAACAGTATAAAAAATATTTTCTCAATGGGAGTAAATTGTTTCCTTTTAGACTAGATCTTTTTTTCAGAAGAGGACTGGAGTGTAGGATAGCAAACAGGAAGTAAGAAACATTGTCTTGCTTCTAAAAATGGTAGAAAGTCTACAAAGTGCATCATTAAATGAACATCACGAAAACATACCTATATAATTTTGACCTCCTTCAACCCCACTGTTATATAGTAAAACTGGGTTTACAGGGGTATACATTATTTTTCTTATTTCTGCTCAAAAACATTGAGGTGGTTCAAACAAAAGTACCCACAATCTATGTTTTGAGCAAAAATATGAAAAATATAATACCAGAATTTTTATTTGAAAACTTTATTTGAATTGGAGTGTTTTTGTAATGAAATGATTGTACTCTAACAGTCTTTCCTTTTAGAGTGGACCCATTTACAGAAGGGGGCAAAATCAACTCTGACAGAGTTGCTCCCCTTGTCAATGTACTGATTCCTCTCAATGCAATAATTCCTTGTATTCCATAAAAAAGACCTGCAAACAGTGTAAACCCAGATTAGCTGCCACAGTACATGGCATCTGATCAGGGTGTATAAGGTTTGTATTAAATGGAGGTTTATCTGTAAAAATGATAAAAGATAGCTTTGACCTGGAGATGGATTTCCTCAAAGAGAACGGCAGAGTTTCCCCTTTGCATAAATAAGATGGGTTAGCTATTTAATAATCTTCTTATTTCTCCAAGAAAACTGATGTTGCGGGTACTCTTATGAAGCACCTAAGTGAAGTGCTTCTTATGAGTGTTTTTTTTTTTTTTTTTTTTGTTACTTTCAACACTCTTTCTGTCAAAAGTACCAACAACATATATTTTGCGCAGAAATAAGAAACATATTAGTAATGTTTGGTTGAAAAAAGAGCCTTTATCACGAAAACAAGCCTATATAATTTAACCTCTTTAAACCCCACTTTTATAGAGTAAAATTGGGGTTTACAGGTGTATACATTATTTTTCTTATTTCTGCTCAAAAACATAGATTGTGGATACTCAGTAGAACTGCCTCGGCAAACATAGATTGTAGTTCTCATTAGAACTGCCTCACTGAGGTTGTTCTAATGAATACACACAATCTATATTTTGAACAGAAATAGGAAAAATATCAGTTTTTTATCTGAAAATTTTCAGTTTTTTTGAGGTGAAATGTTCTATAGCATTTGAATAGACATGTTTTCATAATGATCTGGAACTATGAAAAAGCCATCCCAAAAGGTGGCTTAACCTTTAAAATTTCAGTCACTAAAGCAGAAAGCCATCCACTGTGACTGATGCTTTAAAGGTTGACGACAAAAGTATTGTGTCTATGTCACAGGAAGCTCTGACCAGGCTTTACAGGAGCATAGGATGCAGGCTAGTCTGTGTACAGAGCAGGCTGATCTGGGTCTTTAATGATTGCACACAGCAGGTTTCCTATGATAGTGTTTATATCTGTCTCCTCAGTCAAAACCCTGCCAATCTGTCATTGCGTCAGAGTCTTCCTCTTCATCTACTTGACAACAGTGTATTCCATTTCTTAAGGCTGGCGTTCCTTTACCCTTACCTGTTCATAAAAATAATACATGTATGTCAAAAGACTGTATTACAGGAAACAAAATCATTTTTGTGGAGTTTATCGATGTGTAAACACCTGCAAATTACAAACCCAGAAGAGCTTTATGTTAGGATTCTTCTTTATATTAGTGATTTGCCAGGGTTTACAGCAACAAAATCCTTAAAATTCATCTTATAATTCCACGTCGGTCATGTTTACATTGAAAATGTGAGTTGAATAGCTTATTTTAGAAATCTAAATGAAGAAAATAGTTCTAAGATTCCTGCCTAGAGGTTTTTCAATCGCAGTATAAATGACAATTTAAATTTGCTCTAGACCAATCAAATTGTGCTTAATTTAGTGTAAGCCAGTTGAATTGGAATTAATTATCTATAACTATTCAGACAAGCTTGAGCAATCAGTATAGGCCCAGACCAAACTGCAAAAGAATCAGTTTGATCAAGTTCTGCAGTTGATTGCCATTCAACCCTCATATTTAGACGCATCACTAAGTAGTGAAATGAACTTGTTCAAATATTATGGGCATGACCTCTGAATGTTTATGGTGTGACAACACATTTGTTAATCTTTTCACTAATTACATGTAGTATCTTTACTGCTCAGTAATGGACTAAATGCATATCCATAGCTCCTGGGACATAGATCTAGATAAGAGTGGGTATCCGGTTTGTTTTGTTTGTTTTATTAGGGCTTTACGTCGCTTTCAACAATCTTTCAGTAATACCACTATGGTGTCTGGATGTGACATGGAGCTCAGTGCTCACTTTTAGAGTGCTGCCTCACTGAAATATCATACCCCAGACACTTGACATGATATTCCACTCAGTCACATTATACTGGCACTAAGCTGACCAGTTCTGATTCCTAGCTCTACTTTCTTAATGCTGAGCGCCAATAGAAAGAGCAGCTAGTACCATTTTTAAAAAGTCTTTGGTATGACTCAGCTGGGGATCGAACCCGCAACCTTCCGGTCACAAAGCGGACACTCTACCAACTGAGCCACTGTGCCAGTCTAGTGGGTAGCAGGTAAATATTTTTCTTATTTCTCCACGAAAACATGTTGAGGGTACCCATTAGAAGCGCCTCAGTGAGGCGCTTCTAAAGAGTACAACAACATGTTTTCATGGAGAAATAAGAAAAAATATCAGTACTTTTGGATTGAAAAAAGCATCTTATCAAGAGTAATGGCTCCAGATAAGAGGGGGTATCCACATAATATTTTTCTGATTTCTTCAAGAAAAAATATGTTGTGTTACTGGTACTGGGTACTCAATGACATTGCCTCATGTGAGCAATTTCTACAAGTACCCATACAATAGATTTTGGAGCAAAAATCATCTTTTGATTAATCCCTATGAGGCACTAGGGAATCGTTATGTGAATTTCATGTGTAAACACAAGACTGTAGGGGTGCAAAGGCTGGCAGGGATCTCCACCACAGGCATAGCAATCATTATGCAAGTGTGTAAGGAAACATTAATAGAAAGGGATCACCTAACATAAAATACTTTCCTTCTTTCCACTGGTTAATAATATATTGTGCAGACAAGGAAATGTAAGGACAATGCCAATGCCAAAGACGACACTCACGCCATTGCCAACCGGATCCGCACTAAAAACAGTATGTCCCACTCCCCTTAGTTGAGGGACATAATTTTTCTAGAGTTTTCCAGGGTGCACATAAAAAAATTCCATTCTGTCTATGCCACAGTCAACTAGCCACATACAACATAATAAATGTTATTGACCTGGGCCCATTTGTTCAAAACTAACAATGTTGTTAGTTAATGTATCATTAAATCTTTGATCATTAAATACGGCATATAGGCTAATATTTTTGCTGAAAAAATGTGATTTGCAAAAGCTACTCACATTTTTCAGCAAAAACATCTGTGAATTAGATTTTGTTTGTGTTGAGGTTTTACGGCCCAGTCAACCCAATGGGGTCATGTCGAGCGCGATCAGTTTACCTAACCACACGTTTACTGGGCAGGCTTAGATCTCTAAGCGGTTAACCAGTATTGTGCACATTCTTTCGCCAGAAACTGACAATTGCCGTTCTTGAATCAGCGGAAGGGAGAGAATGATTGTAGAAAATATTTCATGATCAATCTCCATGAAAGAATGTTGCCGACCTCGGTGGGGGTTGAACCCGCGACCTCCTGGTCTCCAGTCTGTGAATTAGATATTATACTTACTAGGACAGTTAACATTTTGACCTCTAACGAGCTTGTTAAGCTAACAATGCTTTGAACAACTGGGCCCTGAAACACAAGTACAGACAGGCCTGAGGAAACAGTATAGATCCAGATCAGAGGCCCAATGGTCTACATCATTTGCCACTCAGATACATCAACAGGTAGTAAATGGACTTAGTAAGGATTTAAGGTATCCCAATATTACTTTCATGGTAAATATGATAACTTAGCCATAGCTCCAGATGAGGCACCTTTTTCAACGGAAAAATATTAATAATTTTCTTATTTCTCGACAAAACATGTTGTGGGTACTCATAAGAAGGGCCTCACTGAAGTGCTTCTTATGAGTACCCACAACATATGTTTTTGTCAAAAAATATGAAAAATATAATGTGGATACCCCTCTTATCTGTAGCTATGATTTAGCTCTAGGTAAGAGGGAGTATCAGGTAAATAGTTTTCTTATTATTCCACGAAAACATATATTGCGGAATGTGGATACTCATTAGAAGTATGGTAAATGTCCTAAAATTTTGTACACCAAATTATCTGACAAAATGGCACATGCAAACAGTGTAGACCCAGATCAAAGCAGTCTAATCAGGGTCTACTCTGTTTTCCATTCCACTAAGTATTTTAAGAAACAACTGTATGAAAAAAAAAAGGCCAAAAATTATGGAAGTAAAAAGTTTGAAATTGTAGGATATTTACCATACCCACAACATGCTTTTATGGAGAAATAAGGAAAATATCAATACTTTTTGGTTGAAAAAAGTGCCTTGTCTTGAGCCACTGGTAACTGTTAATCCATGAAACAGCAGCGTGGTATTACCTAATACTCTAGCATGTAAATACAATTCTCTATATTTATCCGAACCATCTTGAGAGTTAACGGTCAATCTTTCCTGAAGCAGTTTCTCTCTGTGTGCATGAAATTCTATCACAAGTTTGTGACCCGCACCTGTAGAAAAAGACAGAAATGAACCACAACAAAGAAACACAAAGTTTGACACATACATGTATGCAAACAGCCTACCTTAATGCTTAGCATGCTGGTAAAAATTTTCAGCAGACTACATGTACTGAAATATTTTTTTGTTATTTTTCCCTAGAAACAGGTTTTGACATTTCATGCAATGGAGACAATTTGCAGGAAATGTCAAATCATATTTCCTGGGAAAAATATCAGCAGTTTTTCTTCTGGTGAATTTACTCAGAGGTTGGTTATGGTTAAATACATTAAATATCACCATAATTTCTTACCATACTTATCCTAAAATTTACCCGGTGACGTGTTAAACTGAGTAAATGGCAAAAAGTGCAGACACTGATGAACCTGATCCTTTAATCCTTAAAACGCCAAGAAAAACTGCATCTGAAAATGTCGTCTGTTATGTCGTCTGCTGAATATTTTTGCAAACTTTTCAAACCTATTTTTGCATATAGGCAAACAGTGTGGGCCCAGATCAATTTGATCTTGGTCCACACTGTTTGAAATGACTTTTAAAATTACAAGCAGATGACAAAGCAGACGACAATTGTTGTGATTGGCAGCTTAAGGGTTAAAAATCAGAGTTAAGTATCTGCCATCTACATATGCAGTAAGGTAAAACATTGCTTGCTGCAGCTAAAACCAGCTTATCACAAGAAAAAAATATCACCATATTTACCTTTATCCTCTCTGGCTAAATTCAGCAGATGACAAATTGATAATATTTATTCTTATTTTTTCCAGAAAATAGGCTCTGACATTTCATGCAGATTGTCTCCTGAGGAGACAATTTGCATGAAATATCAAAACCATGTTAAAAAGTGATGGTCATTTGTAGCTGTACACAGGAGTTCAAGAAAAAATGACAACAGTGTTCATTTTGCATTACACCTTTCTCACATAAAAATTTCAAATGCAAACTTTCCTAAACAGCTAAAGCGTTCCCAACACAGATTTACGCAATGAACAAGAGGTAACTAGAACAGTGTTTTCGGAGGACAACGTATGTCCCCCCACCATTTTGAACAGACATATTGTTAAAATAGATTGTATCTATAATAAACTCAAGGTCACAATAAACCTATATGTAAGTTTGGTCGAAATTAATCCATTCCTCAATGAGATAGGGTGCTGACAAGCCATTTTCTAAAATCACAGCCCTTGTGTAACCTTGAAAATGGGATCAAGGTCACAAAAAAATCTAATCAGTTCTTGTCTCTGTCTCAACAATATAGCTGTGCAAGTTTGGTCAAAATCCATCCATTCATTCAGCAGATAGCGTGCAGACAAGCCATTATCCAACAATCTGAGCCCTCCTGTGGCCTTGAAAATGGGGTCAAGGTCACCAAAATAAAATTATTTATTTTCCATGCCACAACAATTTGGCTGTGCAAGTTTAGTTAAAATTCATCCATTCCTTCAAGAGATACAGTGCAGACAAGCCATTTTCCAACAATCTAAGTCCTAGTGTGACCTTGGAAATGGGGTCAAGGTCACCAAAATCTAATCAGTTCTTTTCCATGTCACAACAATATAGATGTACAAATTAGGTCAAAATCAATCCATTCCTTTAAGAGACAGGGTGCAGATAAGCCATTTACCAACAATCTATGCCCTAGTCTGACCTTGAAAATGGGGTGAAGGTCACCAAAATATAATCAGTTCCGATGCATGTCCCAAAAATATAGCTGTGCAAGTCTGGTCGAAATCTACTCATTCCTTCAGGAGACGAGGTGCAGACGAACCATTTTCCACCAATCTAAGCCTTAGGTGACCTTGAAAATGGTAAGATAAGCCATTTACCAACAATCTATGCCCTAGTCTGACCTTGAAAATGGGGTGAAGGTCACCAAAATATAATCAGTTCCGATGCATGTCCCAAAAATATAGCTGTGCAAGTCTGGTCGAAATCTACTCATTCCTTCAGGAGACGAGGTGCAGACGAACCATTTCCACCAATCTAAGCCTTAGGTGACCTTGAAAATGGGGTCAAAGTCATCAAAATCTAATCAGTTCTTTTCTATGTCTCAACAATTAAGATGTAGAAGTCTGGTCAAAATCCATTCATTCATTTAGGAGATAGGGTGCAGACAAGCAATTTTCCAACAATTTAAGCCTTACTGTGACCTTGAAAATGGGGTCAAGGTCACCAAAATCTAATCAGTTCTTTTCCATGTCTCAACAATATAGCTGTACAAGTTTGGTCAAAATCCATTGATTCATTCTAGAGAAAGGGTGCATACAAACCATTTTTCAACAAATCTAAGCCCTCCCATGACCTTGAAAATAGGGTCAAGGTCACCAAAATCTAATCAGTTCTTTTACATTTCCCAGCATTGTACATGTGCAAGTTTGGTCAAAATCTATTCATTCCTACAAGAGATAGGATGCGGGATCCAAGCCATCCAGTGACCTTGAAAATGAGGTCAAGGTCACCAAAATCTAATCAGCATTTTCCCCCCCTCCCAATGATATATTTGTGTAAGACTGGCTAAAATCTGTCCATTTAATAAGGAGAAAGTGTGCAGACAAGAGGCTATGCCCCATTTTTCAATGATCTAAGCCCTCCTGTGACCTTGAAAATGGGGTCAAGGTCACCAAAATCTAATCAGCATTTTTCCCCCTCCCAATGATATATTTGTGTAAGAATGATATATTTGTGTAAGAATGATATATTTGTGTAAGTCTGGCCAAAATCTGTTCATTCAATAAGGAGACAGAATGCAGACAAGTGGCTACGCCGACGTCGACAGTTTCTGCACTAAAAACAATATGTCCCCTCCCCCCCCCCCCCCACACACACCCCAAGGTGGGGGACATAATGATTGCCAGCAGCCCATTTTTTTACAAGCATTTTATTACATTACAGGAGTTTTACTTTATAAGATGCTGCACATCGACAGGATACATTTTTTTCCCCTTTGTGCTTTTTGCCATTTATATCTTGTCCAGGCTATAATGAAATAAATATTGGCTGACAAAGATGTACAACAAGGACAATGATAACTATTTTTCCATCAAATATTTCTTGTCTGGGCCATATTTGGAAACCACTTGGAATATATTCAAGAAACTTGATATGAGTCTACATTTAATGGCAAATGTGTATCAGATACAAGAATTATAACTCTTACTTTAACATCATCATCATATCATATCATAATCAGATTTTTGATTAACGTGCAGATACAGGGGCAACATCCACATCAGTGGGCCCCCTTCCAGATAGCTGGCTTGCTGCACGCATGGCAGATCTCACACCAGATCTCCAGGTACGTCTATCATGAGGGTTGATAGCCGAGAGCTTCCACTCTCTGCAATCCCTATCTTTCAGCTGCTTCCATGTCATTTTTGGCCTCCCAGGCCCACGCTTTCCATCAACCTGTATGTCAAAGGCTGTCTTGACTGCACCACTGGAGCGTTCCACATGTCCATACCATCGGAGTCTTCTCTCCTTCAGAATGAGGTCCAGCTCCTCAATGCCAAGACACACAAGTAGCTCATTGGACTGGTGGTGACAATGTCTTGCGGCCTGACATTGCAGATCTGTCTGATCATTGCCCTGTCATTTCGCTGCAGACGCTGGAGGTTCGGCTTTGTCAATGGCCAAGTTTCGCTGGCATGGAGCATTGCGCTCCGCACACAAGAGCTGTACACATGGCCACGTCTTTTGAAAGAGAGGTGGCATGAAGAGAGGACTGGTAGCAGATCCTTGAACTTCTTCCAGGCGGTTTTCACACGTGTTGTGGTTGAAAGTTCACAGCCACCTGCTGCTGAGAGCATGTCTCCTAGGTAGCAAAAGGAAGCTACCACCTCAAGCTTGTCAGGTCTGACCTGGACTTCCTTCTGTGGTCTGCCATCCAAGGGGCGTGCAGTTCCCTGGCACCGTGTACATCTGTAGGCAGGGTCCTTTTTCAAGCGCTTGAGCCCACTGCATTTCTTGTGCACCCAGTGCTTGCAGCCATTGCAGAAGATGCTGTTGCTGCCCACTCCAGTGCGACAGACAGCGCATGGAAACTCACCTGAACTCTGCAGGAGGTCCAGTCCCATACTGCAGATCATGATCTTTGTCTTTCCTGCATTTACTCTAACATGTTAATACTTATGGAGTTATTTCCCCATGTCAATTTTATCAATTATATCTCACCAGTACGATACTCAGTGATACGAAGACTCCTTGTAATATTTGGATCTAAGCCGCAAAGAACTTTTACAAGGGGTGGCTCAAATTTATACATACTGTATTGGTAAACAGTGCGTTGGTTGGCTTGCAATTTAACAACCCATTCATGTTAAGCTGGTCAGTTTACTTTACAGTCACACTTTTCCTGTGTGGGCTTACTTCTCTAAGCAGTTAACCAGTACTTGTGCACATTCTTCTACCAGAAACTGACAATTGCCCTTATTGAATCAGCAGAAGGGAGAGAATGACTGTTAAAAATATTTCTTGATCGACCTCCACAAAAGAATGTTGCCAGACCCGGTGGGGATTGAACCTGTGACCTCCTGATCACCAGTCAGATGCACTCTGACTGAGCCACCGAGGCCGGCCAAATAAACAGTGTGTACTGATATTCTGGGCAGGCTTGGCAGATGTGCACAATTCGCCATGGATTTTCAGTTGACAAAAAAAAAAAAAATTAACAGGAGATATGCAATTATTCTTAAGGCTGGCACAATTAATTGGATAATTGATTAATTGATTGATAAAGTCCACATAAATGATTATCTTTACAGATTTGTTAATAATCGCTTATTTAATTTCTGTGTCTCTTACTTTACCGTATTTATCCCAAGTATTCAGACAACTTAACTCCTTACCATACTTAATCTAAAATTTGACAAAGTACAACTTACTACCCAATGTTGTGTCTTAAAATAGCTGGATGAGTGGCAAACAGTGTAGACCCTGATGAGACACCACATTTGTGGCATCTCATCTGGGTTTACACTGTTTGCTCAGGCCTGTCAGATCAAATACATCCAGTAAAGTACAACATATGGTAAGAGTCATACTCAGACAGACAGGTAAAATTATGACTAAACCTTCAGTGATTACTAATCGATTATCGATTGCAATGGCAGGACTGACAATCGATTATCTTTTGATTAGCCAGCCTTAATTATTCCCATGGCCAGACCTATCTTCCATAATCACAATATAGTTCTTACCCTAAACTTAGAATAAATTGATTTGAGTATCTTGAGATGTGCCTAAAAAGTGCTGGGTGGATGGCAAACAGTGCAACCATGATCAAACCACTCCTCTAGGGCCAATTGATCAGGATCTACACTGTTTGATCAAGCACTGTCCAAGTATTTAGGGTAAATACAAATGTTACTTAGCCAGTACAGAGCTCCAGATAAGAACAGTATCCAGAAAATAAGTTTTCTTAGGCCAAATAAAAAAAATATGTGAGTTTAGGGTTATGATATATTAGGAAAAAATAGGTAGGGTAGGTAGGGATTTTTTTTTTTAATGTAGAATTATACCATAATTACCAGATATATTTGGACTTGGCACCATAATTCGCATAAAACTTTACCAAGTCTGACTGTCCTTTGATGTATCTATAAGTACTGATAGAATGGCAAACAGTGTAGACCCTGATCAAACTGCTCATAGGAGCAGTTTGAGCTGGGTCTACACTGTTTGCTCAAACCTACTTGTTCTATTATTTAGCATAAATATTTTATCCCATTGACACCTATTTTTTTATTATTGTTATTATTATTATTATTATTTATTGTTTTTTTTCACAAAACATGAAAATAAATTACTACATTTCACCACGAAAATCAGGTAGGGTAGGGTTACCTAAAACACACATATTTTTTTATTTGGCCTTATTTCTCCAAAAAAAAAAAAAAGTGCCTTACTGAGGTGCTTCTAATGAAAACCCACAACATACGTTTTCATGGAGAAAAAAAACCTAACTTTTTGGTTAAGAAGTACATGTATTATTATTATTATTATTACTATTATATTGAGAAAACATGAAAAAAATTACTAGGTTTCACCAAGAAAATCAGGTAGGGTAGGGTTACCCTAAACACACATATTTTTTTTATTTGGCCTTATTGCTCCAAAAAAAGAAGTGCCTTACTGACGTGCTTCTAATGAAAACCCACAACATATGTTTTCATAGAGAAAAAATATCCTAACTTTTTGGTTGAGAAGTATTATTATTATTATTACATGTATTATTATTATATTGAGAAAACATGAAAAAAATTACTAGGTTTCACCAAGAAAATTAGGTAGGGTAGGGTTACCCTAAACACATAAACACACATTTTTTCATTTGGCCTTATTTCTCAAAAAAAAAAAAAAAAAAAAAAAAGAAAAGAAAAAAAATGCCTTACTGAGGTGATTCTAATAAAAACCCACAACATATGTTTTCATCGAGAAAAAATATCCTAACTTTTTGGTTGAAAAGTCATCTTATTTGCAATTATGCAGTGGATTCCTACCATCATCAGTTGGAGTATAATCAATAATCCTAGCATGGAGATTCTGAAGTGGATCAAAAAGCAAGTCCTCTCCAAGGTCATCTTGCAGTACAAAGGTCACATTATAATGTCTGTTTATTTGAAGAAATCCTAAATGAACATCTACTCTATTGCCATTGTATTTGAGGGTTATTTCAGACTCGTGGGCTTGAAGTTGAACTGCTTCAAATCGAACTTTGGTCTCACTGTGAGTACCTGAAAATTACAAAGAAAAAATGTCATATCATATTCAACTTAATTACCACACTGGGCCCTTTGGTTTTTCAAAATTACTGGAAAAACTTGTAGTAAGATATCCACCTAAATTAGGCTAATATGGGCAAATTTTGAAAAAAGATCAGCAGACTTCATATGAGGGGCACATTTAATGATGCCTATGCAATTTATTTCTTATGTCAACAAGGCAATTCAAATGAGTACCAACATATGTACACAGGCTTTATCTGAAGATAAAGAAACAACTGTGCGCTTATATGGGGTACATATGTGCGGTTATTAGGCTGAATATGGTACATGTAAATGGCCTGAATGAATTTAAGGATTCTGGAAAATTAATTTCATAATATTTTCATGATAATAAGGCAAACTTATTTATATAATAAACAAAATAAATGTTTTCAGCTAAAATAAAAACATCTTGTTTTTGAAGTTATTCAGTTCTACATACCATACTATTTTTTTTTTTTTAATTACTATCTTATAATACATCGAGTCATTTGTAATCACACATCTGTTTAGATGATACCCACCCACTTTCAATCCCACTGTACATCATGGGTTATGACTTTCATTTTGTATGGCCCTGTAATTGGGGAAATGGATGTCGATGAGTTTATAATGGTTTAACCTATTTTAGACTGAATAAACTCTGTATATTTGAAGATTTTCAATTTTAGGTATGTCAGATAATGTGATTTAGATATTTGAACTACATGTATTTGCAAACAATGGAGACCCTAATCAGACACATCATTCTGCGGCACCTGATCTGGCTCTCCACTGTTTACCAAATACCCTTTTTAGGGTCTCTAGACTAAATGGGTTAATGATAAGTCAAAACCATGAAGGCCTTTTTGCATCATTTGGGCGTATAAAATGTATTAACCCATTTATATGTAAAGTGGTCTCTTCTACCACAACTCTTTGGACTGGTCTATTTCCAATAGCAGGGTGTCTGAAACAGATTAGTTTTTTATTACTACTTTGTTTTGTAGAATTTCCTGTAGTAAAAATGCAAACAGTGTAGACCCTGATCAGATGCCACATTTTGTGGTGTCTGATCAGGGTCTGCACTAATTACCAATTACCCATTTGGGGATTTCCAGATAAATCAGGTTAACCCTTAAAGTGCCAATCACAACTGCAGCAGACGACAATCTTTTTAATTTTTTTTTTTTATTTTTCAGAGAAAACAAGTCTTGACATTTCATGTGAATCATCTGTTTGGCAGGTGATTCACATGAAATATCAAGACTTGTACAAATCACTTTCAACAGAACTGTCTCTTGTAACTGTTATCTACCCTATAACAGTCACATTTCTGATTTCCAAAAATCCTGTTTTACTGAATACTATGTACGGAGAGGCAAACATAAACCGGATTTTTACATATGTACATTAATCATTGATGTCATAGTTATCAACAATCATTTATGCATAATTTGCAACATTTTTCAGGAAATTCTATCAAAGAGCAAGGAAATGACATTTACGGAAACGAATAAGGGGTCTAAATCAACATTTGCTTATAAGTAGCTTCCCTTTAATAGTGCATTTTGGACAAAAAAAAACAACTTACATTTATGCATTTGTATTGCATTCAGTCGATAGAAGGCTAAAAATGCTGTAAAAACACGTTTCAACTTCAAATGCATGACAGAGTATACTGTCAAATTTCTATACCAAGGATGTTTTTGACATTTTCATTCCTCTTCTGACGGAATGCACTGAATTTCTATTGGACACTAATTAACATTGTTCTGTTAAATAAACGGTTTTAGGAGATTTCATCTGTATGTGCCACATAGTATGTGGCACAAGAAGGCTAAACCAAGCAACCCTTTTTTTGAAAAGTTCAAGTGAAAATGACCAACGCCACTTCAGATATACTCTCTTTAAATCATCACGAAAACACGCCTATATAATTTTGACCCCCTTAAACCCCACTTTTATATAGTAAAACTGGGGTTTACAGGGGTAAACATTATTTTTCTTATTTCTGCTCAAAAACATAGATTGTGGGTACTCATTAGAATGCCTCACAGAGACAGTTCTAACGAGTACCCACAATCTATGATTTGAGCAGAAATATGAAAAACAGAGTTTTTTATCTGAAAATTTTCAGTTTTTGGAGGTAAAATTTTCTCTATATTTGAATAGGTGTGTTCTTGTAATGTCCCTATATTTTTCATTAAAAAGGAAATGATTTGAGACCGGAAGAAATTCAAATTCAGCTTGACGTCATTTGATGGGAATTTGGAAATTAAATAATGTTGTGGTTTTACTCACAGACATTTGTGCAAGACATTTATGGAAAGTAAAATGAAATTTGTTTTATACAAAGTGAATTATGACTGGAAATGCTGTTTTTAAATAAGGGCTCATAACTCCATAATTTATGACTGCCAAAGAATTTTTTTTTTTTTGTGATTTTCAAAGACAAAAATGACCATGAAAACATTTTAACTAAAAAAGAACAACATGAGCTGGAACTCAAAACTCGAAACTGTATATTCTTTTTATTGCCTTTGAGAATATTTGACTGCTCAACAGCAACTATCTACCTTCAATGATCAGTTTCAGACTGAAATGGGTTAATATAGAGTTTTTCTGGCATCCTAATCCATTCCTTCACTTTTTTGATATGCCTGTAGCCAACAGTCTTTAACTTTTACAATATATATATATATATATATTTCAAGATGTCATCTGCTGACATGGCCTTCCAACTGTTAATCTAAAATTAAGCTAAGCCATTGCAGGGATGGCCACTGCGGCAATAGCCACTTTACTCTGAAATATGCTAAAAGAAGGGAGATATAGATTCAAAGAGAAGGATGGACTTAAATGCCCAACGGATCTTGTTTGCTATCCTGTGTATTCAGTACAGACACAAAGAAGATTTATAATTAGAGATATTTTGTCACTGCTTCCATGTGCTGTGGGAGTCCTACAGCATTAAAAATCTGATAAAAATATTAATTTAACAAATTTAAAAGAAATGGAAAATTAACAACCCTTCATTTCTGTTGAAGTGTGCTAAGGTGTTCTTTTAATGTAAGTCACCAAACTTAATCAAATAACAGTGCCCTTTTTATTGATTTACACTCAGACAAGCTTGAACCATCACTGTTGGGAAGCAACCACACATTAAACCTATCGAGACAACTGAGGGTGTTGCAGTATATATCTATAGAAAAAAAGGAAGACAAAATTGCTCCTCAGTGGTCCATCCTGCAAAACCAGCTCCCTGCTGGTAATGGTTGAATATGACTGACTGCAGTACACTGTTGTTGGAGTTGGCATAATCAGCACACCTAAGAATTTGAGTTGAATTTAAAAATGTTGGCTGGACCAATTCTACTTTTTAAATGTACCAGAACAAAGAATAATTTATTATAAATGTAATAGAGAATTTTTGGATCTTTTAGTGTTATTACATTGATGTATATTTTGTTAAATTTATTTCCTCCAGTCCATGCATTAAGATGGCAGAGATCAATTGCTGTCAATATTTAGATGACATCAAAAAGATTGAAAATCAGATTTAAAGTCATGTTGATTGGACAATTTATAAACAACACTAAAATTTGATAGGCTACTTAAACATTTAGGGAAATCATCAAAAAAAAAAAAAAAATGTCTGATCAACAAAATTAGTTTTACGATAGCTTTCAAAGGGTTAACACATATACGTTTGTCTGACTGTGTAGAAAGGACATTATGTGACCAGATAACATATTAACCCTTGTCCTGCTGAACCCGGATATACCCTACCTTTGCAAACAGTGTAGATCCAGATCAGTTGGCTTCTGAAGAAGCCAACTGATCTGGATCTACACTGTTGGCCATTAATTATGTGAATTTATAGCAATATTCTGGATCAAGTAATCTGATTGGCTGAAAATTAGAAGTGGGTGTGGCATCCATATTTATTCAGCAGGACAAGGGTTAACATTCAGCCTATCATGCTACATCAAGTCTGTTGTAATTTGTAAATGATAAAATGTACTTAGAAAGTGGAGAAAATAAAAATAAACAATGATGTGGACTTAGTTTAATTTACAAACAAAATAAGAGAAAAAAATATATGAAGAAATCACCCCGTGACATAAATAAAACAATTTTACTTTCATTTAATATCTTTTTCAGATTTAGCAATTAATAACCCCTCAACTTCATCACCCCCTTGATTGAGTGTCACAAAAAATGTCTGCCAACGTGGCTCACCTGTTTGAATTTTGCCTCATGCCTTGGACATAAAGAATGTTGTTAGATTAAAGATGCTTTCTATAATCACTAATTAATAGGGCTGGCTAATCAGAGCTGAAAAGATAATCGATTATCAGTCCTGCCATTGTGACTGATAATCAATTAGTAATTGCTGAAGATTTGATCTTAATTTTACCTATGACCCTTTCATATGTTACACTGAGCAAACAGTGTAGACCCAGATGAGATGCCGCAAAAGCGGTGTCTCATCTGGGTCTACACTGTTTGCCACTAACACAGCTATTTTAGACATAACAGTGGGTACTATATTGGACTTGTTCAAATTTTAGATAAAAGTATGATAAGGATTTAAAGGAGTTGAGGTGCCTGAATACTAAGGGTAAATATGGTAAAGTAACAAACACAGAAATCAAATGATCAATTATTAGCAAATCTGTAATGATAGTCATTTTTGTGGAATTTATTGATCAATTAATCGATTATCTGATTAATCGTGCCAGCCCTACTAATTAATTAGAATACTGTATATCTGTGCCATTTTCATTACTCACACTGACAAAACCTTTCAAATTTCACTTTCAGGGAAAAGGTAACAACATTTTTCTATTTATTTGAAATGAAAACCTAATTCCCAAGTGCAAATTGTAATCAGTCAGAGCATTTACTTAAACAACTGATCATAGAAATCATTTCCTGAAGTACATTTTAATGTACCTTAATTTCTAAAGATGTAAGATTTGTTTCCCTTTCTGTTTGATCAGCATCATTCAATTGGGTGATTAGTTTGGCATCTCAGAACCACTTCTATAGGTTATTATAGTTAATCAGAATGGAGGGACTTGATTATTTTGACAAGTTCTTACTGTCTTTTTGTTTTTCTGGCAAGGGAAGATGACTAGACAGTTAAACTAAGAAGAGGACAGCAAAAATTTAATCTGTACTGAGTTTTGTCCTTCTTTCTTTGTTGTTTGCATAGTGGTACTTAACACAGTGATCATCCAAATGAGATGATGATAAGTGATTGTTTTGGGATACCCCTTTAACTTTGACCCACTGAACATACATGCTATTTGAATGTGCACACCAGACTTTCATTCCTTTATTCAACAATTAAAGCTCCAAACTTACCTTAAAAACTATCCATACTTTTGTCAAAGCTTAGGAAACTCTTGAAAAATGAACCAAAAACATCAATTTGTTTTTTACCTCTCAATCTCACCAACTGCTTTTTAACCCTATCACATTTTATCTTCTCACTATCCCCTCTTTTACTTTTGTCTATATTTTCACCTTCTTTTAGCAAAACAGCGCACACCTGCCTAAAATGACCACGAGGGTGTGAGGCAGTATATAAAGAAAGAAAATGCTGTCAGCGTGACAATGCTGGTTTCACCGGTTTTGCACCTCAACAGTAGTAATGACAAACAGTGTGGCCATATTTGCTGTTCCTATCTGTCACCAAGCAAACCATGCTTTGGTAAATGAAATATTATGAGAAACGTACTAATCAAATCAATTCTTTCTTATTATATTTTGAAAGATGGATTGTTAAGATTTTTATTGCAAGAACAGAAATAATCAGATTTGCAAAGTAAGTATTCATTTGAGAGTGTTAAAAAATTGTTCCATCCGGGAGCGTGCCCCCTGGCCCCATGTGCAAAATGGCCGCCGTGACCCTGTGATGGTAGCTCAATTTGAATATTAATTAAAAAATCATCCAATCATGTTAAGCCTAATATTTTCAAACCAGGTTACTGTTGATAAATATAGAAATGATCTCATTATAAATATTCAGGTATATTCAGCTGTCAACAAGGTCAGAATCCCAGTTTTTTTTGTTTGTGCTGAGGTTTTACAGCCCAGTCAACCCAATGGGGTCATGTTGAGTGCGGTCAGTTTACCTAACCACACGTTTACTGGGCAGGCTTAGTCCTCTAAGCGGTTAACCAGTATCGTGCACATTCTTTTGCCAGAAACTGACAACTGCCCTTCTTGAATCAGCGGAAGGGAGAAGAATCCCAGTTGAAGATTAGTCAAATTTGAGGTCAAATATCTGTAATTTATGCAGAGGACCTTAAAGGACCTATTTCTAGCTATTCTCAAGGGCATCCCCAACAAAATGAGTGTAAATTTACACTGCTGTCAGCCTATTCAGTGTACCTAAGGATTTGAGCTGAATTTAAAAATGTTCGCTAGACTAGTTTTAATTTTTAAATGTACTAGAACGAAGAATAATTTATTATAAATAAAACAAGTTTACTTTCATTTAATTTCTTCTTCAAATTTAGCACATAATAATCCCTCAACTTCATCACTCCCTTGTTTGTGTGTCATAAAAAATGTTTGCCAATGTCGCACACCCGTTAGAATTTTGATTGTTGCCTTGGACATAAAGAATGTTATTAGATTAAAGATGCATTTCTATGATCACTAATCAATTCAGAATATATTTGTGCCATTTTCATTGTTCACACTGACAAAACCACCTTTTAATTTTCACGTTCAGGGAAAAAGGTCTCTTGGTTTTAGTGAAAACAACATTTTCCTCATTATTTTGAAATAAACTCCCGATTCCCCATGCAAATTGTAATGGTCATGTACCTTAGGATATGTTTCATCACATACACCCACAAAATGATACTCTGGGATTTTTTGGGAGAAAATATTTGAGTGAGCAACATTGGCAGATGCGCCACATTAGGCTACACGGCTGTAGCGCAGAATATGCATGCGCTTTTTTGCGCCTGCGATATTTATAAGGCTATTGTTCCCTCGAGATTGTTCCAAACAAAATGCATGGCGAGTAATGGGAAAATCCCCGACTATCAGGTATGTGATTTGGGTACAGTACACTATCCAGGTAGAACAGCTGATCGATTTTTTGACACACAAAATTTGTCCTCCTTTGTTCAAACTGTGTAACTTTCTTATTCCTTGACAGATTTTGATGATTTAAACAGCATTCTCTTTGTCTTGGATTTAATTTTAAGGCTATATTGTGGGAGTTGTGAAAGTCTAAAAGAATAGAAATGGTCCAGGGTTCAAATTTAACTTTTTTGACAGCTTGCTAAAATTAGTAAGTAGCATTAATTTTTACTTGCTAAACCTTTCAGCCAACTTGCTTTTTCACACATAAACACTGTTAAATGTGGCTTTAAACCTTAGCATTCTGGATAAAAAATTCAGCAGACATTTTAAAATATTGTTTCTTATTTTTCCCAGAAAACAGGTTTTGACATTACATGCAAATTGTCTCCAGACAATTTGCATGTTATGTCAAAACTTATTTTCTGAGAAAAATATCGTCATTGCTTTTGGAAAAGAAATTGCAAAACTTCAGCAACAATGCCTCAGATTCTGCCAATTAAAGAGAATCTTTCCAACTTGCTAGAATTAGCAAGTGATGGAAATTGCAGCTTGCTTTTTGAGGAAATTAACCAGCATTTAGCAAGTTAGCAAGTGCTAAAATTGATCCCTGAGGTCTGTCATTACTATCAACTGGAAGAAGAACAATCTGATGGGTACGAACATTCAAATATGGAATGTAGTTAAATAATGTAAGTATGGAGATGGTTCATTCAAATATCACTGTTTACGGAACAATTACCTGTCGCTGCGTGTTCCATTTTGCAATATAAAGTCACATGTCAAGTGTGGATTTACAGAAAAATTGAAAATTAGACTATTTCGTCTACTACATATTCACCACCAAAGATTATTTCCGGACGTTCTTGATAAACATCACACTGCCCTCCAGGTAAAATATGACCTTTCCAGGTAAAATATGAGACCATACTCTTAATCTGGCAGGTACTGGAACCAGTCCACCATTTAAATTTAGTACCATGAAAAATAAATAAATAAAGTCACATGCACAACAAAATATTTATATTTGGCTAACCTCTTTCATGACAAAAGTCAATTTTCAAGTCCATTATATAAAATTGTACAAATTTAACAGAGGGTTCCACATGAAAGTTGAAGAAAATTGGCCCAGGGGTTTCAGAGGAGAAGTTCAAAGGTGTGGACAGACGGACGGACAGCGGATGGTTAGTGATGACAATAGCACATCCTGAGCCTTCGACCTTGGTGAGAAGATAAAGTCAAACAGCAAGCTCTTCTGGGGCTACGTGAGGTCCAAACTTAAAACGAAACCATCCATATTACAGTTATAGATACAAGAGGGTCTGGTCATAAATGACAATCAGGAGAAAGCAAACATGTTAAACAGTTACTTTGCAAGTGTGTTTTAAAAAGAAAAATCTGAGCCACTTCCAGATTATGAAGAAAGGCAATTTATGCAAGAGCTGAACACTATTGAAATAACAACAGAAACAATATCAAAAACAGTCCACAGAATGAAAACTTTGAAATCCCAAGTTCCTTTCATATCACTCCAATGAAACTTGAAGAATGTAAAAAATGTCTTACTGGTACCACTAACATTATTATTTGAACAATCTATCACAGAGAGTAAAATTCCAGAAATATGGAAAACAGTGCACGTATCAGACCAGGTTCAAGATCAAAGCCCGACAATTATCGACCTATTAGTCTGACACCAGTAACAGACAAAATTAGAGATCGTCTTCTATGTGATGCTTTAGTAAAGCATAATTTTGTCTGAAACTAATCTCTTTTCCAAGGCACAGCATAATTTTCTTGCTGCTGGTATATCATGCACAACCCAGCTGTTAGAATTCTTGGAAGATGTTACTGCAGCTCTTGATAGAGAAGATGACGTTGCCGTGATCTATCTGGACTTCAGCAAGGTATTTGATCATGTTCCACATAAGAGGTTACTTACAAAATATTGGGTTACGGCATAACAGGCAATTTATACGAGAGGATTAAGGATTCTTTTTATCAAATGGGACTCAGAAAGTAAAGATGAATGGCAATTCTTCAGAATCAAAAAGGGTCGAATGGTGTATCCCAGAGCAGCGTCTTGGGGACCATCCTATTCCGGATTTACATTATTGACTTACCTGAGGTGATCACAGCCTTTGAAGCGTTTTGCTAATGACGCCAAAATTTACAATAGTATCTCAACTGTCCAGCACGTGACTCAAGTGCAAACTAGTGTGAACAAAGCATTTACAAGGGCGGACATCTGAGAAATGCTATATAACTATAAAAATGTAAACATCTCCATACTGGTTCTCATCAAGATTCAGCTACATGTATACAATGAAAACAGGGCAAGATAAATACAAATCGAAACAGTTGCCTATGAAAACGATTTGGGTGTGATATTTGGGTGCTGAATTTTAGTGAACATACCACCAACAGAATTAATAAAGCGAATCATAATCTGGGCATTGTTTTTAGGACTTTTACTTTCATGGACAAAGAAATGTTTTTAAATTTGTACAAAACAATAGTAAGATCACATCTTGAATATGCAGTAACAATATGTACACCATTTTACAAAACAATATGATAGTAATAGAAAATGTACAGAAGAGACCCACCAAATTAGTAAGCAGCATCAGGAATCTGTCATATCAGGGCAGATTGGAGCATCTAGGACTTCCATCACTGAACTGAATACAGGTGAGAAAGAGCTGACCTGATTGAAGTATACACAATTATGAACAATTTAGATCAACAAAGAGAAGGGCGTATTTTTACAACTTCATCGTATCGTATACAACTAGAGGTCATCAGCGCAAATGCTGAAAAAAAAAAAAAAAACAGCAGAGATTAAAAATTCGGGCTAATAGTTGGCTTAAGAATGAACGCATTACTAGAACAAGTAGTCATGCCCCCGCCCCCCCCCCCCCCACCCCCAACCCCTCCACCCCATAACTGTTTTAAGTCCAGGAGGAATTTATATTGTGGAAGGACTACTCCTAAAAATTTGACCCTTGGTGCTACTATCCCGGACCAAAACACAGAAATTACTACAAGAATGCATATGTGAGTTATGATGATGGCGATGATGGTTTGCTGTGTCTCGTTACTGGAGGTCGGAAGTCGGTCCTGCCCAGAATAATTCCAGTCTGGGCTGCGAACCTGGTCGGGATGCAAGTTGATCCACAGTCTGGCGGTTCTGTGGTAGGAGGAGTATTTCTACGCACTGATTCTGGAGAAAGGGATTGAGAATCTTCTTCACACTGAGGTTTTGCTAGTTAGGTTTGCCGTTGACCCCGTCACAAAACATCAGTGCAGTGATCAGCTATTTTTGGGACTTTGGATATCTATCCAACCGGCCTTGTAAATTTTATAAAATGAGAGAATATCTTGACCGGCCTGGATGGGAGTACACTATGTACTGGGTTTAGCTTAATTATTGAACGGAGTGATAGCTTCTGTTGTAAATGCAAAAGATGCAAATCAACCATGTTCGCAAACAGAAGCTTTCATACTACGGTCGGTGATTGGAACTGAAAAGTACAGTCTACTCTCGTTATCTCGAAGTCCAAGGGACTCTCTAAAACTTCAATAGGAAAAATAAATCGAACAACCACATTTCAAAAATGAATATGTAATTGGATTCCTGAAGTTAGATACATTGAAAATATTGTGGGAAAAGAGGAGAAAATTTCTCCTCTTTTCCACAGTATTTTGTTACCTGTTGTTAGATTGGTAGATTTCTATATTTAAACAGGGATTTTCACTTCGTGATAAGCGAAGCCGAGATAACGAGCAACAGCAGAGTAAGTGTACTAAACACTGAGTTGCCACGTAAACTAAACAGAAATTCCTGGGTTGGTGGAATTACTTAAATTTGTTTTCCTATAGTTTTATTCTTATCATTTCTTTAGACGGATAGTGTACGTAGTTAGTATTTTCTGGAGCTTTGTGATCACTGAGCCAATTCCGGGATTTTAAAATAATTCCTTTTAGAATTATTTGTCTTCACTATAGCTGGTGTTAGTGTCATGTGATGGCAGTGAAACGTCTCTCCATACGTCACTATAGTATAGTTTATATTTTCTGTTCGTTTGTGACTATTAAACCATTCCAGGATTTAAAAAGTACGAGAGTCACTGATGAGGCCTAATTGGTCAAAACTAGATATTCTGGCCCAGAAAATTTGACACCATTTTGTGTGTGTGTGTGTGTGTGTGTGTGTGTTTTGCTCCTAATGATCATTCTTTTTAGAATCTATCTATAACCTTTGATGAGATCAAGATAGTTTGTTGTTTAATATTTTTATCTCAATCACCGTATCGTGTTTATCCTAAATATTCGGACGTTACCATACTGCTCCTAAACTTTTAACGAGTCAATTTGACTACCTATTGATCGAGCGGAAAACAGAGTAAACTGCATTTATGTTTAAATAGAAAGGAAGACAATGATCAGGGGTTGATACAGTTACCTAACACCTTCCGTTCCAAGACACCAAAGGGAAAGAAGCGCGCACTTGAAGCAACGGCACCGCAATCAAAATACTACAAGGTCTGCCAAAAGGACAGTTTCTTTCCCAAAAATTGACCTAACGGCTATCCCAAATAAAATTTCACCAGGACATACATGCAGACATACAATGACAGAAATAGTAAACCACAGCAGAAGCACCGCCTTGGAATGGTCAATAAATATATTACGGGGTGGGGGCGGGGGTGGGGTGGGTTAAATCGATTTTACGTGGCCACAACCCTCGCCCTTAGTTCTGTCGTGAAATACACATTTGTTCAGTCCGCGTGAAGGGTTGGGGCTTGACAATATGTCTTTGGCTTGGCCCGCCGTGGTTCATCTATTAAGTTTCATTTACTCTAGCATGTACAGTAGAATTAACCATGAGTACTCGTCTTTGTTTATCATTGTGATTAATTTGATTTTTATGTTTTCGCTTTGATGCATTGACTGAGTTGGGAGCCTTTATGCGAACCGATTTTTTTTTATGTATTTCTGTATTAAGAGTAGCATCGGGACCCAGGGTGAAGTTGGCTAGCTGTAAAAGTGCTTTAAACTCCCGGTGGTTTATTCTACTGACTGTTCTAAGGCGGTGGTCCCGGTGTTAGTCTTACTCTTTGTTGCTTTGTGGTTTATTCTACGAGGCGATTTGTTGTATATCTTACCTTGTGACTTGTGTTATTTTGTTCTTGTGTTTTTCAGTCCTTTTAGCTTTGTGATTACCGCGCTTGGGGAAGAGAGAGTTAATCTTAGTGCTTTTCGTACGTTTGTTTGGTTTTGTCTGTTTCCTCTTCCTCTTGGTGTCTGGGAAGGGCTGCGGTTTGTGATTGTGGCACTCCCTGGACTTTTCTCTTACCTTTTTTTCCCCCTAGTACATCAGTGCAATATCTCCGAGAACATAAAAATCAAACGAATAGAAACAACGATGAGGACTCGACAGCAAGAAATAACTGAAATACTGAAGCAAAAGAAAACTAATAGTTGGACTCTGGTGGGCCGGACCAGTCAAAGCATCAGGCACCAACCGACTTACTTAGTCTTTAGGTCAGAGCCGCCATAGAATCTGAGGCCCGACCCGCCGGCGTGCAACCAAAGAGGGAAGCAAAGTTAATAACCGTGATTGGGTAAACTACCATGCATGGAGTCTGTCCTATGACATTTATGTTGTACCCAATCTTTATATATCAAAGAATGATTCTATGAGATCGAGTGCTAAATCATTGTAAGCATATTCTTTTCTAAATTTATATACTAAGTCACCATAAAATTCAGGTTCCGATAGGCCTAAAGTTCCATATCTATATTATTATATATGATGTATAAGTTACCTTCAAAACATGATTGGTACATTCAGTCAGAAATCACTTGCCGCTTCTTTTATAATACATACATTTGTCTTGTTGGTCTAGTACCAGTCAAGTTTTGAAGGGCCTATCCTCATCATTGGAGGAAAATGAACAAGTGGACGCAGTCGTAATGGATTTCAATAAGGTTTTTGATATGGTGGGTCCCAAACGTCTTGCCATCAAGCTTGACCACAATGGAATCCGAGACAACTTATTACATTGGATAAATAGCTTCCTCACCAACAGATCTGAACAAGTCTTGGTTGAAGGACCTTGGAGTGACAATCTCTGACAGGGTCCTGGAACGCTCACGTACATGCGACAACAGCGAAGGCAAACAGCACTTTAGCTTTTCTACGGACAAACCTTGCTTGCTGCCCAAAAGACATCAAGGCACAGAGTTACCATATCAAACCTTAATTCGTCCGATCCTTGAGTATGCATCTTCGGCATAAGATCCGTATACCAAGAGCAATCTCTAGCAACTGGAACCAGTCCAGAGACGTGCAGCGAGATTCGTGATCGGGGACGTCAGAACCACTAACCACTAGCTGCCTAGTCAGATAATTGCTGACCTTGGTCGGTAGCCCCTCCACCAGCGTTGAACCGACGCCAAACTGATCATGGTATACAGAATAATATATGGACTCATCAACATCCCAGTGTCACCCTATCTGCACCCAGCAACCCTAAGCACTAGGCACACGCTTTGCTATATGATCTCCTCCTGCAGGACGAATGTATACCGGTATTCATTTTCCCTTCTGCCATCAAATTGTTGAACCAGCTGCGTGCGGAGTGTACCGTGTCTGCCTCAATCGTTGATGCCTTCAGGCTGGGGCTGGCCAGCCAGGATTAACTATGTGCAGACTGTTTTTATCTTTCTCTTAGCCTACACCTTATTAAAGCCTCACGATCACTTTGTACATAGTTCACCATAATGCGACAATGATACAGAGCTATAATGAAGAAGAAGGATACCTGTATTTATTGATAGTGTTTTCTTTTCTGACAAATCTGTATTTCACCGTTTTAACACGGCGTTTCGGTGATTTCGATTAAATATTTTTAGAAATTACAGCCCTTATCATCGTGAACTTGATTATATATCACATCATATCATATGTATATCATTAATATATATGGTCAGAACGGTGCCAGCTCAGAAATTTATTTTAAAACCTTGGGAAATGCAACAGACCGCAGCAGAGTCATAAAACTGGTATATATAACATACTAAATAATAGTGCCGCCGTCTTGCTAAAAGACAAAACCAAGATAAAACTAAAACAGTACCCAATGCTCAGAGATTTAGACTGAAGTTTGATAATACTACTAACCCAACACAGCCGAGCACAGCAAAACCTTTCGAATGATACGATGATTGAAGTTACCCTGTGCACGCTGTAGTGAGCATCACCTGCAACTACACATTTCTACGACTTTTTTGCTTTTCAGGTAGTATACCTAAAGTATCGAATTCTTCTGGACAAGACTAGCTAATTTCGGCCAATTAGGCCTCATCAGTGAGCATCTTATTTATTTTCAATAAAAACATGAAATGACATTACCCCGTCACTTTCGTGTGGCGGGCACATAACTAAAAAATGGATACAAATTGCCCATTGGCAATCCTAAACCAGGTCTCCGCAGCATCAATGCACATACCAAGTTTGGTGAAAACCACTAATATTTACTCGTCATCGTCTGAAAATGAAATTACGGACGGACGGACGACAGACGGACGGACGAACATACGATAGATTGACATATGGACGACCAACGTGAAACCATAATACCCCGGCACTACGGGTTAGCTGGGTATAAAATCGCAAAATTGGCTCATTGATCATAAGAGACAAGAAAATATAAACTACACTATAATAAAATACGGGGAGACTTTTTACGGCCGCCACACGCCATAATATCAGCTATAGTGAAAGGTAAATAGATTCTAAAAGGAATGACACTTGAGAGCAATGCACACACCACAGAAATGCAAATAGCTAAAGTGTCCCGGCCAGACTGGTTATAGTTTCAACCAATTAGGCCTCATAAGTGACCAAATAATTAAGGTATAAGAAGAATTATCTTTATTTAACTGAAGTTCAGCGGGGAAAAATCAATATTGTCAACATTTAGCAGATCATCATTGGGAACTTCATTACATTTTAATGTGATTGGTGAAAACATTTAGCCGGGAGACAGCAATTCCTACAATTTACGAGAGCGCCCGGCGAAAACTCAGATCAGCCTGCGCATCCGCACAGTCTGACCAGTCTACACTAGCAGCATATAAGTAGAATTGAAAGCTTCAATAATAACAGACTGCTGTTGTCTTCTAAGAAGTTGGAGGGGCATATTGCTTTCGGGGCGTTCATCCGTTCCTCTGTCCGTCCGTCCGTCCTTCCGTTCGTCATGCATTTTAACTTTAGACACGTGCATGCTACTGTTTTGAAATTTCTTACATGGATTCCTCATGAAAAAAATAGCAGACATGTATTTTTTTCTTGACGGGATTATGCCCCCTTCCTGAGTTATTGCCCTTTGAAAAATATGGATGCAATATTGTCAGCAAAATCTCAAAAAGTATTGAAGCTAGAGCCTCGAAACTTAATGAATAGACTGTTAGTGATGAGTAGACAACATGATTAATTTTTGGATACATTTTGAAAAATACTTCATATGGTCCTTTGTAATTTTGGGAATTTTTATCTTGTCAGCAAAATATCTCAAAAACTGTTAAAGCTAAAGCCTTGAAACTTGGTGAATTGATTGGTAATGATGTGTAAATAACCTGATTAAATTTTGAATAAATTCTGAAAAATATTTCATGAGTAATAGCCCTTTGTAAATTTGAGCATTTTTCCCTTGTCAGCAAAATATCTCAAAAACTATTGAAGCTAGAGCCTTGAAACTTAAAAAAAATAGACTAGTAGTGATAAGTAGATGACCTGATTAACTTCTGAATAAATTCTGAAAAATACTTCATGAGTTATGACTCTATGTAATTTGGGCATTTTACCTTGTCAGCAAAATATCTCAAAAACTGTTGGAGCTAGAGCATTGAAACTTGGTGAATTGATTGGTAATGATGAGTAAATAACCTGATTACATTTTGAATAAATTCTGAAAAAAAAAAATATTTCATGAGAAATGGTCCTTTGTAAATTTGGACATTTTCACATTGTCAGCAAAATATCTCAGATACTGTTGGAGCTAATGCCTTGATAACTTGATAAAGAGATTGGTAGTGATGAGAAGGAAATTGGAGGGGCCTATTGCTTCTGGGCATGAGTAATAATGTCCCTTTGTAAATTTGGACATTTTCCTTTGTTGTACTTTCAGCTGGTGACAATTTAACAGCTTGGGGTTTACATTTTGGGGCAAGCACACGGAAAGCTACCATATATGAAATATGAGAAACTGATGAGATATACTTTTTAAGGTCACCGTGTCTCCAGTCACGTCCGTGGCAATAGCTACATGATTTATTTGCATTAAACACATCCACAATGAATGGTAATGGCAAACTTGTAAACAATAAAAGAAACAAAACAAAGTACATTCAAACATAAAAAAGTAAATTCAAATAAACTAATAATTAGAAGCAATGGCGATAATGTATTTTGAAGCCATGGAAGCTATTTAAAGCAAGCTTTCACGAGTTTCAAAAAGAGATCTCATGTATTTAACTATCAATTTGATAACAGCGGCATTTTTACTATTTAAGAAGCAATACCAATTACTGGAAGCTCTTGCACTGTTAGTATTAATAATGTTAATTCCTATTCCATTTAGCTTCAAGATGAAGTCTTCACGAAGCTGTCTATATGCAGTACATTCCAACAAGAAATGGTCTTCATTTTCCACTGGACCCATACTACAAACAGGCCATGTCCTATTTAATCTAGAAATATTGTTATGTGAGCCTTTTTCTATGACAAGATTGTGAGCGCTTGTTCGAAGTTTGGCCAAAACAGACCTTTCAGTTCTAAAATGTATTAGATCTACATAGGGTGCACGTGCTTGGATGTCATACACTCTTTTATAATAGTCCATTTTTGATCTATTTAAAATAAGTGAGTCTTGTTCTTGCAGCGCTTGATCTTTAATTAGATCCTGCATCTGCTTGACAGAAGCATGCATTTGTGTGGTAGGATTTAATAAGACATGAGAAAATCCCAGCCCATTGATTATATTTTTATTTTATTTTATTTTATTTTTTTTTTTTTGATCCATGTATTTGTATTTTCAGTGGCAAAATAAATTTTCTTTACAAGCATATTGCGAGAACAAAGAACATGTTCTCAAAACTTTAAAGCTGATATTTGAATTTTGACTTTTAAAGGTAGTCTGTTTAATTCAGATAGCTTATCGGCTTTGCTAACTTACAGCACACGAGTGGAGTGACGAAAGGCTAATGCCTCGATCTAAAAAAAAACAAAACAAAAAAACGTCTGGTCAACTGTATCTTTAAAATATTAAAAATTATGCTAAAACGAGTAAAGATACCTATATCACACAAACTGCCCAAAACAGGGGAAGGACCAGTCAAGGTTTTGTTTTTTTTTTTTTAAAGCTAAGCTTGTAATGCCTGTGACAGTTGAATCGAACACGCCATTAATTACTGTATCAAAGTTGGAACTTCGTTTAGTTTACAAACTGTTGTGTATTTTTATAAGAGATTGCTAAAGAATGCAAACAAACACTTTTTCCATAAGAGATAAATAAGCGATAAACAATGTAATTTTTAAGTTTAACCTTCGAAAGCTGAGACGAACCGATTTTACTTGGACTACTCTAATCGGAAAATAATATTCTGAATCGTATCCGAAATGAACATCTTGAACTTACCACAAGATATTACGTTGCAGGTATTTTCATTTCTTTCTCCAACGGACTTAGCTGGTGGTGTGCGAAGAACCTGTAAAACATGGAATAATCTAAGTTACGACAGATCACTGTGGAAAAACATAAGCTTGAGCAAATTTGATTTGCACAATAAATTCTGTACCTCGACTTTCCTCGACTTTCTGAATGGAATTTGTGAGTATGTCCATAGCTTGGATTTAGGAAGAGCAAACCTAGATTCCGAAGGTTATATGCATGAAAACATTCTCTGTAGCAATTTGAAGGAAATAAACCTTTTCGGTAGTGATATTTCTGGCGAATGTATTATAACGTTACTTCAGAAGTACAAAACCCTCAGTTCAATTTCCCTGTCTTTGAGACTGCAATCAACCAGAATATTTCTTGGTATAGTGAAACAGCTTTGTGAGTTAGATCATCTGGAAAGTCTATCGGTACATAACTGCAGCATTGATGAGCATTTACAAGATCTGCTAAGCGAATTCTGCGAGATATTCAAAACACACAGTATGAAAACTCTTTCGTTTGTTCATTGTGATCTACCTAATGATGTATACAGAGAGATCATTCAACATAACCCGGATGTATGCGAACTCAATATTGTGTTATGTGGCCAAATATATAAAAACATCTTTGAAGTCAGCACTGGTTTAAAACAAATAAGGAAAGTAAATTTAGCAGATACGAAATGTGATGATTCAGTGTTAATATCCCTTTCCAACAGGTCTCCTTATTTGCGTTATCTTTCTATCAGTTCTTGTGGATCTTTTGTTACTGACACTGGAATTTCTTACCTGGCAGAACATTGTCCATTCATTACAACACTGATTATCAGCCGTAGCAGATATGATAAAAGTAGTATAACGAATGCTGGTCTAGAAGCTATTGCCGACTGCTGCAAGCATTTGTGTGAATTAGTTGTGAATTACTGTTCGGAAATAAGTGACATGGGCGTAACAGCAGTTGCCCAAGGTTGTGCAGAGCTTCAAGACTTTGAAATAGCTGGATGTACGGCGTTATCCGATGCAGCGATATTATGTCTTGTTGAAAAGTGTCCAAGACTTCAAAAACTTAAACTTACTGAATGCGTCCAGTTGACTTCTTTCAGCATAAATGCAGTGATCACTAAACTAAGGCATCTAAAATATTTAAATCTGGAAACCTGTCACCGTATTGCTAATATACATTTGATAAAGAAAAAAGTTAGTTCCGATGTTTCTGTTGGTAATCCAGTTGAGAAAACCATAGATCCCTGTGAAACTAGGAAAACTTTTAGGACAATAAAAGAACCTGAAGCGAGTTCACAAAAAGGTGAACTGAAAATTAATACTGCAGGTGACAAATCAGATCATGAAATCGAACGTGGACAACTAGACTTACATTCACATGTTTTTAACCTTCACTTAGGATTTTGTTCGAAAATTTCGAATAACTGCATACGTGAAGTCGCTCGGTTTTGTCCAGACCTTAGAGGATTAACACTTCAAGGATGTACCTTTCTGACTGATAGTGCTGTGGAGGTATTAGTAAAGTCCTGTCGGGCATTAACAAAGTTAGATATCTCCGGCGGATCTGTTAACCAGACCAGCAAGCTGACAGACAGAAGTCTGCTTTTCATAGCGGACAATTGTGAAACTATGATGCATCTGGTTATTTGTAAGAATCCCAACATTACAACAAATGGACTATTTGAGGTGATCATGCGCTGTCCAAAGATACGCGTTGTTTCAGTATCTGTGGGTGATCGAACAAACGTCGGAATACCAAGTTTAACAGCAAGATTCAGTCAGGTCGAATCAAAACTCATCAGAATAGAGAGGTTCGGTGGGGCTAGGGTTGATATTCACATTTACTTGAACAAGGGTGATGTAAAGAATAAGACCCCATGTTTGGTTGTAGGAAATTGTTGATACTTGCGTTGATGTTATAGTTTATATAGTTTAATAAAATATCCTGGTTTGATATTAACTTGCATTTTCCATTTGTTTAAGAATACCGATGATCATAGCAGAATGTTAAATGACCTGGTGTAGCAAGTATGGGAAGCCCAGTCAGCATGATCAAGGTGGTTCGGGTTGTTTTGATGAACCGATTTCTTTTCAAACTTCGTCCTGCTTTGGGAAATTACAATGCAACCTCTCTGCAATATCCACTCTTAAGAACGATGCAATGACTCTTATAGGCAGTGGCTATTGTAGCGAGATTCAGTATATAGGAGAGTGCCACTTTGGGAATCAGAAAAGTGGATGCTATAGTGATGTTGTTGTTCTTCAGCGGTGGTAGTTATGCATTTTAAAATATTTTACTACAATCTTTATTGGACAATAAACATAAAAAAGATTGCCTTTGGAAACAAAGAACACACCACGGATTCGAAAATGGGAATCTCGGTTTTATTACGACTTTTCATAAGCAGTAATAAGTTTGCAATACTGCTTTCGTCCTCCAGCGAGCAGAACTCCATTTTCAAATATACCACAATGGGCCCAATGGTCCCTAAGGAAATGAAATATAAATCTGCACTATGGGATATACGTACAGGGAGGCGTAGTACCGCCGCCACACGACACTAACACCAGCTGCAGTGTAGTAAAATAAACATCCAAAAGATTGCATTTGGAAACAAAGAACACACCACGGATTAGAAAAATGAAGCCTCTGTTTTATTGAGACCATTCATAAGCAGAAATGAAGTTTGCAACACTGCTTACGCCCCCTAGCGAGCAGAACTCCATTTTCAAATATACCACAATTGGCCTAATGATCCCAAAGGAAATGAAAATACAATCTGCACTATGGCGATGTACGGGGAGACGTTCTATATAAATATAGTCTGCACTATGATGAAGTACGGGGAGAAGTTCTACCGCCGCCACACGGCACTATATATATACATAAAGCCAAAAGTAACTTTACAGCATATATTTATACGTTGTACTAACTTTTGCTGAGTGAAATTTAAAAACTGTTTTAATGATGTTAAAAAACAAGCATTTGTGTACATGATATACAGTACTTGAACCCTTTCTGTCAAACAAATTATCAAAAGGGGCTCTCTCAAAACAGAAGGGGTCAGAATCAAAAGTTACGATATTAATTCACTTATGAAGGTCACTGTACCTTAAATACGGGTTTATTTCAGTAATCAATTTAGACCCAGCTTTATTCGCTTAGTCATGTATTGAAAATTGTTCTTAAATTAACAAAAGTAAAAAATCTGCATCATCAATTGCACAACTTCATAACGCGTCGATTTTTATTGAGAAGGCCATTTGTTCAAACTTAACAATGTTTGTAATGATAATCTTACAGGTAATTGTCATCCATTTTTCATTTGACATAATGAGAACTTTTGCATCTTTTTTCTGGTCATACACTCTCTGTAGAGGTCCATACAAATCACCGTTTAAAACTTTCAAAAAATATCGGAGATATGGCTTTTACGAGCAGCGAAAGTTTACTATTGTTTTTATTGCAAGGGAGATAATTTCAACGTGAAACAAATTTGAATAATTGCCATTGATTAGCCAGGTAGAACTGAAAAATTGTTTTGCAGGGAATTTTATCGACAAACAAAGGCCTTTCAGATTTTGTATTGAGAATCTTGTTCTGCTTTTAAATTAGTGAGAAAATGTGAAAATACTGTTTTTGGTGAAAAGGTAGGTAACTCGAGACTGGAACCACTTACACGAATGATCTCTCTTGAATTCTGTTGAGACTAGCTGTGGAAAACAACTGAACTTACTTATTGTAACTAAATATATATATAATACCAGCTGCATTGTAGTAAAATAAATGCAGCAGCTTTCAGCTGATTTTTTTTTCTCGGCTTTTCAGATACGCAAATACTCGTACTTTTCCATTCTACTATCGACTGTCAAGATCGGCTATCTCCATACAGCGTAATAATTTGCAGTTATGACTAAGCTCATTAGGGCTCAAATTCTTACTAAAATAGTTTCGTATGGGAAGCATCGTACATATATCGAAGTTTTTTGTAAACATAAACCTTACCCGAAATATATATTTATTTTCACGGGCCTTTTTTTTAGCGTTGTTGCAGGCGTACTTTGCACTTTTACTCGGGCTTTTCCGTAAATGATTTGGCAGGGGTTGAAATT
The DNA here is from genome assembly GCA_964016985.1 of Anodontia alba. NCBI lineage: Eukaryota > Metazoa > Mollusca > Bivalvia > Lucinida > Lucinidae > Anodontia > Anodontia alba. The sequence goes on from OZ024821.1 coordinate 85,586,143, forward strand.
TTGGTATGACTACTATGGCCCGTTAGGCTTGGAAAGCCAAACCCGGGCAAAATTGATATTTTCTTCGTTCTACTCAAAATATATTTCCGAGGCGGTTTTATCGAGCATCTACAATCTTTGTTTTTAGAGCAAAAATAAATAATATCATTCTCCTTTAAGCCCCATTTTTCACTTTATAAAGTGGGATTTATTGGGAACTTCATTATATTTTAATGTGATTGGTGAAAACATTTGGCCGGGACACAGCAATTCCTACAATTTACGAGAGCGCCCGGCGAAAACTCAGATCAGCCTGCGCATCCGCACAGACTGACCAGTCTACACTGGCAGCATAAAAAAAAAAAAAAAAAAAAAAAAAAAAAAAAACACAAAAAAACACCTCAGGTCCGTAGCTATTCATAGAGCGCACAGCGAAGACATTGATCAGACTGCGGATGCACGGGTCAATCTGAGTCTTCGACGCACATGCAATTTGTAGGAAATGCTCTGCCCCGGTTCATTTATTTTAAAGCATATGGCGATTGCCCATTCTTACTTTCCAATACGTCATGTTCATCAGGAAGAGCTATTCCCTGGCATGCATCGCAAAATGCAGGTGTACTATGTAAACAACATAATGGTGCGTTATTACACTGTGGATATCTTGGAATGGCATTATTAAGAATGCCAATGGATATGAAATAAAACTGAGACAGAAGAAGTAAAATAGAATGCGCAGCAGTCTGGTGTTGCGTGCCAAAATACGCGACATCAACATCTTACGTGACGTCATCGACATCGCTACGTGTGAACGTGCATAGCACTTATTCATACAAACATGATTAATGTAAAGGCGATTTCGATTAGAAGAAAAAAGTAGTCGAAAAAAAAATAATTGAACATTTAAAAATCTGAATCAATGACAATATCAATCTCGATTTAACCGAGAAATCTGTAACACAGCCAACAGTTCTGTGTAAAATAAAAGTGATTTCTCTCACTGAAAAAGCTATTTTTCTCAGTCATACGTTATCACACTGTTCAAAAGATGTAAATGACGGGACAGACTAAAACGCTGAAAAACTTGCTGAATTCAGCAGGCTGCGGATCAGCAGAAATAGACAAAAACGCTGAATTTGCTGAAATGCTGAATTTTAGTTTTAATAAGGTAATCTTGGGTATATTACTAGTTGCGCATATATCACCTTAGTTTGTTTGTCTATTTCAATATTTTTTGATGATATTGTTTATCCCAGGCGGCAGTAAAGTATCTACATGTATATGGAGCGTGCATCAGAATTTGTTGAAATGCTGAATATCAGTTTAAGAAATTGTTCTTTGGGCATATTACAAGTCACGCATATTTCACCTTAGCTTGTTATTTAATATTTTGTTGATATTTTATGGCCCAGGCTGCATTATTTTATTCATATCGAGCGTGCGTCAGAATAGAAATAATGGAACGGCTGGTTGAATTTATTATTATTATTTGAACACATGGAATTTCAGGACGTTTTACAACGCTGTTAGGCACAACTATTGTATTTTTCCTTATCAAACTTTACGACCCACTTAACAGTATTGCATTATTATCGAAATGCCTGTATTGAAATGAAGCCTAAATAGTCTTTTACCTTTTTGGTAGTATTGTCTCGACGCATTATGGACAAATTGTCAATATAGCAGTCATACAGAGCTCTACACGTAAAGAAACACAGGATATGCTGAATCACCGAATCATCTCATTTCTATATGAACAGTTATTCGGACATGCTGCTTACACAACTTTTCCTGAGACAGCTGATACGACAGATAACGATGACGGAAAGACCTCTTCGAGAACAACTTACTACAGTCAGATAAAAAATTACGATATGTTACTTATTTCTGCTTAATACATATGTTATAGCTACTCGTTAGATTCGGCTCATAGAAGAGGTTCTAATGAGTACCAAATAAACTATATTTCGGAGCAGAAAAAAAAATACATACTCTAAAAAAACAAAAACAAAACAAAAACAAAACAAAACAGTTTTATCATAAAATTTGGGGTTGAGGGTGTCCTCATTGCGTAGACTTGTTAACTTAATACAATACAATACAGCTTATAATTGGTAAACTGAAATGGAATATATTTTATTTAGTCTGGTCAGTCTACACAGATCATTAATATATGACTCTTTGCCTGTTAACAACGACCCTACTCGGACTATGCGGATGCGCACAGTGTAGACTGTAATACCCGGAGCAGAAGTAAAAATAATTTTCTGGATCTGCACAGTAGTTAGGGTACATACAGCAGGTTATCGTATTTTTGTTACGTCATGCTAAAACGGATGCTTAAAATACGCACACGGGAACAAGTACCGCACACCTGGGATTGCTTGTCGGGGCCTTCACAGTTCTCTAGTAGATACGCTCGTATTCTTTAATATTTAACAGAAATCAAAGCGGCAGGTGAACACCGAACACCCAGATCAGACTGTAAAAGTTTTAAAACCGTTTTCTGTGGGATAATAAATAAATAAATAAGCCCTAACGTTCGGTATTTGCTGTTTTATCGGAATCGGTCTGCACACCAAGCGCTCTAGTGACGTCTTCTGTATCCGTCTGCTTATAATAAAAAGTATACAGTTTCGAGTACTGGCTCGTGTTGTACTTTTTCGCTGAAATGTTTTCATGGTTATTTTTGTCAAACGTATGTCTTTAAAAATCACAAGTGTCATTCTTTGCAGTCATAAATTATGGAGTTATGAGCCCTTAATTAAAAACAGCATTTCCAGTCATAACTCGCTTCGCATAAAACAAATGTCATTTTACTTTTCATAAATGTCTTGCACAAATATCTGTGAATGAAACCACAACGTTATAGTAGGATGTCAATAAAGATTTCTTGTTTGCTATATAAGATATCTGATATGCTATATAAAATATCTTAATTGACATATAAGATATCTTATATGCTATATAAGATATATGATACATGTGTATGCTATAAGATATATAGGATACAAGATTCCTTATTTACTAAAGAAGATATCATTTATTCAATAAATTAAGATATCTCATTTAGTATATCAGATATCTTATTTAGTATATCAGATATCTATATTATGATATATCTTATTTAACAAATAATATATGGTGAATAAGAAATATGTGGAACTAAATATCTAATATGATCTATCAGATATCTTATATAGAACAATATATATATATATATATATATATATATATATATATATATATATATATATATATATATATATATATATATATATATATATATATATATATAAGGTTAAATAACATAGTACAGTCCAACCTCAATATGTATGAGGGTCAGAAGTTTGACCAGGGTCTGTGTAGGTGTGTCCTTGACTTTTCTTTCCTCCCAAACTTCCTCGCATGCCTGGATGCCATCTTGATGGGGAATATTGGTACAGATGGGAAGTGACATCCATGGAAACAAGGAAGGTGTCGGGTGGAAGTGGGGCCTGGGCATCTTGCTTCCTCCGGAAATCTGTTGTGTCCTTTTAGGACGGCAGATTTTGAACATGAGGTTGCAGATGCAAATCAACAAACTCTGATATCTTTTCCGTGGGATGGCCTTTGGCAGTAACTATGGGGCGGCCCGGGTTTCCGGCTTTGTGTATTTTGGGGAGGAGATAGAATCTGCCTGCTTTAGGTCAAACTTCTGACCCTCATACTCAAATGCAATAACTTTGAGTTCAACGGGAAACATTATCTCCAGGTCCTAGGCACTGCTATGGGTACCAAAATGGCACCTGCATACGCCAGCATTTTCATGGGTCGTCTTGAGGGACAGCTGTTGAAGTCAATGGCCCTGAGACCATTTTCATGGCTAAGGTTCGTTTACGATATTGACATGAAGTGGTCGCACGGCCGCGAGACTTTGACAGCTTTCCTCGACGAGGCCAACAACTTCCAGCCGGCCGAGCATAAAGTTCACGGCTGGAAATTTCAACCAGGCAGCACGTGTTTCTGGACACCAAATCAAATCTTGTGGGCGATACAATATCTGTTGATCTGTATACAAAACCAACAGATACACACCAGTATCTCCTATCCATAAGTTGCCACCCGAAACACTGCTGCAAAAATGTTCTTTACAGCCTTGCACTTCGCCTCAGACGTATCTGCTCCGATTCGGATACCTTTGAATCAAGAGTAAGAGAACTCACTGACCACCTCTGCAAACGGGGTTATCACAAACAGGAAATTTCACTTGCCATTGAGAGAGCACGGCAACTAAAGAGAGAAGACCTACTTTCTTATAGGCCTAAATCCGGGTTGAACGTTCTCCCCTTCGTGTTGATATATCATCCAAACTTGCTAAAAGTGAAGGATATAGTCAACAAACACTGGCCCATCATTGAGTCCTCTAGCACTTTGAGCGAGATCTTTACAGAAGACCCAAGAGTCTGCGGGATCTTCTTGTACGTGCCAAGCTCAAACCAGACATGCGTGATGATGAACCACCTGGGGAGACACGACCATGCGGCAAAGCAAGATGCAAAATGATAACCCCAACACAGATCGCGAAGTCAGCGTCTGGGGCAACAATCAAGCTTAGGTGCAACACTAGTTGTAAGACGACCAATGCTGTCTACCTTATAACATGCACCAAGTGTGGAAAACAATATGTTGGTGAAACTGGTGATCATGTGAACCAACGGATGAACGGTCACCGAGATAATTGGAAACACAAGCGGTTCGAGAGGTCTCCTGTCGCAGAACACTTCTGTTCACCAGAGCTTGATTTCCTCAACCACGCCACGCTTTGTTGCTTAGACCATAACCTAGAGATCGAACCAGGAAAGCAATAGAGAGTTATTGGATCCGACGTCTGAACACTCTACGGCCATATGGGATCAACAAGGGCGGCCAGTAGAGGGAATCATCGTTCCTAAGTCAGGGTATGCGACAGTTTATGTGGAACGTTTTGTTCATGTTATTTAAAGTAAGTTGGGCCCACTTGCCTTACGTATCAGTGAAAAACACTCAGTTTGGTGTATATCCCTTTCGGTGTAAGGTTTATGTGCATTGTATACATTGCGTATATTGGCACAGTGGTGTTGATAGTAAAGATAAGCTTTATACGTTTTGCACATTGTGTTGATAGTGAAGATAAGCTTTATACTTTTTGCACGTTGTGTTACGCGTATTGTTTACATTTCACATATATCTAAACACGATCAGTTATCAATTCGCAGGGGGCCAGATAACATGGGCCCGAAAAGGGCATAATCTTTTATTCGTAAATTTTACATTTTTTATGTCATTTTTTTAAATTGAAAACCTCTGAAGAAGGCGAAATCCGAAGGGCCTCAAGTAAACAAATCATTTGCACTGTTAGTGATTAACATATATATATATATGGTCAGACAAGGATCAGAAAGTACCTGGTGATTTCTGTGTTTGAAGCAGTATATATATGTCAGTGTTAGAAATTAACTTTTTTTATAAGTAGCAAGTAGTTGCTACCTGGTCTGAAAGTAGGTAGCAAAATGCATCTGCATGGCAGCAAAAGATGTTGCCCCTTGTCATAGGTTAAACCTTTACAAGATAAGCATATTTAGCAGACACCATTTCAAAGTATTTTTCTACTTCAGCAAAAATCAGGATTGACATACATGTGAACTGTCTGCTTAGCAGACAATTCACATGAAACAACAAGCCTAATTTGCACTGAGGACATTCACAACACAAAGTTGATAGTGTTCAGGGCACTATACCAGGTAGCAACTTTTTGCTACCAACAGTTTTACCAGGTAGCAAACTGAATTTTCAGGTAGCAAATTTGCTACTTGCTACTGTTAATTTCGAACCCTGTATGGTCAGAAAAGGATCAGAAAGTACTTGGTGATTTCTGTGTTTGAAGCAATGCACTGATATGTTCAATATAAACAAACAGAGAAGTGTTAAAGTAAGGCACTAGTCCACAATATTTTGCTGATATTGCAACTGATAGTGTTGAAACTTCAACTTCATTATAAGTCAATAGATGTTGCTGATAATTATGATTATGTAGCTACTTTAGTGCTACTAATCAATCCAATAGTTACTCACATTATGTATTCCAATACAATAATCCAATCAAAGCTTCTGTAACGTTATCATAAAAGAAAAACTAAATTGCAATTTGCTTTCGCTCTTATCCTGTTGAGTGTGTAATTTGCTGTTTGTACATGTAGTGTTGAACTAAAATATGTTTGCAATTGCACGGCCCTTAGCAGTTGGTTGAACCACGACAAAGTATCACGGAATTAACCATCTGCGCCTATTTTTCTTTCGAGCTTGACCGTTTTTCGAAACTGACAACAATACATCCATGCGGGGATTTATCCCAAATGAAACTTAAAGTCAATGATATTGAGGCAAACAACACTTCCAATTTTTGTTTACTGATCATGTCAATCACAAATGGGAAAAACCACCTGAAACAAACAATGAACTAAAATCCAACTTAATGGTCAAAGGGAGGTAATCACTAAAAGTTAAAGTGGAAGTACCAACGATTCAACCCTGTTACAAACACATATTTGGAGCGACGAAAGACTGATGTCACGATTACACACACACAAGCACGCGCGCGCGTAAACAAACAAAAACAGTATGCACTGCAATATTCTTTAAAATTAATCCTAAAACATGGAAGGTTGGTTGGTTAGAGTTTAACGGCACAGTCACTATAAAGGTCATATCGAGCTGGCCAGTTTACCTGACCACACTTTTCCTGGACAGGCTTAGTCCTCTAAGCGGTTAACTAATACTTGTGCACATTCTTTCGCCAAAACCGAGCAACTGCCCTTCTTGAATCAGCAGCAGATTAGAGCAAAACCATAGAAAATATTTCACGATTAGTCCCCAAGAGCGAATGTTGTTGGACCCTGCAGGGATCGAACCGGCGACCTCCTGATCATCAGTCGGACGCGCATTCGACTGAGCCGCCGAGGCCGGCCAAAACACGTTAAGATACCTGCTCAGTACAATTTAGTAGGTAAGGACTGTCCAAGCTTTTTTTAAAAGCTAATCTTGTAATGTCTGTGACAGTTTAATCGAACACGCCTGTCTTTCTAAGCGTTGGAATGTCTAAGAAACGTATTGTTGGAGCGTTATAATATTTGTGTAATTTAATAGATTTGCAATAATATGAACACAGACTTTTCCTTTAAAGATATAAGCTGTGAATAATGTAGTTTTACGAGTTATTTGCTCACCTTTACCGTCGGGATTGCGACGAACCGATTTTACTTGGACTACTCAAATCGGAAAATAATATTCCGAATCGTATCCGAAGATGAACATCTTGGACCTACCACAAGATGTTACATTGCATATATTTTCATTTCTTTCTCCAACGGACTTAGCTGGCGGCGTACGAATATCCTGTAAAACATGGAGTAATCTAAGTTACGACAGATCTCTGTGGAAAAACAAAAATTTGAGCAAATTTGATTTGCACAAGAAATTTTCTACCTCAACTTTCCTCGACTTCCTGAATGGAATTCGTGATTATGTCCATAGTTTGGATTTAGGAAAAGCAAACCTAGATTCCGAAGGTTATATGCATGAAAACATTATCTGTAGTAATTTGAAGGAAATAAACCTCTTCGGTAGTGATATTTCTGGTGAATGTATTGTAACGTTACTTCAGAAGTACAAAACCCTCAGTTCTGTTTCCATGTCCTTGAGATCAACCAAAACATTTCTTGGTATAGTAAAACAGCTTTGTGAGTTAGATAATCTGGAAAGTCTATCGGTACATAGCTGCAGCATTGAGGAGCATTTACAAGATCTGCTAAATGAGTTCTGCGAGATATTTAAAAAGCACAATATGAAAGCTCTTTCATTCGTTCATTGTGATCTACCTAATGATGTATACAGAGAGATCATTCAGCATAACCCGTTTTTATGCGAACTCAATATTGTATTATGTGGTCAAATATATAAAAACATCTTTGAAGTCAGCACTGGTTTAAAACAATTAAGGAAAGTAAATTTAGCAGATACGAAATGTGATGATTCAGTGTTAATATCCCTTTCCAACAGGTCTCCTTATCTGCGTTATCTTTCTATCAGTTCTTGTGGATCTTTTGTAACTGACACTGGAATTTCTTACTTGGCAGAACATTGTCCATTCATAACAACCCTGATTATCAGCCGTAGCAGATATGATAAAAGTAGTATAACGAATGCTGGTCTAGAAGCTATTGCCGACTGCTGCAAGCATTTGTGTGTATTTGTTGTGAATTACTGTTCGGAAATAAGTGACGTAGGTGTAATAGCTGTTGCCCAAGGTTGTGCAGAGCTACAAGACTTTGAAATAGCTGGGTGTACGGCGTTATCCGATGCAGCAATATTATGTCTTGTTGAAAAGTGTCCGAGACTTCAAAAACTTAAACTTACTGAATGCGTTCAGTTGACTTCCTTGAGCATTAATGCAGTGATCTCTGAACTAAGGCATCTAAAATATTTAAATCTGGAAACCTGTCATCGTATTGCTGATATAAATTTGATAAAGAAAAAAGTTAGTTCCGATGTTTCTGTTGGTAATCCAGTTGAGACAACCATAGATCCCTGCGAAACTGTGAAAGCCTTTAGGATAATACAAGAACCAGTAGCTGGTTTACAAAATATCGAATTTGAAATGAGCAGCCCCGATGACAAATCAGATAATGGAATCGAACGTGGACAACTGGACTTACATTCACATATTTTTAACCTTTACTTGGGATTCTGTTCGAAAATTTCGAACAGCTGCATACGTGAAGTCTCTTGTTTTTGTCCAGACCTTAGAGGATTAACTCTTCAAGGATGTACCTTTCTGACTGATAGTGCTGTGGAGGTATTAGTAAAGTCCTGTCGGGCATTAACAAAGTTAGATATCTCCGGCGGATCTGTTAACCAGACCAGCAAGCTGACAGACAGAAGTCTGCTTTTCATAGCGGACAATTGTGAAACTATGATGCATCTGGTTATTTGTAAGAATCCCAACATTACAACAAATGGACTATTTGAGGTGATCATGCGCTGTCCAAAGTTACGCGTTGTTTCAGTATCTGTGGGTGATCGAACAAACGTCGGAATACCAAGTTTAACAACAAGCTGTAGTCGAATTGAATCAAAACTCATCAGAATAGAGAGGTTCGGTGGAGCTAGGGTTGATATTCACGTTTATTTGAACAAGGGTGATGTAAAGATTTAGACACCTTGCTTGGTTGTAGAAAACTGTTGATACTGCCGTTGATGTTATCGTTTAATAAAATTCCCTGATTTGTAATTTTCTTAGGTTTTCCATTTGTTAAAGTACATATATACAGATGAGCACGAGCGAATATTTAGTTGGTTAAATGGCCTGGCCCCGAGGTAATATTTTTTTTTCTTGCTCAACTCAGCTGAGCTAGAAAATTGTCATGCTAATTAATCTCAAATTACTAACAATTGAAAATTCTTTCTTGTCAAAGATGGCTGAGCTAAACATAGCTGAGCATTAAATTTTCTCTGCTAATAAATATGAAAATGCCAGTTATTGTTGGCATTTTCATATTGATTAGCAGAGAAAATTTAATGCTCAGCTGTGTTGAGCATAAAAAAAGTTTTCTTGCACACCAGACAAGGAAATCCTGGGTTTTACCATGGAATAGAATTTTTTTCTTTTTTTTTTTTTTTTTCTTTTTTCACACCAGATAAGGAAATCCTGGATTTAACCCTGTGGTAGAAATTCTTGATTTAACCCTGTGATAGACATTCTTATGCTACCCATGGTAAAATAAAAATCGAGAATTCTCACTTGTTTGATATGCACTGGTTGTAATAGACGTCACGTACGCCATCGTTAAGGTTTATGTCACTGAACGTAATGACGGCATTAAATACCACAGTTATGTCATCACAATTTGCCGGACGTCAGTAATCGAAGTGAATTCATTATTAAAAAAAAATCTACGTTTAGAAATGAAAGATGTGCAAGAAAAGAAATCTATCATGGGTGTGATGGGTAGATAGAAAAATCTGTCCCTCGCGATTACAGTCTGGCATCACTCAGCAAGCCTCATAATGCCAGACAATGATCCTCGGGACCAATAATAAATCCTTATAATCCTACCCAGGTTAAGATAAAATCGAGAATTCTCACGTGTTTTGATATACACTGGTTGTATAAGACAGTCACGTGAACGTAATGACGTCACTAAACGTCACGTTATATTATCGCAATATGACGGACGTCTGCAATCGAAGTGACGTTCAGAAATGAAAGGTATGCAACAAAAAGAATCCATCATGAGTGTGAGGGGTAGATAGAAAAATCCGTCCCTCAGGATCATGTCTGGCATCACTCGGCAAGCCTCATGTCTAGCATCACTCATGATGCCAGATAGTGACGTTTGGGACGAATTTTTCTCATAATAGATTCTTATATTATAACCTCGGGATCTGGTGTAGCAAGTAGCCCTCATCACAGGGATTAACTTAATTTGATTTTCATTTTTCTTTCTGTGATGTATCACTGATTGAGTTAGGAAGCCCGTATGCGAGCCGAACAATCATTTTGTATTTTTACAACATTTGAACCTAGGATGAAGACTTGATACCAATAAAATCGATTTAAACCGCCGGTAGTTTTAAGTACCGACCATTCTAAGGCGTTTGTTCTGGTGTCTGTTGTCTTTGTGTGGCTTTCCCAGCTAGCATTCTTTATAAATCTATAGCGGGCCGTTAACGGCCAGTCAGGGAAGCTGGCTTTACGCTGCGGGGCTCTTTTCATACTTATCCTGTTCGATGTCGTATTGTTACGTTTAGTTGGTCCTGTCTGGCGGCCTGATCGCCTTGTAGGGGAAGAGGGGTTTGTTTGTTTTTCTTTTCTTTGGTCTTTGACTTGTGTTCTGTCTGTCGCGGTTTGTTGGCTTTTTCTTTTGGTGTCATTGGTGAGCTATGATCGGCCTTAATCACGAAACACAGCCTTCCCTAGGCACTGAAAGAAAAAGACAAAACAAAGAGCAAATTGCAATGACGTCGCGTGAATGTTCAGATGGTACACCGCTTGTGTTCCGTTATATGGAGTTTATTCATTCTCCTATTTTAAATATGGGAAGCACGAGTTTCTTTATCGGATTTTTTTTACCTCCCGAGGTTTATAAATCCCATATTTAAAATAGGAGAAATGAATAAACTGTATATTACATGCATTTGGCCGCAATAGCGTACACCATTTAAGAGGCTTTTGTGGCAAGTCTAGTCTGCAAGTTTGTTTACGCTGTCATTTCTATTTTGGGTCGGCGTAGTAATAAATAATATATTTAGGATAGCTTTTGTTTTTATGCTAAATGATATTGACAGCAGGGTCAAAATCTAGGCTGTTCATATGTTACAAAAAAAAAGTAGTTCCGGTTAAAGAGATTTATTTCCCCGGCTAAGAGGAAATATTTCTTCTTAGAAAACAAGGAAAATACCAGTTTTATGTCTGGTAGAAATCATGATATTTCTTGGTTATGCTTGTAATATAAAATAATATGACCAAGTTCTGTTGTGCATATTTACCTGTAAAGCGTTGACGAAAACATTAGGTTGGAGCTTTTAAATGTTCAATATAGTGAACCCTCCTTATAACGACAACGTTTGTTCCCAAAGATGTTGCCATTAAAATGAATTTGCTGTTGTAAAGAATCCTTAATGGACAGGATGATACGTAAAAGAGACCTTGTTTTATTCTTATGTCCTCATAGAACATACGTTTTTGGATATTTGTTAGAATCGCCTCAATGAGGCGATTCTAACAAATATCCAAAACATATGTTTTAATGCAATATTCTTGCATAATTTCTCATTAACTGTCACGTCTTAAGCGAAGGTTTATTGGCATTATAACGAGTTTTGTCGTTGTATCGAGTGTCGGTTTAAAGAAGGTTGTCTGTAGTAAAGAAATTGTCCAGGAAGTGCCACAATCACAACATATAGCTACACCAAGACACCAAGAGGAAAAGTAAGCAAACCACGACAAAAAAAAAAAAAAAAAAAAAAAGCAACCAGACCCCTCTTCCCCTACAAGGCTATCACAACGGCAGACAGGGCCCATTAACATAACAATAAGAAAACGGACAGGACAAAACATGAATGGCACCTGCGTCACAAAGAAACAAAAAGCAAAGCAAACAGTTCTCTCCCTTCCCAAACGAGATGATCACAAGACCGCTCAAACGGGAGCTATAACATCAGACAGGACCCACCAAACACAACAACAAGATACATGTATTTAACAGCCTCAAATACGAAAACCTTTCCCCAGCTACAAAGTCCACGGAAAACAAACACATACCCAGTAAGCATTCTACATAAATCTATAGCGGGCCGTTATCGGCCCGTCAGGGTAGCTGACGGGCCGATAACGGCCTGCTATAGATTTATGTAGAATGCTAGCTGGGTAAGAACCACCGCCTTATAGCCGTAAGTAGTAAAAACTATTACGGGGTAAAGATTAAGGATAGGGAGCTGGTGACTTAAATCGACTGAACTAGTGCCAAATTTTCATCCTAGGTTCAAATGTTGCGCATTCCTTGGATCTAGCCAAGTATCCCAGGTTTTTTTCAAGCAGACAGCAAAGACTGATCAGACTGTGAGGATGTGCAGGCTGATCTGAGTCTTCGTTGAGTGCATTTTTCAAATGTATACTATAAAACGTTAAGGCGCATACGTGTATAGCTATTTAGGGTACCGACGTGCTGGTCCGATTTCAGATTATCTGTAAAGGTAACAACAAATTTCTTTTATATAGATCACCGCCGCAGATTAAATAGACTATTTGTTAAGCGTATGACCTTCAAATGTTTCCATAGAATCGTAAACACATCGCGGATATCACTGATGATTAAACGACTGTATTTAGATCGTTATTCTGGGATACCTATCTCTCTGTACACAATCGTAACTGTACACGTATTCAGAAATGTTGAAATGTAAATAATGGATCACAGGTAAATTACAATTTTCGTGTTTATTTTTACACAATTTGTTAAATACAATAGGCGTTATAAAAGATGTTTACCTTGCCTGCGCACGACCGAATAAGTTCTAAAAGAAATTACCTTTGAGAACAATAAACACACTCACAAAACTGAAAACAGTCGAAACGTCTTTTTTAGGGCCAGATTAGCTACTTTCAGCCAAACAGGCGTCATCAGTGGCACTCATATAAAAATCCCGTAATTGGCTCAATGATCACAAAGGACCAGAAAACATAAACTACTCTATTGTGAAGTGCGGGGAGACGTTTTACGGCCACCACACGGTACTAACTCTAACTGTAGTAACACAGTGAGCTAGATAAATAAGTCGTAAAAGCAGTAAAAACAAACCCAGTAGGCATTCTAAATAAATCTATAGCGGGCCGTTATCGGCCCGTCAGGGTTGCTGACGGGCCGATAACGGCCCGCTGTAGATTTATGTAGATTACTAACTTGGAATCTGTTTATCGTCACGTGTGTGCCCATGATGGGTAATCCCGAGTTTACTCGCGCGAAACCTCACTTTAAATCTGATTCAGCTCCCAAATTTGAGAACATATAGGCATTCAATCCTCGAAAGGGTACTCTAACTCATCGGCGCGACATCACAGTAAAATATGTATAACCACAAGCATTGATGATACAAGGTTGATGACATAATGATGTCACAATGGTTAAGAGCAAAGTGGACCATCAGCAGATCGACATCGATAGTCAGATGCCAAACTCCTGAAATAAGTTTAGGAAGGGACTGTCATTTAGTGGAGACCTGACTCACCGTCTCAAAGCTATCAACCATACATGCACTTTCAAGTAGATCATTCATGATGTTATCTATTCTCAAGTCTCCTGGAGTCAACGTTCTGTTTGCATATAGGTCCAGAATATAGACGCTAAAACCTAAAAAAAAGCAAATTCCACAGGGAATGTATGTTCCCCGCCTTTTGTAAGTATTGAACGGCAACAACTGATATGCTTTTGAAATCCACAACTGTAAGAAGAGTCGCATCCACGAGGTACCAATTATCTATGCACGCTTATAATATTTGAGCTGTAAAAATTAAGTTCAAAAGCCAGAAAAAGTGACGAAAAATAATTTTAGGAATATATCAAAAGCACATGCATATCGTACGTCATACCATGACAAAAACACCTGCAAAGTTTCAAAAAGAAACGTCTATAACTGTAGGAGGAGTCGCGTCCACAATGTACCCACTATCTATACTATTTGAGCTCGAAAAAATAGTCGACTAAGTTCAAAACCCAGAAAAAGTGACAAAATGTAGTTTCAGAAATATACCAAGAGCACATACATATCTTCCGACCATGACAAAAACACCTGCAAAGTTCCAAACGGATTCCCTCCACAACTGTGGGAGAAGTTGCGTCCACAAGGTACCCCCTATCTATACTATTTGAGCTAGAAAAAGTTCAAAACCCAGAAAAGACTAAAATAATTTCAGGACTATACCAAAAGTACATGTATATCTTCAGACCATGACAAAAACAATCGCAAAGTTTCAAAAAGATCCGTCCACAACTGTAGGAGGAGTTGCGTCCAGAAGGTACCTACTCTCCGAAGAGGGGGAGAGGGGCAGCGGTAGGGGGGGGGGGGGGGGGCATTACGGATTTACGGAAAGCAAAAAGATCTGCGAAAAGGCGGGGGACAAAATACGGTATTTACCCAAAATATTCGAATCGATAAGCCTGAATAAACAATGAAGACCTGGTTCAGACGCTGCCACTGATTAGGGTCTACACTATTTTCTACTCATCAAGCAGAAAGCATTCTTATTCATTCGGTGCTTTGGGAAAGCAAGATTCTTGTGGTCTATCCTGGGTAACTTCATTTGTATTATCGAAAGTCAGCTGCAGTAGCATAGCTGGCTATACTATTCTAAACTAAGGTTAAGACTGAAGATCTGGATGCCAAACAACCAGCTCACATCCTATTAAGTGTGCCATTTTTGCTGGCTGGCGAGCAAGAGTCCAGAATTCAGGAACATATTTTTAAAATTGGTTTGTTGTGATTTCTGAGAGGTGACGCTGGTCATGGTATGTTTAACTGCATGAGTTATCACGTATTCTGGGCCCAGTTGTTCAAACCACCGTTAGCTTAACGAGCTCATTAGTGGTCAAATGTTAACTGTTCTAGTAAGTACAATATCTAATTCACAGGTATTTTTGCTGAAAAAATGAGAGTAGCTGCAAAAGCTGCTCACATTTTTTCAGCAAAAATATTAGCATATATGCCGTATTTAATGCTCAAAGCTTTAACGATACGTTAACTAACGACATCGTTAGTTTTGAACAACTGGGCCCAGAACGATAAATAAATTCTAAGCAGAATTACCATTGCGAACAATGGACACACTTATATAACTGAATACAGCGGAAGTGTCACGTTTTCTGGACCAGACCAATATACCTAACCAGTAACCATGATATATTTATTTTTTTAACAAATCTCGGAATAGGTCCAATGATCAACTGATCACAAAGGGTCAGAAAATATAAACTACACTATAGTGCAGTACGAGGAGACGTTTTACAGCCGCCATGTGACACTAACATCAGCTGTAGTGAAGACAGATAAATACTAAAAGGAGTAACCATTGAATGCAATGAACATACTCACAAAACTAAAAACAGATATAGGATCAAGTTGTTTTTCTACTTTTTTTTTTTTTATCTTTTTTTTTTAATTTTTTTTTTTATTTTTTTTATTTTTTTTTTTTATTAATTTCGGCAAATTATGCATCATCAGTGATTTCATATACATGTTCAATTTGACAAAAATCACGGAATAGTCCCAATAATCACAAAAGGCAAGAAAATATAAACTACAGTATAGTCAACTTTGAGGAGATATTTTACAGGCGCCACACTGCACTAAGGCCAGCTCTAGGGAAGAGCGAAATTCCCGTCAGAATACATTAACTAGAAGTAGACTGAAGCATGATCCCTTGCATCGGCTTAAGCGGTATTTGACTTTCAAAGTAACCAGAATGGGCTCAATATGATCTCAAAGGAAATGATCTGCACTATGATGAAGTACACTCAATAAAGCCCAAATCAAATGGATAACTATGGTACTAAAAGAATTCACCACATTTAAATTTGCACTGTTTAAGACATATAAGTAAAGTAATATACAAGAATTCCACGGAAGTCAACGTCGCGCCTGCATTAAGCAAAGTCACTGGAGCGCGAAATCTAGGTCGGGGGCTCAGGGTCATGTGGGTGCTTGAAAAGTATGTCAAAAGACAATTACTATGGAAGGTTTGGCACTCACAGCTATCACCACTACAAAGAAATGCACTTTAATGCGAGACTCGACGTAAAATCATTACAAAGTCACTCTAGCGAGATATCTAGGTCAAGGGCACCAGGTCATAGTGTATGCTTTGAGAGTATGTCGAGGACAATTACTATGCAAGGTTTAACACTTGCAGCTATCACCGCTTCAAACGCACTTGAATACTGTTAGACTCGACGTAAAATAATGATGACAAAACCACTGGAGTGCGAAATGTAGGTCAAGGGCACTGGGTGATAGTGCGTTCTGGAAGAGTATGTCGAGGACAACTACTATGCAAGGTTTGACACGCGCAGCTGTCGCTGCTGCAGAGAATGGCACTTTAATGCTTAACTCGACGTTAAATCGTGACAAAGTCACTCGAGTGCGATATCCAAGTCAGGGACACTGGGTCCTAGTGCATACTTGAAAAGTATGTCGAGGACAATTACTGTGCAAGGTCTGACACTTACAGCTATCACCGCTTCAGAGAAACGCACTTAAATGCTAGACCAAAGTAAAATCATGACAAAGCCACTGGAGCGCGAAATCTAGGTTAAGGGCATCAGCAAATATCCCCCAAGCAAAAAAGGACAGTTTTACCCAAATTCAGGGTCCGATTGTATTTCATTTAGAAAAGTTTTCATGGCAGTAACGATGGATCATTAGAGGTATACTGCAATGAAAACAATGATGTTTACGAGGGTTGTTCAGTATATTCGTAGACTGGTTTTATAATTTCAACATCCAATATCTCGGAGAAATAAAACAAACACCAAAGTGAACAACAGTCTTTCGTGCGTAAGTGTACCAAAAATTACACCAAACAACGCTTGTGCCATTTAAAAACAAAGGCCCTGCTCACTTTACGTTGGCCTTTCACCATCTGCAGCATCATATACATTTTTGTTGGTGTTTTTCTAAGATCCGTGCATAATTTTATATTCCCGCGGATTTCCATGCGTTCTTTCATTGACAGTTTGACGTTTATGAGCGTACAGGTCGCCTTGTTCCAACGTTGTTTATTTCAAACTCCAACGTCCAAAGGACGTCAAAAATCGACATGACGTCGTCATACCTTCGTGCAACAATCTGGCAATTTTTGTAGGAATGTACAGGAACCATTACTGAATGTATTAGTGGATGAACTAGTGCGAAATGTACATAAAGTCGGACGGGGTGGTAGGGCGTTACTATGGTTATGCAGATGCGCATTAAATGTAACTACATGTAGTTTGTTTTATGGGTGAAATATTTGGCTTAGTTATAGATAATAGATTCAAGTTTGTTATGATTTTAAAAAATTATTACTTAAACGCAATAGTAATCAAATGAGACGGACAATCTACGAATTTATTGAAACTTTATTTCCATCATTTTGTAGGCAAATTTACATCGCTACTGTCAGAGGTCCTTTGTGAAATTTTGTCTTTTGTACGGGGATCATATACAACCGCAGCATATTCCAGCTGCGGTCTGACCAGGGTATTGTGTGCCATCTCCCTCACGTCGTTTTCTTTCTTTCTTTTTTTTTTTTTTTTGTCTTAACCCTTGTCATGCTGAATATAGTAAGATACCACGCCCATTTCTAATTTTCAGCCGATCAGTTTACTTGATCTGGACTGTTGATAAAAAATCAAATACTGAATGGCAAACAGTGCAGATCCAGATCAGTTAGCTTCTTTAGAAGCCAACTGATCTTGATCTACAATGTTTGCAAAGGCAGGGTATAACCGACTCAGCAGGACTAGGGTTAATATTTCTTCTGATCAACATCGCATCTTTCTCTACTCATTTTCTTAAACACATGAAGATTCTGAAAGGAATCGCCCTTGAGAGCAACGAACATATTCACATAGCTGAAAACGGCCGCATTGTCAAGTTTTCTGGACCAGATTAACTAGTTTCGGCCAATTAGGCTTCATTCGTGACTTTCACATATTTTTTTTCAAACATTCCCGGAATAGGCTCTGTGTAGTAAGTGATCGCAAAGGGTCAGAAACTATAACCTACCCTATAGTGAAGTACGGGGCGGATTTACATCCGCAACACGGCACTATCGCCAGCTATACTGAAGATGAATAAATTCTAAAACGAATGACCCATGGGAGCAAAAACACATTAAAAAATAACAACATGAAACGATAATACTACGCTAGTATTTTTTGGCGGGCAGGTAACTCTGTCAAAAATTGGCGAAAATTGCCAATTAGCAATCCCAAACCAGATCTCCACAATATGAATGTACATACCAACTTTGGTGAAAATCCATTGATATTTACTCGTTATCGTCTGGAAATGAATATGGACAGACGGACGGATACACGGATGACCAACGTGAAACCATAATACTCCGCACTATCGTGTGGCGGGCTGAAGTGTCCAGTTTTCTTGGCCAGACTAGCTAGTTTGAGCCAATTTGGCCTCATTAGTGACTCACAAAAATTTAAAAAAAACAATCCCGTCATAGGCCTAACCTACACTATAGTGAAAAGATATCTGTATATATAACATATCAAGCACATACATTAATCAGCAGTTGACGTATCGAACTACACGTAACCTGAAACGACAATAAAAGAATAACATGTCTGTTAATAAGGACATTTAATGGACTGATACACTTTCATGGGAGACAACTCTGTCAAAAGTGTTTGCCCCCTTCTGAAAAAGGGTATTAGGAAAGAATTCGTCCACAGAGGGGGCATATTTTTCCTTATGTTGGCCCCTTTTCAGAAGGGAATTGGCGTAAAATAAAGCTAACAGGTAGACACAAAAGTTATCTCCCTTAGCAGATACGGCGTATTTTTTCTGCTGGTATGCCCTCACCATGGAGAATTATCATCAGTGGAATGCGAGACGCAAAAATACAGAAGAGTGAAAAGAAGAAGGACCTAGATTAGCAAGTGGAGATAAAGAAAGGAAGTAAGGAGATAGAAAGACAAGGAGATAGAAGATATTTTGGAAATTACAAGTAAGTGAGACTAGCTAGAGTACTCGATCTTCGTGACCCGAGTCTTGACGGTGTTGAGCGACACTACCAGCTTGCTGTGACTTGGAAATTGGTTCCATTGGATTACTGTCCTGGGAAAGAATGAGGATGTTATCGTTTTCTGCTCTCAAATGTTGGTGTCCTCGTCTTCCAGTACATCTTTCAAAATAACGCTCTTCATCGATTTAGCAACAATTACGGTGATTATAGTTGGAATTATCAAATTTTATTACTTGTCCACGGACTAGTAAATGGTCAAAATCTACTTGTTCAACCAAAATTCCCTTGCCCGAATGACATTTTTTTTTTATTTCTCGATGAAAACATATATTGTGGTACTCATTGGACGCCTCGGTAATATATATCTCATAATCCGGACACTCTTCTTAGCTAGAGATATCAAGTCCTTGTCCCAGGACGAGTAAATTGAAAATCACTTGCCCTCCGAGAAAAGGGACGAAATGGACAAGTCGGTAATTGTATTTACATAGCCTTGCATTTGTCTTTAGTCAAGGGATCGCCACTCCTGGCTTTGTAGCATATTTCTATAAACTACAAGGTAATTACAACATCTGAAAACTATAAGAATCTCTGTTATATTTACATATTTACTCTAAATATAATTGGGGCACGTTAACTCGTTACCATACTTATTAATGTGTTAAAATATTGCTGGACAAATGGCATGCAGTGTAGACCCTGATCAGACGCCGCATTCTGTGGCGTCTGATCTGGGTGTGCACTGTTTGTTCAGGCCTGTCTGTCCCAATACTTAGGGTTATAATTAAGAGAAAAAAGCAGCAAATTAAAACATGGCATAGAATCCAGGGTGAAACAACAGAGCATAAATCAAAATAAACTGAAATCTGAGACAAAAGTAAGTAAATAAATAAAACACAACACAAAATTCGAACATGTCTAATTTAAAAGTCAGTACAAAATGTACAAACGCAGTTTCGAGAACAATTTCAAAACGGCATTTCGATAAATGCATTGGGTTAAAATGTTTCAGCAATTTTCTTTTTGTATTTTTTAAACTACTTGCGCAGCTTGTTAGAGCCTGGAACTTCATTTAACTTAGAAATTCAACTTCAACAATAGGAATTACAAGAAATGAATTTTATTTTCGTGGATTTTATCGATGTGTAAGCGCTGGCGAATCACTAAATACAATCATGTAAATATAATTTTGTAAACTAAACGTTGCCAAATCATTAACGATAGGTAGATAGACTATCTATCTATCTACAGTCGAACCTCGACGGCTCGAACACCGATGGCTCGTTTACCATGGCTAATTCGAACTCGTTTTTGAGTCCCTACGAAATTCTTCTAATAGCTCAGGAAAACAAATAATTAAGGAAATTTTCTTATTTTATCGTGAAATTGTATGTTGTGTGTACTCATTAGAATCGCCTCAAATTCTAATGAGTACACTCAACATATATACAATCATTGTGTTGAAAATCAAAACGATTTCCCTAAATTATCGCTATTTGCTTCATGAACTGGTGCCATGATTAACTCTCAGTGGCTCGAACTACCCATGTCTCGAACGAATTTCCATGATCCCAATGATGTTCGAGCAATTGAGGTTCGACTGTATTTGTCCTGCAACACCCCTTCACGAGGATTGTGTGTAGGTGATTGCGCGCCGTGAAGAATAAAGAAGGGTGAATAATGAGATAAGTGTGATCGTAAGATGAAAAACAAATACAGTCGAACATTTCATGATAAGAAAACTATTCTCTAAAATCTCTATAAATTTTGCTTTCTTGAGCTATCAAGAGAATTTCCTGGGGTCTCAAACACGAGTTTGAATTTGCCATAGGAAACGAACCATCAGTGCTCGACTCAATGAAGTTCTACTGTATTATGCAGTATATATGGCAAGCCGTTTTACTATTTATTCTATAAATCAGATATCTGATTTAATATATCAGATATCTTATATAATATATAAGATATAGTATGTCAGCTAAGATATCTTATACGCTACATAAGATATCTGATATGCTATATAAGATATCTTAATTGACATATAAGATATCTTATATGCTATATAAGATATCTGATATGCTATAGAAGATATCTTATATAGGATATAAGATATCTTATTTACTAATTCAATTAAATAAAATATCTCATTTAGTATATCAGATATCTTATTTAGTATATTTAATATACTAATTCAGATATCTTATATCCTATATTAGATATCTTATATCCTATATAAGATATCTAATATAATGCACAATAAATATCAAAATGGCTTGCCAGCAAGCCGTTTTACTATTTATTCTATAAATCATATATCTTATTTAATATATATCAGATATATTATAAAATATATAAGATATCTGATATAATATATTATATCAGATATCTTATATAAATAAGATATCTTATATGTCAATTAAGATATCTTATATGTTATACAAGATATTTTATTTGCCATATAAGATAACTGAATTGACATATAAGATATCTAAAATGCTTTATAAGATATCTGATATGCTATATAAGATAAATTCTATAGGATATAAGATATCTTATTTACTAAAGAAGATATCTCATTTATTCAATCAAATAAAATATCTCATTTAGTATATCAATAGCTTATATAGTATATCAGATATCTATATTAATGTATAAGATATCTTATTTAACAAATATAAGTTAATAAGATATCTTATATGTGGAATTAAATAAGATATATCATATATTATAGCAGATATCTTATATAGGATGTAAGATAATATATCAGATCTTATAAAATAAGATATCATATGTCAATTAAGATATCTTATATGCTATATAAGATATTTTATTTGCTATATAAGATGTCTGAATTGACAAATAAAATAATCAAATAAGATATAGATATCTGATATGCTATATAAGATATCTTCTATAGAATATAAGATATCTTATATACTAAAGAAGATATCTCATTTATTCAATGAAATAAGATATCTCATTTAGAATATCAGATATCTTATATAGTATATCAGATATCTATATTAATACATAAGATATCTTATATAAGAAATAAGATAGGTTAAGGATTCTTTATAAAACTAGGCCCGCTATAGATTAATAAAGAATGCTAGCTGGGATACAGACACAAACATGAAAACGAAAATTTAAACAGAATTCAAAACAGTTTAAAAAGTAAAACACACTGGTACACAGCTCCCATTTATATATTATTTTTTAGATATTTATCATAACAGGTACGGCATTTGTCATTTGTAATTTTCTCTATTCCAATGCGAAATAAATGATCTAAACTTGCTAAACTCTGTCGTAAGCCTAAACTCCTCTGGTAAAGAGTTCCATAAGACTGGAGCCGCATACCTGAATGAATCCTTACCATATTGGAGGTCCGCACTTGAGAAATCTGTAAAACATTTGAATATCTAAAATTATTATTGCTATCCCTTTTGACTAAAAGATTTGATAAAACAGGGGGTGCTGATTCAGTTAAGATTTTAAAAGTTTAGTAGCTATTACTCTGGTTCTTGTTACCTCCAAGATAGGCAGATTTGCATTGTAGGAGCTAGTGTAGTCTTCAAAGGCAAACCTTAGTGAGCTTTCTTGTTTGTTTGTTTTTTGTTTGTTTGTTTTTTTTTTTTCAATTTTTGCAGTCCCCTAGTGCTAAATTTCGAGGTTGTTGCATTTCCTTTTTCTGTGCCAAAATCTTGACTCAGAATTTTTACTGGTGACACGTCTAATGAGATTTATTCACCAGGACCTGTGATATGGGAAGTTAGACCCTAGCTTTCACCAGAGAAGTAAACCTAGCCAAACCATCCTCTGCACCTTCAACAGAGGTAATTATGGGAATCTGGACGGGCATTCCAATCTCTGATTGTCTGAAGGAAGAATGAGCCCTTGTAAATGTCGGTTCTTGCAGCGGGGATCTAGTCAATCCCAAATGGACCCCATTAGAAATAAGCCTTAGGGCGTTCATGAGCTATCCAATAACATGACTAATTCGAAATTCGAAATTTAGGATTTGTAACAGTCACAATATTTCACCAAGCATCAAATTTGTGATATTAAATGTGTTGACATTTTTTTTTTTTTTTTTTTTTTTTTTAATTACAATTTTTGAACTGGTCTTGTTTCTAGAACGAATAATGTTTTATATGTATGATCTTATAACCCGAATAGCTCTTACTCTTATTCATATAAGATTGATATTGTTGGTTTAAGTTTTGACAAGTCGATACCAAGGCAACAGATGGAACATTTTTTTTTTTTTTTTTTTTTTTGCATAGTTTATGGGTGCGCGCGTTTTTTTCTAAAGCTAGTGCTTTTAAAAATTGTCGTAAAACTCACGCATGCGTTGTCTGACTGGGTTAAACCTGTCAAAACCGGTTTGGAAGAACCAATCGTATAAAGTTGATTTTGATTGGCTGCCTTGCTCTCATTAGCGACAGTCTGACCAATCAACGTAACTGTACTATCGAAACAGTTAGTAGACTTGGGACGGAGAGGAAACGAAATCGGAGAAGAAATATTTACAAATTATTGAATATATGTGTTTATTTTGACTTTCATAACATAAAAATATTGGTTGTTTGAATAGTTACTGTGTGTCAGACGCGAACACTGTTGGTAATATGACTGGGTCTTCGGAGAGTTTGGATAATAGACCCAACAATAAATTCTTATGTGGTGTTGTTGAAGGTAAAGAATTCAAGATGGTGCCTGTTTTTGGCAAGATGCCAATTCGCCTAAATGTCGTTTTCTTGACGTCGAGATTAAATTTTCACAACACTCTTCAGCCATGGCAGATAATTTAAGAAAGTTACTCGTCAGTGTAAACTGTATAACTGTCAAACAGAAGTACTTAATAGTTCATGGGCAGAAGTGGGAGGGGTACATGAATATGTGAATAAAAAAATTGTCAAAAATATTAATTTCTCTGAAAAGGCATAAAGCCTATGAATTGTTTATCGAACGCCAACCCTGTTCATGTGTGAAGCTGACAATATTTGCATTTAGAAAAAGAACTAGCTCACCTCATGTACTGTCTCTCTATTTACATCCAAACTGCTATCCTGGTATGTCAATCCCATATAAAGAATGATCAAGATGTAGTCCAAATATCCATGCATAATGTATGAGAATATAATTTGTGAAAAGTCAAACACACAGGAATAAAGTTGACATTACTACTACAAGTATCTATAAAATTTTCCAGGTTTATCAGCCATATTTTCATGTATGAATGTAGTTCCTAAATAAGGTATGGTAGCAAATACCTGTCAAAGAGCTAATAACTTCACATTTGTCTCCCTTGGAAAATGTATTTGTTTTTGCTCCTCTAAAAGGTACTGGTTTATTAATTACCGGATTTTAACAATAATGTATCTGTTGGTGCATCTGGCAATCTCTGCAAACATTTATGCATTGAATGAATTACTTCCAGCTTATGAGTCAATACTGCTGGCCTTGCATTCTTTTTTCCTTTTTGAACAACAAAGACTTTCATCAGGCGATAATGACTGATCCTTTTTTGGTGGATTTCCAGTCTGCATATGCTTTAAAATTCATTTGATGTGGGTTGTATTGGCCGGCGTCGGTGGTTCAGTTGGATGCGCCGTCCGACTGGAGACCAGGAGGTCGCAGTTCAAGCCCCGCCGAGGTCGGCAACATTCTTTTGTGGAGATTGATCATGAAATATTTTCTACGGTCATTCTCTCCCTTCCGCTGACTCAAGAAGGGCAGTTGTCAGTTTCTGGCGAAAGAATGTGCACAATATTGGTTAACCGCTTAGAGGACTAAGCCTGTCCAGTAAACGTGTGGTTAGGTAAACTGACCGCGCTCGACATGACCCCATTGAGTTGACTGGGCCATAAAACCTCAACACAAACACACAAATGTGGGTTGTATCTTGAATCTACTAACTATGCAGTCAGAGTAAAGACCTCAGCAGCAAACATAGTTCTGCAACACACCAAGGTAAAACTTCCTTTAAATGTCGATAAATTTTATCCACCCTTTCCATTAATCAGTGTAAAGATCCTCTACATCATATGGTGTATCCTCTCCTTTGTGTATTAAATATTTCAAAAATGCTGAATTTCTGCACGAGATCTGACTTGTACTGTCCACCATATTTGTTGCATCTCATCAGGCGATTTTTGTTTACTACAAACTCACACAAGTGTAACAAACATTGGAAATGCAATTACTTACCTTTCTTACGCTGATCAGCTTATGCCACATCTATCCTGATGTAGTTTAAACACTTCTTTCTTGCACTGACAATTTATTTACCTTGATCCAGATTTTAAAACGATATTTTGGTCGAAAATCATCTTCAACGCAATTAACAATTACTGGTCAACTGCTACAGGAAGTGCCGAACAACATCTACTTCCTTTACGAATGTCCAAAGGGTAAAATCCCATCTTTTATCGTTAAGTTTCTACTACTGATAAATTTTACATATATCATCGCATTTATGATTATTATTTTGATTACAAATACAAATTTATAAATCCAAACTTGAAAATTATGACAATTTTTCCGATCTTTGCACATACAGTACAGCTCAGGTAAAAGAACCAAAAAACTCTTTATTCCGAATATCGGCGTTTCGCGAACTTGCCAAAAACACTCGGAATCAAACCGAGTAAACGTTATATTCGGCGGACACCACTCGCAAGTCCGCCGAATGTATGCGTTATGCGAAGTTATGCGAAGTTACTCGGAATGGTAATATTATACCCCGGAGGCAATATTTCTCGCGAAGCGATGCGAAATTCCTCGGAATAATTTGAATAAATACCTGTCCGATTTTTATATATTTATGTATTTATTTAATAAAGTTATTTAGATATTTCTTTAATAAAAATATTTTTATTTATTTATATCTTTATTTTTCCATTATATAGTACAGTCTGCGTGAAGGTTATATCGTCCACGCTCATGCGGATGCGCAGGTTGATCTGAGTGTGCACTGATCACAAAGGTCTTATTGTTCTAAAAGTGTTTTCCAAATTTTCGCATTCCGATCCCCCAAAATTAGGTCCATTCCCTTGTTTCAACCAATGCTGCCTTGTTCCCTGAATATATTTGGGTGCTCCCTAGGTCCAAAGATAACCCCGGTAGCCCCCTTCATTGTTCGAGCACGTAACATGGGCCTCAACAAAGCTCCATATGAAAATGTACCGGATTCTTTGGCTTAGTCTAGTCTGGCCACACAAGTGGGTCCGGCATGGTCATTTTTATTTAATGTGCCGTAGAAAACAAAACAAACACACAAAAATCACAAAGAGAATCAAACATCTTCCCCCAATCGACGAATTACGTATTTATATTTGGTATTCCTGTAACGACCTTTTCCCATACAACAACCGCACGCGCTCAATGTAAATGACGTACTGTGGAAAAAGACCGGGAAATTCTCACTCGCGTGCAGCAACCGCACGTGTCACTATGAATTTACTTAAAGGGGCGCTTCTGCTATCAAAGAGGCATTGAATCAATAAGACAGCACATGTTAAAAGAGTGTCTGTCACACAAAAACACACTTCACGCACACGAGGCTAATGACAATTCAAACGAGTGAGTGAGTTTATTACGTCCTACTAACAGCTAGGTCATACGGAGATGTGGACCTTGGTTTAAAGTCCAATATGAAAGGCTTGAGAAGCCTGGGATCGAACTCATGACCCCTGGGTGACAAGACGAGAAGCTTCACACTACACCACCGAGGCACAATTTCCCAATATTTCATACTGATAAATATCTAATAAAAGGGCTGCAGACATTTCACCATGCCCCGCCACTGCACTTAAATCAAGCAAGTGCCATGACTCTGTTAATACACTAATAACGTTTCAAGAAAATATCTCAAATAGTTTTCAAGTTACAGAGCGGACAAAAAAAAAAAAAAAAAAAAAAAAAGAAAAGAAATATTACAGAAACCACTAAAATAGTTTCCGTTTTCAAAGGGCCATAACTCCAAAAGTAAGCTCTATCGTCAAAAGTATATGAAAGAAAAGAAGGGCCGTTATCAGTTTCTGCTGAAATGATTAACAGCTTATGAATAAGCCAACCCTGGAAAAGTGTGCGTGCTCGACAAGACCGAAATAGTGTAGACTGGGCCGTTTAACTGCAGTTCAAACCAAAATTACGTCGGTACTGAGTTTTCATGTCTGAAGTATGATTTATAATGTACTTTCACTGAATCAGACAAAACGTACAATACTACAATGTACGTGCGACCAGCGAAGACACGGGTCGGTCTGTGCATCGACCCACTAGATAAAGCAAGCTTCTTGGATAGCTCGGAGTCCAAAGAAGGTGCATACTGTACGATCAGCGAAGGGTCTGATCAGAATGTACTGTTGCAGTCGCACTGTTTATCCCGCTTTGGATAGCCCGGCTATCGGAGGTAAATACGATCAGTGAATGCTTTTATCAGAATGTGCGGTTGGCAGGTTGACACGAGACTTCGCTCGTCGCACAAGACGTTTTGTTAAACCCAGAGATTGTAGAAGGTACATACGATTAGCGAAGGCTCAGATCAGACTACTGATGTGCAGGCTCAGAGTGTGTGGGCTGATCCGTTCTTCGTACAAGTTTTATTGTAGGTTTTGCCATGTACAGATCAATGCGCGATTTGTTTGTGCAAACCATAACGCCTAACACTCTGGGTAAAATTTTCAACTGACGACATTTTGAAACATTTTTCTCATTCTTCCAAGAAAACAGGATTTGCATTTCATGCAAATTGTCTCCATTGCATGACTGTCAAACCCTGTTTCTTGGTAATAAAAAAAATAAGATTTTTTTTTTTTTTTGTCGTCTGCTGAATTAGCCCAGATAGTGGTAATTCGATACCCGCGAGCACCAAGTGTTATAACTTAAGATTGGTTTATAACCAGGAAAACTCTGTCTAGAATGTCCGCGAGGGCATACAGGAAGACTCTGCCTAGAATGTCCGCGAGGGCATATGAAAATATTATGGACAAATGTCATTTTGAAGATTATTTCCCGCTGATGCTAGGTTTATACATGCGTCTCTTTTAGTCGTTTAATAAATTACGGCCTTGGTTTTGCATATCGCAAGTTGAAGACACAAAAACAGAACACTTTAAATGGAAACAAAAGTTTTGAAGATTGCTCTATAAACCAATAAAGATAATGTTATTAATGTATATACTGTAAGAGAATAACATAACATAATAATCATTTGTACTCTGATAAATGCGGGGTAATGTCTTCACACCGCAGGTTTTTACTCTTTTAAGGGAGCTAACTGCAACTGACTATCAGAAGGGAGTTAACTGCAATTGCTTTACTAGTATGGACCATGCGAAATGGGATTGTGAACAGCATTTTTTCATGAATCGCGCCAGTAAAGAGGGGGGCATGCTTATACAATAAGCGGTTAACCAGGACACTGAACCCCATTCCGCCAGAAACTTGAAACTGCCAATCTTGAAGCAGTGGAAGGAGCGAATGACCGTAGCAAATACATGTGTTTCATGATAAGTGGGGATCGAATCGCGTTCGATTCCCGCCGGTGCGATATCATTTTTCCAATAAAGTCAGTGCAAACAACTTCTACCTCGAAAGGAGACATGTCATATTTGCAAGAGGGTAAAAGAAAGCAAAAGAAAGAGCTTTCCAGAGAGAGAGAGAGAGTTCGCAAAACTTGTAAGATTCTGGCGCGTCCATTTTAGGTACATCCGGCTATGAGATTTAGATATTCCTAGAGAAAACCGACTAAACTGTTTTGCAAACAGTGAATACCCTGAACAGACGCCGCGTTCTATCATCTCAATAATATGACTAAGAATTTCTTTTATTTTATTTTTTGTTATTGTTGAAAGCTCAAGTCACCGTCATCATTAAGTGGTGATTTGAATGGACAGTCCTAATCCTGGTCCAGTCATCAACGGTCCAGGCCTCGATCCGAACAGTGTAGATACATTCCAGCGTGTTCGTTTCTGTCTCCCTTGTAAAATGAAATGTATCCCTACTTTAACCCTCGAAGCGCTTAGCATATTCAGCAGACGGCATTTTCATTTTCTTTTTCTTCTTATTTTCCTGTGTAAATTAAGCGTGGCGTAACATGTGAATCGTCTGCTAGACAGACGATTCACATGAAATGTTCAGCCTTATTTTCACTGTAAAATACTAAAACAGTTAGATTGACATCTCCTCTAGAATTTTCAGCAGTGCTTCAGGGGTTCAAACTATTTTCTTGGCAGCCGTAGCACGTGCAAAGTGACACGGGAAAAATGGGCCAGCCTGGATAAAAGTGCTTGTCACATGAAAATGAATGTAGGAAGATTCAGGCGACCACCACCCTTAATCCAAAACTA
Source organism: Anodontia alba (assembly GCA_964016985.1). NCBI lineage: Eukaryota > Metazoa > Mollusca > Bivalvia > Lucinida > Lucinidae > Anodontia > Anodontia alba. The sequence continues at coordinate 85,615,795 of OZ024821.1, forward strand.
AAACTGGGCGATAAGAAATCATCCGAGGCTTTGGGCCAAATACGTCGCCGGCCTTGCGCATTGGGACTACCAGCTGTTGTTCGGCCATACCCTTTGATACTCCGCAGCTGAAAAAATAAAAAAATCAGTCGCAGAGTTGTTTGTCGGAAGCATTTTATGTAAGTGGATATTGCAGTCTGATCCTGCTGCCGCCAGCACTAGTTAACGAGGGTAAGTATTATAATCGCAGTTGTAACAATTTTTGTTTGATTATCGTCGTGTGAGAGAATGATCTGAGTGGTCAAACTTACCTGTACAGAACAATCTGTCGCCACTCGCAAATACTCGCAAACACTCCGAATATCATGGGTACACTGAGGTCCGCTGAATGTCCTCGGAATATCGAGCGCATAACTTCAAGTAAATTTTTTTCACTCGGAATGGTTTACTCCAAACCACTCGGCGGAAAATCGCGGATTGTAAAATTGGTCCGCGAAATGAAAAAAAAAATTGGTTCTTTTACCTGAGCCGTACTGTAGCTCCGCATGCAGGCGTAATAATATCGGTGAAGAGTCCTCGAGGAAATCATGAAAGTCAGAAGATGAGAAAAATTGTCTATTTTATTGTTTTGGGGGACAGAAATGAATTCTATTTAACAACAAATCAAAGCCTTGATCGTCGTTAAAACAACAGGCACAATTCAGAGGGTAAACGGATCTCATTATGAATTGTCTTTTCACGCAAAATGCCAGTGATATAAGAATGAAATCTGGCTCCAAATGTTTGTTTACATTTTTACATGAATGAAACATGGCTACTCTGTAACTCGTGGAAAATTTTACGTGAAGGTGGTCATTATTTTCAGTTAAGCATTGTGCATTCATTGATAATACTCTCATACATTGCAGATCAGATGTCCATTGTTTGGCCTGTATAATTAGTTTTTCTGAAAATTTTACTTTTTTGGACTTTGAACGCAAATGCCGAACCCTATATTTTGTTCAATTTAATTGGTCCATTTTAACTTGTGCAATATGATTTATTCATAAGAAACATGCAGTCCTCTCATTACTTCTTTGATATACTGAAAATTCTGCAACCCCATCATCTTTGTGAATAAGGACTGTTATGAAAGTTTCAGGGGGTACCCCACCCACTTTTGTCCTTGATGAACCCTTAAAACGTTTAGATTATTCAGTTTCAGTTTATTATTGATATTTATCCCATCCTGCTGCGAATGATCTTTCGGATAAGCTTTTGTTCAAGGGGTCCATAGGAACACACCAAACCACCCTTAAAACACCCCAAACTACCCTGGTTGGGTTGTGTAGGGTAGGATGTGTTTGGGTAAAGCTGGCTTGGGTATGGTAGAAGGGTTGTGTGGGCTACAGTACCCAAACCACCGCTAATCACCCCAAACAAAGGTGTGTGCTTACTAAACAAAGTGTGTGCTTACTACGAGGTTTTCTGTCACAAAGCACCCCAAACAGCCTTATTTCATCATTGTAAGACAGTAAGTTTGATAGTACCGAAATATACCTAAGTATTGGGACATCGATACAACAATTCGTAAAAATAATTTTTCGTGACCCTAAGAATTGGGACATATCAAAAATCACCAAAATTTTAAGTAATTTTTTTTGTTCCATATGAACTGGGACCGTGCATTTTGGTGCAAAAAAAAAAAAAAAAAAAAAAAAAAAAGATTTATTTAACAGGATAGAACTGTTTTCTTCATCTGTGTTTTGTTTGCAAGCGATGTCATACAATATTTTACACCTAAGCATACACAGCATACAACAGGGTTTTCCTATGGCAGGCTGGTTAAAAGTAGAAAATAAATAAAACCTTTCTTTGAGAATATTTATCTGAAATTTATTCAAGAAATTTTCAAAAATACACAAGCATTTGAATCAGTCTGAATTTTAAAATTACTGCAAGTGGTTGTCTTTCGACACATCACGTTTTAATGTGTAACTCCAGTGCATCAATAACAACAAAAACAAACAAAAAACAAAAAACATTAAAAAAAATATAAATAAATAATAATAAAAAGAGAATTGAACAGAATTCAATTGAACAGAATTGTTTACTGATAATGTTCATGCAAAACAGTGTTGAGGCAAACCCTAAAACACTGTTGAGGTGAACCATGAGGGACCAAGTAGTGTATAAATGTTATGAAAATCAGACAGTGGTATAGAAGTTACTGGCCCAATCAGTCATCATATTGTTTATCTGGCTTCACCAGCGAACATGTGCCAGAGACAGCTGGCCAGGGCCTGACAAATCCATTGCCCGGCTGCCCGGGACAAGTCCTAAATCCCGCCGGGCAAGTCTGTTCCGTCTTTACGACTCCCGGTCAGGCAAGTGTCAAAAAATTGCCAGGACAGTTAAAAGTGCGAGTATTTACGGTAAAAAAGTCCGATCAAAAGATGTCAATAAATACTGATAATTAATTGCCCAGCTGTCCTGATTAATGCAGACAACCCATGTATAACGGTTTTCATTATCACACTACCGTTATTCCAAATTGATCAGTTGTTTCCCTTCCGGCGCGTGCCTTTAATCTTCCGTCGTAACAGCTGATCAATTTATTGTATGCTAAACATGGCTTCTGTGTAGTATGAACCAAGTAAGGTCGGCAATTATTGGTTTTTGATATTCTCGTATTTCATTGGGCATACACCAATGAATGGGGGTGGTCGGGTGGTGCGAAGGTGCTGTGTATCTTACATCACTGGGGCGTCCAACTGATATTGGCTTACAGATGGGCAAGGCCTGCTATCCTTGTAGTGGGTAAGGGTAGAGGGGGAATGTTTTTATTTCTTCTGTTTCTTCACTTTCATTCCTGTTCCTCTTTCTTCCCTGTCCCTCTCTTTCATCTCCTCTACTCTCTTCTACCTCTTTTCTCCCTTTCTCTGGGAGACGACACAAAATGACCCTCAAGGGTTGACGTGTCGTTAAACCCCAACACAATCAATCAATACACCAATGAAATAAGTCGTTGCTTACGATGTGTTTGGCTATGAAAACGAAAGTACAAAATGATAATATAAAAACACAGGTAAGAAATTGAGTTTTTTGTTCGGAGAAAAAAAAAAAACAAAGGAAAAAAAAGCGTGATACTGTTACGATCTCGCCTGTTTGCAAAACCTTTGTTATTTCCCTCTCTAAATCTGGATTTACTTAGTGTTCATCAAATAATAATGAATTTGTAAGACTAAAAATACTGTGTATCATTTATGAAAAAATTATTCTCTGTTGATATTACTGATAACGTGTTAGGATGAAAAACAAAAAAATGAACACTGATGGCTTACACAACTGACTAGTGCTTGATGACTTATGTGCTTCTAAAACCAGAAAGACTTGATGAGCACTGATATACAATACCACACTGAATAATATTCAGTTCTTTTCAATTTCTTGGAGGTTGTTCTCTGTTCTTGGGATAAATGAATACACCATTTTCAAATTTTTGATAAAAAATGAAGTCTTTTAATTATGAATTGTCTTATAGTTTGTAGGCAGTTCTTCAATCAAGTTAATTTCCTTGCAGGTGTATACATTTACCTTAAGAATTTTTTTATTTTATTTTTTTTTTTACAAACACATGAGTATTTATTCAGGGCTTCCGTTAAGCGGACGTACGACGTATATTACGCCCTGAGATTGCCACCGGACGTCCAAATTGAACTTCAAAGACGTACCGCGGACTTCCAAAATTTCTTTTGTCCATCCGAAATCAATACCCCAGACGTCCAAAAATTGTCAAAAAGCCCGCCCACTTTTAACGAGTTGTATGATGTTTGCCCCGCCTACTTACCGTAAATTCGCTCCCTGTGTTGACTGAGCTTTAAGGACGTCCCACTTTCCACTTGAGGGAGTTTTATTGACAGCCGTGTCAAGCGTCACGGCACCCTTTTGATGGCTGCGTGATCACTGTGTGTATTTGTCACGCGTGCTGAGTTGATTAATCGATGTTTGTATAATTAAACTTTCTACTGAGACACCCGAAAATATTCGGTGAAATTACATGTGTATATGAAGTCATTATTATTTTTTAATATTTACGAAATCTTAAATTATTATTTTGCTAAGAACGTTTGTCATCTGAAAACACCTCAACACTTCCGGGAATTACCGAGTGAAATTCTAATTCTGCACAGAACGCAAATTGAAATCTATTCAAATTTAGAAGCTTATGTTTGTCATGACAACAAAAGCAATTTTTCAAATGAAAAGAAAACATATTTTTCGTCAAAATTTTCGGAAAACCCGTTTCTAAATGCGTATCCTTGTTCCGGTTGCACTGTTTACCAGCTCGGAAAAGACTCAAAGTAAGTCTAAATATAGGCGATTTGCGATGGTTTTGCTTGCTTTTCTCCGCGAACGAACGTTATGCTGTTGATATTTCATCGAGAGCTGCCTTTTATTTGTTTGTTTTTGCACGTTGGCGCGTTTTCCCGCAATTTTTGTGAAGTAAGCAACTCGTTCGCTCGTGTTGATCAGCTTCAATCCGAACAAATATTTCATTAAATCATTTCTGCAAAATAATTTCAGCATAGTTTATTTTTAAGAAAACATTTTGGGTGTTTTCTCTCATGTATTTTCTTTTCTTTTTTCTTTCTCTGGGCTTTGAAACGAATGCGAAGTTGTACCAATGTTGATGCTTTCTTAAAGGTTCAACATACAAGTACAGGTGTCCAAAAAGATGCGATCGAATTTTAATAAGCGATAAGGACATTTTTAAAACACATCTAAGAGAAGTGTATATCATGATGATTCTGTGTGACACTGAAATAAGAACCTATATTCTACTAAAGAAAGGGCAAACCACCGCAGCACGGAAAAAAGTGGGACTTCCTAGATTTTCCTGTAGGACTTCCAAATTTGAGGGGTAGGAAGTCTGGGACTTCCTGAGTCAGGAAGTTAATGGAAGCCCTGTTTATTCAAGGTTTCAAGTAAATACAAATAAAATTCTTTTTCAACATGCTCTCTTTGCATCCCTTTGGTATTTTCTGATGTGAAATTATGATACTTTTTTTATTTCCACTGCAAACTTAGATTGTGGGGCCTGAAACTGCCTCATTGAGTGCCCATTATCTATGTTTTTGAGCGAAAAAAAAGGAGTAAACTTATGTATGCCATTTAAAACCTCGATTTTCTGTATATTATCTGGGATTTACAAGAGTATTGCTTTCATAGACTTGTTAACACAATGTTAAAAGTGAGACTTCTATTTCTGTTTGCAAATCTTGGGCATATAGGAATTTGAGCCGCGCAAATCCTGGGCAAGTAGGAATTTGAGCTGGGCAAGTGAAAAAAAAAATTTACTTGCCCAGTGGGCAAGTGGATTTTTTTTTTATTTGTCAGGCCCTCGCTGGCTGTCGATAGCAATCAACCTTTATATATTGCCTACATGTAAATTATGCTCTGCAAATAATCCCGTTTTCATTTTCTTCAGGTTTTTATGGCATTCCATGGACAACAGAACAGAGAAAGCTACTATTTCAGTGGTAAGAAATTCTTTGTGATATATGTGTAATATTTCCATTTGATTTTAAGAAGTGTGGTTTGTGTTGGGCCCTCAGGTTATGGGTATAAGTTCCTGATGTTATTTTTTGTCATAACTTTAGTTATAGTTAGGTAAACAGCCATTGATTGCACTGAGAACCCTGTTTTTTACTTATCTTTCAAAACATCTGCAGAATTCCCATTTTCTCTCTCTCTCGGGGTTTTTTACCCTAAATATTTTCCTTGTACCTCCATAATTGAAGGGTCTGTATTTTCCCTCTCTCAGGGGTTTTTTACCTTAAAAATTTTCCTTGTACCTCCATAATTGAAGGGTCTGTATCCTATTAATTAAGTGAGTACACAAATAAAAAATTAACCAAATTTACCCCAAGATTCAAAATATAGTGGGAAGTTGGGAACCCTGATCTGAAGACCGTTCTTTTGTATATTTGTATACATAAATTGTATTTCCAGGCATAAAGAAGAACTGTATTCACATGCGGAAACTGTCAAAAGATTAATATATCTATATGCAGGGCCTGAAAATTCCACTTGTCCACTTGCCATGATGAGTGCTTTTGCTGGATAATGAGTAAAAAAATTTGACAGTTTCCTGTGTAAATTACTGATTTGAAAAACAAAAAATCAGTAGACCACTTTGAGGAGTATTGACGGGGGTAGTTTTAACCTGTTAAAACCAGTGGACGTTAACCGCCAAACTGAAATTTTACTGCAAGCACACTACATCTGGTCACGTAGGACGAGTAATAATTTTAAAAATTTATAAGCTCTGGATCACTAAGATTTTAACAGTTCTTTTTGTCTGTGAAAGGAGGAGGCCCTGCTGGTACTATAAATGACTTGAAAAGTAAAACGTGCCCATCTGTGAGAATTTTTTCTGGCCATGACACAACCTGCTGTGCTTGCAGTGCAGATTGTGTCGTGTGCATCCCACTTAGAAAGGGCTAAATGGAGCAACCATCTTTAGCTTACCTGGACAGAAGTCCAGGAATAGCTTCCAGAGTCTGTGTCCACACAATGTTAAAAGTTAGTTTTTCTTTTAAGACAAATTTTACAAACCATGTGATGGATTTTGTTTATATTTGATATGGTGATAAGTATAGGTCCAAAGTTTTGTTCAGCAGTACCCCCAACTACACTCTCTTCCCATGGCCTTAAGGCACATGTTCAGACTAGCTCTGCTGACTGATGACAGTGCTTATTTCATAAACATTTTTTCTTTGCCTTCTTTTATTTTGTATCACATGTCCATTAGACCAGCAGGGGTGTAACATTCTTCAGCAGAAGCTACTCTACCAGGAGGGCAAGGAGGTGGAAAATGCCACTTGTGACCCTTGTCTGAACAAAGCTTTTACTAGCCCCAACTAGCCTGTACTATGCAATTTCTGCAATCAGTCTGACAATTTCGCAGATAGTTAAAGCTGTACTAACTACCATGATGCCAACTGCCAATTTCCAGTCTGTTAATATGTATGTATCCATAAACAAATTTCCTCCGGCATTTAAATTGTTTTTGATGAGTTTGTTTATGAAAGACGCCATTTGCCAAATATGAATGGTTTACACATTTTGTTACAAACTTTTGCACCTGTGATGGTTTGGCATTTTGCGTTCCGACAGCAGAAATTTGTACTTACTTACCCTTTTTGATGAGCTTAGTTAGATTTTACTCATCCTCACAGAATTTTACTTGCTACTGCAGGCAAGAGAATGGTATTTTAGTTTACTGATAAGTTTAAACCATAAACCCTGATCCTGCTGAACCCAAATGCAAACAATGTACATCCAGATCAGATGGTTTTTATACGGGTCACCGAAATACTGGAATACTACTGAAATAATGGAATACCCATGAAAAATATAGGTATACCTGTGAGAGATACCTATTAAAGACACCAATATTGGCTTTAATTGATTAATTAAGTAATAATATGTCAACCTGATGGAAAAGGAATAATATTTTTAACCTTAAATAATTTGTGAATTGTGTTTGAAGTGTTTTTTTTTTTTTTTATTTGAAAACATTGTTGATAGTCTGTAAATCAGAGCCGGAAAAACGTGAATTACCTACACTTCAAACGAAAAGTACATACGGCTTTTTGTATAAAATAGTTATCAATTAAGTGAATAATTTGTTCCGATTGATTTTAGTTATGTATGATGTATATTAAAAAAAATGTGTGGCCAGTAATAAGTCTCAAACACGACACACCAAAAGTTTATCATTTACGTGTGTTTGAAACTTACGCAGATTAAACAACCAATGCCATCATGATGAGTTACGTCATCCTTACATCCATGGAGCTTGTAATAATATCTTAAATATAATATAAATATATATAATATAAATAATGTGTTCCAGCAGCATGCCTTTATAAATATGAGAGTCGTTGCATCAATCTGTAAATAATACCAGTTACCGAAATACCTCATGAAATTTTAAATATAGCGCCCTTCCCGCAAAACAAAAAGTAAAGTCTTATCTATTTCTTTGAAAAATAAATATTTTTTAAATGACAAAATAGAATAATATAATATTTTTTAATTTTTTACAGTGTTAATGCAAACGGCTTATGTTCAGTATGTTCGTTCGGAACTTCCTGGTACCGTGAAATGGTTTCACAAAGGTGGTTTGAGAACAGATCGAATGGACCAGTACCACTATCAATGGGTGCTATACGAAGAAGCCAACGTAGTCATTATCAATCTCGGGGGGGGGGTGGGGGGGGGGGTAGGGGGAATGATATCATTTGTTGAGGTTACTAAGTAGAAATGCCTGGCTGCGGTGATCCTAATGAGTATCCATAACATGTTTTTTTTTTTTAGACATAAGAAAGAAGCCGACAATATCCCATCGCTAAAGGGACTGAATAATTACATTTACATAATGCTTCACACGTAAGCCAAAACTGTCAGCACTCAAGCCGTTACAAGATGGTAAAGTAATCTGATGCAGAAAGAGCTAATACCCCATTAAAACCTATGCTTTGAATACTAATGTGAAGCCCCTCCATGCCATGCGGCGCTTCTAATGTGTACTCTCAACATGTTGTATGGAGATATGAAAAAACTTAATGTAATGGATGGACGGACAGACACAATGATATATATACTTGAACACCTCTTTTAACTTTTTACTCAAGATGGTGAACAATACAAACTTGTTCTTGTGCGAGAAACAAGCGGCAGAACATTCAAGTATGTTTCTCTCTTTGCGAGGTGTGAATTTAAATTAATCCAATCATATTAATTAAAATCCAATCATGTTCATTAAAATTGCCGCAAGTAGGCCCATTAGGAAACGTAAATGCGTACATTTCCTTAAGACGGCAGAGTAATGGGTAACAATGCCGCGTCTACTTCAAACAGATCTGTGATTACTGATGTTCCGCAGTTTTACAAATAAAACAAGGTGTGGAATTTTCATTTTGCTAGTTATTCTCCTGTTAAAGAATTTTAATGAGTGAATTAATCAGCGGTTCAGCAACGGAAAATGTTCAGAGAAGCTGTGTGGGTAATAAACATCAGATCTCATCTACGACAATAATTTTTAACATTTGATTTTAATCTGTGTCTTCATGATCAAAGGTTCTTTGTTTCTTTTATATATTTTCAATGATTGTTCGGCACAGTGAATGTTTAAATGAAAACATACAAACATACATGTAGTATGATATTCGTGCCATTTATTTTACTGGCCAGATATTTATTTATATACATCATACATAACTAAATCAGTCGGAACAAATTTTTCACTCAGTTGATAAATGTTTTATACAAAAGTCTTGTGTACAGAAGTATAGGTAATTCACGTTTTTCACAGGTATTCCGTTCGTATTCCGACTCTGATTTAGCGGACTATCAACGATGTTTTCAAATAAAAAAACAAAAAAACACTTCTAAGACATTTTGCAAATTATTTGAGGTTAAAATATTATCCCTTTTCCATTAGGTTGACATAATATTACTTAATTAAAGCCAATATTGCTGTCCTTAATTGGTGTCTTTCACAGGTATACCTATATTTTTCACGGGTATTTCGGTAGTATTCCGGTGTTTCGGTGATTAGTATGACCACTTTTATACACTATTTGTCATAAAGTATGTGAATTTGTATCAACGGCAATCGGCATAATCAAGTAAGATGATATTAGAAGTCAGTGTGGCATCTTAATTTATTCGGCATGGCTAGGGTTAATTGTTTACATTGATGAACTTCAACTCAACATAAGCATGTAACTCGTGCCACTTGCGTGGCATAATACATGTAGATGAAAACACCTCTGCTCTGGTACTTAAGAAGAACAGTGCTGACCTATATTGAGCAGTAAAAAGAGCAGTTATAGCATATGCAAACCAGTTGGTAATTTTTGACTTTATCAAAGATGGTTCTTTGTGTTTCAGGATGAACAGCATGGGGATGAACACTTACATGTATGCTCCAAAAGATGATGCAAAACATAGGGCATTTTGGAGAGATCTGTACTCTGTTGAAGAAGCAGGTTAGTAACCATAAGGTTCTGCATTTAACCCATTTATGATGAGTTGACTCTTCTACATCAACTCTTTGGTCAGAGTCATTTCCTATTTAGGGGGTATCTGGTTCGTTAGTTTTTAGCTCACCTGAGCTCTGCTCAGGATGAGCTATTGTGATCACTTTTCGTCCATCTGACCGTGCGTCCGTCCGTTAACATTTTTAAACGACTTCTCCTCTGAAGCTGCTGAGCCAATTTTGCTCAAATTTCATATGGAGCCTCCTTAGGGTGGGGGAACGAAAAATTGCTAAAATAGTCATGGTCCGTTGGCCAAGATGGCCGCCATGCCCATATATGGTAAAAATCTTTAAAAATCTTCTCCTCCAGAACCGAGAATGCCTTGGGGCTGAACCTTTGCAGGAATCATCGGGGACGGGAGGTCTACCAAAATTGCTAAAAGAATTGTCGTATGTTGACGTTTGACCTTTTTTACGGCAAGGTCAAGTTTGCTTCCCTATGCGTTTGTATGGGAAAATCCTTTTAAAATCTTCTCCAAAACCGAGCATACCTTATGGCTGAATCTTCGGGAACAGGAGGGCTACCAAAATTGCTAAAATAATGCTGGTACATTGACATTTGACCTTTTTACGATAAGGTCAATTTTGCTTCCTAATGCATTTGTATGGGAAAAATGTTCAGAATTTCAAACAACTTCACCTCTGGAGCCTCTGGGCCAATTTTGCTCAAATTTCATATGGAGCCTCCTTAGATAGGGGGAACAAAAGATTGCTAAAATGGTCACGGTTCGTTGACCGAAGATGGCCGCCATGCCCATATATGGTAATATCCTTTAAAAATCTTCTTCTCTAGAATCGAGGATGCTTTTGGGCTGAATGTTTGCATAAATCATCGGGGACAGGGGGTCTACCAAAGTTGCTAAAATAATGGTCATACATTGACATTTGACCTTTTTACGGCAGTGGTCAAGTTTGCTTCCTTATGCATTTGCATGGGAAAAAACATTTAAAAATCTTATTCTCCAAAACCGAGGATGGCTTGTGGCTGAATCTTTGCATATATCATCTGGAACGGGCGGTTTACCAAAGTTGCTAAAATAATTGTCATACATTGACATTTAACCTTTTTACGGCAAGGTCAGGTTTGCTTCTGTATGCATTTGTATGGAAAAAATGTTGATAATTTCAAATGGCTTTTCCTCTGAAGCCTCCGGACCAGTGTTGCTCAAATTTGATGCGGAGCCTCCGTGGGCAGGAGAATGAAAGATTGCTAAAATGGGTATGGTCCATTGATCAAAATGGCTGCCATGCCCATATGTGGTAAAAACCTTTAAAAATCTTCTTCTACATAAGCAAATACAGTCAAACCTCAATAATTCGAAGTGCAAGGGACTGCAGGAATTTCTTCGAATTATCGGTAGTTCGAATTTCCGAAATCGGTAGTTTTCGGATATGTTCGGATTTTTTTTTATTCAATATCGTTGAAGTAATGGGAACATCTGACTAAGCATTAAAAATAATGAGTTGCTTGAAGGTTGAGCTTATCGCTTGACAGGCCTACGTACGGAACCAGAAAATAAAAAAAGAAAACATGAACTTACAGTTTTATTTACAGCTATTTACAATAACGAAAATGAAGGTTAAATGTAAAGTAACGAACCAATTTACTGACGAAATATTTAACTTTGCAAAGCTGGTGCAAAAAAGACAAACGTTGACAGATAGCGTAGTTTTGTATCAGTATGCAAAAAAAAACTGGCTGATACAGATCTGAAAGGGCAAACTCCATGTTTCTAGCCAATTTTGTTTCGCCTTTTTGCCCCTACTTTCATTTTAAAAAACGTCCATAAATATTCAGGAAATTCGTCTCAGAATTGTTATTTTTGCTGTAACCGTACTATTACAGATCATTCGTATTTACACGTTACATGTATCACTGATCTTTAAAATCATTAAAGTTCATTAATGACCCATACTTAAAAAAACATCAAATAAGACATCATTGCTAACGATCTCAAATAAAAACACCCTTTACTCAATCAAGGATCATCACTCAGTAGTGTGACCGTTAATCCGGTGTCAATTACCTGTAGCGAATAAACCTGTGAAGTCACTCGGGTGTGTAACAATCGAACTCGCCGCACAAAGAAATCATGATCATCATGCGTGACCTTGATTGGCAGTTTGGAATTTCGAATTTGGCAGGGGATTTCAAAAGGAATTTCTTTGATTGGGTCCGACGAATCTGTTCGGAATATTCACCGTTAATCCGGTGTCAGTTACCTGTAGCGAATAAACCCGTGAAATCACTCGGGAGTGTAACAATTGAACTCGCCGCACAAAGAAATCATGATCATCATGCGTGACCTTGATTGGCAGTTTGGAATTTCGAATTTAGCAGGGGATTTTAATATGAATTTCTTTACTTGGGACCGACGAATCTGTTCGAAAAAATGATTTTTTCGAAAAATTGAAATTCGAAAAATCGGTGATATTTTTGCAATAAATATTAGTGAAAAAATTCCGGACCATCAGTCGTCTTCGAAAAATCCGGTAGTTTCGAAAAATTGGCGTTCGAATTACCGAGGTTCCACTGTAAGCCCTGGGTCCTAATCTTTGCACAAATTATGGGGGACAGATCTACCAAAATTGCTAAAATGATGGTTCTGTGTTGACATTTGACCTTTTTACCTCCAAGGTCAAATTTGCTTCCCCATTTGTATGGGCCATATACATTTATATTGAAAGTATCGAAGTGACTTGTAGATCAACAGTAGTTAAAATTGTTCTGATTGGAAATCTAAGATGGCCATCATCTGGTTTATATTTATAATATTTCCCTGCCACTGTGCTGTTTACATTTATAAAATCATGATTCTTCAGAAACCACTTAGCCAATTTCCACCCAATTTCACATTGATCCTTCTGTTGTAATGTGAATGATAGTTTATTCAAATGATCATGCTCCATTGACTGTCAGGCCCATAAATTTTTCTTCAAAACTAAGAACTGCTCAAATGATGATATTTTCATTAGTTGCGATGATAGGATTGGAAAAATGTTGGCCCTTTGTAAACTGTTAGAGCTAGAGCCTTGAAACTTAGTAAATGGATTTGTAGTGACGAGTAGATGACCTGATTAATTTTTGAAGAAATTCTGAAAAATACTTCATGAGTTATGGCCCTTTGTAATTTTGGGCAATTTTACCTTGTCAGCAAAATATCTCAAAAACTGTTGGAACTAGAGCCTTGACACTTGATGAATAGACTGGTAGTGATGAGTAGACAACCTGATTAACTTTTGAAGAAATTTTGAAATATACTTCTTGAGTTATGCCCCTTTGTTATTTTGGTCATTTTTATCTTGTCAGCAAAATATCTCAAAAACTATTAGAGCTAGAGACTTGAAACTTGGTGAATTGATTGGTAATGATGAGTAGATGAGCCAGACATACTGATTTTATAGAAAATCGCTACTGCAAAATGGCATGAAAGATTGGAAATTCTATGAAAGAGTGTATGACATTTTCCTGGGAGTTCTGAGCGTTTAAAGCCTTTTAATATTCATAACTGTTTATTGAATGAATAATTAAACTTTTTCGGGAAATTAGGAAGTCACGAAAACTTATGACATGTAGATTTTACAGCAATAAGTACATGTTTTTGTTGATAACAGTCATTAAAAACTTGGCTAAAGTAGTCATGCAGCAGTACAACTATCCTAAATTAATCTACATGAAACAAAATATTTCTTTTGCATGTAGTAATTACCGATCTAATTGACAACTTTTGTATACGCTTGAGCGAACCGAACCGTATCGAAACTCGGAGAAAAAGAGGTGTCCACTGAACCGCGATACAATGTAATGGTTGTCAGTGATTGGATAATGCAAAAAAGATCATACACAATAACCAATGAACAATAATCTTATCCCTCTCGGTAAGAATATAAATACATTCTGGGATTTCCGTCTGTTTAAATGCACTGATCGAACGCATTCGTTATTGTCCGCCAGCAACCGCAGTGTTTCGATGCTTTATTAATATTTAAAAGGAAATGCTATTGAGCAAAAACTGACCCAGTAGGACATACGCATGTTGCAATTTATACATGCACCAAATTTTTGGTACGTTTATGTACGTAGATACCAACAGTTCTGTACGCTCATGGCAGATTCTCTACGTGAATTACGTACTGCAGTATGTGAATGGGAATGCTGATAATGAGTACCGACAACATATGTTTTTATCGAGAAATAAGTAAACTATTTACCTGATAGCCACTATTATCTAGACCTATGACCCATGATAGCGTACATTACACAGGAAAATACACACAAGTATTAGGTATTTTTGCAGTGCTTTTACTTCACATCTTAGGCCTTTAGAAGTTCACTGTAGCTAGTTGACTGATGATCAGGAGGTTGAGATTTGATTCCTGTCAGGTCTGTCAACATTCTTTCGTAGAGATCATGCAATATTTTCTGTGGTTATTTTCTCCCTTCTGCTGATTCAAGAAGGGCAGTTGTCAGCTTCTGGTGAAATAATGTGCACAAATACTGGTTAACCATTAGAGGACTACCGGTAAGCTTGCCCTGGAAAAGTGTCCCTAATGTTTGTTGAGTCATTAAACCTCAAGCCAGCCCCAAAAAAAGAGTCGCAGTGGCAGATCTCTGTATGTCTCTATGAAAGTCACAAATCCATACATTTTTATTTTTATTTTATTTTATTTTTTTTTTGAAAGTTGATTTCCTCTGGCAGTTAACTTTTTTTTTATTTTTAAAAAAGTTATTATTTGACCATATTATTTGGAGACCTGCAGCAGCATTGTTTTCTTAATAATTTTTGTAATGTCTTTCAGAGAATTTAACAAGCCTAATAGAAGCGGCATCTGATAGCAATGTACAGTTTGTGTATGCTTTATCACCTGGTCTGGACATCTCCTTCTCAAGTGCTAAAGATGTACAATTTCTGAAACGCAAGCTCGAACAGGTATGGTTCTGATTGCTTCTTTCATAGGTTCTTTGAAATTACTGAGAACTGATGTTTAATATTCAATTTTCAATCTGAAAGTACTGGGCTGCGTACAGTAGTGCAGGGTGATAGCAAACATTTTGCCCTGGATACCTGTACCCTATGAAGGGAGCCAACAGGAGCAAAGATCCAGGACAAAACACTTACTTGCAACTTGCACTTCTGCGAGTAGCTTGCACTTCTGAACGCAGCCTGAATGAATACCTGTAACATGTTTTTAAGACTTGAAAAGGTTCATCTAGGTATCCAGCAGTCCCTGTCCACATTGATCAGAGGTAAGATGGGCTACCAGGTACCCCAAAGGCAAAGATGTTAGTAACATAGGACATGGACTGTCAGTTCAATCAGGAAAAATGAAATTTATAATGATTGCTCATGGAAATGCTGAACACATAAAATCAGGAGTCTGTTTCATTGAGACTTCATATGGTAGCCCTGCAGTAGTGTGCATGGCTCATAGCTACAGATAAGAGGGGGTATCCACATAATATTTATCGTATTTCTCGATGAAAACATATGTTGTGGGTACCGAGGCGCTTCTAATGAGTACCCACAGCATATGTTTCGTCGAGAAATAAGAAAGATATCAGCATTTTTCGGATGAAAAAAGCGCCTTATCTGTTGCTATGACCTGGGCTGCATATGCCCCCAGGCACCAGCTGCAGTGGAATTTAATACTTTTCCAAGATATCAGAATGAGCTCAGTGATCCCAAGGAAAATTAAACTCAAAACTTGGAGGCAGCATGAAAACACTATGACGGAAATAATTTCGCCTAGGCTGTCAAATCTCACCTTCACCATGGATATTTTGAGTCATCCATAGCACTAGTTAAGGCGCGTTTTTAAATTAAAAAGTATTGATAGTTTTCTTACTTCTCCACGAAAACATATCTTGTGGGTACTCATTAGAAGTGTCTCGGAAAACGTTGTCGGTACTCATTTGAAGTGCCTCACCAAGGTGCTTCTAATGAGTACCCACAACATATGTTTTCGTGGAGAAATAAGAAAAATATTTACCGGATACCCTCTCTTATCTAGACCTATGGTCATCAAGATTCTGAAACTTTTCTTGTTTGATCTCGCCTGTACAAAAATATAGGATAAACTAACGCACTACCCCAGCAGGATCACTGCAAGCTCTTGAAGAAATTTGGTGAAACTCTTTGTTTTTTCGCATGAAGCTAAATTGCAGAGGAAAGATTAAAATAGGGTTTACTGTGATTTGATCTTAACTGAAATGGGTTAACTGAAACCTTAAAGGCTTCATGACATTTTTTATCCAAGAAAGATTTAATAAACTGATATATGGCATTAATACAATCACAAAATGTGGCATCTGACAGTCTCTAAAATTTCAGTTAGGCTCTGGTTTTTTCAGTGGATCAAAAATGAAATGATTTTTTATCGTATCTCTGAATTAATGTTGGCAACATTTTCGGAGATGCGATAAAAAATCTTTTCATTTTTTATCGATGGCAACATTAATTCAGAGATACAATAAAAAAATCATTTCAGTGTTGATTGAGTTCAAAAATGAGAGACTAACTGAAATTTTACAGGCTGTCAGATGCCACATTTTATGATCGTTTTAAAACCATATGTCAATTTATTAAACCTGTCTTGGATAAAAAAAAGTCTATTTTTGAGGAATATAGAGGCTTCAAATCAGTCACGTCCTCATCTGTGTATTAAATATAATGGTCATATTACAGTATGTAAATTTGTATGCTGTCCAACTCCAAAACAAGTACATTTTCAGTTACTTTGCTCTTGTATTATCGTAAATAGTGTGGCTTTTACTTTTAGGTTGCAGCGTTTGGGTGTAGGGCTTTTGCTCTCTTGTTTGACGACATTGATCCTGAACTAAGTGCATCCGATAAAGGTGCCTTCCAGTCATCTGCCTGTGCTCAAGTTTCTGTTACCAATGAAGTGTTTGAGCACCTTGGACAACCAGATTTCTACTTCTGTCCAACAGGTAAGTAATGTGATTGTGGTAGCTCTGAAGGTTGCAGGTTCTTCCATAGCAACAGATAAGGCACTTTTTTCATCCAAAAAATGCTGATATCTTCCTTATTTCTCAACAAAAACATACGGTGTGGGTACTCATTAGAAGCACCTTGGCGAGATGCTTCTAACTAGTACCCACATGTTTTCATTGAGAAATAAGAAAGATATTATGTGGATATCCCCTCTTGTCTGTAGCTTTGGAATAATAAAAATAAAAATATTATGATAATACCCCTCCCTCTCACCCACCCACACCCCTTATCTGTAGCTTTGGACTAACTTCTTCAGAGGCTGAATGAACAGATAATCAAATAGACATATCCAAACAAATGCAGTCTATTTTCACCCTATTATCCTCACAGAATAAGAAATAAGAAAATACCCCCTCTCATCTGTAGCTTTAGACTACTACTTCAGAGGCTGAATGAACAGATAATAGAATAGTCATATCCAAACAACTGCTGTCTATTTTCACCCTATTATCCTCACGGAATAAGTATACCTCTGCCATTCAAAAGTGTGCAAGGAGCTGTAGTTTTGGATGTTCCGTTTGGCATGTTAGTATGTATTCTATTTTTGCAGTATCATTCATTCTTAGCTTGCCTGTACAAAAGTACAGGAAGAGCTATTGCACCACACCAGTTTTGGCGACAGAGTCAACGTTTACAGTAATGTAAAAATTTTACGTAAAAGTTTTTAAGTGCTTATATTTTCTAAATCCTCAGACGGATTTAGTTTATATTTGGTATGATTATAGATGTTGTATCAAAATTTTATTGAGCACTTGCCACACCCCTGCTCATGACCTAGAGGTCAAGGACACAGACTCAGAAATTTTATGTTAAAGTTTCACTTCAAAGTTTTTAACATCTCTTAATTTCTAAATCCTTGCATGGATAATCAGGGATGCACTTGGATGTTGGACATTGGCCATAGTCCGCTGAAATTTCCAGATGCCCGAAATTTTTCTGACCTGGTTGGACACATTGTTTGATTGCCATTTGTGGTTTGTAATATATGGATTTCTACTGTTGTTTACAGTTTATTTTTGATGCTGATCTGTAAAACGACTGATGATTGGTCATCTAAGATCTACTGGACTGCTCATCAAACATAATTGATTTTTTGTGATGTTCAGTAATGCCTGTTAGTTTCATGTCTGTAAACCTGGAGTGAACCAATCTAATTTGTTTGGCCCTAACGTAGATAAGGCCAAATCCTGTTTAAGTTACTTTCCTTGATCTCATCAAATTTGTTTACATGTGACACCATGCGAGGTGAAATATTACACTCGTGATTTTGTAAAGGGTTGGACATAACATCGCACAAAATATGCCCCCTAAAAAGCAACAAAATTTGACCTTTTTCATGCCAAAATCCTTTGGGGCGGTCGGGTGGTTCGAAGGTGTCAACTGATATTGGCTTACAGTTGGGCAAGGCCTGCTATCCTTGTAACAGGTAAGGGTAGAGGGGGATATTTTTATTTCCTCTGTTTCTTCACTTTCATTCCTGTTCCTCTTTCTTCCCTGTCCCTCTCTTCATATCTTCTACTATCTCTTCTATCTCTTTTCTCCCTTTCTCTGGGAGACAACACAAAATGACCCACAAGGGTTGATGTGACGTTAAGCCCCAACACAATCAGTCAGTCATGCCAAAATCCAGCAGTGACCAAACGGAATTCCTGCAAGGAAATGGCGATAACGAGGCCAGCCCCCCCCCCCCCCACCCCCCCAACTCTTTAACCTTTAGTATTTATTTATTATCAAATATAGAAAATTTTCTAGCTTTGATAATTATTATAAATTTGTCCAAGAAAATTTCAGAATGTCCGGAAATACCAGCTGCCATTTGGACAAAATGTCCGGAACTGATTTTGGTCTGAGCTGAATCAGTGGGATTTCCTTTATATTTGGCATGATTATAGATATTGGTCCAAAAATGTATTTGGCACTATCCCCTCCTGCTTACGACCTAGAGGTCAAGGACTTAGAAATTAACATTTTAAAGTTTTTCATCAAAGTTTTTAAGATCTCTTAATTTTTATATCCTTACATGGATTTACTTTATATTTGACATGATTAAAGATATTGGTGCAAAATTGTATTTGGCACTATCCCCACCCCTGCTTATGACTTTAAAGGTCAAAGTCATGGGCTTAGAAATTCATGTTAAATTTTGCATCAAAAGTTTTGAAGATCTTTTGATTTCTAAATCCTTGCATGGCTTTACTTTATATTTGGCATGATTATTGATATTGGTCCAAAATTTTAATCACTATCCCCACCCTCTGACTTTGTGGTCAAGGTCACAAACTTAGAGAAATTTTATATTAAGTTTAAAAAATAAAAATAAAAAAAAAATTTATATTAAGTTTGTCGACCTCGGTGGCTCAGTTGGATGTGCCGTCCGACTGGAGACCAGGAGGTCGCGGGTTCAAACCCTGCCGAGGTCGGCAACATTCTTTCGTGGAGATTGATCATGAAATATTTTCTACGGTCATTCTCTCCCTTACGCTGATTCAAGAAGGGCAGTTGTCAGTTTCTGGCGAAAGAATGTGCACAATACTGGTTAACCGCTTAGAGGACTAAGCCTGCCCAGTAAATGTGTGGTTAGGTAAACTGACTGCGCTCGATATGACCCCATTGGGTTGACTGTGCCGTAAAACCTCAACACACACAAAATTTATACACATGTATTAAGTTTAACCTCAAAGTTCTTAAGATCTTGTATTTTCTCAGCTAGCTTTCAAATCATACTATTCATTTAGTTTATATTTTTGTATACAGATGAGAGATGTTCTTCATCCATAATTATAACAAGTACAATCCCCCCACCCCACTTTGATCTGAATTTTAAGGTCAGTCTTATTTTTTTATTTAATTGACAAACGTGAGTTCATGCGAGCTATCCTGTCTTGCAACAGGTATTGTTTCCCTCATCCCCATACTAGTTCTTCTGTATGTTTCTCTTGGAGACAACACAAAATGACCCACAAGGTTGGTGTGTTCTTAAACAAGAAAATAACTTTGTGAGCCTTTGATTTGTAGAGCAAAGAAAAAAAAAGAAAAAATAATGGGAAAGCATATAACTGTTGAGATGGAGATCTGAGTTGCATTGTTCAGAATTGACTTGCTTATGAAAATCCCTCAACATTTATGAATAAGCTAAAAAAAATACTATCGGACTGGAGCTCAGTTTTTTTTTCCACGCCTTGGAAGGAGCATGGCACTTACTTTATTTTAGACTGCTGTTATCATTTAACACCACAACCTGATGCCATGCTCCTTCCAAGGTTAACTACTTGGATTTCAGTATATTGCAGACGGCTTTGTTAAGGACATACTTTGCACATTTTAAATTTTTTTTTTTTTTTTTTGTTATTAACAGAATTTGTTTGGTTTTGATAGCTCTAGATAAGAGGGCATATGATGTAAATAATTTTCTTATTTCTCTTTGAAAACAGAAGTTGTAGGTATAACCTGTTCATCATGGGGAAAAAAAGAAAAGAAAAAATGTCAATACTTGGGAACAAAAGGGCTCTTATCTGGAGCTACCTATGGTTTTCCATTTGTTTTTGGGGGTGGTTGGGTGAGCAAAGATGTCGTGTATCTTGCGTGACCGGGGCGTCCAACTCATATTGGCGTACAGCTAGGCAAGGTCTGCTATCCTTGCAGCAGATATGGGTAGGGAGGAGCGTTTTTTTTTTCTCTCTTTCTTCACTTTCATTCATTTTTCTCTTCTCCTCTGTCCCTCTCTTTCATCTTCTGTACTATCATTTTTATCTCTTCTCTCTGGAAGACAACACAAAATGACCCACGTTGATGTGTAGTTAAACCCCATCACAATCAATCAAAATCCATTTGTTTTGTGCAAGTCTGTTCATATATCAG
The DNA here is from genome assembly GCA_964016985.1 of Anodontia alba. NCBI lineage: Eukaryota > Metazoa > Mollusca > Bivalvia > Lucinida > Lucinidae > Anodontia > Anodontia alba. The sequence goes on from OZ024821.1 coordinate 85,636,738, forward strand.
CTGTATATGGCACATGTTTGTATGAGCTAAATATCTTAATTTTTCAGAGTATTGCACATCACGGGCCATGCCATCTCTGTCATCATCAGGATATCTCAACACAATTGGTTCAAAGTTACTGAATGATGTACATATTCTGTGGACTGGTAAGCTTACTGTTTTGTTTTCTGATAAAAACTGTTGTAACATGGATTGTTTTCTGATGGATATACACAGCTTTGTTGTTAACTAGTTGTTAAGATGCATGTTAATTATTTGCGTGAATTGACATTTGTCAATGGCTCTAGGAGACATAAAAAAAAATTACACTGGGTATGAAAAGCGCACTGAAGAAATCATTGTTTTCCCAATTTCTTGTCTTTGTTAAAATTTGCTAGCTGGGGTCTATTGCTGGTCATTTTGATTTATAAAAAACTAAATTGAGTCCTTATTCAGTTTTCCAGAAAAAAATATTATTTTTGTGATTATATCTGCAAATGTTTAGTGAACTTTCAGGAATACATTATTTGGGTAAACTTTAGAACTGGTAAGAATTTGAGGACCTTGTCCTCATTTTTCAAGGTCATATTGGGAAAAAAAAGAAAAAGATTTACTTGGTGCTACTAGTTTTTGTACCCCGCCACAAAAACATGGCAAGGGTATGTCGCCCAAAATATTGAATGTCCATCCGTTCGTCAGCGCTTTAATCATTCATGTCTGCTCCATAACTCTGAAACCATCGAGATATTTCAATGAACTGTCACACAAATGTAAAGCACTATGAGATGATGTGCAGAACACATGAACCGTTGCTCTAGTTTGCCTACTTTTGGAGTTACTGTCCCTTGAACATTGAACATAGCAATTTCTATTATGTACTCGTGTCCGCTCTTTAAGTTGAAAACCATTCGAGATATTATTATGAAATTTCTCACAAGTGTAAAGCACCATGAGACAACATGCAGAACACAAAAATAGTAACTCTGGTTAACTACTTTTGGAGTTGCAGCCCTTTGAACATAGTAGACATTGAAAAATAGCCATTTCTACTATGTATTCGTGTCCACTCTGTAAGTTGAAAACCGTTCCAGATATTATGATGAAACTTCACACAAATGGAAAGCATCATGAGACAAGGTGCAGAACATAAGAACCATAACTCTGGTTAACCTACTTTTGGAGTTGTGGCCCTTTGAACTTTACAAGTAGTGATTTTTTGCAATATATTTGTGTCCTGTCTGTAACTTGAAAACTACTGGAGATATTTTGAAACATTATGCAAATTTATATCACCATGGTACGATGTGCAAAACTCAAGAACCATTTTTCTGAATTACCAATTAATTTTTAGTTACCGCCCTTTGATTATTGTTAATAGTGAGCCAATTCATGTGCTCTGTCTATGTTTCTTGCACATGGCTTTCTATATCTTGAGTGGCAGCTGTGGGGGGTTTGGGGTGGGGGGACATTTGTTTTTTGTTTTCAGTTTTTTGTTTGTTTGTTTTTTTGTTTAAAACAGCCCCAGTTTATGGAGTTTTCCTTTTTGCATCAGTGGTACATTGGAATTGTCAGAAGGGAACATTGGTCATCATGTGTTTGTGAGTAGGGGGCTGGCTATACCATTTTCACATTGTTCGTCTGTCTATCCGTTACGTTTTGGTTTATGCTGCTAGTCTTGCTAAATAAGTTACCAGAAGTCTTGCTAAATAATTTATAATCAGAAGGCAGTCATTATCTTGCTGAGGGTATCTAATAAGCTCTGCTAATTGACACTTCTTGTTTAGGCCAGCACTTTTTACTTGTGTAGGGTCACATTTGGCAAATGGAAATTTAGGGTAGGGTTACATCTGGTAAAAATAGTGTTATATTAATGGGATTGGTAGGTTTATATTAAATACTTTTTTGACTTTAATCTAGTAAACTGAAGAAGCTCTTAACTCATCGACTAAGTGTATGTATGTTGGCATTTATTGCAGGTTGTAGAGTAATCACTAAAAAGATAACCATCACAGAATTAGAAGAGGTGTCAAGGGTATTGAGAAGACCACCTGTGATCTGGGACAACATCCATGCCAATGACTATGATCCAAGGAGGGTATACCTTGGTCCATATGATGGACGATCACCAGAAATCATACCGTACATCAGAGGGGTGCTTACAAATCCTAATTGTGAATTTGAGGCAAACTACATTCCTTTACATACTCTAGGGCAGTGGGCAATGTCTAATACTGAAAGGGTGAAGAAAGATGTTATAACAGGTACGAGTAACATAGAAATCTGTAGATTGGCTGTGTAGATCCTTGTTTGCCAGCAGGTCATTTTCCACTAAATTCTTGGAAGTATTTTTCAGTGCTCAAAACAATTTCAGTTCTGTTTTAAGCAATTCCAGAATTTGTTGTGTTAACTGCTAAGGTCAGGAGGCAACTAAAGACTTTTTGATACCCCATCATCCATCATATTATAAATATGGCAACACCATAAATAAGATTTCAAAAAATGCCTCCAGGTCGGCCATATTAAAATACAAGGAAATGAAGAAGCTATAACGGAGAGACAAAAAGTGCTAATAAAGCAAACAATTACAAATCTTGCTGAACTACAAATAATGCTGAACCCAGATATACCCTGCCTTTGCAAACAGCGTAGATCCAGATCAGTTGGCTTCTGAAGAAGCCAACTGATCTGGATCTACCCTGTTTGCCATTAAGTATGTGAATTTAAAGCAACAATCCGGATCAAGAAATCTGATTGGCTGAAAATTAGAAGTGCTTGTGGCATTTTAATTTTTTCTGGAGGACAAGGGTTAAATTCCACAAAACACTTACAGAATAAATACAAATGTACATGTATGTAAATAAACAGTGCCAAGTTCTACTTTCAACAACAAATACATGAAAAGAAACCAGTATTTTCCATAAATTGCATCTGTAGACCTTTTAGGTCATAGACTACTAAAACGCCTCTGTTCATCCGTCCATTAAGCTATTTCCTCCTAAACCACTGGATGGAATTTAACCAAACTTGCTAGATGACTTTGCCTGGTGGTAAGGGTGTGTGAGAGCGAGTCTGTCTGTCTGTCACACTGTCTCTTACTAAACCACTGCGAAATTTAACCAAACTTGCTACATGACTTCCCTTGTGGTAAGGGTGAATATTAGCATGGCGTGTTGGGATTTTGCGATGACATGCCATTGACTGCGCGAACTAGTTAAATTTTGTTCTGTGCTCAGATTATACTTAACCATTTGGCAAAGTTCATGAAGCTATTTATGTTTGTAGTTCACCTGTCTGGGCTGAAGTGCAGATTAATGTATTGAATCTGAAGTGACCTCTGACTGGTCACTGTTTGCTCAGTGCTAGATACAAGCAGGAGAATATGCAAATGGCTTCCAATACAGTGTTTTCTAGTTTACTGTGATGATGAATTGTGTGTGTTTTGTTTTTTTCCAGAGAGCAGATTGAGTCCAATTGTTTCTGATATCAAATTAGAGACTGAAGATGATTATGGATCAGATGATGATATATCAAACTTTGACACCAGATACCAACCAAAGCATGCTCTAAAGAAGGCTATATGTGATTGGCTTGAAGAATTCCGACAGAATCGTTTACCACCACGAACAGTTGCTATTCCAATACCTGGGCCAAAGTTACCAGTCCCAGATGACTTACCGTCATGTGATAATTTAGAAACGACAGTGATTCCCACATCTAATACAACTGAAAATCCTTCTTACTTACAACCAAACTCAACTGTGCTAGCAAACAGTCTTGTTGATCCTGTCATATCCAGTGAGAAAAAAGACTCGGACATTGAATCAGACTCGGATTTATCAGTTGATTCAGAACCAATGGATTATGTGCCAACTGACAATCCTACAGCTTTACCAGAAGCAGACAATTCTTCAAAGATTCCACATACAGATGATTCCATGCAAGTTGAACCAGAAATATGTGATTGTCCCAAACAAGAGCATGAATTGAAATCTGGTGTTAATAACAATATTGGAGATAAATGTGGTAGCTCTGTGTGTTTATATTATGATGAAGTGGATTTGCTCATTAACTTGTTCTATCTACCATTCGAGTATGGCTCAAGGCCACTTCATCTCCTACATGAACTGTATTGGCTTAGAAGTAACGCTTATCTAGTCTCAAACAAGAAGGACAAAAAAGGGGTAAGATGTTGCTGCCTTCACAGAGCTCCAGATAAGAGGAGTATCCAGATGAATATTTCTCCACAAAAATGTGGTATTGGTACTTATTACAAGCAGATCAGTGAAGTGTTTCTCACCAGTACCCTCAGCCCCAGGCACTTCTAATAAGTACCCACAAGTTTTTATGGAGAAATAAAACAAATATATATGTGATTTTCAGTACTTTTATGCTGAAAAAAAAAAAAAGCCTCTTACAGGGGTTGAAATAAGGTTTCTGAAAGGACTTGCCTGGGGGGCAAGTTGGATTTTATTTCAGCTTGCCCCCAGGAGTTTGAACTTGCCCAAGTATTTTGCTTCCTTAAGTTCATGTTTGCTGTCGTTTTCTCTGTAAAACTTTATACCTCTGCACCCCATATGCAGGCTGGATCCATACAACCTTTAACCAACGTATATGTATCTGTAATTATTGTCCGTTCTTGTTACATTTGCAGCAATAAGATTGTTTTTGATTCAGATTTTTAAGGTATGGGCTATAAACAGTAAAGGAAGACAATTTTGAGGAAAAGTTAATGCCAAATTTAATTAACACTCGGCTATAAACAGCAGTCATGAACAATTTCATTCTTCTCCAACCTAATCAGATGCATTACACAAGTGTTTAAGATCATGGCTTTGAAGCTACTAACCTCACTAGGACTACAAAGCAGCTATAGTGATGTTTGTAAACTTGAAAGCCATGTTCTTACTGACTGGTTTGTGTGAAACTAACTTCTTTGTAGTGCTACAGAGGTTAATAGCCTTAAAGCCATTCTCTCAAACACTTGTGTAATGCTAGTGAAATTTCCTGCGAGGTAGAAACAAAATGACTGAATTTTATGCAACTGAATAATTTCATAATGAATTTGTTTTTAATGATTATCTGCATTCCTGCTCCTGCTGATTTTTCATGACTGTACAGACTATCCTTCCTAAAAAAGTTAGAACTGCTCACAAATACCCCTGTAGTCTCAAACTGAGCACAAATTTGACGTCGTTAGATCGTTTTTCTTGTGAAACCAGTAACCAGGCAAATTCGTTAAGCCATTTCTGCTGAGACAATCTTTTTTGCGATTTTTCTTTGTACTTTCGCTTTTGTTCTTTTTTTGCCTCGTCAGATTTTCTTCTTTTCGGGCAGCTTGCCCCATAAAGAGGCACTTGATCCGATTTTGTAATGTCAAAAATTGGAAACATCACTTTTGCAGCCATCTTGTTTGATGGTCAAACTTATTATGTATCACATCGTTTGATTGGATAAACGAAACATCATGGAGAGAAATTGCAAAATCGACCAATCAGAGAAGCTGTTCTAAAACATAAAAAAATTGAATGTGATGTGAAAAACTATCGAAATCAACGAAGATGAACCGGAATTGTGACTTGCCCGGCGGGCCTACCTCCAGCAGAGTCTGCTTGCCGGATGCTGAAACAGCACGGGTCGGGCAATCGGGCATCCGCTTATTTCAGCCCCTGCTTTTAACTAGATCTACATTAAGTCAGTCCCAATACACTTCCCATTAGGCCATATGATCTATATAAATTTTGGCCAACATAGATGTACTGTTTGCTGCGCATTTGTCATTTTACAATCAAGTTGCTTCCTATGAAAAGATGCCTTGGGGCATTATGGGACAATAACTGATTAAGGGCTCAGATCAGCCTGCACATCCATACAGTTGGATAGGGTTCCTTATTTCTGCTAACAAAATCACTAATACTGAAAATTATATTGACAAAGCCAAAAGACCTGAATGGACAGGATGGATATACAAGCTGATCTGGGCTTTTATACGCTGGAGACCCCTTTTTAGCTCGCCTCTACGCAAGTACAGGGAGCTATTGTTGTCACCCTGGTGTCGGCGTCACCCTTAAATATTTTACAAGAAAATTTTTTTAAACATTCAAATCTCAACACAGGACAGAACCCTTTGATATTTGGAATATAATCATATAATAGCATGTATCCTATTCCGTAATATCATACCCCGGGGTGAGGCCCTGGGGTTGGGCTTAGTGGTGAAAAGTTACCGTATGTCAAACTCACTTTTAAAGTTTTACAGCAAAGTTTTTTAAGCATTCATATCTCAGCAACCACTGCCTAGAACCCTTTCATATTTGGAAATATAACAAAGCATGCATAACCTTCTATTCTTAAACAGCATATCCCAGTGTCAGACCCTGGGATGTGGCTAAGGGGTAAAAAATTAGGTTACACTTATAAGTTTTATGATGATTCATATCTCAGCAGCAACTGGACAGAACCCTTCCTTATTTGGAACATAATTATACCATAGCATAACCATACATTCGATAACACCATACCCCAGAGTTTGACGCTGTAGCAGGTCTTAGGGGTAAAAATCTCAGTCACACTCCCATTAATGTTTTACGACAAAGTTTTCTGAACATTTATATCTCAGCAACCATTAGACAGAACATCCATATTTGGAACATAACCATATATAATACCATAACCTTACATTCCATAACCCCATATCCCAGGGTCTGACCCTTGAGAGGGTCTTAGGGGTAAAAAATTTGGTCACACTCACTTTAAAGTCTTACGACAAAAGTTTTTTAAACAGTTACACAGGGTTCGCACAGGCTTGAAAAGTACTTGAAAATGAAGGACAGTCTTGAAAAGTCCTTGAAAACAAAATTTGTCTTGAAAAGCCCTTGAAAACTGTCCATAGACCTTGAAAAGTACTTGAATTTCACATTTTCTTCTATTCTAGACAATTTTAAATCTCTGTGAGAATCAAAAATAAAGTTCTAGAAAAAATCGGCAAGTTTCGAGCAACTATAGCTGTGCAGGAGTGCCATAATTAAAGAGGTCGAATGTGCTCGGCACAAAAACAAAGTTTGAATGCACATAGGTTCGAATGTTTCGTACTTGATGTTTGGATTGTCTCCCTTGCAGACTGGTATCTGGCGATTTTGACAGCTTTTATCACTGAAAAAAGTCCATTCCAACAACCAGACTAAACAAACCAAAATGGCATCTGCTGTTCTATTGTGTGTGTGTTTTTTTTTAATCTTAATTTATTTCTGCATAATGGGAAAATGTGTTTATAACAGAGAGTGGCCTAACTGATATCCTTCAGTAAAGGAAACAAACAGTAAACATAAGGCGCACTGTAGGCCATGTGCATTGCGGTCACAGGTGCAGGGAGAGGGATATAAGAAACAAGGAAAAGCAATGTTGCGGACATTGGTAAATTTCTCACAGGTTAAAACAGAAACTGCAACTACACCACAACTGAATACTTTTGGTTTTAAGAGAATTCATTGTGACATTATTTGGCAGAAATTATCAGTTTTTTTAACCCAAAATTGTTTCACTGGATGTGGACATAATGGATGACAGTGCCAGAATTTACGAATTATTGTAAGTAATATGAAAATAGGCTTAACCTAAATAGGAGCACAGTTACATTTCTTTGATCATATTCTCTACCATAGAGCCCACTGTTTGCTACGCGATGTGTGTGTCGCGAGCTATGCTCGCTGTTACAGTCCTTGGAAATTATGAGGTTGGTCCTTAAAAAGTCCTTGAATTTGACTTAGCCTTGCCTGTATGAACCCTGTTACATCTTGCCAGCCGTGGTGGCTCATTTGGATGCATGTCCAACTGGTGATCAGCAGGTTGCAGGTACAACCCCCACTGGGCCAGCAACATTATTTCGTGGAGATTGATCATGAAATATTTTCTGTGGTCATTCCCTCCCTTCCACGGATTCAAGAATGGCAGTTGTTAATTTCTGACGAAACAATGTGCACAATACTGGTTAACCGCTGATAGAACTGAGCCTGCCCAGTAAAAGTGTGGTTAGTTAAACTGACCACACTCAACATGACCCCATTGGGTTAACTGGCCCATAAAACCTTAACATAAACAAACAAATATATCTCGGCAATCACCGGACAGAACCCTTCCATATTTGGAACATAATCATATCCTAGCATAACCTTAGGTACCCTAACACCATTCCCCAGGATCAGACCCTAGTGCAGTTTCTAGGGGTAAAAAATTAGGTCACACTCACTTTGTTTAATAAAGTTTTACGAGATGAGTTTTTAAACACTTATATCTCAGCAACTACTGTACGGAAACCCTTCCATATTTGAAACATAATCATATCATACATAACCTTAGATTATGTACACGATATCCCAATGTCAGACCTGGAGCATCCGTCTGTATGTCACTGTCTGACGATCTGTCTGTTTGTCCCTCCCTCTGTCTCTCACAAAAATTGTCGGACTTTGGTATTAGGTAGATATGTAGGAAAGGTCCAGTAAGTGTGTCACATGCAAGAAAATAACTCTCATTGCATTTTCAAATTACCTCCCATTTCAAAAATCATGAAATCTTGCACATTCCATTTTTAAACTCCAGTATCTTTGAGATAGTTTGATAATATTTGGTAGGAATGTAGGACAGGGCAAGGAGGCATGTCAGGTACAAGAATGGTAACTATCACTGCCTTAATGTTTACCTCCCCTTATAACTGATTTTAAATCATTACGCTTTATAATTTCTGTACTCTTGGAGATAGTTGGTAGAGTTGTAGGACAGGTCAAATAGGTGTGTCAAGTATAAGAATTTTAACTCAGTGCCTTAGTTTTTTGAGTAACCCCCATTCATGTCTCAACTCGGGAAACACTTGCCAGAACTCTTCCTTATTGGAATTAAAGCTCTTGTTTATGGTGTGGTTCATATAAGATATAATACAGACTTTATTGGATGAGTTATTTGAAAGCACTGATGAGAGTGGCAAACATTGTAGACCCTGATCAAAGGGGCTGTAGTCCCACCCTAACTGAATCCGCACATAAATCACGCCAAAGAAAATGGTGAAATTTGCGGGTATGTAATTATCTGACTTCTCTAACTACTTTTAGGTGCGCATAAATTACGAATAAATGTTTTCTCAAATGATGTTAAATCTCATTTAGACCTATAATGTTTGGCGTCTTGTTGCATTCAACACTCGAGTTGTCTCCCCTAACGGAAAAATGATTGGCTGTCAGATCACAAATCGGTTGGGGAAAAAAAAAAAAACAGCAACCCAATTGATTTTCATGCATTGGGTGAAAAAAGTCAACAGCAAAAGACCGAAACAAAAGAAAGTGTGCAAGTTACAAAGAATAAAAAAGGTACAATACTCTGAATTTGTCCTATATCCCCACCGACCTGATCAAACAGTATAGACAAATTGTTGTCAAAGACAACACTTCAAATTACTTGCAGTTACAAGTTACAGTACTTTACCTTTTCCTATAAGTTGATATAATATATAAACTACTGTATTTTATCTTTAGTGATTAAAGCCAGTATTGGTCATGGTCTTCAGTAGGTGTCTTTCACAGCTATTCCTGTATTTTTCAAGGATATTCTGGTATTTCGGTAGTATTCTGGTAACTTGTGTGACCCCTTTTCTCTCTTATTCTGGGAGACAGCAAAAATGATCCAAAAGAGTTAGCGGCCTGGCTCCATAGCAGTCATCAGCACATCTGACTAGATACAGGATTCTCTTTAAATATTTAGAGTAAATAAGGTATCTTGATAGATATGAGGAAGTACAATTTTTGCGATAGTGAAGCTCAACCATGTAAGTAATACATAGTTCCCATATCATGTCCAGAAAGAATCAGGGACTAGTTTGATTAACTTTACTTGTCAGAGCATTTAAAATAGGAAGCAGTCAATATTTTCTCTCAAAGCAGTACTAAAAGGAAATTGTGACAAAAAGTGTTGTTGTTTTTTTTCTTGCTACCATGGTAAGTGTCCTAAAATTTTGAAGACCCAAAGTATCTGACAAAATGACATACATGTATGCAAACAGTGCAGAGCCAGATTAGACTGCTCCTGAAGGAGCTGTCTGATCAGGGTCTACTCTGTTTTCCATTTCATTTATTTTAAGCAACAGGTGCATAAAAAGAAAAATCGAGGCCAAAATAGTATGGAATAAAGTGTTTGAAATTTTAGGACATTTACCGTAATTTTTGCTACATAATGAATCGAGTGCATCTGTGTTAAGTAGCCACGTAGATTCATATATGGGCTGCATTAATCGAAAAAGTGTCTTTGAACCATGCACAGAATGCACATTCAGATCATCATGCGCAAGGCATCATCCAGGCTTTTGCTCTGCATTCATAGATTCTGTAGTGTAGTATCCAATGATTCTGTTAGCAGACAGTGAAGGCCCTGATCAGACTGCATATCCTCGCAGTCCTCGGTGGCTCAGTTGGATGCGCCGTCCGACTGGAGACCAGGAGGTCGCGGGTTCAACCCCCGTTGAGGTAGGCAACATTCTTTCGTGGAGATTGATCATGAAATATTTTCTACGGTCATTCTCTCCCTTCCGCTGATTCAAGAAGGGCAGTTGTCAGTTTCTGGCGAAAGAATGTGCACAATACTGGTTAACCGCTTAGAGGACTAAGCCTGCCCAGTAAATGTGTGGTTAGGTAAACTGACCGCGCTCGACATGACCCCATTGGGTTGACTGGGCCGTAAAACCTCAACACAAACAAATATCCTCGCAGTTCTGTTCTGGGGCTTAGAAGTCACATATGACCTGAAGGCACTTGCTTGGTGGTGCTCATGTAATGAATATTTTATTTTAGTATCAGAAATTTAAATTGAAAAAGCCTGCTTGAAAACATTTTTTTTTTTTTTTTTGGTTTGGATGTACATTTATAAACAAGCTGTGTTTTATGGGCTTGGTAACAAAGTTATTTTACAAATATTTCAGGCAGCTGAATGGAAGGAGAGGTCAGAGAAGTTCATGGAGGGTGTAGCTCTAGTCCAACAGCTTGCCATCAAATTCAAGGAAATTCCTAATCAGGCCATTCACTATTATTTCTTTCCATATCTCTGGGACATGGTTGGTGTTCTTCAGACTTGCAGTACATATATCAAATGGTTAGGTATGTCTGGTTGTATTTCTGTTTTGATATTCTGGATTGAGTTTTTTTTTTTTTCATACCCTGCTGCACGATAGTGGCATGGTATTATGGTTTCACATTGGATGTCCCAATGTCTGTTCATCTGACGTTCATCCGAATTTTCATTTTCGGATGATGACTGGTTTGAGATTGCTAATGGGCAAAATTAGTCAATTTTTGACAGTTAATTGATATTATGAAGATCTAGTTTTGGATTGCTAGTGGGCAAATTTCATCAGTTTTAGACAGTTACCTGCCCGCCTCACGACAGTGGCAGGGTATTATTGTTTTACATTTTTAGTAACCATTTAGTAACATTTTTAGTATCAACAACACGCATTGTTCTGCATAGAGTTTACGCCAGTGGCGCCAGTGATCCCCTGTGTCAAAAAAGGTGGGTTCATTTCATAGGAATGCAGCGTCATCACTTTTCAAAACCTATTTTTGCTCATCTACATTATTTAACAGCCAACATAAGACTTTTCAGAATTTTGGCAGATTTCATATCTTTTAGTTTCAAAATATGTTCTGCAGAATTACTTGGTTTTGTCTGAAAGTTGCAAAAATGTCATTTTCAGAAAGGGTGACAGGGGTTTTCAGATTTTTTACCCAGAATTTAGATTTTTTCATCAGTCCTCCAGCCTCGTGGCTGTAACAGCCACTATAGTCATCCCTTTCCCCTACACTTAGAAATCAGAATTTTATTAACTCTTACTCATGATCACTTGCCTTAATGAAGACAAGAAAAAAATTCCAACCATAAGGTCCTCGGATGTGGAAAACATTCCAACCATAAGGTCATCGGATGTGCTTCATATAGATAGAGGACTTTTTGTGGAGGAGGAATTTGATAATGATTCTGGGATCTTTTTCACGTCGCCATAAAAACAAACATTACGGGTACTCATTAGAAGTGCCTTAGCATTTTTATGCCTGACATTATTATTTATTTAACCAAGATCATGAGTCCTGAAGTTCTAGTATTAATTTTTGTCTTTTCTCTTTGGTTGTTTACAGGTCAAGGTCATGTTACTCAACAGTCAGCAAGTCATGTTCCAGGCCCAGTTCCTCCATACACCTGTACGTATTTCTGTTCGCTCTATTTTATTTGTAGGGAAATATGCAGCAGTCATAGGATTCTAAAAAAATGGGAAATGGTTGGGCATTAAAAATAGATAAAGTATGGTCTGTTTTCGTTTTCAGCCAAAATTTTACTGTTGATTATGTAACGGGAAAGAATGTCCTTGGACCAATACAGCTATGATAAAAACATGTCTAGATAGGATATAAATGGCATAAATACTATGCTGGGCAAATTTAAAGTCATCTGATTGCCCTGTACTGATTAAATACTGATTAAATACAGCAGCAAAAAAAAAAAAAAAAAAAAAAAATACATTTATAGCTCACCTGAGCCAAAGTGATCACTTTTCGTTCATCATTTTCAGTGTTTGTTCGTGTCCACTGGACCAATTTTTATCAAACGTTATTTGGAGAGACAAATTTGGTCAAGAAAAATTGCAAAAATGGTCACATTCCATTAATCAGGACTGCGGTTATGCCCTTTTTATTGTAAAAATGTTTAAAAATCTTCTCCATAACTAAAAAAACATGTATAGCAGTTAGAAAGTATTAAAGTTAGTACTTTATTTAAGGAGGGTGACTCAGTTGGACTAGTCAATCTTACTTGAGACCCTCATTGGGGATGATGTGCTAAAATTATGGTCCTAGGTTGACCATTGACCTTTTCATGGCAAGGTCAAATTTGCCTCATACATTTACACTGGGATAATATTGAAGAGTCATTTTCTCAAAATGTATTGAAGATTAATAGTTGAAACTTGCAGTATAAGATTAAAGTAGCAAAACCCATGAATTACAATTTTATCCCCCAGGGGTTACCTGCCCTCATCCATGGTCTGTGTACATGTATAAAATCAAAACCAATAGATCAGTTTTTAGCTCGCCTGAACAGTGTTCACGGAGAGCTGTTGTACTATGCTTGGCATTGGCGTCAGCGTCCACAAATGTAAGTTTTCGTTAAAGTTTTTAAGACCTCATCATTTTATGACCTTATCACCGATTTGATTTGTCTTTCGTATGATTATACATACTGGTCCAAAATTTTGCGCAGTACCATTCCCACTACCGTAGGTCAAGTCAAGGTCACATACTTAGAATTTTCATGTTAAAATTTGACAAAGTTTTTAGGACCTTTTTTTATTTGACAAATGTGAGTTCAGGCGAGCTTTCCTGTCTCGCGAATGGTCTTATTATTAAATGAGTTCTGAGAGTCTATTCCAGTGGGCATGCTCTGTTGACCACGATGGCTGCATTTGAGTGATTTGTATGGGGAAAATGCTAAAAATCAAAATCTCAAAATTAATAAAATAACAATAGTTGAGACCTGCAATATATGATCAAAGAAGCAATATCCTTCAGGTACGATAGAATTTTTATCTCCCTGCTTCATTTTTTTTTCCTCTTCTCTCATCTACTTACTGTTCTGTATCATTTCTGTCTTTCCCTGGGAGGGCACAAGATGACCAACATGGGTTGGCATGTCATACAAGAACTCAAAATTGATTTGTGGAGCTATTCCAGTAAAGTCTATATGTAGGTGGAGGGAGACACTTTCATACAGCCTATGCCTTGAAAAAAATCTGCCCATACAGCCAATAGTCATTAGCTTGCCTGTACAAAGTGCAAGGAGAGCTATTGTAGTCACCCTGGTCGTCCGCGTTTGTGTTCCTTTTTCTGTTCACCTCACACTGCGTTAAAGGTTTTCAACTGCTTATATCAACTTTCACATCACAGAGCATTCGTATTTGGAACTTGGGTACCTGGGAGGGTCTTCTGAGATTCCAAAAGAACACACCCCTGGGTTCATGCCTCGTGGTGGGGCAAAATATATAAAGTAATGAAATAGAATTATTAATGAAATAAAATGCATATTTCGAAAAAGTTATATTTTCACTAGTGAAAATATAAAACTTATATTTTCACTCCTCTGAGCAGTGAAAAATATAAGATCTGGAACTACTTTTTTTCTTATTTACATTAATGGTCATTATGCACAAGTGAAAATTTGAATGTTTTCATTACACGAGATGAAAATTTTTATGGTATTCACTGAAAAAGAGTAAATTTTCTTTTTATTTTATTGTTTACACGCCAATGCGCGTTTCTGACATCATAACTAACGTCACCAAACAAAACATGAACATCATGGCGTCGACCCTCAGTGCTTAACATGTAAAACGCTGGAGAAAACAAAAAAACAAAAGTTTCGGCAAGTCAAAATAATTTTGGTACCAACATGTTCCTTACATTCTAACTAATGTTATGCGGTTCTTATATGTCACCGCCAAGGGACAAAACTGCGTGTCAGACTTCCCCTTGCAAATGCAAGATTTGCATCTCTTCTATCGAAAGTGATGTGTATAATAAAAAGAAAATTCAAATGTTTGTCGTGAATATGACTTTTATTTCATCGACTGAAGTGAAAAAATGTATATTTCATTCGTGCCTTCGGCACTCATGAAATATACATTTTTTTCACTTCACTCGATGAAATAAAAGTCATATTCACTCCAAACATTTGAATATCCTCTATGTATCTGCTGTGTGACCTATATTTCATGTCAGTAATTTTGCCTTATATCTTGAATACTGTTTGATGGAGAAATGTCATACCTGGATTATAAGTTCCATCTGACCCAATGATTGACATAAATATATATCTGGATCAGATATTTCATGGTTCAGTGATTTTGCCTTATAACTCGACTATTTGATGATATAAGTTCCATGTGACCCTATGATTGACCTCAAATATATCTAGGTCAATTTAACATGTATTTCATAATTCAGTGATTTTGACTTGCATCTTAAATACTACTTGATGGACAAATGTCATCCTGGAATATAAGTTCCATGTGACCTGACGATTGACATAAAAATATATATAGGTCAGTGTGACCTATATTTCACACTGATCTAATATTTCATGGTTCAATGATTTTGCCCTATAACTCGAAGACTATTTGACAGACAAATGTCATACCTGGAATATAAGTTCCATGTGACCCGGTGATTTATATCAAAATATAATCTAGGTCATAAGTGTGACCTATATGGCACAGTTCAACGATTTTTGCCTTATAACACGAAGACTTTTGGATGGAGATATATCATACTTGGATTCAGACTTTCATGTGGCCTGATGATTGACATAAAAATAAATCTAAATGTGACCTATATTTCATGGTTCAGTGATTTTGCCTAAGAACTGGAAGACTATTTGATGGAGAAATTTCATATCTGGGACATTAGTTCTATGTGATGCGATGATCAATCTACAAATATATCTAGTCAGTGTTCCATGTAACACAGATTTGCATTGTAACACAGATTTGCATTAAAATTTACAGATGGATCTGTGATTTATATTCAGACTCACAAAACTTATTGTATTTGGAATAGAATCATATAAAAATAATAAATATACCTTTGACGTGTTTATGTGAAAACATAGGTAGACAAGGCACGAATGGGTGAATCACATAGCAGACTTAAGTTTTGGGTCTGTCGAAATTTATTTTGATGAGCCAAAGGACCATCCTCAGCAATTGGAAATATCCCTGCAAATAATCACAATAAGAAGAATGACTTCTTCAAATTTAAATGGTGTCATAAAGTTGATATGAATAGCACACAGCATCTATATGGCAATTAATTCTTATAAGCATGATTTCAGAATAAGTTTACCAAGTTCATGTCTTTTACAATAATTTTCATTCTCAATTCTGCTTGAAGTTCTTGTTGGCAAAGCAGAAATATCCAGGCAGTTGATTATGCTATGAAGGAGTGATTTCTCAAAATGACCTCTGGAAGACAAGTTAGACTAATTTCCTGGGTGCATTTTATAAAGCGGCTTGGATTTCATTTCCTGAAAAAGGATTCTTGGCAGATGATGGTTCAAGATGGCATTTAGTAATTATTATAGAATTATTAGCTGTGATAGCAGTATCGAGTAATAAGCAAAGTGGTTAGAAATTCTGAGATCTACTGTAATAACCCTAAGTATTGGGACAGAAAGGCCTGAGCAAACAGTGAAGCCCCAGATCAGATGCCATGATATGCCATGATCTGATTATGGTCTACACTGTTTTCCACTGGTCCAGCAATATTTTAAACACATCAGTAGGTCATGGAACAGACTTTTACGAATCATAGGACAAGTATGGTAAGGAGTTAATGTGTCCCATTACTGAGGGTATATACGGTAGTATTAAAATATTTTGTCAACATTGGTCCAATGCATACCGGGTAGATCCTATGTGACTCTGTTGCCGGGCTATGTTAAAAATCTAACTGACTGACTGACTGATCCAATGCCAGTCTTTCCTGTTATTTCACTTTGTAACTATTGTCTTTTTTTTTCAGGTGAGCGGTACATTAACATCTTGGGAGTGCTTGTATGATTCCCATTTTGCTGTTTTACATGTCTGTTATAATAATAAAGCTGATAAAAGAAAGCTGGATGGGTTCAGTACTCATTAATAATTTGACATCTGGAGGCAGTCCTTAAGGCATTCACAGAACATTTTATGCACAGGGGCATGCATAAAAACAAAACAAAACCTGCTTCTTCAGTTGAACAGTTTGAAGCCTGTCTTCAGAAAGGTGTTTTGCTATTGAGAGTCCACACTGCATTTACTCTTTAGTCTGCATCAGGTGACATTTTTAGCCGATGTCATATTTTTGTTACTTTTGTGCTTGAAAAAAAAACAACAACAAAAAACTACTTACTTCCAAGGGAAAGAGGAAAACGTAAAATAAATCATCTGCTGGGCAAACTTCATAGTGCCCAAAGATAGGCAGCTACATGTATGCATACAGATCAAACAGGTTACAAGGAAGAAGAAAAAATAGAAAATTGTAATTAAAATGAAAACAAAACCAAACGAAATAAAAAATATAATAGACCTGTCTTAAAGGCCACCTGAATTAAACAATCACCTCTGTTAAGAGGCCATATTTTCTGATCCATTAAAAATCAAGTGTAAATTTACCTGTATTAAGCATGTACCTGTCTTAGGCAACCACTTCTTGTCTTTCCCTTAGGTGCTTGCTTAAGACAGGTTTGACTAATAATAATAATAAAAAATAGCAAAATGTAAGAGCTTGCAAGCACTCCCTGTGATATTAACTGTAATGCACTATCTTTTACTTTTCAGAATTGAATGTTGTTAGCAGACCTTGACTTTCAGAGATTACTAATTTATTGTTTGTTTCTTAGGCAAGTAGCCTTCTAGATTCTTGAGGGCACAAGTACTGTTTGCTATATTGATGCAAAAGTTGGCTTTAAATCAAAACAGACCATACATTCTACAGCCAAAGTGCTCTTAAGTACCAGTGAAGTTATGCTTTTTATATTTTTTCTTAGGGAGGGGTGGGGGTCGGGTTTGAGTAGGGGGTAGGATGCGGTAGTGTTGGAATAAGGTATTTTTGTGGCTAATGTAAGAAAGTAGCATTCTGGATTCTGCTTGTACTTTCACTTTTGTTTTTAAATACAAAAAAAAAAAAAATAGTCCCTTGAAAAAATTATGTTGCAGTCTGTAGGTGCTAATTTTCATTTAAAATATTTACAATATACCTAATATAAAAGTGTATGTAAAATAAAGTGTAAATTTCATTGTTCACTTTTTTACGTCATATGTAGCAAGTGATCTTGAAAGGGTTAATCTTGTGGGATATTTTTCTCAAAGTATTTTTTATTTTCTGGATATAACATGATGCATATAACAAGAAGTGATTGGTGTTTGATACAGTGTGAGTATATTCACCAGTGCAACAGGATTTGGCTGGTAAACTGCAAACAGAAAAAGTGAGTAATTGGTACAATTCTGGACTTCTAGAGCAGCAGCATATAGTAACATATTGTTAATTCAAGAATAATGTCCAGACTCATAGCCACTGTCCTTTAGGACCAGGAAAATAAAAAGCCTACCTGGGATCTCTGACAGAGCTGCTAGTGCCATAAGACAAGACTTGATTTCATTATTCATCTTGGCTCAAGTAAAAGTGCAGCAAAATTGGAGGCAGTGTCCGGACATGACTAAACAATTGTTACTGAAATGCAATACCTCAACTCAGCAACCTGTCCAGACTCCTTTTAAAACACTGGACTGGATTTCTTATTTTGTCCATGTAAATAAGGTGTATGTCTTGTTAGAATCCTCTTTGAGATAGGACTAAGAGGGCATCACAGTACTGGTTTTCATGGCAGAATAAGAAATGAGCTGGGGCACAGCATTTTACAAGATTGCTTGTGTACTCAGCAAAGACTTGGATTATCCTGCTCATCTACACATTCTAGGCTGCCTCGGTGGCTCAGTTGGATATGCGTGCAACTTGTGATCAGGAGGTTGCGGGTTCGACCTCTGCCAGGTTGGCAGCAGTCTTTTATGGAGATTGATCATGAAATATTTTCCACGGTCATCCTCTCTTCTGCTGATTCAAGAAGGGCAGTTGTCAGTTTCTGGCTAAAGGTTGTGCACAATACTGGTTAATCGCTTAGAGGACTAAGCCTGTCTAGTAAAAAGTGTGGTGAGGTAAACTGACTGCACTCGACATGACCCCATTGGGTTGACTGGGTCGTAAAGCATCAACATTAACAAACACATTCTAAGCAGTACCTCTGTCATCGGTCTAAAGAAAGTTTGCAAAGCAATGACTGATCAGCATGTGCTTGGCGGACGTGGTCTTGTAGGAAATGCTGTGTCCCAGCTCAAATCTTCATCTGACTGCTCTGTTTATCTGGAGATTGGACCCTGCATTTTATATACATTTATAAAAGTTGTCTCCTCAGGATTTCCCTCATAATAATCTTCTCCTTATTTTCTGTTCTAAACAGGGATATCAAAAGAGTACCGTGACTCATTCAGTAGTGGTGATCTGGAACCATGGTGCTTTCAAGGTGGTCTACAAGCAGAATTTCAAGTATGTATATGGGTAATGTGCGCGCGCTGCTTGCTTGCGGAATGAAGATGGACAACTTTCACACTTAATTCTACCTCAGGAAAGGAGATCTTTCCATTCATCATTTTGTTTCATATTTATAACCTATATTCATTGTACTTTTCAGGGTTTGTGTGCCCTTCGCAAGTGTACATGTAAATGGTTGCGCTGCGTAATAATCTCTTCAAGGAACTTGAACAGCTAAATCTACTGGTTTTATCTTGGACATTTTAATGCTCTCTGAAAACACCAAATAGGGGTAAACTAATTCGAGGCGCACAGTGATGAAAGGGGATGATTTGGATCATAATAGTTTAGACAAGATAAAAATAACCCCTATTTGAGAAATCGGAGGAGCATTGATTTTTAACCAGCATCTCCAGACTGTTTCTATATCATTCTTGAGAATTTTTGAAAACTTGATAAGTATTGCTATAAATTATATGAAAAGCTCATTGCTTAAATGAGTTTTTCTCAAGTACACCAATATAGTCAAATTACATATTGCAGCTATTATTAGAAGCAAAAATGAGAGATAAATTCAGTCCAGATAGAAGGCTACCTCAATTTCCTTGCTTTTCAGCATTCACTATTCAGTGTCAAGAGAAATCAGAAATATGTGAAGAAACAGCAAATTCGAAAGATTGTTCCTGGGCAGGGCTGGAAAAGTCCCTAAAGAATATTAGGAGTCTTGAATCCAAAAAAAACTAGTCTTGTATCAGGAGTCGCACACCAAAAGATCAAACATTGTAAGAAAGCATTGTGTCTTGAGTATTGGATTACATATCTGGTTATTTTGCCTTTGGAATCATGTTACGGCAAGCAGGCAAGTGGAATTTTCCAGCCCTGAAGTTACACAATAGCCTGAAAAAATAGTAGTTGATAAAGTAATAATTGTTAGGAACCAAAAAGAACAACTGTTATTTTGTCAAACTACACGGGTAAATTTTTAAATATGTAAGGTGACTAGAATTTGCTTCACAGCTGCACATACTTCTGAATATAGATAACAGTATTTTTCTTGCAGACCTGCGCACGGGGATTGGTAAACCTTAGATAATTGTAGACTTTACAAGCTCAGGTATATGCCAAGAAACAAAACAAGAAAGTGTAAATTATAGAGGGTTTGAACTGTTTGTTCTAGAGTTGAACTTCTGTCAAAAGTCTTGTTTCGGAATGTTTGTCTTGTCTGTGGTTATTGGACAAGTCTCGTTTTGAAGGCTCTTGGCAGGATATTTTAACAGAAAATATTTAAACAAAAATAAAGTACAAATAAATATATATTTACAAAGCCATCTAATAGTTTATGCCCTCAAAGGTTTTAGTATTTTGATAACTACAATGAAAGACCAGGCACTTTGACATGATCTTGTAAATGTTATCTACACACATCTACGGTTAGTAATGTTTGATTGAAATAAACACTTGCGATAGGTACCAAGCCTTGAACATGACAGCTTCACCCAAAAAGCTTCCAAAATTGTTTCCAGCATTTTTTTTTCATGTGGAATGATTTTAAGTTTATAATGAAATCAGTAAGCTGTCATATTTTTCAGAGCTGCGCCAGCGAAGACGAGTTGAATGCTCAACTCGGCGCGTCAACATAGTAAGCTTCATATGTAACGTTTATTTCTTGCATTTGCAGCGGCTTTTGCCAATTTCTGGTGCTCATGATCTATTCCACATAAGACATCCAGAGCGTATGATCAGAAAAACTTACACATACAGACCATACAAATCTTCAGATGAGGTAGGTTGACCTTAGATTAAACAGTGTTAGCTACATAGCCCCAGATAAGGTGCTATTTTAACTGAAAATCAAACTTTTTTATTTCACAAAAACATGTTATGGGTACTCACAACATGCTTTCATGGAGAAAAAAGAAGTATTTTGGGAATCTCTTCTCTGGAGCTATGATTCGCTGGGTCATGGCCTTAACCCTTGTCATGCTGAATAAATTAAGATGCCCCACCCACTTCTAATTTTCAGCCGATCAGATTACTTGATCCAGGTTGTTGATACTAAATCTCATAATGACAAACAGTGCAGATCCAGATCAGTTGGCTTCTATAGAAGCCAACTGATCTGGATCTACACTGTTTTTATTAAAGACTGGGGATATCCGGGTTAAGCAGGACTAGGGTTAACAGATATTCCTTTTGATAAGAAATAAATGCAGTTAGTAGGTGAGAAAAAACAGTTTGATGTAATTAACTTGAAGCATATACTAACAACTAAAAACGAAGGCTCAACTCAGAATTATAAGCAAGGTAGAAGCAGTTAACATGGAACTGTGACGTGGATGTTGACAAAATTTGTAAGATGATATTAACAGACCTGTATCCATCCAGTAGTAATACAAACCATACACGTATCGTCAATTTTCAGGGAAGGCTTTCAGAAATACAATATAAGGAGCGGAAGAAACCTATGTAAAACATGCAGATATTGTGTGGGGTGGATTTTCATGAAACTTGCATGGATATATCAATGGGACATGCCTTGGAGGACATGCCTTCGAGTTGATTAGTTTTTTGTAACCTTGACCTTGTTTCAAGGTCAGCATGTAACTTGCAGTGTTGGAGGTGGGGGTCATCTATTTTCTCCGAAAACAAATTTCTATTTAACATAAATTCTAATCTTTCACAGAGAAATAAAACTATTTTGTCCAGCTGTGTTAATCTTTCAGACTACTGTCTATGACATCTGTTTGAAGACCTGTGATGATGGTATGGATGGTACAGAAGTTTTTCCAGAGTATCCTGAAATAATTGGAGACAGGTAAAATAGAGTACATGTATATACCTCAAACTATTTTCTATTTTTGGATTAAGTGTTAGCTATTTTGGGGTTTATTGGTCAAAACTTTGCATATTAGCTTTTCTTCAAAGCACTGCAGGCAAAATATTTTGTGACTTTTCCGACATGTAGACCATGTTCCATGGGGCTAAGTCATGAAAATCACAATGTGCCATATATAATCAGTAATTCATAAAAAAACCTTGATGAAATTACTTCAGTAAATGCCATGTAGAGAAGAACTTGCTCTAACAAAGGGTGGTTCACTACTGTCATCCTCTGGTCGTGATGGCAGTACGACAACAAGGCATTAAAATGATGGGGTGCCTGAATGTCGCATCCTGACTTTCTTTTCCAGCACTCTAATGTCAACTTGTTCCAACAGGATAATGACTGTCCACATTCATTTGAGCTAACAGCAGATCACTTGGACCAAAAATATTGATGCCTTGCTCTAGCCTGTATATATACTGCATTTAGTCCTTGTATCATTGTGTGCTGTTGGACCCACTACCAGATAGATATGATAGAGGCATTGTGGGTGGAATCTGCCAACACTGCAGAATTCAGAATTCAATATCTTATGCAAGCATATGGTATAGATGCTGAGCCTGTTCAAATACAAATGGCAGATGCACTATAGAGTAACACTGGCTTCTAGTTTTAGACACTACTTCATTCTGAGGCTGTGATATTGATGGCTTGTGATTACAGTTACTTACTAAATACTTTGTGACTGTGCTGGTTATTTTCTAGAATTGTTGCTTTCTAATTGAGAAATGCCTGAAATAAAATTTTAAAGATTTCATTATTGCTGCTTTTTCATTTACTGTCTCTATATTTGGAATCCTTAACTCCTTACTGTATGTGTCCTAAAATTCAAACATAGCTATTTTGCTACCGTTGACGTGTGTGAAAACTGCTCGGTAATTGGCAGACAGTGGAGGCCCTGATCAGGTGTGATAACTAACAGGAGTCAATACTGTTAAGTGTTTGCTTTGGCCTGTATGTCCGAATACTTTAGCTAAATACATAAAAATAAATACATTGTAAATAAAATAAAATAGTCCTTTTGTGGTATGTTTCTATTAACAATCTACTTAGGATCAGTATGACAGGACTCTAAATGGGGCCTTTTGGGCACTGGTATATGTTGGGTGGATGTGAGGACGTAAAAGACAAAAAAAAAAAAACAAAAAAAAAAAAACATATCAATTTGTTGGTTTAGTACTGCCACTGGAAAACATGGCATCATTAAATAAAAATATCTGCAGCAGGTGTCAGTGATATGTGGGCCAGACCTAACCTATTTTCCATCACCCCTCACTTCTTTCTCCACATAATCACCAGCTAGGGCGATGCACTTTGGCAACAAATTTTAACCCTGATCAAGGTTAAAATTGGTTTTCATGTTATGTTTCTTTCATCCAGTTCAAACGAAATCCATTTGGTGGCTTAAGGACGAATAAAGAAAGATTTGGTTTGAAAATAGCAGTTATACAAGTATGTCACGATAAATATTAAAAAAATAGTTGAAAAATTGATTATGTTTGATAGCTTTTGAAAAGATTAGTGTATCAGATTCAAATTTTATACACAGGTATATGATCATAAAATGTAGGTCAAATTCTGTTTAGGGTAAAATCCACCAATTATTTTGGGAGTTCTGGCCCTTTTTCAACTTTGAAAAATGGTTTCTGTTTCATAACTTTTGAAAAAGTTTGTGAATTGGATTCATATTTTATACGCAAGCATATTATTATAAAATATAGGTCAAGTTCGATTTAGGGTAAAATCCACCAATTATTTTTGGAGTTAAGAGCCTTTTTTAACGTTGAAAAATAGTTTCTGTTTGATATCTTTTGAAAACCTTAGTGTATTGGATTCATATTTAATACACATAAAATCGAGGTCATGTTCAATTTAGGGTAAAATCCACCCATTATTATGGGACTTATGGCACTTTTTCACCTTCAAAAAATGTTTCCTTTCGATATTTTTTTAAAAAAAGATTGGTGTATTGGATTCATATTTTATACACAGGTATATAATCATAAAATATAGGTCAAGTTTGATTTAGGGTAAAATCTGCCAATTATTATGAGAGTTATGACACTTTTTTCAACTTCATTTTTTTGCAAAATGCCTGCATGTGGGTGAGGATGGCCCTGGGCAGGAGCATCTGTGTCATATTGGCACATTTCTAGTTTTTTCTTTATTTTTTGAATGTTGTCTGCATCTGTTATGACTGGCGTTTTAAGGCTTTATGGTACATTTGTTTGTACAGGATACTAGGTGGTTTTGTCACTCTCAGTGCGGAGATGTGTTTTGTGGTGGAGGATGAGGAGGGTGTCATGGGATACTCTGTAGCAGCATTAGATGCCAAGTCTTTCAAACAGAAACAGAAAATCTCCTGGATTCCTGCCATGTGTGAAAAATATCCTAAACCTCAGAAGATAGAGGAACTTACACCAGCAGAGGTAATATTTGTCTACTTTTGGCATTGTATAATTTAGAAAAAGTAACAAAAATATGCTGTGGTGATAGCTCCAGGTAAGGCGCTTTTTTCAACAAAAATTATTGATATTTTCCTTATTAACCCTTGTCCTGATGAATGAATTAAAATGCCACGCCCATTTCTAATTTTCAGCCAATCAGATTACTTGATCCAGATTGTTGATATAAATTCACATAATGGCAAACAGTGGAGATCCAGATCAGTTGGCTTCTGAAGAAGCCAACTGATCTGGATCTACACTGTTTGCAAAGGCAGGACCAATCCGGGTTCAGCAGGACAAGGGTTAAATTCTCCACGAAACCATGTTGTGGCTCCTCATTTAAAATAGGCACTTTTAAAGAGTACCACAACATACATTTTCATGGAGAAATAAGAAATGTATTTTCCTGGTACCCACTCTCATCTGGAGCTGAAGTGGTTAAATTGTGTTCCACAGCTCATGTAGGATTCATTAAACTGGTCTGTATACTATATGATAGGGTGGAACGTCGTTTCATATGCCACAAGTGTCATATTTCTGTGAAATAACATTGGAAACAGAGAGCTCCTTATCACAGTCATACACTAAAGCTCTCCATGTTTCCATGGCAAAATAAAAAAAAAATATGTATATGTATATATATATATATATACATACATACATACATATATATATATATAAAATGGGTTTGATTGCTGAACAACATTCTTTTGTGGAGATTGATCATGAAATATTTTCTAGTCATTCTCTCCCTGCTGATTCAAGAATGGCAGTTTTCTGGCGAAAGATTGTGCACAATACTGGTTGACCGCTTAGAGGACTAAGCCTGCCCAGTAAACGTGTGGCTAGGTAAACTGATTGCGCTGGACATGACCCCATCGGGTTGACTGGGCCACAAAACCTCAACACAAACAAACAATTTCTGAATAAGGACTTCTAGAATATTGTCTAATTTCAGGAAGTAATGCTTGGATTCCACACAGATGTTGACAACACTCCTTCAAGTATATTCACATCATTTCCTTCAGTGATACGACTAGATATTCTTCCGGGCCGCATGGAGGATCTAGCTCTCTCTAAAAGACTACTAGCCATTACTTTATCTGCTCTTAAAACTAATGGTTCAAAAGGTGTTCATGTGGAATTGAATATAGGGGACAAGTATATGATGGAGCACTACAGATTGCTAGGATTCATACAAATACCCAACACTGCCTCTGATGATACTATATACTTTGGAAGGCTGCTGTGACATGTCAGTACTTGAGGATTTCTATGGAGTATAGATGGTATCAGATGTTCCCTTATTTTTCAATCAAAATAGTGCTAGTAGATGGTAATCATACATTGAAGCTCCAGATAAGAGGACTATTATTTTCCTTTTTATCCACAAGAATGTTTTGTGCAGTGATTAGAATCACTTCCATGGAGGAGCGTCTAATGATAACCCACAACATACTGTCACAGAAAAATAGGAAATAATATTCTTGTTTTTGTGGCTGAAAAAAAAAAAAGCTTTATCAGAATCTATACGTAAAAATAGTTTAGAGGTACATAGCTCTTGATAAGGCACTTTTTTCAATCAAAAAGTATCTGTATTTTTCTTATTTCTCGACAAAAACATATGTTGTGGGTACTCATTAGAAGTGCCTCGGTGAGGCACTTCTAATGAGTACCACAACATATGTTTTCATCAAGAAATAAGAAAGCTATTAACCTGTTACCCATCCTTATCTAGACCTATGGAGGTGCCAAGTTAAAAAAAAAGGTCGAATGGTATATGTCATCAGAAAGGTATCAAGGTCACTGTTCACTTATAGGATCTTCTAGATCATAGGTATAGGTCCTGATAAAGGAAGTATTCAGAAGATAATTTCTGTTACTTTTGCGCCAGTGTTCCAGTTGGTTGCTCACTGGAATTACCTTTGCAAGGCATTTCTATGGAGCGCCCATAAGACAAAATAATCATTTTTAATCTTGAGCTGTTATAGCTGTATAGAAGAAGGGGTATGAGGTACTTTTTTCTCTTATTTCACTGGAAAGGTGCTTCTAATGAGTACCCACAATGTACATGTAGTTGAAAAATATTATTAGTTTCTTGTTGAAAAACAAAAAAAGCACCGTATTGTAGAGCTATGGCTAAACTGAGGGTCAGTATGTTAGCAAACCTTGTAGAAGCAGATCCACAGTAGTCTGTAATAGTCACATAGTTCTAGGTAAGGTCCTTTTTTTTCAACCAGAAAGGAGTGATAGTTTTCCAGTTTCTCCACAAAGAAAATGTTTGTATCCTTATTACAAGTGTCTTGCTGAGGGACAACATGTTTTTTTTCAAAGAAATAAAAAAAATACTATGTGGCTACCCTCATATCTAGAGCTGTGCTAGTAACATATCAGAGCTCCAGATAAGGCATGTTTTTCAACGGAAAATTGTGGATACTTACTTCTTCATGAAAACAGATGTTGGTACTCATCCTTGGGGAGATGCTTCGAATGAGTACCCACAGGGTATGTTTTTGTGGAGATACCCCTCTTATCTGGATCTACACTAGTAACGTATGCCATAAAGATGGTAAATCGGGTTCAACCCATTTTGGTATTTGAGAAATCCAGTGTTCCAATTTTATGGTTGGGATTTTGACTACAGTCTCTTTAAGTTGATGTTAGATGTTTTTACATTCCAGTGGCACTTTTTGTGTTTTCTGGACATTTATAAGATGAGGGTCTCTGTATAAGAATACTGACATTAGTTTTTAGTCTTTGGTAAGAGTTCCATTGTGTGTTAGATATTGTTTTTGAGACAAAAATATCATGATTGCTTCTTTTTGAAGAAAAAAATTGCATCATTGTATCCTGTTTGAAAAATCAAGACTGCTTTTATGAGCTGCTTACTGTATTTTATATTCTAAGTACTGGTACACAGGCCTAAGCAAACACTGTAGACCCAGATCTGATAGAACATAAAATCTGATCAGGGTCTAAACTGTTTGCCACATGTCCAGCAGTTTTTAGATGCAATGTTAGGTAGTAAAATGGACTTGTTAAAATTTTAGGTTCAGTATGGTAAGAAGTTATGGTGTGCAAATATTTAGGGTAAATGTGATATATATTCCACAGAATTCTCAATCCAGCTAGAGCTACCTTCTGGATTACAGTACTTGTGCACAACAGCGCTAAGTAGTTTTCCCAAAAAATACATGGCTTTACAAAATTAACTAGTCACATTGAGTGATGAGTGGAATATTTGCCAAACTTTAATTTCTGGAAATGAAAGTAAACACTAATCATGTTGGGCGAAAATTTCAGCAGACAGCATTCAAAATATTTTCTTGTTTTTCACAGAAAATAGGATTTTACGTTTTATGCTAATTGACTCCTTAATCCTATATTCTGCGGAAAAAAGAAAAATATCGTAACTATGTCATCTGCTGAACGCTTGTCTTTTTGTTGTTTTTTTTTTTGCTGATTTTGCTAGTTCCGTGCTCAAGATTAAAATCACCCCTTTAGAAGGACTAGTAATGGGGGTTTTGTAATATATAATGCATAACCTTTGCATAGTTTGAGTCTCAAGTTTTGGTTTTTAAAATACCACAGCGCTTTACCAAGTGTTTTACAGACAGCCCTCTTATAATGACAATTTGACTTTCACGAAACCTTTGCTAAAGAGGTAACAGTTAGTCACAAATCATGCAAGAGTGTTGTATTTAATACTTCAAAAATATATGTTTTGGATATTTGTTAGAATCACCTCAGTGAGGCTATTCTAACAAATATCCAAAACATATCGATATGTTCAAGGAGGAAATAAGAACAAAACAGTGCCTTTCTTACATATCAATCTGGGCCCAGTTGTTCAAAGCGTCGTTAGCTTAACGAGCTCGTTAAGGGTCATTTCGTTAACTATTTTAGCAGATTCAATATACAATATTCTGATATTTTTTGCTGAAAAAATGTGAGTAGCTTTTGCACTGCAGAAGCTACTCACATTTTTTCAGCAAAAAATTTCAGCATATTAGCGTATCACTTGATGTAAATTTTAAGGAATTGTTAACTAACGACATTGTTAGCTTTGAACAACATGGCCCTGCTTATTAAGTATTCTGTACAACAGCAAATTCATTTTAAAGGCAACGTCTTTGGGAACAAATGCTGTCATTGTAACATGGGTTCACTGTATATATTTATTTTATTTTTGTTGTTTTTGGTCAGTCTAAAAAAAAGGTTTTGCTATTTTTAATTCTCTCCACCAAAAAAAAAAAAAAAAAAAAAAAACACAGAAAAAAATGTGTGGAACTCACTGGAATCACCTTGGCCAGCAGCTTAAAATGAGTAACCACATCATGCATTTTGCGGAGAAGGGATAAAAATATATCTGGACATCATCTTATCTAGAGTAAAGAATGAAATGAATCCTTGTTACAAGGACAGCATTTGTTCCCAAAGATGTTGGCATTAAAATGAACAGATGTTTTTGATACTTGTTAGAATCACCTCAGTTTCTTGGAAGCATTAAATACATGTACAGTGTTCTTGCATAATGAATGGTCGCCCCTTGAGTGAAGGTTTAGTGCTAGTCAAATTATCATTATAACAAATGTTGTTATAACGAGTGTCAGTGTAAAGAGGGTCGACTTCAGCCTTCGAATGTTTTGGAGTTGACCAATAGATGTGAAGATAAAATTCAGCACCAATGTATACATTAACCTTAGCATGCTGGTTAAAAGTTACAACAGATGACATTTTGAAATATTTTTCTTAATTTTTTCCATTTTAACCATTTTTATTTATTTATTTATTATTTAGTTTTGTGCTTATTTTCTGATGTATTTAAAGCAAAAAGGGGCTAGCTAATGCATGTAACATACAAAGATAAATGTATACATATTAAGGTGGGTGGTTACGCATGAAAGAGTGCTGACATTTACGAGAAAGGAGACAGCCTTTACAGACAGAAAGTTGCTTCTCCAGTGTGAAATCTTTCTAAAATTGGGTTAAAAGGAAAGAATATGTGCTGAAAGAGAAGCACCATTTTTCCATCATGGACCGGAATGCAAATAATTTCATGTCAAAAGTTGTTTTCCATGGAGTACAGTTGAACTCATTCCCCTTAAATGTTAATGCTTCATGTTCAGGTTAATCCTGCAATTGGTTCAAGTTTCTTGTGCTGTTTTGGTAAAGATACTTTTTGACAGATTCATATCTCCAAATAAGGCATTTTTACAGCTGAAAATTATTGATATTTTTTCCTTATTCATAAACATATGATGCAGGTACTCATTAGAAGTGCCTAGCCAAGACGCTTCTTATGGCTACCCAGAACATGATTTCATGGAGAAATAAGAAAAACATTTACAGGATATCCTCTCTTATCTAGGGCTATGGATATGCAGGTAAAGTGCTCAGCCAGAGGCATACAGGTAAAAAGTTAGTCAGTTTTCCTTGGTACAGTGATCGGTACAAGTGAACACTATCCAAGAGGTCTCCAGTTGAATCACCTTAAAATTTTGCATGTCTTTTAAAAAACAGGGCATTTAAAAAATGGATTTTTTTGGCTTCCAAAATGCATCTGGTGAAGATTCTGATCAAACAGCATGAATGTGCGGGCAGGCTATTTTAATTTTCACTGGATGCAAATGTCCAAAGGTATCTTTTCTGACATTGCGGCTCCTGTATCAAATGATTCCTGAAGTGAAAGCCCCTGTAGATGTGCAGGTAGATCTGAGTCTGCTGTTTCTCAAAGTTGTACAAAGCAGAAAGGGATTTAAGAGCATAAGTTTTAATTTACACTAAATATACAGACACGGGGGCCTCAGCAAACAGTGTACACCCAGATGAAACTATGCCTAAGCCGTGGTTTGATCAGAGGTTACACTGTTTTTCCTTCTATGAGTCCTTTTTAAACACATTGTCAGTAGTCCAATAGGACTGCTTAAATATTAGGCTAAGTTTGGTAAGGATTTGAGTTGTCCAAATAGTGAACACAGAAAGAATTCATTTCACTTGGTCTGGCCATTTTCAAATTGCATAGTGGTCTTTTATTTAAATAGTAGCTATTAAAGTACTGTAAATGTGACCATAATTTTCTTTATTGATATAATTAATGGAATAAATTTAAGTATTGGGATAGCCAGGCCTGAGCAAACAATGATGCATCTGGTCAGGGTCTGTACTGTTTGCCACTCGACCACCAGTATTTAGACCTATCAGTGGATAGTAAAATTGACTTGTTCAAATTTTAGAATGATTATGCGAAGGAGCTAATGTATCCCAGTATTTAAGATTATTACGATACGAACTCACTGCCCTGCAGACCAAAACAGGCAATTTGTCATATGGAAACAGATGAGACAGCTGGTAAAAAGCCATCTCTTCAGATCAGTGTCTACACTTTGCCATTTTGTTTTGACTTTCCATGAACACCCCTGTTTTACAACAATAAGACATGTCCAAATTGGAAGAGTGAGTCCACATCAGAAACTTAGGGGTGAAATTGTTAAACTTCATTTGCATGATTTTTGTGAGAAAAAAAAAAGGTTGACAAGTTCATTTTATGTGCAATATGTTCGTAATGTTCATACTTGTTTTAGTGTTTGATATAATATTGTTGATCATTATAATTAAAGGTGATTGTCAAATGTCTGTATCCCATGTTTAACCCTTTCAACTCTGATTTTCTGGTGGACTCTTCCATCCTTGAATTTGGACATGTCCACTGATGCGAATGTGGGTTTCAGTCAAATCAAAAACAGAATGGCAAACAGTATAGATCTTGATGAGATGGCTTATAACCAGCTGTCTCATCTGGATCTTCACTGTTTGTAAAGGCACCTGTATTGGTGTGTAGAGGTGAAAGGGTTAAGTTCTGTCTAGTTTAACTGTGATAACATTCATATAAGTGGGTAGAAAAGACTTCTATGTCTGTGATATAAAAACAGTTAACATGTATTTCTGTTATGTAAATAATATTGTCATCTTAAAAAGATCATCTTAAAAAGATGTATTGAAGTAAATAAAATGCGTAAAGCAGTGAAAAGAAATAATTTTGTTGTATTTTTAGAATCCAAGCGAGATTTGCTCAGTGTTGCAGCATTGGTGATGCTATTCCATAAGCAAGGATTAAGGAAAACTATAGATGGCACATTTGAGATGGTATTTTTAGCTCACCTGAGCTATGCTCAGAATGAGCTATAGTGATGATTTTTTGTCTGCCGTGCGTCCCTCCGTTAACATTTTCAAACAACTTCTCTAAAACCTCTGAGCCAATTTTGCTCAAATTTTATAATGGATCCTCTTTAGGTTGGGGGAATGAAAGATTGCTAAAACGGTAGCGATCCGTTGACTAAGATAGCGGCCATGCCCATTTATGGTAAAAAAGCTTTAAAAATCTTCTCCAGAATTTAGGATGCCGTGGGGCTAAATCTTTGCACAAATCATCAGGGACGGGAGGTCTGCCAAAGTTGCTAAAGTGATGGTCGAGTCCCGTCGCGAGAGAAATTCCCTTCAAACTTTCCGTCATATCAATCTTTCTGTGCGCATGCTCGGCTCCTTTGCAAGGCCATGTGCCTAGTTCCTTGGCTGAAGTTTCCCTTTGGTCAACCGCTTAAGTGAGCAAACAGCATAGATTCTAGCGCAACTGAGATAGATATGCCGCATCATGACAAAATGACTGTAAGGAGTCACATGCGACTGGACAGATTTAGTGCCATTTTGTATGGGGGTGGCGTGTAACTTCTTGTGTTTGAGTTGGAGTGTTACAGCCAAGTCAACACTGTTAAGGTCATGTCGAGCTGGTCAGTTAACCCACTCGCACTTTTCCTGGGCAGGTTCAGTTCTCTAAGCGGTTAACCAGTACTTGTGCACATTCTGTCGCCAGTAACTGACAACTGCCCGTCTTGATTCAACAGAAAGGGGAAAATGACCCTAGAAAAGATTTCATGATCGATCTCCGCGAAACGTATGAGGCCGAGCTGGGATTCAAACTTGCGACCCCTGGATTTGCAGTCAGTTGACTACGCTATGGAGCCCGTTGTAACTTGTGACTTCCCACATGGAGGAAATGCTTCTCTTTAAGAGTACATCCCTTTTCAGAAAGGGGCAAAAACAACTGTGAAAG
Source organism: Anodontia alba (assembly GCA_964016985.1). NCBI lineage: Eukaryota > Metazoa > Mollusca > Bivalvia > Lucinida > Lucinidae > Anodontia > Anodontia alba. Next base: position 85,669,300 of record OZ024821.1, read on the forward strand.
AACTATCTCCCGTGGAGGTTCATGTGGACACTTTGGCTAATTTTGGATTTCCCCATAATTATTACATCTAATCACAGCAGCAGCAAATGGTGTTTTTTTTTTTGTTTTTTTTTTTGGTTTTTGTTTTTAACATGTTATGGTCTGGATACCCCCAGAAGGGTAATTGGCAGAATGCGGCGTCTGATGAGGCTCACCAATGATAGCAAATAATTTAACCATTTTCTAGTAATGTCTAAATCACATAGCCTGACACCTAATATTGAAATTGGACTCTTCCCATATATAGTTTGGGAGAGTTTACTATGCCCCCAACTTCGAAGAAATTGGGAGGGCATATTGCTTTGGGCTTGTACGTTCGTCTGTTCGTCCGACCGTACGTCACGCTTTTGAGACCTCATATCTTTGGATGTATGCTAGGATTTCGAAATTTCATGTATGCATTGCTGATGAAATATTTGCTGATCCGCGTTTTTTTTTTTTTTTTTTTTTTTTTTTGCTGTCAGATTCTGCATGGAGTTACGCCCCTTTTCAGACGTAGGCATTTTAGCAAATGAAAATCTTGTAAGTGAAATAGCTAAGAAACCACTCGAGCTATGCTAATGAGATTTTGCTAGCAGTTTGGAACCAATGTGTAAATGACCTGATTAAATTTTGGTGAACTTTTATAAATATTTTATCAAAGTGTGCCCCTTTTCAGATTTAGGTTTGATTGATTGAATCCTTTATTTTCTCCTCGTGGGAGAGCATTTTACAAGTACATAATATAGTAAATACTTGAACAGAGTATACAAGTGGAAAAGAACGAACTAAAATATTAAACATAGATACATTCATATATACATTTTCATGTGTACACAAACACATGCACACTTAGTCTTCATTCATTTACATGTGCACACAAACACATGCTCACATATAGTCATCATGGTCAAAGAACAACAGTGCGGCTTAGGGATTCGCATGAATGTACAAGTAGCAAGGTAAAAAAGCACGGAAAGCAAGGTAAACAAACAGCCCCTCCAGCCACCGCCCCCCCCCCTCCCCCCCCCCCCCCCCCCCCGCAAAAAGAAAAAAGAAAAAAAAAAAAAAATGCCAGTCTGCGGCACCATGCAAAACTGAACAAGGCCTTTTCTGTCCGTCGACGAAAGAAAATGTATTGCCCATTTTACAACTGACACTAACGATTCGTTTTAGAATAAAGAAACTCTTTCACTGTGAGCATTTCCACTTCCAGCAGACCAGAGTTTGATGAAACGTCAATCCTGGTTCGCCTCAGAGGAACATAGCGCTGTCAGAGAAGACCCAGAACAGACACCTCACCACCCCTGCACACTGACACCCAGCATGTCACGCATCATCATTATACACACAACCCCTTCCCGAAACGAAATGCAAGGGGATGCAAGTGAATGATATTTTCCATGCAACAAACTAATCAAATGACCCAGCTGGCATGTGACGTCAGAACAATGTCGCATCGACGATGATGTGACGCGATGACGTCGCATAGACGTCGAAACGATCCTATTTCAACGCTGTGTGTCTGACGAGGATCTGGAAATGCATGGTTACTGTCCGTAACTGCTGATAAAATAATGTACTCCTGCCATGCAGACATCACGAAAACACGCCTATATAATTTTGACCCCCTTAAACCCCACCTTTATATAGTAAAACTGGGGTTTACAGGGGTATGCATTATTTTTCTGATTTTGCTAAAAAACAGATTGTTGGTACTCTTTAGAACCGCCTCAGCGAGGCGGTTCTAACGAGTACCCACAATCTATGTTTTTAGCAGAAATATGAAAAATATCAGATTTTTTTAATCTGAAAATTTTCCTTTTTTGGTTGTAAAATTTTCAATTTATTTGAATAGGCGTGCTTTCGTAATGGCCCAGACATTTTCTATTTTGAAAACGGTGACGATCTTCTGATGACTTTGGCAAGCCGTTTTACTATTTATTCTATATATCAGATATATTATATCAGATATCTTATATAAGATATATGTCAATTAAGATATCTGATATGCTATATAAGATATCTTAATTGGCATATAAGATATCTTATATGCTATATAAGATATCTGATATGCTATGTAAGATATCTTATATAGGATATAAGATATCTTGTGTACTAAAGAAGATATCTCATTTATTCAATTAAATAAGATATCTCATTTAGTACATCAGATATCTTATTTAGTATATCAGATATCTATATTAATATATTAGATATCTTATTTAACAAATAAGATATCTTATATGGCAAATAAGATATATGTGGAATTAAATAAGATATCTAATATGATATATCAGATATCTTATATAGGATATAAGATATCTGATATACTAATTCAGATATCTTATATCCTATATAAGATATCTGATATAGTGAATAATAAATAGTAAAATGGCTTTCCAGCAAGCCTTTTTACTATTTATTCTATAAATCAGATATCTGATTTAATATATCAGATATCTTATATAATAAATAAAAGATATCTGATATATTATATCAGATATCTAATATAAAATAGATATCTTATATGTCAATTAAGATATCTAATATACTATATATCTGAATTGACATATAAGATATCTAATATGCTATATAAGATATCTGATATGCTATATAAGATATATAGGATATAAGATATCTTATTTACTAAAGAAGATATTTCATTTATTTAATCAAGATATCTCATTTAGTGTATCAGATATCTTATTTAGTATATTAGATATCTATCTTGATAAATAAGATATCTTATTTAACAAATAAGATATCTTATATGATAAGCTAGATATCTTATATGCGGAATTAAATAAGATATATCATATATTATATCAGATATCTTATATAGGATATGATATCTAATATATGATATAAGATATCTGAATAATTAGCATATCAGATATCTTATATCCTATATTAGATATATTATATCCTATATAAGTAAATAAGATATCTTATATCCTATATAAGATATCTGATATAATATATAAGATATCTATTTTGTTAATAAATAGTAAAACGGCTTGCCATAGATGACAGTCAGTTGATCAGGACACCACTGTTGAATTCCCTTCAGCTCCAGAATTCATCGATAACATGCTATATTTAAATGAAGTGTAATTTTCAAATAAATCTATTGTGCTGAGCAAGAGTTCAAACAGAAATTGTGATAAAAACTTGCTACCATATTATTCCAGAACCTCTCACATATGGAAGCCTTAAACTGCTACCAAGCTTATGCAACAAAATTATGACTTTGGTATAGCATTCTTTCCTTTTAGCGTCTGAGAGACAAACTGACGGTAATGCAGAAATAATTTCGATACATTGTTCCTTGGGTATGAAATTTATGAATAAATCATAATTATACTTCTGAGACATGCATACAAACTGTTCCAGAGCTGAAACCGAACAGAACTGTTACTTCGATAAAATTTTGCAGTCAGCCAGGGATCATTGTGTAGATGAACTGATCAACTTTTGGTGAAAATGTATAAATATTTGTCCAAATTATGCCCCTTTTCAGACTTAAGCATTTTAGCGATTTTGTGACCACTAATATCTTTGGAATCGCGTATGCTAGGGTTTTGAAATTTCATACATGCATTGCTTATGAAAAGTTTGCTAATCCCCCTTTTTTTTCTGTCGGACCCTTCATGCTGGAGATACAACCCTTTTCAAACATAGGCATTTTAACAAATGAAAATCTTGTAAGCAAAATATCTAAGGAACCGTTTGAGTTAGGCTCATGAAATTTTGTTTTGCAAGCAGTTTGGAGTCGATGTGTAGATGATCTGATTAGATTTTGGTGATATATAAATATTTTATCAACTTATGCCCCCTTTTCAGACTTAGGTATTTTAGTAAAGGAAAATATTGTAAGAAAAATATCTCAAGAGCCCCTAGAGCTAGGTTCATGAAATTTTGCAGGTAACCAGGGATCACTGTGTAGAAGACAGAAGACCTGATGTACTTTTGGTGAAAATTATAAATATTTGTCCAAATTATGCCCCTTTTCAGACTTAAGTATTTTAGCGCGTTTGCGACCTCATATCATTAGGAAAACACGCCTATTCAAATATACTGAAAATTTTACCACCTAAAAAAGGTAAATTTTCAGATAAAAATTTTGATATTTTTTTTCATATTTCTGCTCAAAACATAGATTGTGGGTGCTCGTTAGAACCGCCTCGGCGAGGCGGTTTTAACGAGTACCAACAATCTATGTTTTTGAGCAGAAATCAGTAAAATAACGTTTACCCCTGTAAACCCCAGTTTTACTGTATAAAAGTGGGGTTTAAGGGGGACAACATTATATAGGCATGTTTTCGTGATGCTTTGGAACCGTGTGTGCTAGGGTTTCAAAATTTCATATATGAAAAAATTAGTTGACCCGTACTTTTTTCTTTTACATTAGATTCTTCATTCCGTTGGACTTGTAGTTCCTGAGTTACGCCCCTTTATCGACTCATGCATTGTAAGCCTGTGGGACTTAACGAAATCTTGTGGGCAAGGTATGACGAAAACTTTTTAAGCGGCATTGAAACTTGATGAGCCTATTGGCGATGATGAGTAGATCACCTGATTAACTGTTTAAGAAAAAAAAATCGGATTAGAGATTTGTGCCCATTTCCAACTGTGACATTTTGTATGGACAAATGTATAGATGGGAGCATAGTGTTTTACAAGCACATTTCTAGTTCACTCTAAAATGGATTAAAAAGCAGCTAGGCATATAGTTTCATGTATCTAGACCAATTCTTATAATAATGTCCAGGTTTTGTGAAACTCTATGCTGCTTTATATATCTTCATAGCAAGATTTTTACGAAAATATGCATACCTGCAAAAAGCTCTGAACAAATAAGCGAAATAGCTGCTCTGACAAGCGTATGACAAATCTACATGTAGTTGTATAGCCATACCATCGTGTACTGTCTGGTCCGGTCTGATCTAGGCTATGATCATTAATAATTACTGAATACTGCTAAAACATTTTAATTCATCCATCTTTCAGTGCATTAGTTCCGAACACGATGTGATACTATTTTCCAGCAGTACATATTCTTCGATATTGCTAATCACAACAGTTTTCAACATGTTGCCAGATTTCGTTTTAATTTGATTGCCTGTTCTTTTAATTTAACCCAAATAAGCCTAATGGACTTTCCCATCCGTATACATTGGATTAGTCCATTTGCCTTTGAAGGGGGTGTCAGGTGTATTTTTTCATTTTTGTTCTATTTGTAATTGAAATTCCTGTAGGCAAACAGTGAAGACCCTGATCAGACGCCGCATAATGCGGCGTCTGATCTGGGTCTGCACTGTTTGCCAATTACCCTTTTGGATGTCTCCAGACTAAAATGAGTTACAGTATATAAGGTGATAGCTGCGTCCCACAAAAGGGATGCTAGGCTTCTTAAATGGGTTAATACGTTTATGATTCAATGTAGTGCAATGTTCTTATTGCTTTTATTTACTTTTAACACATTAATGCCGAGTGGACTCTTCTGCCTCAAACACTTTGGACAGGTTCATTTCCTATATAGGGGGTGTCTGGTTAGTTTTTATCATTACCATAATTTGTAGGAATTTCTTAACTTAATGCAAACAGTGTAGACCCTGATCAGACGCCGCGTTCTATGGCGTCTGATTTGGGTCTACACTGTTCACCATTGTCCCTTTTACGGGACACTAGGCTTAAATGGGTAAATGAACCCATTCACTGACCACCCATAGTGCAGTTTTAGACTTTAACAGACTCCTAGGCTTATATTTTGAACAAATGGATCAAAAGAACTACAGCCAAATAACACTAATATCTCTGACACCGAAGTAGACTGGCTCCAGTCGTTTCTGCATTTTTTTTTTTTTTTTTTTTTTGTCATTCTTTATCATTTCCTGTAGCTGTATTTGTCTCTTTAATCCCATTTCACTTTTTTACTCCGGAAACTATCTTTTCCACTAAAGGACATAACTTAACAAATCAATATAAGCTGTACTAGACTGTATACCTTTGAAAAGAAATGAGAAAATGACAAAAAAGATAGAGTCTGGAGACAGACTAACACCGAAGCATCGTTTAAGGATTTCAATTTATCAATATCTAATGGCAAAATTTCTACTAAAATTTATGACAAACGGGACGACTTTGATTTTGATATTGTATTTTTTTTTATTTTGGACGGCGATGTCCTTCGTGCTACATCCTATGCTGTATATACAGTCGACTCTCGTTATCTCGACCTCGCTTATCTCGAATAACCCGCTTATCTCGAAGTGGAAATCTAGTCCCTGTTTTAACACATAGATCTACCAACAGGCAACAAAATATTGTGGAAAAGAGGAGAAATTGCTCCTTAGGAGCAATTTCTCCTCTTTTCCACAATATTTTCAGTGTATCTCTAACTAAGGAGTCAAATTACATATTCATTCTGTTAAAGGTGGTTGTTCGATGAATTGTTTTCCTCAGTTCCGCAAATCTGATATGTCGAAGTACGGATATCTCGAAGTGTGTTATAGAGTCCCTTGGATTTCGAGATAACGAGAGTATAGTATATAATGATTCTGGAGGCGGAATCATTAGGAAGGCCCGATCAGACTGCGCGGTCTTCGCTGTCCCATCACGAAAACTTGCCTATATAAATTTGACCCCTTTAAGACCACTTTTATATATACTGAAAGGAAAAAGAAACGCAGGGTAAATTTTATTCCTAAATTTCATTCAAGTTTGAAAAAGTTTGTGAAATATTTTACTATGATTACAAAACGGTACATGTATGGAACAAAAGTTCCAAATTTCAGTGGTTTGTGATCAACAAGTCTCGAGTTATTGAAGTTCATTGGTAGCTACCCCCCAAATCTTGAAATCAAAATCAAACTGAAAACAATATCGGGTGTGCCCCCCTCTTGCTGCCGTTGCTGCCCTAATTCTCCTTTGGATAGAGTTGACCAAAGCATTGACAGTTCGCATCGGGATGTTATTCCATTCATCGATCAACGCATTCCTTAGTTGTGCGAGAGTTGCGGGGGGATTTCGGGCTTTCTAACCCTTCTGACCAGCTCATCCCACATGTGCTCTATTGGGGTCAAATCTGGACTGTACGGTGGCCATGCTAGTGGTGCGAAGTTATTGTTCGCCAGGAAATCCTGACAAACTCGGGCAACATATGGTCGGGCATTGTCCTGCTGCAGAATCAGATTACGTTGTTGCACAAGCGGGATTGCAACAGGACGCAAGATCTCATCCCTATACCTTACTGCGTCTATATTGCCCGCAACAATAATCAACTGTGATTTTATTCCGTGAGCAATGCCTCCCCAGACCATGACGGAGCCACCCCCAAACCGATCCCGTTCGACAACACAGGCGTCGGCAAAGCGTTCTCCGCGACGTCGGTACACACGACGTCGACCATCTGCGCGATAGAGTGAACCTAGACTCGTCCGTAAAAAGAACTCGTCTCCACTGCCTCATCGGAAATAACCTGAGCGCATGCGCCGTCAACCACGCCATACGACGCAACCTACATGCCTGGGTCAGAGGCAGACCAACGTATGGACGACGAGCTCGAAGACCAATCTCACGCAATCGACTTTCAACAGTCTTCGGAGAAATTTGTCGATTATGCGTACCTACTGCATTAAGGGCAGTTTCGGTAGCAGTGAAATGACGATTCCGCAAATGTGCCAGACGGATTGTCCTGTCTTGACGTCGCGACGTCACGCGTGGACGCTCAGACCGCGGTCAGTCTGCTAAATGCCCTGTCTCCCTTAAACGTCTAACAAGACGTTCAATTGTTGTGACGTTAACCCCAAAATGATTGGCAACTTGCTGTTGCCTCTGACCCTGCATCAGCAACGCAAATGCCCTACCCCTCTGAACATCAGTCAATCGTACCATGATTGAAAAAAAGTTCAAAGTAGCGTAAAAATGAAAAGAAAAATCGGTAAAAGAATCGAAGAGCGTTGTGTATCGTTGAAGTGTACCAAATGGTGTGAGGAAATCTTGTGCTGAAGGTTTAAACATGCTTGTTTTGCACGAAATTTTGGCTTTCCGTATTGTCCGTGCAATGCACTGTGTAGTGCACGGTTGAATGATTTCACACACTGGGTAGATAGCACATCGACCAGAGACTCGTATACCCGCGGTTCACATTCACAGGACAATCTGTAAAAGTGTATGGCTATAGTAAACATCGTAAAAAATGGTTAAAATAAGAAGGAAAAAACTCTACCCAGTGTTTCTTTTTCCTTTCAGTATAGTAAAACTGGGGTTTACAGGGTAATGCATTATTTTCCTTAATTCCGCTCAAAAACATAGATTGTGGTTACTCGTTAGAACCGCCTCGGCGAGGTGGTTGTAACGAGTACCCACAATCTATATTTTGAGCAGGAATATGAAAAATATCAGAATTTTTTATCTGAAAATTTTCCTTGTTTGGTTGTAAAATTTTCAATAAATTTGCATAGGCGTGTTTTTGTAATGCGCATATGCATTTACATGAGCGCCCAAGGAAGACTCAGATCAGGCTGCGCATCCGCGCAGTCTGATCAGACTGTTTTTGTCCGCATGAAGAAACTGCGCAGGCTGATCTGAATCTTCGCTGGGCGCACATGTCCGAAGGTACGTTTTCTTACGTTTTGGTTAATATATAAGGCCAGTTTACTGCCACGAATAAACACTGCTCATGCGTGCAAATAAAATCGACGAAGCGTACATACATAATAAATGAAAGGTTATGTTTTGCATCGAGTATATATATGGAAACCTCTGATCAACTGATCAAATTGTCATATACCAGACAAATATTGACTTACATCAATATTTATTGGATAGACTGTTTGATGAACTACCCATAACAGAATAGCAAATATTTATCAAGAAGGTTTGTGATGAGCTTGGGTACGAACCAGCTACAGCATGTAAGTTCTTTCTGTCAATATTTTGTTTTGTGGTCTGTCATAAAAAAAGCCAGCTCAGTGCGAGATCTTTTGGCTAGCCACAGAACGCGGTGACTGATCAGGGTCTGCACTGTTTGCTTAAATATCAGGAGAAGGTAAGGGTTAAATGACAGTCTTATTCGTTCAGTACTATTTTCCCAGTCTGCGAGAAAGTCGACTTACCAGTGCTGTCAGTGCTTTGATTTGTCAAGGGATACAACGTTTGTGAACTCACCATTTGTTTGCTTTTTGTACGCATATCTCATTCTGAAAAAGGGTCTACTCTGAATGGAAAGAATTTGCTCCCAAATTCTTTCCTTTAAGAGTAAACCACTTTTCAAAGGGGAGGTTAACAGCTTGGACAGAGTTACCTCTCCTGAAATTTGGAGTCAAAAGAGGGTTTGACAAATCCCCTCGGACACTCTCTGGACCCACCCCTGGGTAGGACTATTTCCTCATGACATGACAATCATTGGTATGCATGTAGATCTATAATATTAGGACATGTTATGACGTGTCAGTGCATATGTCTTCGCTAGGACGATTTCAAATCGGGCCTGTTTGCTCAAGCCTGTTTGTCCCACGATTAAACCTCTTCCACCACAAGGGCTAACTGAGCAGACGACAACTTGATAATGTTTTTCTTATTTTCCCCAGAAAACAGGGTTGACATTTTTATACCCCGCCACACGATAGTGGCGGGGTATTATGGTTTCACGTTGGACGTCCGTGTGTCTGTCCGTCCGTCAGTCGTCCGTCTGTCCGTCCGTTTTTCGTTTCCGGATGATAACTTGAGTAAACATCAATGGATTTTCACCAAACTTTGTATATGCATTGATATTGTGGAGATCTGGTTTGGGATTGCTAATGAGCAAATTTCGTCAAATTTCGACGGAGTTATCTGCCCGAGACACGCCCATATTTTCGTTTTCCGGACGATTACTTGAGTAAATATCAAGGGATTTTAACCAAACTTGGTACACGCATTGATATGAAGGAAACCTGGTTTGGGATTGCTTATGGGCAAATTTCGTCATTGTTTGACAGAGTTATCTGTCCGCGACACGATAATGGCGGGGTATTATAGTTTAACGTTTTTATTGCAAACTGTCTCCATTGAAGACATTGGAGACAATTTGCATGAAAGCCAACACCTGTTTTCTGGGAAAATAATAAAACACATTGTATGCTGTCTGCAAATAAAAACGTTAAGCTAAATATTTGGTATTCACTAACAGAAGGATCATCATTTCGAAAACACCCCTTTGACAGTTGAAATGCCTATACGAAAATATTGTAATATTTATTTATCAAATTACCGTATAACATTTAGCCGTAGGCCGTAAATACATAACCACATCAAAATGAAATAATTGTACAACAAATAAAATGTCAATTTTTACAGATTCTTTATATGGGAACATATTTCCAAAATGACTATGGCAGATTTAACCAATTTTAGACTAAACAGACTCACCCACACTATTTACTGAAAGAGTCGAACTTCAATTTTTCCCATTAAGCATTCTACATAAATCTATAGCGGGCCGTTATCGGCCCGTCAGGGTAGCTGACGGGCCGATAACGGCCAGCTGTAGATTTTTAAAGAATGCTAGCTGGGTAAAGTACATGTATATCAGTCTATGTGATACAGTGATCCCGAGAGGAAAATGACTAACTATTTGCAAACAGTGGGGACACTGATCAGAAGCCGAATTTTGCGGTATCTGATCTGGGTCTACACGGTTTACCAGTTACCCTTTTGGATGTCTCCAGACTAAAATGAGTTACAGTATATAAGGCGATATCTGCGCAGCGCAGTCTGATCAGGGCCTTCAATGTTCGCTCACAGAATCGTTGGCTGATATTGTAGAATAATAAAGACCAGGATCAGACTGCATAGATACACAGTCTGCTCCGGACCGTCGCTGTTCATATATCACACAATGGCTGATTCCATTACGAAAACACGCCTATTCAAATATATTAAGAATTTTACCACTTTCAGATGAAAAATTCTGGTAGTTTTCATATTTCTACTCTAAAATAGATTGTGGGTACTTGTTAGAACAACGAGTATCCACAATCTATGTTTTTGAGCAGAAATAAGAAAATTAATATATACCACTGTAAACCCCAGTTTTACTGTATAAAAGTGGGATTTAAGGGGTCAAAGCTATGAAGCGTGTTTTCGTAATGTTATTGGTCTAATACATTGATAGCTATAACCTGTGCAACCCTGTGGGCAAATTCAGGAGGTGACAAAAGGGGCATATTTTTTTCTTATTTTTTCCCTAGAAAATAAGGTTTGACATTTCATGCAAATTGTCTGCTTAGGAATAGGGTTTGACATTTCATGCAAGTTGTCTCCTTAGGAAAAAGTACAGCAGACGCCATTTTAAAATAATTTTCTTATTTTCACAGAAAGTAAGGTTTGGCATTTCCATGCAACTTGCCTCTTTAGGAATAAGGTTTGGCATTTGATGCAAGTTGTATCTTTTGCAGGAAATGTCAAACCTTATTTTCTGTGGAAATATTTCAGTATTTCGTCTGCTATAATTTGTCTCAGCATGGTAAACGTTAAAAGTTAGTCATATCTCAAACTGTCTTCTGTTCTACACCCGCCCCGGCCCCCGACACACACACACACCAACTACACCCAACAGCATAAATCTTAGTAGAACGATTTGAACAAATTGAATGAATATCTTAACTGTCAAAATGTCAAAATACCGGAAAGCTGAGCAGTACAGCTCGGCATCTGTTATTAATACTTACAGTGCTTTGGGCAAATTCAGCAGACGACAAATTGATGATATATAATTTTTTTTTATTTATTTTCCCAGAAAATAGGATTGACATTAATGCAAAATTAGCTCCTAAGAAAACAGTTTGCATTTGCGCGCGTGTGTGTGTGTGTGTGGAGGGAGAGGGTAAGAAAAATAAATGTTTTAAAATGTCGTCAGCTGATTTTTTACCCAGCATGCTAAGCATTAAAGTTAAATGATATAACTGACAATGACCCTGAACGACGCTTATACACAAATAAAAATGTATATGGGCAAAAAGAAGTATTGACAGAAATATGAGAATATTTGTATATGCTTAATGCTTTGCATACTGAGTAAAAATTTCAGCAGACGACATTTTGAAACATTTTGCCCTTATTTTCCCAAGAAACAAGCTTTGACATTTAAAGCAAATTGTCTCCTAAGGCATGAAATGTCAAAGCCTGTTTTCTGGGAAGTAATAGAAAAAATATAATCATTTTGTCGTCTACTGATTTAGTCCGGAGAGTGGTAAAGGTCAAAGCAGTCATGCTTTGGCATGTTCCATGGCTTTGTATTGAATTCGATCTGAGCTGTAAATAGGATTTTGCATTCACGGGAAAAAATCACATGTATATAATAATTTCGATATAGATGTTCGGTGAAATGTGACGGTTCAAATCGTTTGTGAAAGAGTACGGAAAAATATGTTGGAGACTCTTCTGCATTTTAAACAGGTATTTATTTCTGTTAGTTAATATTGGAATCTAGAATTTCTTCAAATTTTTAGTCTAATTCTATCTTTCTTCCCTTCTGCCATTATTCTGCAAAAAAGTAAATAAGTTATATGATATGTGTACACATTATTCAGCGTTATTGAAATAGGTCATATGAATTCGACCATTATCCAACAGCTAGGAAGCCAGTAGGTCCAAAAAAAAAAACAACAACAAAAAAACGCGTGTTTAGGGTAACATGTTAGAAAAAAGAGGTAGGATAGGTAGGGATTATTATTATTATTTTACATCATATATATATATATATATATATATATATATATATTATATATATATATATATATATATATATATATATATATATATATATATATATATATATATATATATATATATATATATATATATATATATATATATATATATATATACTGGGGACCCAGCAGCATAATTCACACATACTTTTATCAAGACTATGATGTATCTAAAAGTACTCATTACGAAAACACACCTGTTCAAAAATAATGAAAATTTCAGACAAAAACTCTTATATTTTTCATATTAGATTGTGGGTACTCGTTAGAGGCGGTTCTAACGAGTACCCACAATCTATGTTTTAGCAGAAATAAGAAAAATAATGTATACCCCTGTAAACCCCAGTTTTGCTATATAAAAGTGGGGTTTAAGGGGGTCAAAGTTATATAGGTGTGTTTTTGTGATGTGATAGAATGGCAAACGGTGTAGACACTGATCAAAGAGCAGTTTGATCTGGGTCCACACTGTTTGCTCACACTACTTGTTTGAATATTTAGCATACATATGGTAACATAAATATTTTTGTCGGGGTGGTTGTGTTTGGCGAAGGTGTCGTGTATCTTACGTCACCGGGGCGTCCAAGTGATATTAGCTTACAGATGGGCAAGGCCTGCTATCCTTGTAGCAGGGAAGGGTAGATGGGGAATGTTCTATTTCTTCGCTTTCATTCCTGTTCCTCTTTCTTCCCTGTCCCTCTCTTTCATCTCCAGTATTCTCTTCTATCTCTTTTCTCCCTTTCTCTGGGAGACGACACAAAATGACCCACAAGGGTTGACATGTCGTTTATAAATGTAAGTTGGCGTCTGAGCTGGGCGTACCTTGTTAGCTGAGGACTGCCTGTCCAGTTCTTAAGGTATATACGGTGTTCCACAATATCCATTTATTGGATATAGGGTGGCGTCTGAGCTGGGTCTACCCTATTAGCCGAGGACTGCCTGTCCAATTCTTAAGATATATACGGTGTTCTACAGTATCCATTTATTAGATATAAGGTGGCGTCTGATCTGGGTCTACACTGGTAGTTCAGGACTGCCTGTCCAGTTCTTAAGGTATATACGGTATTCTACAGTATCCATATATAAGAAGTAAGTGAGCGACTGATCTGGGTCTATGCTAGTAGCTCAGGATATATAATTAATATATATACGGTATTCTATAGTATCCATTTATTAGATGTAAGCTGGCCTCTGATCTGGGCCTACACTACTAGCTCAGGACTGTCTGTCCAGCTCTTAATGTATATACGGTTTTCTACAGTATCCATTTATAAGAACTAAGTGGGCGTCTGATCTGGGTATACACTACTAGCTCAGGACTGTCTGTCCAGCTCTTAATATATATACGGTTTTCTACAGTATCCATTTATTAGAACTAAGTGGGCGTCTGATCTGAGTATACACTACTAGCTCAGGACTGTCTGTCCAGCTCTTAATGTATATACGGTTTTCTACAGTATCCATTTATTAGAACTAAGTAGGCGTCTGATCTGGGTATACACTACTAGCTCAGGACTGTCTGTCCAGCTCTTAATGTAAATACGGTTTTCTACAGTATCCATTTATTAGAACTAAGTGGGCGTCTGATCTGGGTATACACTACTAGCTCAGGACTGTCTGTCCAGCTCTTAATGTATATACGGTTTTCTACAGTATCCATTTATTAGAACTAAGTGGGCGAATGATCTGGGTCTACATTGGTAGCTCAGGACTGTCTGTCCAGTTCTTAAGGTTATACGGTATTCTACAGTAACCATATATTAGATGTAAGCTGGCATCTGATCTGCGTCTACACTATTAGCTCAGGACTCTCTGTCCAGTTCTTAATGTATATACGGTATTCTACAGTATCCATTTATTAGAAGTAAGTGGGCAACTGATCTGGGTATACACTGGTAGCTCAGGACTGTCCAATTCTTATGGTATATACGGTATTCTACAGTATCCATTTATTAGAAGTGAGCGTCTGATCTGGGTATACACTAGTAGCTCAGGACTGTCCAATTCTTATGGTATATGCGGTATTCTACAGTATCCATTTATTAGATGTAAGCTGGTGTCTGAGCTGGGTCTACACTATTAGCTCAGGACTGTCTGTCCAATTTTTAAGGTATTCTATAGTATCCATTTATTAGAAGTGAGCGACTGATCTGGGTATACACTGGTAGTTCAGGACTGTCTGTCCAGTTCTTAAGGTAATACGGTATTCTATAGTATTCATTTTTCAGAAGTAAGTGGGTGACTGATCTGGGTCTACACTGGTAGTTCAGAAATGTCTGTTCAGTTCCTAAGGTATATACGGTATTCTACAGTATCCATATATTAAATATAAGTGAGGGACTGATCTAGGTCTACACTGGTAGTTCAGGACTGTCTGTCCAGTTCTTAAGGTATATACGGTATTCTGCAGTATCCATATATTAGAAGTAAGTGAGCTGCTGATCTGGGTCTACACTGGTAGTTCAGGACTGTCTGTCCAGTTCTTTAGGTATATACGGTATTCTACAGTATCCATATATTAGAAGCAAGTGAGCGACTGATCTGGTTCTATGCTAGTAGCTCAGGACTGTCTGTCCAGTATTTAACATATATACTGTATTCTATAGTATCCATTTATCAGAAGAAAGTGAGCGACTGATCTGGGTCTACACTGGTAGTTCAGGACTGTCTATCCAGTTCTTAAGGTAATACGGTATTCTATAGTATTCATTTATCCGAAGTAAGTGGGTGACTGATCTGAGTCTACACTGGTAGTTCAGGACTGTCTGTCCAGTTCTTTAGGTATATACGGTATTCTACAGTATCCATATATTAGAAGCAAGTGAGCGACTGATCTGGTTCTATGCTAGTAGCTCAGGACTGTCTGTCCAGTATTTAACATATATACTGTATTCTATAGTATCCATTTATCAGAAGAAAGTGAGCGACTGATCTGGGTCTACACTGGTAGTTCAGGACTGTCTATCCAGTTCTTAAGGTAATACGGTATTCTATAGTATTCATTTATCCGAAGTAAGTGGGTGACTGATCTGAGTCTACACTGGTAGTTCAGGACTGTCTGTCCAGTTCTTAAGGTATATACGGTATTCTACAGTATCCATATATTAGAAGCAAGTGAGCGACTGATCTGGTTCTATGCTAGTAGCTCAGGACTGTCTGTCCAGTATTTAACATATATACTGTATTCTATAGTATCCATTTATCAGAAGAAAGTGAGCGACTGATCTGGGTCTACACTGGTAGTTCAGGACTGTCTATCCAGTTCTTAAGGTAATACGGTATTCTATAGTATTCATTTATCCGAAGTAAGTGGGTGACTGATCTGAGTCTACACTGGTAGTTCAGGACTGTCTGTCCAGTTCTTAAGGTATATACGGTATTCTACAGTATCCATATATTAGAAGCAAGTGGGTGACTGATCTGGGTTTACACTGGTAGTTCAGGACTGTCTGTCCAGTTCTTAAGGTATATACGGTATTCTACAGTATCCATATATTAGAAGCAAGTGGGTGATCGATCTGGGTCTACACTGGTAGTTCAGGACTGTCTGTCCAGTTCTTAAGGTATATACGGTATTCTACAGTATCCATATATTAGAAGCAAGTGAGCGACTGATCTGGTTCTATGCTAGTAGCTCAGGACTGTCTGTCCAGTATTTAACATATATACTGTATTCTATAGTATCCATTTATCAGAAGTAAGTGAGCGACTGATCTGGGTCTACACTGGTAGTTCAGGACTGTCTATCCAGTTCTTAAGGTAATACGGTATTCTATAGTATTCATTTATCCGAAGTAAGTGGGTGACTGATCTGAGTCTACACTGGTAGTTCAGAAATGTCTGTTCAGTTCCTAAGGTATATACGGTATTCTACAGTATCCATATATTAGAAGTAAGTGAGCGACTGATCTGGGTCTACACTGGTAGTTCAGGAATGTCTGTCCAGTTCTTAAGGTATATACGGTATTCTACAGTATCCATATATTAGAAGTAAGTGAGCGACTGATCTGAGTCTACACTGGTAGTTCAGGACTGTCTGTCCAGTTCTTAAGGTATATACGGTATTCTACAGTATCCATATATTAGAAGCAAGTGGGTGACTGATCTAGGTCTACACTGGTAGTTCAGGACTGTCTGTCCGTTTCTATAATAATAATAATATTAAAGACATTAATTTTCTGTGCATTACGAAAACACACCTATTGAAATATACTGAAAAAGTACCACCATAAACTGAAAAAAAAAATCAGATAAAAATTCTGATATTTTTCATATGTCTGCTCAAAACAAAGATTGTGGGAGAAGAATGTGCACAATACTGGTTAACCGCTTAGAGGACTAACCTGCCCAGTAAATATGGTTAGGTAAACTGACCGCGCTCGACATGACCCCATTGGGTTGACTGGGCCGTAAAACCTCAACACAAAGATTGTGGGAACTCATTAGAACCGCCTCTGCGGGGCGGTTCTAACGAATACCCACAATCTAGGTTTTTGAGCAGAAATAAGAAAAATAATATATACCCTTGCAAACCCCAGTTTTACTATATAAAAGTGGGGTTTAAGGGGGTCAAAATTATATAGGTATGTTTTCGTGATGGGGTAACACAATTAGCTATAAGCTACTCTTCCTTGTGCAAATACTTTACAAATATACATGTCAGTAATGTATAGAAAGCAGACGTCTAAAATATTCAAACAATTTACACAATAATTATTATACAAACACTCTTACACCACTGAATTTACAATAGTCATTACATGACTAGCATGTACTATATACATATATATTAACCCATTTAAGCCTAGCGCCCCATTAAAGGGACATTGGCAAACCGTGTAGACCCAGATCAGACTCAGCAGAACATGGCATCTGATCAGGGCATACACTGTTTGCATTAAGTACAGACATTTCTACAAAACATGATAATGATAAAAACCAACCAGACACCTCTGACATAGGAAATGGACCTGTCCAAAGAGTTTAGGTAGAAGAATCCATCTGGCATAAATGGGTTAAAGAATCCATTGTATGCATCGTTTATGGAAACATGATATAATTTTATATGTTCCGGTAAAACATTCCAAATAAGTGTTCCTGAATATAGATTAAGATTTATTCGGGCATTAAGATCAACATATAAACATCAACAAAAAAAACAAAACAAAAACGATATGACATATGAATGAGACTTATTACATACAATTGAATGAATTTGTGAATGATTTTGTAAAAAGAGCACATTTGAATAATATAAAATAGTTTGATGTGACAAATTATCATCTTTAAATAATTCTTTGTTTGGTTTTGGGGTTACAAAATTATTATTTGAAGAGGACCGTGAAATACGAGATTCGTTATTTAAAATGGTCGGCTCAAACATATCTCTGATATATAACGGAGCTTCTTGAATAAATACTTTAAACATAAATTTGGCCTTCCTTAGGAAAATACGCTCATTAATTGTAAGGATTTTAATTTTATTCATACTTTCAGCCATGTCATAAATATCATAATTAAGAATAATTCTGCAAGCTTGTTTTTGAAGTTGGTAAATTTTCATCAGATTTTTTTGCGACGTATTTCCCCCAAAAATATTACAAAAGTCCAGATGAGGCTGAGCGTAGGATTTATAGAATTTTACTCTGTTCTCGATGGATAAATATTCTTTAATTCTTGAAAGTAGCTATAGGTATAACGAGATCTTTTTAGTGATAAAATTAATATGAAATGACCATGTTAGATTATTATCAACATATACGCCTAATATTTTATTATATGATATTATTTGAAGAGTAACGTCCTTGAACAATAAATCTAAGTTATCATCACTTAATTTACATCATTTCTGAGTGGTTGCTATAAGCATGACTTTAGTTTTGGCAGAATTAATTATCATACCGTTGCGTTTACACCACGTACGGTTTTATTAGAGCCTTCTGAAGATTGGCCTAGATAACATTCTTCGAACTATTAATATCAAATAAAGTTGTATCATCAGCATACAAGTCAGTTGTTATATCATTTGTTTAAAGGGGAAGATCATTAATGAACATTAGAAACAGGGGCGGACCAAGTACTGACCCTTGCGGCACCCCGCAACGTGTTCAAGACATTATTAACAGACACTCTTTGGGTGCGATTTAGCAACAGGATGAAAACCAGGGCTCAGTTATTCAAAGCGTCGTTAGCTAAACGAGCTCGTTAAGGGGCATTTCGTTAATTGTTTTAGCGGATTCAATAGACAAAATTCTGATATTTTTTGCTGAAAAAATGTGAGAAGCTTTTACACTGCAAAAGCTACCCACATTTTTTCAGCAAAAAATTCAGTATATTTGCGTATCACTCGATGTAAATTTTAACGAATCGTTAAGTAACGACATCGTTAGCTTTGAACAACTGGGCCCAGATTAATGATGTATCACTCATAAATCATTAGTTTCTGTAATAGAATTTTATGATCTACCAAATCAAGTGCTTTTTTGAAGTCGACAAGAACCACCCCAACAAGGTGACCATTATCTAACCTTAAGGTATATACAGTATTCTATAGTATCCATTTATTAGAAGTAAGTTGGCGACTGATCTGGGTCTACACGAGTAGCTCAGGACTGTCTGTCCAATACTTAGGGTATATGGTATTCTACAGTATCCATATATTAGAAGTAAGTGATCTTGGTCTACACTGTAACCCCAGGATTGTCTGTCATTCTTACAGCATATACGGTATTCTACAGTATCGAATTATTAGATGTAAAATGGCGTCTCCATTTCTTAGATGTAAAATGGCGTCTGATATGGATCTGCAATATTAGCTCAGGACTGTCTGTCCTGTTGTTAGGGTAAATGGTATTCTACAGTATCCATACATAGGTCTAGATAAGAGTGGGTAACAGGTTAATAGTTTTCTTATTTCTTGACGAAAACATATGTTGTGGGTACTCATTAGGAACGCCTCAGTCTACACTGTTACCTCAGAACTATCTGTACAATTCTTAAGGTATATACGGTATTCTATTTATTAGATGTAAAATGGCGTCTGATATGGGTCTACAGTGTTAGCTTAAGACTATCTGTCCAATACTTAGGGTATATAGTATTCTACAGTATCCATTTATTAGATGTGACGTCTGATCTGTGTCTACACTGTTTTCTCAGGACTGTCTGTCCAATACTTAGGGTATATACGGTATTCTACAGTATCTTTCTTTTTAGATGTAAGGTGGCAAGTAAGCCCTGAACAGACTGCGTGATATTCTGCTACCTGTAGGAGAGCAGAAGATTACATCCTGTCCTTTTAAATATGCACAGTAAATACTTTTTTTTTTTTTTTTTGGTCTCTGATTTCTTCGTATGTTAATTGTTGACGTCTCTTCCATTATAAAATATCTTAAAATCTCCATAAAAAATTATAAAATCTGTAATTTTTTTTCTTTTTTTCTTCACAATGTTAAATTATAACTGCAGCAGACGACACTGTAAAATTTTGACTAATATTATTAATTATAGAAAATAAGTCTTGACAGTTCATGACTAGCTGATAAAGCTCGCACTGGTCAATTCAAGGTTTAAGATTGTTGTGTAAGAAGCACCAAGTTATAAATAAATCAGTGGAATAAATTATTAGCATGTGCCAGCTTGAACTCTGATAAGAATTTACTATCCCTTGTCAAATACCAACCAGCTAGCCGGTTGGGCAAGACTGGAACTCACCAGTCTCTAGTAACCAGCATTTATAGTAATATTCTTTTTTTTTTTTTTTTTTTTTGGTTTTATATTTAGTGGATTATCAAACAGGATTATGAGAAACAATGTTTAGTCACTGGCGACTGGAGCCAGTCTAGTATAAGAGTAGTCATTCAGAATGTATCAGCAAAAACATGTGCTGGATCATTTCGATGAATGAATTTCCGTTGTGAGGGGCTCCAGACTATTCCAGTAAGGGGCGAACATAGGTTTTGTATTCAGATTCTTTAATTTTGATACCACGAGTCTGGGTATTTCGTTTTAACCCTTGTAATGCTGAATAAATTAAGATGTCATGTCTATTTCTAATTTTCAGCCAATCAGATTGCTTGATCCGGATTTTTATTATTTCACATACTTAATGGCAAACAGTGCAGATTCAGATCAGTTGGCTTCTTCACTGATCTGGATCTACACTGTTTGCAAAGGCAGGGTATATCCGGGTTAAGCAGGACAAGGGTTAAGAATTACAGGGTACCATTACCCTTTACCGAAATCTGAAAAATGTGTTTACGCATCCTGTTTTCTAGGAAAATAATATAATTATTTCAAAATGTCGTTTGCTGAAAATTTGACCCAGAGAGCTAAGCGTTGACGTCTCTTCTTCTGCATTTACATTCTACGTCCCCGCTATCCCCGTAGAGGCCGGAGTTTCAAATGTATGGGGCCGGACCCAGTCAGCATTCTACGTAAATCTATATCGGGCCGTCATCGGCCCGTCAGGGTAGCTGACGGGCCGATGACGGCCCGATGTAGAATTACGTAGAATGCTAGCTGGGGAGTTTCAAATGATAGGTGCATTATAATGTCTCATTTTCGCTAAATAATAGTAATAATAATAATAACAGACCGCTGCAAGTTGATCTATGAGCCTATGGGATTTCTTTTCATCATTCTTGGTACACTTTGGCTTTACCACTTCCTGTCTAGAATTAGACTGGCTCCAGTCTCCAGTGACTAAAGTTTTTTCTCATAATCCTGTTTGATAATCCACTAAGATAAATCCAAAAAAATATCATGACTTTTAAGGCTGGTCTAGTGACCAGCCTCTATAGTCATGATTACTTTGGTTTTATTTAGTGGATTATTAAACAGATTATAAAAAAAAAATATTTTGTCACTAGAGACTGGAGCCAATCTAGGCTAGAATCGGCAGACTACAAACTTATCATATTTTCTGTAGCGTTTGCCGGGTCACATTGCGGTCACCCATCTAGATACTAACCACAATGTGCGTTGCTTAATTTCGTGAAAAAGCCTATCTACACGCGCCGGTCATCCTACCAACCAGTCAGCATTCTACATAAATCTACAGCGGGCCGTGAGCGGCCCGTCAGCTGCCCTGACGGGCCGCCAACGACCCGCTGTAGATTTATGAAGAATGCTAGAAGGGCAACGTCGCAAAAAAAAAAAAAAAAAAAAAAAAAAAAAAATACGGCTGTAGAAGTAAAATATATCTCCCTTAATCTCCGTTATATTTCTTAACCCCACTCCCTCCCCTAGAACTGTCACATTTTTATGAAAGAAAAAAAATATTTCAGATTGCCGTCTCAAAATGTGAGATTTAAATGATGAGAAAACCCACCGACCTATTTACAACTTAACGCTTAGCATACTGGGTAAAATAGCAGCAGACATTTTTTCCCAGAAAAAAAAAGGAATTGATATTTCATGCAAATTGTCTTCTAAGGAGCTAGGGAGACGATATGCGTGAAACATCAAATCTTATTTTCCAGGAAGAATTAGCAAATTATCGTCAATTTGTCGTCTGCTGAATCTAATGGTAGCATGATAAGTGTTAAAATGTACAAAAGAGATCGGCATTATGAAAAAAAGGTCTCCTATGAAAGGAAAAAAAAAAATCTTTAGTTTTTTTTTTCTTTTGGAAAGTTAGAAAACTAATTTGACAGAGTTGTGTGTAGGAATGTTAAGTGACACTTTTTGTAACGGACTGTACTTAGCATTCATAGTTTTACGGCATTGTAATGATTGTGTAACGCCTTATTAATAGTATTTACGTCATTTCGGGACACTTGTAAAGTTCACACGACAAAGCACTATGTAAAGACGTTGTACTATCAGCAGTCGAACACTAAAGCATTACGAAAACAAGCCTATTCAAAAATACTGAAAATTTTACCACCAAAAATGAAAATTTTCAGATAAAAATTCTGATACTTTTCATGTTTCTGCTCAAAACATAGATTGTGGGTACTCGTTAGAACCACCTCGGCGAGGTGGTTCTAACGAATATCCACAATCTATGTTTCTGAAAATAATATATACCCATGTAAACCCTAGTTTTACTATATAAAAGTGGGGTTTAAGGAGGTCAACATCATATAGGCATGTTTTCGTGATGTTTCTCGGCTTTCACTCACCTAAAACATGCACACTCACTGTTGATACGTGACAAAAGGCAAATAATGATACCACACAGCCTTATCACATGCTTCATTTTTTGCCAGTATTTTGCTTTATGGAGGACTTATTTGTCTTATATTATAATAAGGGGCCGGCCTCGGTGGCTGTTGAATGCGCCGTCCGACTGGAGACCAGGAGGTCGCGGGTTCAACCCCCACCGAGGTCGGCAACATTATTTCGTGGAGATTGATCATGAAATATTTTCTACGGTCATTCTCTCCCTTCCGCTGATTCAAGAAGGGCAGTTGTCAGTTTCTGGCGAAATAATATGCACAATACTGGTTAACCGCTTAGAGGACTAAGCCTGCCCAGTAAACATGTGGTTAGGTAAACTGACCGCGCTCGATATGACCCCATTGGGTTGACTGGGCCGTACAACCTCAACACAAACAAATATAATAAGGGACTAAACCTTTACCACTCTCTGGGCAAATTCGGCAGACGACAAACTGATGATTTTTTCTTATTCTTCCCAGAAAAAAGACTGATGTCATGCAATTTGCATGAAATCTCAAAGCCCGTTTTCTTGGAAAATAAGAAATATTTTCAAAATGTCGTCTGCTGAAATTTCTACCCAGCAT
This sequence comes from Anodontia alba, assembly GCA_964016985.1. Taxonomy (NCBI): domain Eukaryota; kingdom Metazoa; phylum Mollusca; class Bivalvia; order Lucinida; family Lucinidae; genus Anodontia; species Anodontia alba. The sequence continues at coordinate 85,692,824 of OZ024821.1, forward strand.
GCAAAGCCTTAACCTGAGTACACAAAGTTCTTCTATTGACTCTCCTTAGTTACTTTGTAGTTCGTTTAAATATTAAAAATTTCATGACACAATGTGATCAGTGTGAAACGCCACAAAAGGGTCCTTGTGTCTATGTAAACAGCGAATGCCCAGATCAGACTGCGCGTCTGGGCTGCGCGTCTGGGCAATCTGGTTTTCATCAATATATCTTACAATACCTGTCGATGCCGTAAGCTGCCGATAACGGCCCGCTATAGATTTATGTAGAATGCTAGCTGGGTAAGACTTATACGTATGTCAAGTAAATCTGGGTATTTCTAATCTGGTCCGCATATGGCGTCAGACCTTTTTCATATAGAAAATATACATGAATCTTTAGGTGTGGACTATCAGCCTGAAGAAGTTGGGCCGTGACGTCAGAAAACGTACAGTACCTGCGGACATGTGCTTCCAGCGGACGGGGGAGGGGGAGGCAAAGGTGTCGTGTATCTTACGTCACCGGGGCGTCCAATTGATATTAGCTTACATTTGGGCAAGGCCTGCTATCCTTCTAGCAGGTAAGGGTAGAGGGGGAAGGTTTTAATTTCTTCTGTTTCTTGATTTTCATTCATTTTCCTTCTCCCCTGTCCCACTCTTTCATCTCCTCTACTATCTCTTCTATTTCTCTTCTCCCTTTCTCTGGGAGACGACACAAAATGACCCACATGGGTTGACGTGTCGTTAAACCCCAACTCAGTCAGTCAGTCAGTGCTTCCAGCGCAGATTCAGATCTGCCTGCGCATTTGCGCAGTCTGATTAGAATCTTTACTGGGCGCATTTTGGATAGCCAAGGATGCGATGTTTCTTCATGCGGACAACGAAGACTGATCAGACTGCGCGGATACGCACTCTGATCTGAGTCTTCGTTGGGTGCACGAGGCAGAAAGTACGTTTTCTCACGTTGGGTCTCCCTTTTAGTTTAAACATGTTATATTTACATATTTACAAATAGCCATACATGAACAATTTTCCGTGAATCTTACCGCGGAAGCACATCGATAGGGAACTAATCAACCGTAATCCCATATTGATCTGTAATCCCCTATTGATATATAGCTCTTTGTTGATCTGTAACCCTATTGACCTTACCATACTTGTAAAATTGAAGCTATAATGTTCTGCAAAAGGGCATTGACGAATTTAGGATCCTTTAATAAGGGGTTCAAAATTTCTGAGAGGGTTCGATTAGATAAAACTGCTGTACTTAACCTAGATGTTTGGACAGACAGGTCTTGGCAAACAGTGTAGACCAGATCAGACGCCGCAGAACGCGGCGTCTGATCAGGGTCTACACTGTTTGTCACTCAACCAGCAAGTTTAGACACATTCACAGGTATGAATGTTATTAGAAGTACAAGATAAAGCGTTAGGTGTGCGAATATTCTGGGTAAATACACCATCGAAAATTCGTCTGACTGAAAGATTGTTGAAAGCGAGGTAAAGCCCGAATAAAACGAGCAAACATAAAGCCCGAATAAAACGAACAAACAAACAAACATGTTTTTGGTGGAGAAATAAGAAAACTATCAGTACTTCTAGGCTGAAAAAAAAGTACAATCGACTCTCGTTGTCTCGAATTCCAAAGGACTCACAATTCGAGATATCCGTAACTCGACATATCAGAGTTGAGAGAGTGAGGAAACCAATAAATTGAACAACAACATTTAACAAATGAATATGTAATTTGACTCCTGAAGTTAGAAATATATATATAAAATAATGTGGAAAAGAGGAGAAATTGCTCATTAGGAGCAATTTCTCCTCTTTTCCACAATATTTTGTTACCTGTTCTTAGATTTCCATGTTAAAACAGGGACAGAATTTCACTTCGATATAAGCGGTTATTCGAGATAAGTGAGGTCGAGATAACGAGTGTCGACTGTACCGTATCTGGATTTATGAGCATAGTGTTTTCATTTTTTTCTCTTTCAGGTTCTGTGTGAAGGTAATAACAGTGAAAAATGTTTCACTGTAAGAGTTGATGACGCCTCTGAACCCCCGCTCACCATGTGGTTTTTCAAGGTGATTCAGAATGGCCTCGTATTCACTTCTTTGGCGGCGGGAATCGTCGTCGGGGGTCACCTAGTGTACTGTAACTCGACGAAATGTCGGAACTGGCTTCTCGTTTTTACCACAGTCGTAACTGGATTTCTTCACATGTTGACGTGTTTGTTTTTGCTTGGATTATCGGAACTCTCGGGATACAATAATCTCTCAAACGGCGGGAAACAAGATTGTGTGGACTACACTTCCTCGGCAACATTAGCAAATGCACTTGTGTTTACAATTGTGGCTTTAAACATCATCAAACAGAATACAGACTCCAAACTGAAGGCGTACAGTGCTATTACACTTCAGATCTTTTCCACATCAACAGGACTTGTTCTCCTTAATGGAAAAGCAGCAAACAGTACAGATGACATGCAGCAAAATGTTTTTCTCTCCTTGGGAAGGAAAGGCACGCCGCATGTTGATGTTTTCTGGTCCATGTGCCAGATCCTGGTTTCTGAAGCAAGTTATCGTCTGCTGTGTGAATATTGTCTCTTCTATATACCGATAGCCATGACAGTGTTTGTGGCGTGGTATAAAAATTATCGGCGTACAGGTGGTAAGTTAAGTTTCTTTTAGTAACCCTTGATTTAAACAGTATATTTTACTGAGACATTTCAACAGTAGTACAAATCCAAGGATCTGATGGTAAGCAAGAGCTTATGTGAACCATTTTCTGCGACATTGTGGAAAATACGGCATACATAGTGGTGCTAACCAAAGAAAGAGAGAGAGAGAGAGATAGAGAGAGAGCGAGAGAGATTTACAATTAGAGATGTAATATCTGATCCCGTATGCAAGTTCCATGAAATGAGCCAGACGAGAATTTATGGCATAAAGTGAATTTATGTCATAGAATTCTTCTGGCGTGAGGTGCATTTGGTATTTTAACCCTTGTCATGCTGAATAAATTAAGATGCCACGTCCACTTCTAATTTCCAGCCAATCAGATTACTTGATCCGTGTTTTTGATAGAAATTCACATATTTAATGACAAACAGTGCAGATCCAGATCAGTTGTCTTCTTCAGAAGCCAACTGATCTGGATCTACAGTTTGCTATGACAGGCATGTCGTGTTCAGCAAGCGAAGGGTTAACAAATCAAGACAGTACTACATTGAGCAAGCACTATTTGGCGTACGGATATGTTCGAGATATAGAAAGAATGTAAAATAAATAACAAACGCGTTGTAAAGGTGACCTCAGCAAGAGCATTTCTGTCTCTGCTGGGAAAACTAAGTGCAGCTGCTCTGCTCAATTTGTAGTCTTGGGCAGACTACACTTACGTCCATTACAAAGGGCTCTGTTTGCTCAGTGGAAACCACATGTGCTTCCAATACAGCATCCCATTCTAATCAATGCTACAATCAGGAACCATTTAGAATGGTGGGGCTACAAAGAACGCTTCATACAGGGTGTGACGCTGAAATCATCTCTTCCAACCCACAGTCTGTTCACAGACGCGAGTCTGGAGGGACTTTGTTTCATGGAGTTTGGTCTCAGGACCAGTCAGTTCTAAACATCAATATTCTAGAAATGAAAGCTATATTGTTAGCTCTAGTCCAGTGTCAACAAAATGTCAGCAACTCCAAGGTCATGATAGCCACGGACAAGTCCTCTCGGTAGCTGTTTATCTGAGGAAGGAAGGGTGTACCCCCTCTCCGTCTCTTTGCATGGGAAAATGGGAGATCCTTCAGTGATGCGATCAGAGAAACATAAATCCTCTAGTGAGACATGTACCCGAAAATCAAACATATTGGCAGACAGGCTAAGTCGTCTGTCCAAACAAATTTCAGAATCAGAATCAGAAATTTTACTGGTGATACGTCTAAGCACACTCATTCACCAGAACCTGTGATATAGGAAGTTAGTCCCAAGCTCTCACCAATGAGGTAAACCTGGCCACACCATCCTCTGCTCCTTTAGCGGAGGTGATGATCGAATCTGAAAGGGCATTCCAATCTTTGATTGTTTGAGGGAAGCAATGAGCCCTTGTAAATGTCAGTTCTTGTAGCGGGGGTCTGAAAAGTCAATGTATGATGATTTCTACTGTGCCTGATTGTGTGTGTGTGTTGGGGGGGGGGAGGGGGGGTGGGGGGAGTAAGGATAAGGTCATCTGTTGGAATGCAGGCAGCACACTTTAGACCTTTGTACAAAAGAATCAGTCTGTCTCTCCAGCTTTTCTTGAGAGACTCCCATTTTAGATTTTCCAGTATTCCAGGCATACTCCCAATGTCAAAACAGTAATTGCTAGTAACAAACCTAACAGCCCTATTCTGAACTTTTTCGATTTCTTGTTGAAGAACCACGCCTTGGGGGTCCCAAACACAGCTGCCACATTCCAAAATGGGGCGAACAAGTCCCCTATGCCTCTTTAACATCCTGAGGACATTGATAAAGATTTCTTCTCAGGAAACCAGGCGTTCAATTTGCCTTAGTACACATGTTGCTGATATGTGTATTCCATCTCAAGTTATGTGTGATTGTTACTCCTAGGTATTTAATGGAATCCACATTTTCGAGGACCGTACCCTCTGTAAGAAGCCTCAATTTTATTTGCTCTTTTCCTAGTTATCATTATATTGCATTTGACTGGCTGAAATATCATACCCCATTTTCTGACCCAATATCCTAATCTATCTATATCCTTATGAAGTTTTAATGAGTCATTTGTGTCTCTGATTTCACGATAGCAAATACAGTCATCTGCGAAAAGTCTTATTTCTGAGTCTATGTCTGTGGAAATATCATTTATGTACAGAAAGAACAATAATGGACCAAGAACGGTCCCTTGTTGGACACCTGACAAAACTGGAGCCCACTTCGAAATTTCACCGTTTACAACAGCTCGTTGTTTTCTATAGCAAAGAAAGGAATCTATCCACTTGAGTATCTTTCCACCAATGCCATAACCAAATAATTTAAGAAGTTTATGTGACAGGGTGTCAAAAGCCTTCTCGAAGTCCAGAATAAATGTGTCAACCTGTCATCCTTTGTCCAAGATTTTTACCCAATCATTTATAACACTGGCCAACTGAGTTTCACAACCTGGTTGCAAAAGAATTGAACTCGGTCAAACCTAACGCTATGATTAACCCTCAGTGACTCGAACTACCCATATTTAGAACAAATTTCCATGGCCCGAAAGATGTTCGAACCATTGAGGTTCGACTGTAGATATTCGCATGATATCGCTTAAGGGGAATGGGTACACATTTAGGGGAGGCAACTCTGTCAAACTGTTGCCGGCCTCGGTGGCTCAGTTGGATGCGCCGTCCAACTGGAGACCAGGAGGTCGCGGGTTCAACCCCCGCCGAGGTCGGCAACATTCTTTCGTGGAGATTGATCATGAAATATTTTCTACGGTCATTCTCTCCCTTCCGCTGATTCAAGAAGGGCAGTTGTCAGTTTCTGGCGAAAGAATGTGCACAATACTGGTTAACCGCTTAGAGGACTAAGCCTGCCCAGTAAACGTGTGGTTAGGTAAACTGACCGCGCTCGACATGACCCCACTAGGTTGACTGGGCCGTAAAACCTCAAAACAAACAAACTGTCAAACTGTTTTGCCTTCCTTCTGTTAAAAAAAGGTCTACACGCAGTGGAAAGAATTTGCCCCCATTGGGAGTAAATGCTTTCCTTTTAAGAGTACAAACCTTTTCAGAAGGAATTTGGTGTGCAGGTACGCAAACAGGAAGTCATAAAAGTTGTCTCTCTTGTACAAAATGAAAAAAAATGTACCAAGTATGTCTGGTCCACTCACCGCTTTCAATCTGGCAGACCAAAATGGATCCCTGTGCAAACAGTTTAGGTCCAGATGAGACGGCTCGTTACGAGTCGTCTCATCAGGATCTACGCTGCTTGCCATTCATTTTTTTTTATTTTAGTTAAACTGAAATCCCTATTTGAATTAATGAGCATGGTCATTTAGGAATTCAGGGATGAAATGGTTTTAATTCACATTTATTTCAGATCCGGCGTTGGTCAGGCTAAAGATCTTCGACTCCGGCTGTAAAGGAAATGGTTTCACCAGCAGCACTTGTATCTGTACAAGACTGAACACTTCTTTCGCGGCCATATTGTTCTATTCATTCCTTGTCTTGTTCCTGGTAAGACCGGCCATGATACTTTACGGTCACGTGACTTCCGGTTTCTTCAGAGACGTTCTTCCGAGTCTTCTACAGTCTGTTATCTATTGTTTCATTTGCTCAGAATATATAACGTACTGTTACAAATTGAATCTTTTAAGGCCTAGACTAACTACACTGAAAAACAGTTCGGTTCTTCGCGTATAAAATACGCGAGTTTGGAAACAAACATTGAACGACGTAGATCAACTCCAGAAAGAACCTGGTATATACGCACGTTTTCATGTCATTACGAAAACACGCCTATTCAGATATATAGAAAATTTCACCTCCAAAACTGAAATTTTTCAGATAAACAAAATCTGATATTTTTCATACTTTTGCTCAAAACATAGATTGTGGATACTCGTTAGCACCGCCTCGGGCGAAGCGTTTCTAACGAGTACCCACAATTTATGTTTTTGAGCAGAAATAAGAAAAATAATGCATACCCCTGTAAACCCCAGTTTTACTATATAAAAGTGGGGTTTAAGGGGTCAAAATTATATAGGCATGTTTTCGTGATGCAAAAATAACAGACCTGATGCATACACAAAAAAAAAAAAAAAAAAAAAAAAAAAACATATCAAGTGTGAACAACGAGTGCCCACATGACGTTTATACAACGTTGATGCAATGTTATGACGTTTATACGATGTCGCCTGAAGGTCGATGCAACGTTGAGGCGACGTTTTATAAATGTCATATTCCCGCTGTAAAAGGATCAGAGGCTGTTTCTACAACTTCTCTGTATGTTTGAATACGGCAGTAAGGACATTTTCTTTGCGTTCTGCATCAGTTCCTGTTTATCTGGGGATAAGATTACAGTATTTACCCTAAATACTAGGATAATTTAACTCCTTTTTACCATATTTGTCCTAAAATTTGAACAAGTCCAATTTATTAATACTTGTCGATATGTCTAGAAAGTGCCGAATGAGTGGCAAACATGTGTGAACCCCGATCAGACTCCGCAGAACGCGGCGTCTGATCTCGGTCTACACTGTTTGCTCTGGCCTGTCTGTCTCAATACTTAGATTTCTAACGGTACTTAAAAGTTTAGGGATACATCTGGCATAATGGAAACAGTCAGTCTTTTGTTTATAAATGGCGCAAGTGACAGGGATTTTGGCTGACTTATTTTCTAATTTATTTTATGCTAAGGGCTCTTATTCACACGTTATATTTTAGGTCTTAGTTATACCATGGTTCGTGTGCATGTAGGATGCAATAATGCACGAACGTGAGCGAGTGCATTATCGCACGTACATGCGCAGAACCATGGTATAACTGATTTATTACATTTGCATGCATGTAGACCATCTATATCGCGAGATATTTCATGCTGAATGTTTGGAATTTAGGCCACTATGTGATAATGATAGGACACTTCATTAGTAGTGTTTAGCAGAGGACGTAAGAGAGATATTTGATAACCCTGAGGCAGGTTTTATTCCCCCATCCCCATAAAAACATACGCTGTGGTTACATATCTCACCGAGGTGCTTCTAATGGGTACCGCAATGTTTTTGAGAGAATTTCGAGGAAATTATTCCAGAATTATCATTAAAGAATCCTTTTTATACGTCCCCGGAGTTCAGATATAAAACAAGCCCTTTCTAGTCCAGTAAACACACAATGTCAAGCCGAAATAACGTTGATGTGACGTTGTGTGGTTACTGGGTAATATTGACGGGCATGACTGGTATTTCTACGCATTCTTAGCCAGAAACGACGAGCCAGACCAACATGTACATCTGCATTACGAAAACACGCCTATTCAAATATATTGAAAATTTTACCACCAAAAAATGAAAATTTTCAGATAAAAATTCTGATATTTTTTTGGTTTCTGCTCAAAACATAGAGTGTGGGTACTCGTTAGAACCGCCTCGGTGAGGCGGTTCTAACGAATACCCACAATCTATGTTTTTGAGCAGAAATATGAAAAATAATGTATACCCTGTAAACCCCAGTTTTACTATATAAAAGTAGGGTTTAAGGGGGTCAAAATTATATAGGCATGTTTTCGTGATGATTTGAATAACCTATATCACTAGATAAATCTAGATTAATGCTTAGCATGTTGGATAAAAAATAAATCAGCAGACGACCTTTACAAATATTTTTCTTGTTTTTTTTTTTGTTTTTTTTTTCTCCAGAAAATAGGTTCTGACTTTTCATGCAAATTGTCTCCTTAAGATCCTATTTGTCTGAAAAATAAATAAATAAATAGAGGGTGGTTAAGTGTGTTAAAGGGAAAAAAAATACTTTTCAAAGTCTCCACCCAAGGTGTATCTTGGAGTTCTCATTACAATCGCCGCAGCGAAACTATTACTATGTTTGGTGGGAGAGAAAAGTGAAAAATGAAATACTCAAGGCATCTTGTCAGGACATTGAATAATTCGCGGCGCTGTTTCTGCTATGCTCACAACAGTTGGCAGGCTTTGTTTGTTTATTTGTTTTATTCGGGTTTTACGTCACTTTCAATAATTTTTCAGTCATATCGCGACGGTGTCTGCATGTGGCAGGGAGGTCTTTGCTCTCTTTCAGAGTGTTGTCTCACTGAAATATTACGCCCCAGACACGTGGCGTTACATTTCACCAGTCACATTAAGCTGACACCGGGCTGACCAGTACTGATTCTTAATGCTGAGCGCAAACTGGAAGAGCGCCTAGTACCATTTTTAAAGCCTTTAGTATGTCGGCCGGGGATCGAACCCACAATCTCCCGGTCACAAAGCGAACACTAATTACAGAGCCACTGTGTCGGTCAACTGGCAGCACTGCACGTGCCACTGGGGATTGAGTGTAAACAACAACATAATTATTATAGTTTAGCTTACCAAACCATGCGTACGTTTCACTATGCGGAAGATGTTGGGGTTGAAACAACAACGCTTTCTGCACGTGTATACCATATTTACTGTATGTATTCGGACAGACAGGCCTGAGCAAACAGTTTAGACCCAGATGAGACGCCGCAGAACACGGCATCCTTGAACACTGTTCGCAACTCATCCAGCCATTTTTAGACACAACATCGGGTAGTAAATATTACTTGTTCAAATTTTAGAACAAGTATGGTTAGGGGTTAAGGTGTCTGAATACTTATGGTAAATGCGGTATATGATTTAAGTGGCCCGGATACACTTGGCAGATTTTCTGCCGTATTTTGCAAGGGGCGCAACTTTCTGTTACTCTTCGGTACACCAAGCCCGCATTAACAAAGAGGTCTATCCTATCGAGAAAGAATTTGCTCCCAAAGCCAGCAACTTCTTTCTTTTTAGAGTAGAACACTTTTAAGAAGGGAGGTAAAACAGTTTTGACTGAGTTGCATCCCCTTAACAGCAAATCTGATTATTTTAATTCAAAGAATGACACCAGTTATTTTGTCCGTTCACACTTTATCCTCAGTGATGTGGAAACACTGGTTTACCTACAGTAAGCCTCGTTTACTACTGCCTGAAAAGACATGTTTACTAAAGAAAGCCGCATACAGGTCCGGAAGAACTGGGCTGCGTTCAGAAGGGCAAAACGATAGCGAATGTTTTGCCCTGGATCTTTGTATCTAACAGGGATCTAGGACAAAACGCTCGCGAGTAACTTGCACTTCTGAGCGAAGACCTGGTTTTCCCAGTGTAAGCCTCCTTTATAACTGTCCGGCTGGTTTACCCTGATTTATTAGTCTTCCGGAATACTGGTTTACCCAGAGTAAGATATGAAATATTTTCTACGGTCATTCTCTCCCTTCCGCTGATTCAAGAAGGGCAGTTGTCAGTTTCTGGCGAAAGAATGTGCACAATACTGGTTAACCGCTTAGAGGACTAAGCCTGTCCAGTAAACGTGTGGTTAGGTAAACTGACCGCGCTCGACATGACCCCATTGGGTTGACTGGGCCGTAAAACCTCAGCACAAACAAACCTAGAGTAAGACTGGTTTTCTGTTGTACTGCAATTATATGTACAACTGTATTATTAGAAAAGAATTAAATAAACTTTCAGCTTTCATTCTAATCCTGTTGAAACATTGTCATTTGTTACATGTTAATGCAATTTTTGAAATAAAATGTTTTTAAACCAAAGGCTGGTTTACAAAAAGTAAGTCTCATTTATTACTATCCGGAAAGACTGGGCTGCGTTCAGAAGAGCAAGTTACCCGCCATTGTTTTGCCCAGGACTCCTGCTTCTGCTGGTGCTTGTCATTCGGTTCAGGGATCCAGGGCAAAATATTCGCTTTCACTTTGCATTTCTGAACATAGGCCTGCGTTTACACGAAGGGATTCTCATTTATTACTGTCCCGAAAGACTGGTTTACTCACAGTCAGCCTCATTTATTACTTACCCGAAAGACTGATTTACCCACAGTAAGTCTTATTGGTTACTTACCGGAAATACTGGTTTACCCACAGTAAGCCTCATTGATTACTTACCGGAAAGACTGGTTTATCCACAATAAGCCTCATTTATTACTGTCTGGAAAGACAGGTTTATCCACAATAAGTCTCACTGATTACTTACTGGAAAGACTGGAAACCTCATTTATTACTGTCCGGAAAGACTGGTTTACCCACAGTAAGCCTCAATTATTACTGCCCGGCAACAATGGTTTACCTACAGTAAGCCTCATTCATCACTGCCTGGAACGACTGGTTTACCTTCGTTATTAGTGTCCGTAAAGACAAATGCATTCTAATGTGCTAGATACGCACGATTGTTTTTCCTGGATCCCTGCTCCTGTCGGCGCTCATTATTAGGTATAGGAATCCAGGGCAAAACATTCGCTGTAACTTTGCACTTCGGAATGCAGTCCTGGTTTACCCAGAGTTTTCCTCATTTATTGCTGCCCGGAAAAAAAAACTGGTTTACCCAGAGAGGCTTCATTTGTTACTGTCCGGAAAGACTTGTTTACCCGAAGTGAGTCTTATTTATTACTGTCGGGAAAGACTTGTTTACCCGAAGTGAGTCTTATTAATTACTGCCCTGGAAAGACTGGTTTACCCAAAGTGAGTCTTATTCATTACTGTCATGGAAAGACCGGTTTACCCGAAGTGAGTCTCATTTATTGCTGCCCGGAAAGATTGGTTTATGCACAGTAAGCCTCATTTATTACTATCCGGAAAGACTGGTTTACCCACAGTAAGCCTGAATTAATACTGCCCGGAAACAGTGGTTTACCTACAGAAAATCTCACTTATCACTGCCCGAATCCATATATTAGTGTCCGGAAAGACAGGGCTTCATTCAAATGTGCAAGCTACTCACGATTGTTTTGCTCTGGATACCTTCTCCTGTTGGTGTTCATTATTATGTATAGGAATCCAGGGCAAAACATTCGCTGTCACTTCTGAACGCAACTGGTTACTCGCGAGTGTTTTGCCATGGGCCCCTGCTCCTGTTGACGCCCATTATCAGGTTACAGGGATCCAGGACAAACACATTCGCTATAACTTTGCACCTATATGCAGCCCTGGTTTACCCAGAAGCAAGTTTCATATTTCGAAAGTCTGGTATACCCGAAATGAGTCTCATTTATTACTGTTCGGAAAGACTGGTTTATGCACAGTGAACCTCATTTATTACTGTCCGAAAAGACTGGTTTACGCACAGTGAGCCTCATCTATTACTGTCCGGAAAGACTGGTTTACCCGAAGTAAGTCTCATTCATTACTGTCCGTGCGAACTGGTTTACCCGATACAAGTCTCATTTATTATTGTCTAGAAAGACTGGTATACCTGAAGTGAGTCTTATTTATTACTGTCCGTAAAGACTGGTTTACGCACTGTGAACCTCATTTATTACTGTCCGAAAAGACTGGCTTACAGTGAGCCTCTTCTATTAATGTCCGGAAAGACTGGTTTACCCGAAGTGAGACTCATTCATTACTGTCCGGACAAACTGGTTTACCCAATGCAAGTCTCATTTATTACTGTCCAGAAAGACTGTTATACCTGAAGTGAGTCTTATTTATTACTGTCCGAAAAGACTGGTTTACGCACAGTGAACCTCATTTATTACTGTCCGGAAAGACTGGTTTATACACAGTGGGCTTCATCTATTAATGTCCGGAAATACTGGTTTACCCGAAGTGAGTATCATTTATTACTGTCCGAAAAGACTGCTTTACGCACAGTTAGTCTATATATTTCTGTCCGTAAAGACTGGTTTACCCAAAGTGAGTCACATTTATAACTGTCGGGAGCGACTGGTTTACCCGAAGTGAGTCTCATTTATTACTGCCTGGAAAGACTGGTTTACGCATAGTAAGTCTCATTTATTACCGTCCGGAAGGACTGGTTTACCCGAAGTGTCTCAATTTATTACTGTCCCGGAAAGACTGGTTTACGATCAGTAAGACTCATTTATTACTGTCGTCTTAAAAGACTGGTTTTACCCGAAATGAGTCTCATTTGTTATTGTCCGGAAAGACTGGTTTTACCCGAAGTGAGTCGCATTTATTCCACTCCGGAAAGACTGGTTTACCCGAAGTGAGTCTCATTTATAACTGCCGGAAAGACTGGTTTACACACATTAAGTCTCATTTATTACTATCCGGAAAGACCCCGTTTACCCAAAGTGAGTCTCATTTATTACTGTCCCAGAAATACTGAATTACGCACAGTAAGTCTCATTTATCGCTGTCCGGAAAGACTGGGTTACCCAAAGTGAGTCTCATTCATTACTGTCCCGGAAAGACTGGTTTACGCAAAGTAAGTCTCATTTATTACTATCCGGAAAGACTAGTTTACCCGAAGTGAGTCTCATTTATTACTGTCCCAAAAAGACTGGTTTACGCACAGTCCCATTTATTACTATCCGAAAACACTGGTTTACCGGAAGTGAGTCTCATTTATTACTGTCCGGAAAGACTGGTTTACCGGAAGTGAGTCTCATTTATTACTGTCCGGAAAGACTGGTTTACCGAAAGTTCGTCTCATTTATTACTGCCCGGAAAGACTGGTGTACACAAAGTAAGTCTCATTTGTTACTGTTCGGAAAGACTGGTTTACCAGAAGTGAGTCTCATTTATTACTAAAGATTGATTTACGCACAGTAAGACTTATTTATTACTGTAACAAAGTAATGGAAATCTTTGATTATTTTGAAACTTGCGTTCATTTTTAAAAATAGTGGCAGCTTTATTAATTAATTCATTTATGCATAGCGTCAAATAAAAAGGGAATTAGCAAACAGTGTAGACCCATACCAGACACCACAGAACGCGGCGTCTGTTCAAGGTATTCTCTGTTTGCATTAAACATAGATCTTTCTATAAAACATGGTAATAATAAAAAAATAACCAGACACCCTTTCTACTGGAAATAGACCAGTCCGAAATAGAAGAGTCGAGTTAAAACGCATCATCAAATTATTTGTCCATATTTCAGTTTCCTTTCAGCATTATTCAAACGCAGTTTTTGTGAACTTTTCATCTGCGAGGTATTAATATATGGATTGCTTTTCAAAACATGCAGAAAAGCATTGACTTGAACAACGACGTCACAAAACGGTGGATAACTACTCAATAATAAATGGGCCGATGACTGAGAAAAAGGACCTTAGAGCATATGCGAACAGCGAAGATCCAGACCAGACTGCGCATCCGCGCACTGGTCTGGATCTTCGCAGTTCGCCTACACAATATAGGAATGTTGTAGATGTTATAGGGCTATTAGCTATAAAGTTTTGACACGACGCGTGGCTGCGCAAACTGGTCTGGGGCTTCGCCATTCATATATGCCTTAAGGGGCTTTTTGTCAGTCGGCGACCCAAATGAGCCCCAACGTCAGAAAAAAGTACCTTCCGACATGTACGCCCAAAGAGGACAAATCAGCATGCGCACCCGCGGGTGTGCATGCTGATTTGAGTCTTCGTTGGGCGTACGTCGGAAGTCTGATCACTGCGCGGATGTCCACATGAAGAAGCTCAGCTATCAAAATGTACTCAGTGCAGATTCTGATCAAACTGCGCGAATGCACAGCCTGACCTGAATCTTCGTTCGGTACGTTGTGACCCTAATGTTTATTGATTTCTCTTGACAGATTCGAACCTTCTATAGGTATTGATTTTCTTTTTATATTTGTCCACAGAGCCATGATTTGTAGTTACTCATTAGAATTGTCTTTCAACCCTCATTAGAATCGCCTCGACAATGACAATGTGAATGTAATGAGTACTAATCACATAACACCATATTGGCGGTGTTTACCGCATGTACTCTTATAAGCGCACAGTCAAGCAATTTCCTAATCTTAAGATAAGAGACCGTGTACTTTTTTTTATAAAATGCATATGTTGGGTGGGTACTCAACTGTCTCGAGAAACCGTGGTAATTCTAGTGCATACAAACAATATATATTTTCATTTAAAAAAATCAGAAAGAAAACATCGCATAAGCATCATTGAATGCCCAGCTCATGAAGTCCTCTGAACAGCAATACTTCAGTCACCATTTTCTTATACTTTACTTTCAAAATATATTTTTTATTTGTGTTGAGGTTTTACGGCCCAGTCAACCCAATGGGGTCATGTCGAGCGCGGTCAGTTTACCTAACCACACGTTTACTGGGCAGGCTTAGTCCTCTAAGCGGTTAACCAGTATTGTGCACATTCTTTTGCCAGAAACTGACAACTGCCCTTCTTGAATCAGCGGAAGGGAGAGAATGACCGTAGAAAATATTTCATGATCAATCTCAGTTTCCAGTAGAAAGAATGTTGCCGACCTCGGCGGGGGTTGAACCCGCGACCTCCTGGTCTCCAGTCGGACGGCGCATCCAACTGAGCCACCGAGGCCGTTCAAAATATATACTCGTATGGATAAAAAGGTTAACATTTGCCACCCTCAGCAGACGAGAAACTGATAATTTTTTCGCGCTTTCCCCAAAAAATATCATCAATTTGTTGTCTGCTGAATAGGAGATAATGTGCATGAAATGTCAAAGCATATTTTCTGCTGAATTTGCCCAGTTACAAACTTTGGTAAAAGTTACAAACAATTAGGTGCTTCTCGTGACTTATATGGCAAGCCAAATGCACTCATTAGAAAAACTTAGCGTATCAAAGAAGAAGCCGGTTTTGCAATTTTGTAATCCATGTTTTCTTAGAAAACACACACATACACACACACATTAAAAAAAAAAAAACAAAAAAAAAAAAAACAAAAAAACAAAAAAAAAAAACTGGTTTTTGTCTGATAAATCAGGTTTATCTCCGGATATCTCTAGATATCGTTGGCTGATGTTTTTCTGTAAAAACCTAGTTTTTCTCTGATATACAAGGTGTGTTTGATATACCAGGTTTCACTAAGAAAAGCCTGTACTACAGAAATAGCAGTGTGCAAGGAAAATAAAAAATGGTATATCAAGAGAAAACCTGGTTAAACAGAAGAAAACCCATGGAATTCTTTGTAAAACTAGTTTCTCTCAGATAAATCTGGCATTGTTCTTGTTATCATAGGTTTTCGAGGAAACAACTAGTTATCTCAGAAAAACTAGATTTTACACAGAACAACCTTGTTAATCAGAGGGAAATCCTGGTTTATCAGAGAAAAACCTGCTTCAACAAATTGAAAACCTGGGCCCAGTTGTTCAAAGCTAACGACGTCGTTAGTTAACGATTTGTTAAAATTTACATCGAGTGATACGCAAATATGCTGAAATTTTTTGCTGTAAAAATGTGAGTAGCTTTTCACATTTTTTCAGCAAAAAATATCAGAATATTGTATATTGAATCCGCTAAAACAGTTAACGTAATGACCCTTAACGAGCTCGTTAAGCTTACGACGCGTTGAACAATCGGGCCCAGCTTTTTTTTTTTTTTTTTTTTTTTTCTCTGATAAACCAGGTTTTTTCTATTCAGTATGCAGTTGTCTTGCTATAGACTGAATTGTATGCAATGTATGTAATATTCCGCACAGTAGTGGACACACGAGTGTTTTGATGAACATATGTCATAAGTTATGTTTGAATACAGATTGTAATATTATGTTGTCAGAATGAAACAGCAAAATAATGAATAACAACCGTTCAAAGATCATTGTGTATTTGCGTGTCTTTCTAAATAATTTTTCCCCAGAAAGATCCAGCGCCTTTGCTTTTGCTAAGATTTAAACACTGTCTTTTTAATCTTAATTACTCACAGTAGTTAAGACGAATATACATTAACAGGCAGTCATATGACAAATATGTTCAAAGTTTAGGGCAAATATGGTAAGAAGTTATGGGGTCCGAATACTTTAGGACAAATACGACATTTCACATCGTGTTAATTTAACCTTTACCACTCTCTTGGCTAATGCAGCAGATGACAAATTGGTGATATTTTTTTCTAATTTTTCCAAGAAACAA
Organism: Anodontia alba; assembly: GCA_964016985.1. Classification (NCBI taxonomy): domain Eukaryota; kingdom Metazoa; phylum Mollusca; class Bivalvia; order Lucinida; family Lucinidae; genus Anodontia; species Anodontia alba. Next base: position 85,709,382 of record OZ024821.1, read on the forward strand.
CAGGATTTGTCATTTCATGCAAATTGTCTCCACTGAAGACAATTTGCATGAAATGACAAATCCTGCTGTCTTGGAAAAATAAGAAAAAATATTTTAAGTGTTGTTTGCTGAAAACTCTATCCAGAGTGCTAAGCATTAACCTTAAGGCGCAATTACAATAGCAACAAACGACATTTTCAATTTGTATCAGAGAAACTAAGCCGTGTTTTTTTTATGTGAATCGTTTGCCAAGCAGACGATTCAAATGGCATGCCAAGACTTATTTTCTTGGCAGACGGTTCGCGTGAAATGTCGAGATTTATTTTCTCAGAAGAAAAAACATGTCGTCTGCTACAAATTTTGTTTTTCGCTTTAAGGGTTAAGCTAACGATGCTCTAAACAAATATGTCCTACAAACTGTCATCTTTGAACAGCGAACTGACCAGTTGGCGCATGCGCACAGTCCGATCGGGTTCTTTACCGCTCGCAATACAGGTATACGAAAAGTAAAAGACTTGAGCGACAAAATGAGAAAAAAGTGAGTGTGTCATGCAAAGCCTAAACAGCAAAGACTCGCCTGCGTACTCTGATCAGTGCTTTCTCATGTCATAGAATTCTATACTGAACCAAAAAAGAAACTTTCGCAAAGTAGGTCTTAAACTTATAAGGTTAAATACAACATGTAGAAAAATGTGTATATGTAGTTTACACTGACGTCCTACTTTGGGAAATCGGTCAGATAATCACCTCATGTCGAACGAGATCGTCTGTTTTGACAAAACCTCCATTTTCATGTGCACGCACGGGGTGGACATATCTGGTTTACATGTGTTAACTTTTTTCACTGCAAATTATTGCACTTGACGACTACAGTCATAAAAAAAATACCTAAACACTTTTATATCGATACAATTTGGGCAAAATTTCGATGCCTGGAATTGCGAAACATTTAAGAGAGAGAGAGCCGTTGGGATGCTGGAGGCAGGAGCTTCAACGGAAGATGTTGCTGCGCAAGTTGGATCATCTGTGCAGGCAGTTAGAAGTCTGAGACGGCGGTTTGTGCAGACCGGAAGCACGGAAGATCTTCCACGTAGCGGTAGACCACGTGTGACCACGCCGGCGCAAGACCGCTATATTTTGAACCAACATTTACGAAATCGTTTTTTAACTGCGACAGCTACAGCGTCTGTCATCCCAGGTACTCATAACCCCAGGATTTCCGCTCAAACCGTACGAAATCGTTTGGCTGAGAACAATTTACGTGCACGTCGTCCCTACGTCGGAACAGTATTATCGGACCGTCATCGCCGTGACAGGCTTCAATGGGCTGATAGACACATCAACTGGACAAGGCAAGACTGGCGGACGATTCTTTTTCAGATGAATCCAGGTTTTTCATTGTCCAATAGTGATGGTCGCATCAGGGTCTACCGACGTAGGAATGAACGTTACGCTGACTGTTGCGTTCTTCAGCGGGATCGTTTTGGCGGTGGGGGTTCCGTGATGGCCTGGGCCGGAATAAGTTATGGGTATCGTACCCAATTAGTGATCATTGATGGCAATTTGAACGCTCAAAAGTATAGAGACCGTGTCCTTGCCCCACACGTTGTTCCTCTCTTACAAAATCACGGCGTTATTTCTGTGTTTCAGCAAGACAACGCCAGACCTCACGTCGCCCGTGACAATATTCAGTTCTTGCGAAACAATAATATTGATTTCATAGACGACTGGCCCTCAAAAAGCCCGGATCTAAATCCCATCGAGCACCTTTGGGATATTCTTGACACACGTGTACGGCAACGTCAAAATCCGCCTGGTAACGTCAATGAACTCCGTGACGCTTTCCTAGAAGAGTGGAATAATATACCCCAGGCTCAAATTAATAATCTCATCCACTCAATGCGTCGTCGCTGCCAAGCTGTTAGCAATGCTCGCGGTGGGCATACTCGTTACTAAAGACAAAAACAATTGAATCAACACCTACCTCAAATGAAATGGAAAAATCCAATGAAATTGATAATTTTCAGACTGTAAATGAACTTTGATGAATTGATTTTAAATTATTGTGCAATAACAAATACGAATAAAAATTGTTAATATACACATATGTGGAAATAGTCCCATTGAAGTCTCGCGAAAGTTTCTTTTTTTGGTTCAGTGTACAATATTTTGTGTACATTGAAGGCCCTAATACGCTTGTTGATCTGGGCATCCACTTTCCTCATATAAGACTCATTTTCCGGCATGTTTCAATTACATATACGAAATGAACATGACCTGAGCAGATCCTAATGCGGCTTTCAAAGAAGCCGATAACTGGTGCGTGGTAGTTATTTCTATAACTTTTACCGGTAGCTTCCCTTTATTTATTATAAAGAACTCTGCTTGATATTTAAGGGCTTTATAAATTGGACATAGACAGACACACACACACACACACACACACACACACACACACACACACACACACAATACATGCATATAATAGCATACATATTACGTTGTGCATGTCAGATATTATGTTGTGAATGTCAGAATGAGACAGATAGTGTGGACATATTTTACCTCGGGGGAGTAACTTGGGGGTAAATGTGGTATGGGTGTGCGAGCCACTATTTCGAAACCTACCCCATTCATATACCTGGCCTTTGAAAAAAAGCAGACCCATTCATATACTTGATTGTCCAAAATTTTGACCCATTCATATACTGCCGCTTGACTTTTATACCCATTTATTGCTGGTAGTTAGACAAATATAGCAGTCAACTCATTGAATACCAAGAGAACAAGCAGCCTCGACAAATCTCTGAGCGAAAAAATATACACATTTACCAGGATGTCAGAAAAGTGGGGCCTTTCACATACGAATCAAGAAAAATAGGGCCAGTCATATACTTTTTGTTGAAAAAAGGGGGACCAATCATATACCTGGCAGCGTTGAAAAAGGGGGCCATTCGGCAAGCACATCCGTACTATGTCACATATAGGAAGTTACCCCCCCCCCCCCCCCCCCCCCCACACACACACACACACACCGAGGATTTTACTGCACTAAATACCGGGTTCCATAACGCGGTAACGCATCTGTCTGTAAATCCAGAGGTTGCAAGTTCGAATCCTAACTTTCGTGGAGATATATCATGAAATCATTTCTACGGTCATTCGCCCCCTTTCACTGATTCAAGAAGGACAGTTGTAAGTTATCTGTAAGTTATACATGTAAGTTACTGGTGAAAATACAGTGAAACTTGTGTAAGAGGGTCACCATTGAGACTGACTTTAAATACTGATTGATGTGGAAAAGGTGCCTGTCTTATAAAGGTACATGTCATGTAATTTTGCTAGCAAAATTACATGACATGTACCTTTATAAGACAACCATTTTACCACACCCACCACTAAAGACAATCTCAATACACAGGTTTCACTATATGCGCACATTTACTGGTAAACCACTTACAGGACAACCATTTTACCACACCCACCACTAAAGACAATCTCAATACACAGGTTTCACTATATGCGCACATTTACTGGTAAACCACTTACAGGACTAAGCCTGCCCTTGAAAAAAATGCAGGTTAAATGACCTGCTTGACATGATCTTAACTGTGTTGACAAACAAAACTGTACCCAATTGCTTTGAAAGCAGACAACGAAGGAGCTGATCTGGCTCAGAGATGGGAAACTTCAGGATTAATCCTAATTTCAGGAATGAGAAGTTTCATTTTAAGCATAAAATTCAACATTTACATTTGTTCACAAGACCATCCTTTCGTGTCAAAAGTAGTTATTTGGGTTAATATAGGCCTGAAATAACTTTAAAAACTAATTACATGTATCAAGCTAATTACAGTCGACTCTCATTATCTCGACTTCGCTTATCTCGAATAACCGCTTGAAGTGAAAATCTGGTCCCTGTTTAAACATGAAAATCTAACAACAGATAACAAAATATTGTGGAAAAGAAGAGAAATTGCTCATTTGCACGTTCTTGGTGTCACGAGCCCGAGGCGTTCCTACTTTGTAATTGCTTCATATATAGTCTGTGGTGTTAGCTCGACTGACGGTATATAGTTACTGACTTACTGGGATCTATGGTCATGGACGATGGGCGATCACCTTTCTAAATCCTGTGGTGCTGACGACTGGGGAGACTTTGTCTGATTTGATCAGTGGATCAACAAAACATAGCTGATGCACGAAATGTTTGAATGACTGCTCGACTGTCTGACTGCTTGACTGCCTGACTGCTCGAGTGTCTGACTGCTTGATGGACAGTTAAGACGATGGACGTGTGATAATGCTGTCCCTACATGAACTTATAGATGCTTGTAGGCGGGCTTTATAGGACAAATTATGTTGGAGAATGTGTGTGTCTGCTAGAAGGGTTTGGAATAATTAGTAAAACTGAATTTAGATTTCAAGATTGTATTCTTGAAATAACTAAAAAAATAAATAAATAAATAAAAAAATAACAGAATTATTCACTGACAGGTAATTGTTGAAAGTTGCCAGATCAACATTCAGACAATAACATGCATGTGGTGTGACTGAGCTCACACCTCATGACCGCCGTGTTAAATGGATTTCTAACTTAACATTTCTAAAACAAAGATGAATATCATAAAATTTAAGTATCAGTCTGTTTGTATTTATAAAGTTGCAGGAGGGCCCTTCTTCAGTTTGGCACAAAGTTAAAATAAACAGGCTCTGGTAAGAAAAGTGATCTAGAATAGATCAAAGAAGGAAAATAACAAAAAAAAAAATCAAATTAATTCCATGGTAACTAAAAGTTTCCAACAAATGTGTCTTAGAAAGTCATATTTTTTAATTTAATGATGAAAAATAATAAAATTATAAAAAAAAAATAAATGAGAATCACCTAAAACACAACTGATATGTTTAGAGTCAAAATGTGAAGTTCCCCTATCATTTCTGTGGGGTTCCTTTTATACTTACAATAGTTCCAACATCTCACGTTCCCACGTTCCCAATTTTCCCTCAGAATTTATCCCACAAGCCTTTTCCTACAGTCCTACATCAGCTTCCCACATACAAAACTGTGGTAGAATGTGCCATTTTCACCTGAGAAGGCTACCCCTGTCAATTTTTAAGTACAAAAACACTTTAAAATTAAATTAATGTTATAAATATTTTTAAGAAAAACTATTCTAGGATAATTTATCTTTATAACCTTCTAAATAGATTTTCCACCAAACTTCTAATTTATGAATAATATTATATTAAATTTTGTTGATGTTTCTTCAGTATTGATCTTTTTTTACTTGACCTAAAGAATGACCTACTAGACAATCTATTTTTGGAAGCATCTACAGCATCTCTGCCATTCCATTAATCACGCATACAATCTCCAGGGCCAAGTATGGCACAGTTAAAACAAACTTTTCAAAGACTGTAAATTCAGAAGAAAAGATACATCTTCAGTGAAAGAGACAGCTATCAAGATAAATGGATTCATATTCATGAAAGCATTCTGCACCAGACAAAGTAGGTGTTAAAATAATTATTTATAAATTTGTTAACAAACTTTGCTTTAAAACAAAACCATGTGCCCATGTCAGTGCTCCAGACAAATAAACTCCTGGGAGATACAAATACTGAGCCTTCTATATTGCCCACAGTGGAAGTACATGCAGTAGGGATACCCAAAAGAATTCTCATTGATAGTTAACTCCAGGGCAACCCCATATGAATCCCCCTGCAAAGAAAGTAAACATCCTAACAGTCCACCCACACAGAACACAGACACTGGAATCACAGGGAAACAATGAGGTGATCCTCAAACAAATACACTTGGAACGTCATGGCCGTGGTAAGCGTAGAACAACGGTCATACATAAAAGTTTAATATTTAAGAGGGATATCGGGCAAAGAAATTTACGAAAATTTATGTGAAGCTTGTGAAAATAATGCACTGTCGTATGATGGAACAGTAAATAGACAAAAAAAAAATATATATATATATCGGTCATGGGGTGGAAGGCACTTCAATTTGAAAAGGTTGTTACCCCCTTTTTAACATATTCTTATTGAAAAAGCTATGACGTTTAGGTTTTAACATTATTCTATTCAGAATTAATGATACTTACAACATATGTTATAACATATAAACTACTAGTATTGGAACGAAAGCAAATTGCTTATGAAGTTCCCTTCCTCAGACGAACAATTAAATGTAGCTGATAACGACATACGTTTATAAACAGGGAAACACATTCATGTGACATATCTACTAATATATGTTAGTTTTAATAGTAAATTACTACATAGCGAAAATAGAACATTATATGTTCAAACATTGCAAGCATGAGGAAGAAAAGAAAAAAAAAGAAGAAAAAAAATCTACTTTATGCAATGATAAGGAAGGTAAACCTGAAAGAACACGAGGTGGAGCGAAAGGGCAAATAAAATGACAAAAAAAAAAAAAAAAAAAAAAAAAAAATAGAAATGTGTCCACAGTACATGGATGCCCCTTCTGTGTGGTACCTGACTGTAAATCTGCAAAATTCTACCTGGTACAAATGCCTTAACCTGAGTCTAACAGGATCATGTACGTACACACATTCGTACAGGACGTACATTCGTACGCACGTACCCACGTATGCACGTACAGAAAACCGAAAAACTATATGCCCCCGGCATCATCCGATGCGGGGGCATAAAAAAATAACCAAAATATATTAGAAGCGTATGGACCGCCATCTGCTCTGCGAGAACCAAAAAAGGCCAAATACACTAACCTGTTCTCTTTCTGGATATTAAATATACTTGTGATTCCTTTGATTTATCCCATAGGTATCATTGTACATGTATTCATTCAATACGAGCGGATAGGATTTTACACATCAATAAGGAAAACTATGCTGTGAAAAGGTCAGCAATTATGAACTGCCTCCAACATTTTTATTTTCATAAGTTACAGTGCTGTTGCCAAGCATGAGAACATTAACAGACTTAGGACAAATAAGTGAAACTGTCTGCAAAAGTTCTTGTCTTTGCCCGTAGTAAAGGAGACATGCTAGCAGAAAGTGATCTGCGGTTTCCACACTGCCACAAGTACACTGGGAAGCATTAGAATTTTTTTTTTTTTTTTTTTTTTTTTTTTTTTTTACTAAACAGATCCTGATTTAAGGAACTACAGGCCCCGAGGCTATAAACCTTTTTATCATGCTCAACTCAAATGAGCATGAAATTTCACTTGGTTATAAAAATAAAAATACCAACAATTAAAACTTTTGTCATGCTCAACTCAGCTGAGAATGCTCGGCTGAGTTGAGCATGAAAGAAGTTTTAAAAAATTGTCAGTATTTTAAGATTTATAAGCAAATTTTCATGCTCAGCTGAGTTGAGCATGACAAAAGTTTTATAACCTCGGGGCCAGACTGTTCGAAGACGTGTATGCAACATCTGAAGACGCCTGTCTCCAATATAAAAGTATTTTGGTATTTCTGGAACAATTATGTTTTGTTCAAAGCGTGATTTGAAGGCACTGACTGAACTATAGCGTTTCTTGTTTCTTCCGACAAACTTTTCTATTCTCTAATCACAGAAGGGAGAAAACAATTATAATATCGACTTGTTCGTGTTCAATTGTTTTTATGTTATTCGAATTTCTTAAATTATATCAGAAATCTCACTGATACATTGTGGTACAAGAGAGGAAAGCTAATTAGAACATACATTTGAATACATTATGTAAAAGAGAGATAAGTTTTACTTTCGTCTTCGGGAATCTGGGATTTCCCATCCTATTTCCGAATAAACTGATTCAATAGATATTAATTTTGTTGTTCCCGTGGCAGTTCTCGCAGCCTCATTTTAATTTTTTTTTCTATTTCTTCTTTTTTGTACTGGATATAGTTATCTCAAATATCATTTTCCGTATTCTAGGATTGGTCTTATAAATGTGGTATATATGATTTCGAGAGATTTACAGTCAAGCTGAAACCTAAGCTTACGCATAATATTCATTCTGGCCCACGCTTTGGTTTTTATGTAAGCAATATGATTATGCCACGTACTAACGTTTGATGAAAAAAAAAAGCCAAGATGTTTATGAGTATCTACTTCCTTAACCTTTAAACTGCCAATCACAACTATTGTCGTCTGCTTTATCATCTGCTTGTGATTTTAAAAGTCATTTTTGCAAACAGTGTTGACCCAGATCAGACTGCTCCTTTAGGAGCAGTCTGATCTGGGTCCACACTGTTTGCCTGTATGCAAAAATAGGTTCGATAAAGTTTGCAAGAATATTCGGCAGATGACATAAACAGACGACATTTTCAGATGCAGTTTTTCTTGGCGCTTTAAGGGTTAATTAGATCGGAGGTTTTAGTATATTTGGTTGGCGTTCCGTGATATTAAAAGGGATTTAGTTTTATTAGGATTAAAAGACATCAGCCATTTTTTCTTTTGCCCATTGTGCCACTTTTTTTCAAATCAGAATTAAGAAGTTCAGCTGCAAGTGTTGGATCTTCAACTTTATATAAGCTTGTTTGTCAGCAAAGAGGCAATATTTGAGCTAATATCCTTCACAATGTCAATTATGTACAGTAAAAATCAGAAAGGCCCAGGAATATATCCCTGTGGGACACCGGCGGCTTTTAGAGAGTTCTAGTATGATTTAACACATGAAGAAGTCATCCGCTGTTTCCTGTTGCTTTGATAATCAATGAAACAATTCTAAAGGTTTGCTGATATGCCAGCTGCTTTCAGTTTTTGGAAAAGACCAACATGCCAGACACGTTTGTCATGTGAGCTACGGACGCATGCGCAGAACCGATACTTAGTAAAGCGTTCATTATATCATCTGATCGGTTCTAAAAACGGATCTAATGAAGGAACGGAAAGTGGTTGAATAATTTGGTGGAAACTGAGTCCATAGTATATCTATCTAAAAAGGCGTTTTAGGGATAGTTGTTAAAAGACAAAATGGCTCGATATCTGCAATAACACATCCAAAAATTTATTTGTAATAAAGAAAACATATAAATATAAAAAAAAACTGTATCATTACTTTCTGGATATTATTGTTTTGAAAAAATGCGACTCCCATTTTTTTTCAAATGGGGAATCGGACCGAGTTATTTGAATAAGCCGTAAGCCGAATGGCTATGCCACGACTGTTGGTGGTGTTCAATAAAAATCAAAAGAATTGCCTTTGGAAACAAAGAACACACAAAATAACGAAAATCAGAGACTTGGTTTTATTAAGTCTTTTATTTATCAAGAAACGGAGCTAAACGCACAGACTAAACATTGTTAAACAAAGAGTGAAAAGTAGGTCAAGGCCAGTAGCGGTCGATGGCAGTTGGCAGGATGCATAATGGCAGATGTGTGTATGAACAGAATTCTACGTAAAAGATTGCCTCAGGAAACAAAGAACACGGAATAGAACGAAAATCGGAGACTCGGTTTTATTGAAGTTTCATTAGCCCAGAAGTCTTGGTGTTTGAGAAACAGAGCTAAATGCTCAGACCTAACATAGTTGACACCGACAACGACAATGACGCCAACGCCAACGACGACGCTGGAAAGTGATCCTATGTCGCTCTTCCCAGCTAGCATTCTTTATAAATCTATAGCGGGTCGTTATCGGCCCGTCAGCTACCCTGACGGGCCAATAACGGCCCGCTATAGATTTATAAAGAATGCTTACTGGGTTACTGGCTGTGGCAGTCACGATAATAAAATGAGCCGTAACGTGAGAACACGTACTTTCTGATATGGGAGCCCAACGAACACTCAAATCAGCCTACGCATCCGGGCAGTCTGATCAGTCTTCATTGTCCCGTAGGCTCTTGTACCCAATTTCAACTACTAACAATGCCCACCCCGTGGATTATCCCTAAAGACGTATAAAAGGTTCATGTCAACACAATCAAACAGTAATAAGAAAGCAAGAAAAGTATGAATCGACCGTCGACTCCCATGAACCAGACATTAAACCTACTGTATCACCAGCATTGGCGACATAATACCTAATCTATCCCCAACATTAGCGAACTAACCAATGGGCATCGTAGCCTTTGAGGCAAAAGGTAAATATAGCGCAAATGGCTAAAAATCTCAATCGCATGTTGGAGAACACGAAAGCAGGAGAGTTATAAGCGCCTTAAATTGTAGTAAAGACTTCATTTGTCTCTTGGCATAATAAAATGGTCTTTTCCGGAAAGAAAGTCTAGATCTGCCTGCGCATCCTTAAAGCGGACCCACTTTGCCCGAGCATGTCCGTATATGCTCACACAAATGTCTCCTCCATATGAGAATGTTTAGGTGGGTGAATAATTAAAGTACCCATTTTTGTCAGAGAAGCCTCCGGAAACCTCAATTAGAGAGCCTGTGGTCGATGTGAAAACGAAAGTAAGTGGCAAAGAGATAATCTGTTCGCTGTTTTGTCGCATTTTGCTGTGGTGGTTTGAGGTGGTCGGGTGGTGCGAAGGTGCCGTGTATCTCACGTCACTGGGGCGTCCAACTGATATCGGCTTATAGTTGGGCAAGGCCTGCTATCCTTGTAGCAGGTAAAGGTAGAGGGGGAATGTTTTTATTTCTTCTGTTTCTTCACTTTCACTCCTGTTCCTCTTTCTTCCCATCCCTCTTTTTTTCATCTCTTCTATCTCTTTTTTCCCTTTCTCTGGGAGACGACACAAAATGACCCACAAGGGTTGACGTGTCGTTAAACCCCAACACAATCAATCAATGCTGTGGTGGTTTTCTCTTATACACTTGTCTCGGAATTGTGCTCACTGTATATGTTTTTATTTCAGCAGTCACATATATGGCATGCGTGCCTACATATAAACACCGAATTAAAATGTCTAACACCCGAATAGTAATAAAACATTTGATAGTTGATCAAATCTGCCATCTTCGAATAGTTGCAAATCTAATATTTTAACCATACATACACAGTCGACTCTCGATATCTCGAACTCGCTTATCTCGAATAACCGCTTATCTCGAAGTAAAAATCTGGTCCCTATTTTAACACAGAGATTTACCAACAAGCAACAAAATATTGTGGAAAAGAGGAGCAATTTCTCCTCCTTTCCACAATATTTTCAATATATCTCCAATTTGGGAGTCAAATTTACGATTCATTCTGTTAAAGGTGGTTGTTGGATTAATTGGTTTTCTCAGGTCCGCAAATCTGATATGTCGAAGTACGGATATCTCGAAGTGTTTCACAGTCCCTTGGATTTCGAGATAACGAGAGTCGACTGTATTATATTTTTGTTGATGTGGGGTATGTAGGAGACAATCTGTACAGAGCGTTCTATCGCACACATGAAGATAACCAAAACAGGAGAGCATTACGTAAACACGCCTATTTAAATCCTTAGAAAAGTTCACCTCCAAAAACTGAAAATTTTCAGATAAAAAACTCTGACATTTTTCATATCTAGGATCAAAACACGGATTGTGGGTACTCGTTAGAACCACCTCATTAAGGCAGTTCTAATGAGTACCCACAAACTATGTTTTTGAGCAAAAAATAAGAAAAATAATGTATACACCTGTAAACCCCGGTTTTACTATATATAAGTGGGGTTGAAGGGGGTCAAAATTATATAGGCATGTTTTCGTGATGGTGAAAACCAATATTTATGGATGCATTATGTTTAAATGACTAACTTAAAGCCATGTCGTG